>JAKTUV010000003.1:0-600000 GCA_030556875.1 Zygoascus biomembranicola
CATGAATGTCTTTGAGTTCAATTCTACTGCCAGGACGAATTTCTCGACTGCTCGCCTCTGACTGCCTGCGTCTTTACAACCCTTCAATACTTGCACCACCATGCAGACCTTGTCCACGTCCTCGGCGAGTTCGGTAGGGACTATGTCCGTTATAAGTAGGGTACCTATATACCGGTGGACGAGGATAAAGTATGTAAGGGCGGGGAGGATATGAGTGATACCTATCAGCAGCATGTTGTTCACCGTCTTCTACAGCCTGATTAACGTCATTCTCTTGGCTCTCCGGTTCTTTAATCTGATCTTCCGGTACTTGGGGATGCTGAATCTGTCCCTCAGGCTGTTGAGAGCTGGGCCTTTCTTGTTCCTGTCCAGTTGGATATCGATAATGTTGACCGGGTTGGTATCCCCCAGATGATGGCTGCTCATACTGGTGCCTTGCAGGCTGGCGGTACTGTCTGTCAGGCCTGTAGTAATATTGATATCCTCCATTGCCTCTTCCACCGTAGTAGCTACCGTAACCATTTCCAGTGTTTGGAGGATTGCCAGCGGGATAGTTATCACCACCAGGGCCCAAAGAGTAATCGTTTGGCCGTCCGTTATTCAGTCGCTCATCATAGTACTCTGGAGAATCAGAGCCATAATGCGGCTGCGAGATCTGTTCTTCAGAAGGAGGGGCACCATACGGTACATCTTGAGGCTCCTCTTGTACTGGCCAATCCTCAGATGGTAGAGGCAGGGCTGGAGCATCTCCAATAGGGACGGCAGGAGGCGGGCTCAAAAGATGCCCAGGGAGGGTAGGAGGGTAAATACTTGGGGTATAATTAGGCGAATTATAATAGGGAGACGAACCATCAGCAGTGTATGTGGTGATGGTTACCAAGGTTGTGGGCTGCTCAGTGACAGTATGAGTAGTGAAGATGGTTTCCGTGATATATCGGTAAAATTCAGAAGTCGAAGTTTCTAAAGAGGGAATATGTATTGTATCACCCGGACTCTCCGAGTCTTCAATAGGCTCATAAGCAGGCTCTTCGATACCCTCGTTGACCGGATCCTCAACAGTAAGCTCATCCTCAAAGGGTGGCTCAAGAGGACTCTGAAATTCGTCATCGTCATCAAATTCCTCTTGAGTAGGAAATACGCAATTTCTGGTATCGTTTGTCCAGGGACAATCGGCTAAAGTACCATTGATGTTGGCCTTGAACCGAGCCAACTTACAATTCTTGGTATAATATTTTGGATTCCCGCCATATTCAACCTCACCTCCAGGGTTCGGGAAAACATAGTCGTAACCCTCTTTAACAGTGCACTCGCCAGGCATCTGTGCCTTGAAAATTTGAGGCTGCAAAGAAAAAGTACCAATCTGAAAGTCAGCAGTGCTGATTGTCTGCTTATTAACGATATTAACCCAGGCACAATTCTGGTAAAAATCGCGATTCCCTTCATTTGCTATCCATGACCAAGATAACAAAGCCTGGCCATGAGGAGCCGAGTTAGGAATAACAAAGTCGTACTCGCGTTGAACGGGGCATCCTCCGATAAATGACTTGATAACACTAAAGGATTGCCCCCCATCATAAGAAAGAGAGAGCTGGCAGGAGCCTCCTTTATGATCAGTAGTACCATAAATTCTGTATATTTGTTAGTCCAAACCAAAGTGCAGCAGACGTTAGAGGGGAGACGCTTACTTGAGCTTTTGAACCTGGCCCACAGTATAATTAGCAACGCCCATTCTGGGCTCAGTAAGATGATAACCTTTACAGGGATATTGATTTGGTAGAAGCGGATCATTGTAAGAGTAATCTATATTTTGATAATTGTAGAAAGGGTTGAATTGAGATCTGATGGGCGGAGGTTGGCTCATCTCCATGTGAGCAAATGCTCTGCTCAACAACGCCCATCCAATGATAAGATTCAATAGCATTGTCTCACTAAAAGTACAAGATCTTGCAGAGTACAATTTTAAAGATCACTAGTACAATTTAGAGATCACTATTGCTGGCAGTCCAGAGAAGCAATAAAACACCAAAAGAAGAAGAGCTACGGCACGAGAGTAATATTCGGGTCAGCTAATACAATCTAATCAAACCCGCAGAAATGGCACTCACCAGTAGTCTATATATACCTGGCAGTCTGTGGTCTTAATCTTTCCTTGTGGCTCACGATTATCAGAGGATTTGATTCATGCGCCCTGAGTTGGGCAACTCTGTAACATAAGGCAGGCCGAAACAAGCCAACCAGCCAACCAAAGACTCCATGATAGTATTATATGAGAGGTCTACGATACAATACGCAGTAATACTAGGGCATTGTGGGATTATGATAGTTTAAGGACTGCATGGCTAAGCTGGGGAAGCGGAGTAAGTCCGGATCAGTGAAGTGGAGAATTACAAACAGCACCAAACCAACAGCTAGAAACAATAGCGTTTATATTGTTTACTACACCGAAAAAGCCACCTACTAATTCCTAAATAGTGAACAGCCATCTTCAACTTCTCTCCTGCCCAGACTCTGATGTTCTATGTTAAAGCCATGCCTGAGGAGCTCCGAACTCAGCCGTCTTACCCCACTTACCTCAAAACTACAAAACTCGGTATTCCGGTAACACTCGAACAATACACCGCAATATAGTTTTTCACCCCGCCGCAGACAGCCCATTTCAGCCAGATGAGACTTTGGCATCGCGGCATCGCCAACATCACCAGACGATCGGGGCCATTGCAGATGCGAGAGTACAGCTACAGCGTTAGGCAGATAGGACGGCCTCATACCGAGAGCTACAAGGCTTTTATTCAGAAGGATGGCCAGGTGGTCTCGTCTTTCCACGATGTACCTGCCGAAAGCAACGACAAGGGCTTCTTTAATATGATTGTGGAGATTCCTCGGTGGACCAATGCGAAGCTTGAAGTGGGTAGAATATGGCAGTTGTGAGGTCAAATTGGAATGGGATCATGCACACGGGATCTGGAACCGATCTTTGATCTCATTATTTTTTTTCCTGACCTTGCGTTGATGATTTTTAGTACTAATTCCTCCGTAGATCTCCAAAAAGGAGCCTCTCAATCCCATTGTTCAGGATACCAAGAAGGGCAAGCTCCGGTACGTAACTAACGTGTTCCCATTCAAGGGATACATTCATAACTACGGAGCTATTCCTCAGACTTGGGAAGATCCTGGCCACAAGCACCCAGGAACTGGAGCAGTTGGTGACAATGATCCCATAGATGTGTTGGAAATTGGCCAGAGTGTTGGGTACACAGGCCAAATCAAGCAGATCAAGGTGTTGGGATGCCTAGCCATGATTGACGAAGGAGAGACCGACTGGAAGATCATTGCCATAGACAAGAATGATCCTCTTGCTGAGAAGGTCAACGATATTGACGATGTGGAGAAGTTGATGCCCGGTCTTTTGACGGCTACTAGGCAGTGGTTCAAGAACTATAAAGTACCCGATGGTAAACCCATCAATCATTTTGCATTCAACGGCGAATTCAAGAATAGGCAGTTTGCTCTAGACGTTGTTAAAGAATGCCATGAGTCTTGGAAAGGGTTGATCAGCTCGAAACACAATACTCATGGGATTTCTGTTGCCAGACAGGGCGACGTGAAGGGTCCTGAAGGTGGCATTGTAGTTATTGGCAAAGAAACTGATATCCCTGAACAGGAAAAGGTGGCCTACTTGTCTAAGCTCTAGATATTGACATCCATGAGTTTTCTTCGTCTTGTCGGTGAAAGCTCTGGAAGTCAGACACTCTGCAACATAGATAGCCATGTATACATTAGAAATGTACGTTAAGTATCTCTAGGCGCTTAAGAGCCCTGATAACCTATGTAGCATCTATTGCTATATTTGTATTCTGCACGCAAGCTCTTTCATGTTTTTGTGATGCATCTGGAAAACCATCAGCGCTTCATCTTTCCCTACCCTCTACTAGATCAGTTGACCTTTTTTCATGGAACTGCTTAGAGCTGCCGTGGCGTCTCCTCGTAAACAGTTCAGAGATAGTAAAACAGGCCGGAAAATCGACCTGGCGTATGTCGCTCGTAATATCATTGTCACTTCAATGCCGGTAGATGACTATCGGCATTGGGCGTATAGAACTCATGTTAAAGATCTCAGGGACTTTCTAGACAGTAGACATGAAGGGCATTGGCAAATCTGGAACTTTCGAGCAGAGAATTCCGGGGCCTATGATGATGAGGCATTTTACGGGCGGGTTGTCCATTTTCCGTTCCCGGATCATGCTGCTCCGCCGTTTGATCTGATCCCTAAAGTAGTGTCCAGCCTCGACACCTTTCTGAGTCAAGATCCCAAAAATGTAGCTGTTCTGCATTGTAAGGCGGGTCAGGGCCGTTCAGGCTCCATGGCTTGCGCGTATCTCATTGCTGAGAAACAATATTCCTGGCAACAAGCAGTTGATCAGTTTACCGGCAAGAGAATGCGAAAAGGATTTGGGTCCGGAGTATCCATTGCCTCACAAAGGCGCTATCTCCAATATACCGAACAGTGGGCGAGATCAGGAGGCGCTTATGTGTTTCTGGAGAAAGTTATTGAAATCGACTCTATTGTCCTCTACAATGTGAAGTATACCGATATTGTAGTCAAGATCGGTGATTACAGCTCAGGATCTGCCAAAATCGAGCACCAGCATACGTTTACTTCTTACGAGCAGGAGGAAATTTCCGGTCCTATGCATCGCTCCAACATGAAGTACGCCTTTAAAAAAAAAGCTCACAGGCTGAATCCAGATATTCAGTTGTCGTTCGCAAGGTCGAAATTTCTCTTCGCTGGTATCAACATCATACACAGCCTGGCACTCTGCTATTTTAACACTTTCTTTGAGACATATTTCCAGAAGGGTGAAGATGACAAACCTCTAGCAAGTCTTTGGGGCTTCTGAGGTTGTAATAGGGAGGGCCGTTTTTGCATGGGAAGAGCTTGATGGAATTGTTGGTACTGCTGGAAGAGGGACAAAAAGCTTTGATAAAGTCGAGATCCAATGGCACTTTCTGGAGCGTAAAGGCAGCTTAGAGGGTGCTTTCCTTGAAACTGAGTCCAGTATGGTCACCAATCGAGAGAAAAAGGACGACGGGTCGAAAGAGTCTGATGATCAGCCGCCATCCACTCGTACGGCTTTTCCTGAAACGCCGCTGTAAATCAAAAAGCATATAAATTAGTAGTAGAGTATAAAGTTCCCTGAGATAGAGTTATCGAGCGATTTGGTCGATGCAGCACTTTTTTCCACCCAGCTCGCTCAGCACAGTATTCGCTGCACCAACTGCTACTCGCTATACTATAAGCACGTTGCGAAAAGGGAAAAAAAATTGGTTAATTGATCTAGGCTAGTTATATATCTCTACTACTGAGTCGGACAGGTTATTTCTCATGATTTTGCGTAAATGCTCTTCTGCCTCAATTTGTGGCCGTAGGCTTTCAGAAGGAATGGGATTGGTATCATCACAATGCTAATACATCCCATTATAGTGTTGCCCCATGCTACAGGTGCGTATCTTGGCCCAGTATTGGAGTACATGGCGTGGGATAATAATGGCAGCGCAGCTGCGAATAATGATCGCACGATATCATTGCTATTGAAAACAGCGATAGCATACTGAGGATATGCCAGTGATAAATACCCTAAAGCACTTTGAAAAATTAGGTAGATTCCCGGGTAGAACATAGCTGAACCAATGATAGGGACAATCCAGTGAATAGATGCCCGTGCTGTCCATCCGAACCAGAATGTACACAGAGGCATGAAAAATATACCAATGCATCCTAGAGCAAGAGGCTCTTCCGGTGAGGGAGCTGCGCCATTTAGTCTTTTTCCCATTCTGTACAGTAAAATGTTGTAGAGTACAAGAGTTATCACAGCACTGACGAAGAAACCCAAGGAGCAAAGACCTGTCTGAAGCCAATTCATTTGATATACGCCTCTAAAGACAAGGGGAAAACTTTCGAACCACAAATAGAGAATAGACAAGGCCAAAGCTGTGAAAAGATTGAGAAAAAGTACAATTGGTTCACGAATGCACATTTCAAAAGGACGATACACATTCTCAGTTAGAATAGTGCCCAAAGTTTTGTGAGTCGTGGAAAATTCATAGTCAGTGAGAAAAATGTGCTCTGGATATCTTTTTCTGAGCCTATTGGCTCTCTTGACGAGAATAACTCGACCAGATGTCTCTGGGCAATAAAATACCATGAAACAATAAAAGAGCCCGCATAGCCACATGATGAACCAATAGGTATAACGCCAGTCCAGGACATGAATTATTATTCCGCCAAAAAATGGGCCAAGCACCGGGCCAAAACTCTGAAAAAATGCCCAGGTGGAAATAGCATGTCGGATGAGTTTCGGTTCAAATATGTCGACCATACTAGCACCCCCAAATGATATTGCCGGGGTCGCAAAAAATCCCTGTAAAAATCTAGCAGGTAGAAGAAGTCTAAGATTATTGCTGAGAGCCGCCGGAATTACAAATAAGAGAAAGCAGCCTGTGGTTGCTACATATGTTCGGTTCTTGCCAACCACACTAAGATCGGCTACTGGACCCCAGACCAGAGCTCCACCGGCATACCCAAGGACAAACAGAGAAAGAGACAGAGTAGCAGAGACAGTAGAGATATCCCACTCCTCGGAGAGTGTCTGGAACGTGACAGAGCAGATGGAAGAGGCTATAGCAACACCGAAGGTATAGAGATCGACAATGAGCGTTACTATGACCTTCTTTCGCAACGGCCAGTTCTTGGGCTGCTCGATGTCTTTTTTATCATACCAATCAACAATGTAACAGTCTTCGCCATGTAGGTTTTTACGTTTCTCAAAGTTATAGTTCTCGAGATCGAACGCTCTCTGCTGTTCGGGGTGACTGAGAAGCTTCCCACCAGACAGCCAATTAATGACTTCGCCAGCTACAGAGTCTCTCAAGCTCATACTACAAGAGTAACTATTTCTACAGACATTATTAATTAGTTCCGACGACGTTTATATAGTTTTGCAAAGTATCATGCTGGGCATTGCCGCGGAGGTACCCAAATGCTCCGTCCCCAAGTTGAGAAGGTTGAGAGCAAAATCCCGCGGAATGCATTAGGACGAACGGGATAAAACTCAACCAAGGTGCTCAGCAAGCTACTCAGCAAGCTCTACTTCCCCCCAAACCTTTGGTAAAGGTATCAACAACAGCATATTTTTTGCCAAGCGGTTGAATTATAAGCAAAAACCCCCGGTGCCGCTATGCCAGCTCCTCGACGACTCACCAGCCCCACAAAACATAGTGCGGATGACAATTCCGAACAATGCCGCACCTCTGAGGGCTCTTCATCTTCAACCAACAAGATGAAGCCCAAAGTCTACAGCTGTGAACCATGCCAGAAGCGGAAAATCAAGTGCGATAGGCAATATGATGAAGGGATTTCTTGTGCTCAATGCAAAATGAGAGGCATAGAAGGCAAATGCCATCCCGGAAGCCCAATTCCTGGTCGGAAAAAGGCTCTCAAACCCGCGGCTCGTAGTGCTGACAAACCCTTGAGAATAGGAGGACCGCGGATTCACGTCAGTGCAGTTGATCTGAAGAATAGCGAGGGAGTCCGTACTAGGGATGTGTATCATGGCGAAGGGAGCCTGCAGGCAATCGTGCAGCAGTTTTGCGTAAATGCGTTATCGCCGTCAGATCGTAAGGCCCGCGGAATGACCGTGACAGTCAGGGACTTGCCGATCAGCGCTGAGAAGATGAAAATGGTGCTCGATCATTTCAAGATGCGGTGCTTCATGGCTACTTTGATACCGATAGATGGTCAAATGCAGATCATCTATGATCTCAACTCCAAGGGCAAAAATGGCGGGGATGTCGAGGTTGATGTAGACGATTTCCGCCTTTTGTTAGTCATCATCAGCCTGACAATGCTGGTTACTCGACCGGAAGACGCTCTATATTATGCATTGGATAATCGGATCCATGTTGGTCGAGAAATGTTTCGGACTTACGAAGGCATGAAATCGTCTGACTATACCGATTCAGCCAAATACGTTCTGGCTTTGACCATAGCCACTCTTATTTTATTCTGCTTGCGGGGCCTTGATGCTGCTTACCATTCTCTTTCTCATGCAGTTACTCATGCCTTCTCGTCGGGGCTTCATATTGACAGCGCGGATCCCAACCGAGAACGAGCATGGCTCATGGTGTCACTGATCGACTGCCAGTTCTCTGGCATTTCTTCTCGTCCCAATCTGGTGAGTCTGAGGTGCTCCAATATAATATATTCCACTTGGAATGATGCATTCCTCGGTGAGGCCTTTGAATGGATGCGAGAAGCCAATCTGACGTATTTTTCGGCCAACCGTGATGACTTGAAGAGAGACAGTCTACTGGAGGCTGCAGATAAGCTTCTTGCTCAGTGCAAAGACAGTATGGTCATGACTCACGTATCCCTCATGATATCGGTTGTATGTGTGAAAATCATTTTAAGCCAGACTTTTCTTTACGAAACGGCTTTCTTCCTGAAATACACAAAGCCTCGTGTCGATGACATTGTCAAGTTACATGATAGGATTCAGTTTCAGTCCCTCATGTCGGGGCCGCTTATTGTGTATAATGTTTTCCAGATGGGCATCCTTATCGAGGTAAAGCTGATTCAGGATAAATGGGGCGGTAAGAAGGGTAGCAAGGAGCTGTCTGATATAAGGGATGCTTTCTTTGAAGTTCTAGGACAGTACCGAATTGGTTATGACTGGTGTGAGAAATTCTTTGCTGTGACTGACGCACTGCGTGAAGTAGAATTGGCCAAGGTAGATACGATACGGGGCGAGCTGGTTCTGCCAGCTTTCGGAGTTCCCCTTAACAGCGCATCTCCTGATTCAATCAACATGGAGCAGACTATGAAAGATGTTCTAAATCAGTTTCCTAATGTTTGGAAGTCGCCGCCCTTTGAAGAGCATGTTGGAGCAAATGTTGGAGATAAGGAGGGCGCGACAAATGGAAGCGTTGTGCCGATATAGATCGAATTGCCCGGATATTTAACGGCAATTTCACCTACTCGTTATGGTTGTCGATATATTGTAGGGGATAATATTTCCAAGTGGTTGAATGGAAATCTCGTACGCGAGACAGCATCTTACTGACCGTATTAGCAGTCGCAGAACGGAAATTTTACTCCAACAGAGAATAATTTTTACATATTTTAATCCTTAATTTTGCCTATTTAATCTCCGCAGCTTTCTCTCCTTTGCCTAAGGACCCAAAAGGAGGTTTTAAATCTATGATTGCAGATTAGACTAGAACGACAGATGAAATTTGGTCTGAACTGGCAACAGCTAGCCGCCTCTCACCTCTAATTTTAGTTTCTCCCTAGTTCCAGTGACAATTCTTTGCACAAGCGCTAGACTTTTGCTCTTAGGGTCGTCGGCTTTACAGGTCTCGGCAGTATAAGGGGGGTCAATTCTGACCTCATCCACCACGATTATACTCTTGTCGTACCATCTACAAGGAATAGTTCTGAATATAGCGTCGAATATAGCCTGCGCCTCTGAGGAGACACCCACGCCTTTTGTCGATCTGGTTCGGATTGCAGTATGAATAGCAGCATTCTCTTTCTTTGCAGCTGCAGCCGTAGAAACATAGCCAATAGCAGGCTCAGCCTTTTCAACTATCGCAACTCTGCCGCCTGGAGGAAGGCTGTTGTTTTTTTTAGGTTTTTCGAGAGCCTGAGCTTCTCTGATGAAGGAGGTCTTGATGATCCTGTACGACGGTTTTTCGCCGTTTTTCCCAGGCTCCTCCAATGTCACTGTATTGGTCTGCCCGTCATAGGTGTAAATTTTACCAGTAATGACATTATCAAGCACGGTAGTCAGCTTGACCCTAAAAAAACGTTAGCAAACAGGGAATCATGCCGCTTGGTTCAGCAGAATCACCATTGATTCAGCTGTTTCTCACTTCACCATCGCATACTCACTTCAGACCAACAACCCATTCGATCCCTCCACTCATTGTCGAATAACAAAAACCTAACAAAAGCTAATCCACGTATAAATAGAAGATGCAACTAACGCTCAATTACGCACGCGCGGAGATGAGCAGCCAACCCTGTTTAAAATGGAATCGCTCGAGAAAACACCCAGTCCCACTTGATCCAGAAGCTATATACAGGAGTATCAGATCGTCCCTGGTGGCTGCAGGTGTGAAAAAAATCCCCTAATCTGAAGGTGAACAACTACGCTCTACAAACGAATAGTTGGCTGGATGGCAGCTGAACACCACCATGTTGGAGGGATGGGTTTGTTTTAGATTCAGCCTTGCATTCACTCACCATCCCGCAAACCTCCACCAAAAACCGAAAACAAACCCGCATTGAAAACACCTAGGAAAACCTAGGGAAAGGCTGAATAGGTTAATTCTGACCTCTGCACAGGGAATTTTCGTGTCAGCTTGTGTGTTTGCCTGTTTGCCATGGTGGACCAGGCAGACGAGACGAATGCCGTTGGAAATCTGGGGGAAAGCGGTGAAAACTATGAGAATGGAGATCACGTTCCGCTAGATGGGCCTGAAAACGACCTCATGTCGGGGCCCCCAGAAATAGGCGAAGCCGATATCGGATCGGATGAGTACGTGGCGGTCGACGAAGCTGCTTCCACCTCGGATCCGCAGTTCATCGAGCTGATGAGGCGCCAGGCTGATCTGGCGGCCAAGAGCGTTCTGGCCCCTGTTTTCAAGTACGAGTTTTCTAGCGAAGATGTGTACAATATTGAAATTGACGACTGGTATGATTACCGGGACAATTATCTGCTTGGAGAGGCCGCGTCGGAGTTCCAGCGGTACGCCAAACGGCCCTGGGACGAGTTTTCCGCGCCTGATAAACAGAGCCTGATAAAGAAGCTGGTTTCTGAGTTGGCGGTGGGTTCTACTTTGTCTAATGATGCCAAGCACAGCTTGCTGCTGCTTACTTACATCTCACAAGGGACTTTTGCTGAAGTCTCTTCGCTGCAGGAACACATTGCGCAAATCCAGCACAATTGCTATCTGCTTCTCAATGCTTTTGCCCCAGTTTATGCTCTTGTCCGGCAGCTTATCCAAGAAAAGATTCCGGAAGAATACACGTTTTCAGAGCCAGCTCCGTCTGATGAACAAGATACACCTCTAATTCTGGCACTCACAATATTATTTATGATGACCGAAACACTGAAGGAGAATGACGAGTTTATAATTATGCTTTCCGAGCTGGAAACCCCCATTATATCTTATCTTGTGGATATCATCAGCAGACTTCGGTGGGCGGAAAAGCCTGATTATCTAGTTCCTACACGGAAAATCACTCTACTTCTATGGAAATGCATCATGTGCTTGTTTGGCGATCATAAGCAGCTTCTACGGGCCAAAAAGCTTCGCCGAATTCAGTACAGCCTGCCTGATGATGAGGAAGAGTACGACAAAAATGTCGACCTTATCACCGCTTCTCCGTTTGATTACCATGCATTTCGTGAAGATATTATATCACGGTATCCTTCTTATGTCCCTCCACCATCTTATATTCCCAAGGGCCTTGAAAACACCGCGAGTTTGACGCATTTCATAGAAGTCTCCAGACCTTCTCATGCTCAACCCTCGAATGCTCAATTGCCCGCCCCTACAGTAC
This sequence comes from Zygoascus biomembranicola, assembly GCA_030556875.1. Taxonomy (NCBI): domain Eukaryota; kingdom Fungi; phylum Ascomycota; class Dipodascomycetes; order Dipodascales; family Trichomonascaceae; genus Zygoascus; species Zygoascus biomembranicola. Next base: position 11,627 of record JAKTUV010000003.1, read on the forward strand.
ATCTTGCAACTCCTGCCCCTTCACCCCCACCTTCTCCGGTGGTCATGGCAGGCCAGAAACTCAAGAAGAGCGTGTTCATGACCAACCAGAGCTTCCCGTTTTTGTTTCCGTCAGACTCTGGCGAAGTGCCGAAGAGTACTATTGAAGCATCAGAGCTCTTCTCATCCCGAGTTCGCATGACACCAACTATGCAGCAACTGTGGGATGAGCGAGACAAGTTCATGAAATATGAGCGAGGGTGGGTAATCGATGACGGAGATGGCCAGGAGAAGAAATGGGCCACCCCGGCAGGGTTTGAAGATACTGCTACTCGCCTTGACCGAGTAGAAAAGTTTTATGCCGAAAGCCATAGCAAGCTGCACTCATTTACCAATGTCATGCTACGGCTAATTTTGCAGAATATCATATTTGTCCAAGGAGGTGACATCAGTGATGCGGATAGCAGACGAGCTAGTGAGCCCCAGGATGATGGTAGTGGAGGCATTGATTTCGACCCCGTTATGATCCGATCCAAGGAACTAGCGGTAAAATCTATATCGGCTATATTTGATCTTTTGACGGGCTGGTTCAAGGTCAGCCACGTACTGAAGTTTGAGTTTCTTGCTGCAGTTCTTTTTGACTCTCGTTACTATTTGCTAGTCTACAAATACCTGTACTCGCACTCTGTTATTGATCGAGCACTTAATATCCCAGACTCCCTAATGATGAACTTTTTTACTGCGTGTAAAGATTTGAGCTCTGGATGTGCGAATACGGAGTATGGGTCCACGGTATGCCGCGAACAGCCACTGCTGAGCGCATCTAACGTTTTGCTGACGAGCGAGATCGAGCCGTTCAATAAGCGCTATTTCTTTACACTGATCAATCTCACCAAGATTCTTAAGCGAATTGTCAAGAAAAAGGTGCAGCGAATAGTGATGGTGGCAGAGTTGCCGTCCGAAACGCTAAAGAAAGCATTGACAGTTCATCAAGACGATCTGTGGCGGGTAGTCCTGGAGATATTTAAGGAACAGGTGCCTTTCAATGGCAAGAAGTGGAAGTACAATAATATGGAGGTGATTTCATACATATATTTGCATTGTCGGGCGAAGCTGCGCGACGAATGGCTGTCCAGGTCAGATGTTTCTGCCGAGCTGGATGATGCATACGCACAGGAGGTTGCCATCCGAGCTCTTGTTCAGTTTTATAATGACCGAAACTATACAGAGGGCTTTTTGCATGGAATTGAGGAGGAAATGGATGCGCTGTTTCTGAACAAATGAACCAACATAGCGTCCAGAATATATAATATAAGTACATAACTTGCATAAATGAAGATGGAACGCCGTTTTGTGTAATAAAATAGATGATCAGGCTAGAGAAAAGGAGTTTGGGTTTGTTTGAGCTCGCTAAATCGCTCGGGGGCAGACTATCTCCTATATTTCCTCCAAACGTTATTGTGATGTTTATCGACGCGCGACACCATCGCATATGGCCAGCGACCACGAAGATATCCGTACATTAACGCGACATCTGGTAGAACGGTTCGAAAAACAGGCAAATACAAACGATATATTTATAGAGTTTTGCTCCGACACCGCAAAGCAGCGCCCGACCGTCCCCATTGGCTGGATCACCGATACCCAGGCCATTGATAGTAACTGGAAGCGGCTACAATATACCAATTTAGTGTCGAAACTACAAAGCTTATCGCATAGTCATAGCGTTTCAGACGTTCTTTATCTGCTGCAATTGTTACCGCGAGCTGGAGCTGGAAATAGTGACAAGTTGGGGGGTATGGATCATCTTGCTACCAATCTGAATGGGTTTCGGCTCAGGGAAGAAGAAGCATACGATGGATATATCGAGCCCGCAGATGGGCTCAGTGATGCCCATGATGAAGGTCTTGATGCCTTTGGAGCTTTTCTCGATATGTTGCATGAAACTCAGGATCCTCCGGACTACATGATCCTGGATCAGCTGCCTTATGCATTCCAAGGGCTGAAGAATACGCTATTCGAATGGGTTGAAGAAGCGTCGCCGGCCAAGTCAGGCAAATATCTGGAACAAACCGCTATAACTATTCCACCTACCATACCATTCCCACTAATAGGCTTGCTTCATAAGCTCCTGGAGCCTGCGCTGTTGTATAGACAGCTTTGGCGAGCCACATCGTCGAGCACTACCAACCGATCTTCGGGTCATAACAAGCCACTCCTCACACAGGCACTGCACAGTGCTATACAGAAAGAGCTTCAAAGCTACCTTGCTCTGGTTGGGGTGTTGGAGAATGAGGTGCGGAGAAGTGCTGTCACTTTCAATTCCACCGGCAAGCAAACCTTTACGGTTAGGCGCGCTTATACTTTACTTTTGGATGCCACCCTTGGACTCAGACTGATGTATACTGTAGTCCAAGAATGTGAGGCGCTTAAAGGTGGTCAGGTTCTATCCTTGCTCCATGGATACACGTATTCGGGAGATGAGTTTGTGGCCCGGTTTGCATTGAGGCTCCTCCACAAGGTGTCCAAACCGTTTTACGAGGTTATGGGTCAATGGCTCACTAGTGGAACGCTGGCCGATCCCTATCAGGAGTTTTTTGTCGAGCTTGCCAATTCAAGCTCGGAATGGAAAGGCCGCTTCGTGTTCGATCAGAAGAAAGTACCCAGTTATATGGGCAATAAGATTGCCAATATCGTTTTCGAAACAGGGAAATCGCTTTATTTCATACGTGTTGCTTGCAATGATCGCAACTGGATAAACGAGAGGAAGAATAAAAGCATTGATATTACCTCGGTGGAGGAGGACTACGATAAGCTGGCTGTTCAACTTCAGCAGGGATATGAGGAAGTTGTCAACCGTTTGAACTACCTTCTGACCAGCACTTTCCATCTAGATTTACATTTACAAGCACTCAAGGACTACCTCCTGCTTACAAAGGGTGACTTTGTACAGCTCTTGTTAGAAGAGGCTGCTCCTGTCCTGAGTTTGCCGTCTGTCCAGCTTCTGCGACACCACCTCACATCCATGCTGGAGACTGCCATAAGAGGCTCAAACGCTGTGAATGATAGCGATATTGTCTTGGGATGCTTAGATGCCCGTATGCTCGAAATGGGCCATGGTGAAATTGGATGGGATCTGTTTACTCTCGACTATATTGTATCCAGTCCTTTAGATGTTGTTATACTAGACCAATGGTCTAACCGCCAGTATCTCAAGGTTTTCAATTTTCTGTGGAGGCTGAAGCGAGTAGTGTACTCTCTATATGATAGCTGGAAGGTTATGAATCTGGAAACAAAACAGAGACGGTGCCGCTATGGGATAGGTCACGAAGAAGACTGGACTAACTCGAGCCGAAGCACGTGCCAGTTTATGATGCATTTTTTAAGCGAATTACAGTACTACATCACATTTGAGGTGATTGAGATGGCCTGGGCAAAATTCCAGGAGCGACTGGGTTTGGTGGAGTCTAAAAGCGATAAGAAACCCGCCAAGAAGCTTACGGTGGATGAGATAATGGAAGCTCATAGCGATTTTCTACAGACAATTGCTCACAAGGGTCTTCTCGGTGGAGAAAAGGGTTTTATGGGCCACCTGCATGAAATTTTGAAGAAGGTGCTTTTATTTACTGATACTGTCAAGGAGATGCACCGGTTGATGAAGAGATCGAGCAGTTATCCTGAGCGAGATGCACGGCTAACGAAGATTTACGAAACACAGTTAGCACTCCAAGCGAGTTTCGAACGTAGGGTCACGGCCTTGGTGAGCAAATTGCAGATGGAAAGCGACAATGAGATGCGGTTTTTGGGAGTAAGGTTGGATTTTAATGGTTATTATAGCGGCAAGATTCGGGAATATGTCGAGGCGCAGGCGACGCAGCAGGCATCGCATGTCTCTGCACAGTCTAGTTCAAGTTAGTAGTACGCATGATGTTTAATGAGAATGGAATCAACTAGACACACATTTTTTTTCAATTTATCCTCTATCATTCTATTTGTGATACTGTCTAGAGATCCTCGCTTAGACACCCAGACTAGTAAAGAACTTGTGGGCCATTTCGACACCAACAAAAGTAGCAGCATTAGCAGGGAACGATCGGCACAGAGCAGGGCCAATACCAGGGAAAAAGGCTTTGTAGCCACCAGAACGGTAGATGTTCTTGGTGACCTGAGAGATGCTCTGGGGCTTGTCTGACGACTGAAGATTGCTCTTAATGGTATCAATGGGGAAAACGGGGACCCACATAGCGACACCAGCCATACCACCGGCAAAAGAGATGGCTCCCAAAGACATGGACTGACCCTCGGGAGTGAGTCTCTTCTTGAGATACTCATAGGTAGCAAAGTACAGGGCTGATCCTGGGCCGTCTCTGGCCAACGTAGCAACCGAGCCCTTGAACACAGACTTGAGGCCTCCTTCTTTGTAAAGATGTCTGACAACATCTATAGCACCATTGAACTGTTTAGGAGCGACAGCAGCAGCGGCTTTGGCAGCCGAACCTTCAGCGACTCCCTCGACGGCAGTAGCAACAGCCTTTTTGGCAGACTGGCCCTGAAGCTGTAGAATGACTTTTACACGCTCAAAAGGAGCAGCTACCGCAGTAGTAGGGATAGCAGAGATGAAACCGGCAGCAGAAATCTGAGCAATGGTGAGCCTTTCACCTTCGTTGGGTTTAACGATTGATGCTACGATTCGCTGGCCGAGATCGTAACCCCAGAACGAAATGGCAAACATAGGAGTAACTCCCAGTAAAGGAGCCACGACACCTCGGTACAGTCCACGGGGTCCATCATGGGCAATTGTCTTTTTGACTGCGTCGATAGCACCGTTGTAGGTGCCGGCAGGCGAGGTTTGGAGTCGAACCTTGATGAGATCAAAGGGATGGCCGACCACCACAGCACAGATACCACCAAACCCACCGGCAGCAAAGGACTTGAGCTGGCCCACAATTGCGTTGTCACCAACGGCTTCTACGGCTTCTACGTCGCTCATGATTTTAGCTATGTTTTGTTTTATTTCGTCGGTTTTGACAGAGTTGCAGGAAGGAGGTTGGGATCGCGGGGGCCTGAAAATCTGGGGTTGTCTTGTGAAATACCGCTGAGCCGAGGCAGCAGGTCACAATGGGAGCCGGAGAAACGGCTGGAACAGAGCGATAAGCCGAACTCAGGGGGGGAAGCTCGGCAAAACGGGTGGGACCTGGTGTATTGAAGGTTTATAAGTAGGTGCGGAAATGAAATACAGATTTAAGTTCGGTATATTTGCAGGCGGGAAAGTGGATATCTGGAGTTTTTCCGGCCGAGAAGACGATTCCGATCTCAGCCCGTTGGGATGCGGGGAGGGCTCTTCTCTGTGTCTGTTCACCATTATACTTTTCGCTAGTGAGGACTAGATGAATATTAATTCATTTCAAATCAGGCCGACATAATCTCCTTCCTTTTTTTCATAAAGATATGTATATACAGATAAAATATTTACACTGGTTTTATGGTTTATACCGACACATTTCTCACGTTCTTGTTGCCGTACATCTCCAGCATATGGGTGCCTTTGCGTAGTAGATGCTCGATGGTCGCAAAGTCTTTGCGTCCAATGTGCTGCTGTGCTGCAAAACTTTGCCGGATGAACGTTACAAAGTTGGGCCGGTTGTCGGGGGGTTTGGTGTAAACCAGTCTAATGCATTTGCGGTACAAACTCAGCACTGAGAGCAAAGGGTGGGTTAGCATGTGAAGGGGTAGAGCAAGTGCAACTACAAAAGTGTACTCACCATCTTTCTGAAGACCGCTATGCCGAGCCATGATATGATGATATGCGATGCAGATGGAGAAGAGACGGTTGGTGGTTGAGCAAACTGCGGTGGATTTGGTGGATTTGGGTCGCAATTGAAAAATCGCTGATTTGATTATTTATTTGGGTGCTGTGAATGAGTGTGTGGGAATTGGCTACCAAAGTATTGGACGATTCAGACGAGAGCCAAAAAAGCCCGATATTGCGTGCGACTTTTTGCATTTCGCAATTTTTTTGGGGATACCAGGTATCGTCATACCGTGTTAAACTGATATAACCATATCTTTTTTTTTTTTTTGATCAGATCAGAATATCAATCATAGCTGCTGTGCCAGAGCTGATCTGATCCCAGTAAGTGGCTTCAGATCCGCTGAAAAATCCATCACCAAACTTTCCAATCTCCACTCATCCTGCAAAAATGGTCAACATTACAGATAAGATCGCTCAGATCCAAGAAGAACTGGCCAGGACTCAGAAAAACAAGGCTACTGAGTACCATATTGGCCTACTCAAAGGAAAATTGGCAAGGTACAGGCAGCAGTTGCTGGAACCTGCTCCGGGATCTTCATCTTCTCCAGGTCAGGGATTCGAAGTGTCCAAGAGCGGAGATGCCCGGGTAGCTCTTATTGGATTTCCCTCAGTGGGAAAATCTTCTCTTTTATCCAAGGTAACCAAGACCAAGAGTGAAGTTGCTCAGTACGAATTCACGACGCTGACATCTGTTCCCGGCGTTTTGGAGTACAATGGTGCCGAAATCCAGATTCTCGATTTGCCCGGTATCATACAAGGTGCATCTGAAGGCAAAGGTCGAGGTAGACAGGTTGTTTCTACTGCCAAGACCGCCGACCTGATTCTTATGGTGCTCGATGCTACCAAGCCTGACGACCAACGTCGGATCCTGGAACGAGAACTGGAGGCGGTAGGCATTCGCCTGAACAAAGCCCGTCCTAATATTTATTTCAAGGTGAAGAAGACAGGTGGAATCAAGTACAATGCGACTTCTCCGCCTAAGTATCTTGACGAGAAAATGGTGTCGCATCTGCTGAGGGACTATAAGATCCACAATGCCGACATTCTGATTCGAGATTCCGAGGTTACGGTTGAGGATTTCATCGATACCATCAACTCCAGCCATCGTTCGTATATCCCTTGTCTGTACTGCTACAACAAGATCGACTCGATTTCCCTTGAAGAAACCGACCGGCTGGCAAGACTACCCAACTCGGTGGTGATCTCGGTGTCCATGGGCCTCAACATTCAAACGCTTCTCGACAAGATCTGGGAAGATCTTTCTCTTCTGCGCATTTTCACCAAGAGAAAGGGCTCTCCTCCAGATTTCAGCGATCCTATGGTGATCAGGAAAAACCACAATAGCATTGAAGACGTGTGTGACTCGATCCATCGAGACTTCAAGAGCAGTTTCCGGTATGCATTGGTGTGGGGCACGTCCGCCAAACACAGTCCGCAAAAGTGCGGTCTCAGTCATAGAATAGAAGACGAGGACGTTGTGTCCATTGCGACGAAGTAGGGCAGCTCAGCCGGATTAGAGGTTTATGCTTTGATTTCATTTACTTTTGATGACATATTTACAAACATTACACTATTTACCTTTATTCTATGTACCATATGCGCAGCTCAGCTCACCGGTCAGATCACTTGGCGCCTCCGTCCAGCATATTCTTGGCCTCGTTAATCTTAGTAGCCAAATATGCTGATCCACCTCTATCAGGGTGATTTAGCAGCATGATTCTTCGATGCGTATCCTTGAGCTTGGCCTTGGTAAGGGTGGATTCTCGCAGGTTGAGAATCTGAAGAGCCTCTTTCTTGGTCATTTTATTCTCAAACCCCCCGGTAAAGAACTCACGTCCTCCTACTCCTGCTCCTTTTTTACGGAAAACCGATCTGAGCACTAAAAATCCTGCTATAGCACCAGCGCCTGCCACCACGGGGTGTTCCTGAACAGTTAGCTATGCTCACGGGGGAAACAAAAAAACCGCAAAAAACATCTACATACACTCGCAAATGCATTAATATCATTAAAAGTCTTTTCGGCAAAACCTGGGTCTGACGACCCGCCTGTAGAGCTATCCGCACTCATAGTAGTGGTGATAAATTTCAGTGAGCTTCCGAACATCGCTGAAAAAAATCCAGAAAGTCCCGGTAGGGTAACCATTTGCCAGCAAACCCAATTGACACAATACTTAAACGACGTAACTTATACTTCATATATAGAGTGGACCATCGTCAGTACCTCGATTTACACAATGTCTTCGATCTATCATGGCCCATATGGGCATTCGCATGGTTCACACACTCCTGGAGGCGGAAATGGGGGATTTTCCCGCCCGGAGGAACCGCTTAACTCGTTGGTTTCGAAGCAGCGTTTAGCTCTGCTGGTTGACCAGATCTCTGGCGAACGGGATACCAACATAGATGAAGTTGTGGAGGAGATAATTCAGGATATGGTCGATGAATATGTCACAACCACCACCAGGGTGGCATGTATGCTGGCCAAACACAGGAAAAGTGACACTTTAGAACCACAAGATGTCAAACGCGCATTGGCAAGACAGCCTAAGCCATAAGAGAAATCTAATCTATATGGATATTCAATCTTTATGAAGGCAATGATGTGGTGGGCAAGAATTTGCTTGATTCGACGTGGTTTCTTCAAGTTTGAGCGGTGCAAGACTAGCCAAATTCTGTAAACTTACTCGAACATCCTAGAAAAAGAAGGCGATTCCAGTTTGAAGTGTAAATCTGGTTACATTGAGCTGCTGGCTGGATTGTGGTTTTCAATTAGTGGCCATTTTTTTCTAGAAGACTGGGACTCTGCCAGTCAATATGCCTTCTCAGTTCTTGAGCTCCGACGTCGGAAGAATGAAGGATTGGGGCTTGAGTAGAACGACTATTATGGTAATGGGAAAGTTTCTATCTGCTATATTCTGGTATTGTGTTGAATTGAGATCAAACAAAGCCCAGATACCGGGTCTCTCTACGAGTACACATTATCGGTACAACTATGAATGACAATGGTTTCACGATAATATTCAGAAGACTTTAGAACTGATTACATTTGCCGTCTGTGTCACACATTTGGTTATTTTAGCATTGTTTTCTCAGTCAATTATTGTAAGCATTTGTATGAGTTAGAACCCGCTCTTAGCTGCTACTTGGCCGTTCTGTTCTTAAGCAATAACAATTAGAAACATGGTTCTTAGAGGAATTAGTCCATAGAAGAAATAAGACAGAAAGTAGAATCCCTAGTGCCATTCATATATCATGTTCCCGTTAATGCAAACTAGCTCATTGTGTGTAAAGACAATAAATCCAATAACCCTATTATGGCTCAAGATCGCAACCAGAATGCTAGATCATCTCCACAAGCAGAAAAAGTCATTGGAGCATATGAGGTCCTTTTTTGCCAATCTATACCTTGAGAATATACCCGGAAGGGATACAAAAGCTTGTGTGTGTTTTGATGCAGATTGATAGGAATACAATACAGAGCACGCGATCCGCCCCAAAAACAACCATATCATCGTGATCGATATTGTTTAGACTTGAAATATTGTTCCATTGGATCTTCCAGATCAGGATCGCGTCGTTCTGGAGACCGAGATTTGGTTTCAGGGCGGGATCGGCTGGAACGATGAGATTTGCGGGGTCTTTCTTCTGATGATCCCATGCTATATTGGCTCAACAGGCTCTTTTCCTCTTCTCTCCACTCATCTTCTCCTTCTTTAGCCGAGTATCTGGTGTGGTCTACCAGGAGTTTGCGGCCGAGCAGCTCGACTCCGTTGAAATTATCCACTGCCAGCACCGTTGAACGTTGATCCTCGTACTTGAGAAACGCAAAACCCTTGGGCTTGCCGGTGTCTTTGTCACGTGCCAGTTTCACATGGACAGGATTGCCGTACTGGGCAAATATTGCTACAATATCGCCTTCTGTGAGGGCCGGAGCGAGTCCTCCTATGTCTGGCTGGGTTAGTTTTTTTGGTGATTGTGAAGATCTGGGAGTTCAAACTTACAGATATATGCACTATCAGCGTAGTCGTTGTGCCATGATCCGGATATTCCGACCCCAGCAGCCAGTTCCTGCTGGTTGAGAGTATCGATCTGCTTGATTTTACTGGCGGTTAGCTGTGCTGGTTGAGCGCTTACGGGTTTTTACCTACTTCATTTGCAGATGGTGGGGGATGGAGAGTTGCACTGTGCAGTTGCAAGATGCGATCGATCTTGATTATCCAGGCACGGCTGAACCCTATATCTATCGATCACTATCAAAACTCCCTTCCTGTCAGCTTCTCCTTTACCGTCACATCGACCCTGTCGCTCCCGCAACTCTCTTAGCCAGAACAACTCAAAAACTGTTCTAAAATGGCTGTCAAGTTCCATCCGAGGGCTGTGGGCATTCTGGTGACCGTGGGGCTGCTGGTATTTTCGGTTTTCAAATACCGGCTGGTGTTCTCGCCCAAATGGCGGCCCACTTTGCCGTATTACATCTCGGGAAACCCCCAGATGGAGAATTTCATCGAGCCTCCCGAGGCTTCTGAGATGCGTGCTGGTATGAAGCAGCATGTCAATGCTACACTGCTGTCGCTTGTGCGGAACAGCGAGCTTAAAGATCTGCTTATGACGATGCAAGACATTGAAAGCACCTTCAACTCCAAGTTTAACTACCCATGGACGTTCATCAATGACGAGCCTTTTTCCAAGGAGTTCAAGGAAAAGACCTCGGCCATGACCAAGGCCCAGATCTACTACGAAACCATTCCGACTGACCACTGGGAAGAGCCCGAGTGGATCAGCCAGGAGCTCATGGAGCAGTCGGGAGAATACCTCAAATCCGAAGGCGTACAGTACTCTGTCATGGGCTCTTACCATCGCATGTGCAGGTGGAATTCAGGCATGTTTTACCACCATCCCAGGCTCCAGCAATTCCGCTGGTACTGGAGAGTTGAGCCCAAAACGCATTACTTCTGTGACATCAACTACGATGTTTTCCGCTTTATGGAGGAGAAAAACAAAACTTATGGCTTTGTGATCAACATCTACGACTCTCCGCAAAGTATCCGCACATTGTGGCCGACTACCTTGGAGTTTGTAGCTGATCACCCCGAATATGTCCATCCTAATGCTGCAATCGGCTGGCTCACCCACGATACCCGTCCAGATCACTCCCATGTTGCTGGTGGCTACTCGACATGCCATTTCTGGTCGAACTTTGAAATTGGCGATATGGACTTTTGGCGGTCTGAACCGTACACAGAGTACTTCAACCATCTCGACCGTGCCGGCGGTTTCTTCTACGAACGGTGGGGAGATGCCCCGGTTCACTCGCTAGGTCTTGGCTTGTTTGAGGATCGAGACAAGATCCATTGGTTTAGGGATATCGGCTACCAGCACATTCCTTACTTCAACTGCCCCAATAGCCCTCAATGCAAGAAATGCATCCCAGGCCTCTTCTCTGATGGCCAAAGCTTGTCGCAAGAGAACTGTTTCAACAAATGGATGGAATACGGCGGAGAAATATTGGGCAATTGACTGCTCTACTCGGCATCATCTAATGAGCAAGAATGTCAAAAGCGTCTCCATCGATATATATATATAAATACGCCTAGAATACATTGACGTTCTCCTACTGATCAAATAGCATACGACGGGTTTATTTTATATGTACGTCAAGATATGTAATGTCATATCAAATAGATATAGATGAGTTAGGTACATGGGTGTAAATAAAAAAAGGCATCAAATATGAAAGATCTGATTGCAGTGTGCCACTTTTTGGGCGCAAAATGTCTAAGCAGTAGCTTCTCTGGCACGTTTGGAAGCATTTCGTTCCATCCAGCGAACCAACAAAAAGCTCTCAACACTATCCAGCTTACGTCGCTGGTCTCCGTTGGCTACACTCTCTTCCAGGCGCAATGTATCAAACATGGACTTGAGAGTACGATTTTTGCTCTGCTGCTGAACAATCTTCTTGATCAGATAGAGTTCTGTAGCGGGCTCCAGTGAGCCCAAAAGTTGCTCTACCTCTTGCAGTATCTCTGCGTCCTGAGATGCTGGATCAAGTTTGTTGAGCACGGTATCAATTGCGTTGGAAAATACCTGGTGATGCTTGTACTTCTTTCTCCTGGTAGAAAACTGTATTGTCCCAGTAGTTTGATCTCCAGACAGGATTTTGCTCTTGGTGGTCCCTGTAACTGGATTCACCTCCACTTCCAATAGCGGGACAGTCGGGATATCGTCAAGCTGACGAAGTGGATCTGAGGGGTCTCGCATGCTTCCACTGAGTTTGACGGTGTCGAAATCCCATCCTCCATCATCTACCTCTGTGTGCTTTCGTTCGTCGTCAAAGGAAGACTCTCCAGAAGAACTGACGGCGTCTGGAGAGGATCCCCGAGACAGCTGAGAGTATGTAGAATTATGCGAGGATTGAGACTCAATCGTGCCGGCAGACGCAACTGAAATTAATGACTTTCCCGTTCCATCCACCGGGATTGGAGGCAGGGGTCGAGTTCCCAGGGCTTCGTGCCTGCGAGTAATCAAATGCTTGAGATGCGACTTTTTGCCGGCATTTCGGATGAAACGATGCTTTAGCAGCTCACGTACGTCGGGCCTAGTCTCTGGGTTCTTTTTCAAGCACTGTGAGACAAAGTCCTTGAACTCCTTTGAGAAATCGCCATGCAACTTGGGAGCCGGGTTCTTTGGGATTAGAAAGAGCACTTTCATGGGATGAATGTCGCTAAGCGGAGGCTCTCCCATGGCAAACTCTATTGCTGTGACGCCCAACGACCATATATCGGCTTTGAAGTTGTAATCTTCCTGGCGGATGACCTCCGGGGCCATCCAGAAAGGAGTTCCAACAAAGGTATTTCGTCGACTGAGATTGTTGGACAGCTGAGTAGCCACACCGAAGTCGGCTATTTTAACATCTCCCTCATCGGATACCAGTACATTCGCAGCCTTGACGTCTCTATGTATCTTTCCGTGGCGGTGCAGGTAGTCCAGACCCTTGAGCAGCTCACGGCAGATGATAGCAATGCTTTCCTCGTCAAAAGGACCGGGTTTGAGTAGATCCAGCCCAGAACCTCCGCCGAGATACTCCATGATGATCCACAGGTTGTATCCTCGTACGAAACAGCCGTAATAGCGGGTGATGCGATGGTCCTTGCAGGTGGCCAGAATGGCAATCTCCTTTTGGATTTCTTCGATATCGTCCTCGCTGCTTTCCATATCGATTTTCTTGACAGCTACAACCTGGTTGGTCACATTGTCATAGGCCCGGTACACAACGCCGAAGCTGCCGCTACCGAGCTCTTCCAGCAAGGTGAACTGGTCGGCACAGAACTGCCGAGAAGAAGAAGAAGATATGGACATTGCAGAACTGACGGAGGATACCGAGACGGAGCGAGAAGCAGGCTCGGAATCAGAACTCTGCGGACAGAGCGGGGAGCCCGAATCGCCTGGTGTAGCAGGTAGCAATGAAGAAGCTATCGTCATGGCATGTAGGGGGCAGTATGAGCCTTATAAATAGAAGTAGAAATGGGGATCAGGTAAATAGCAGACAATGAAGATAAGAGATAAATAAAGAAACGGTTAGAATGGGGGTGGAATGCACACCAAATAATGGAACAAGGGAGGAGGGAGGGACCAAATAGGAGAAAGTAAAGAATGATATATGTCAGCAGGTGCACAATAAGGGGTATTAGGGCGATGCGTCAATAATATATTGCCAATGCGCCCCACACAGGGGGGGTTGGTTTGTTTATTTCCTGTTGCGCAGCGACGCGCCGCACCACCAACGGCGCAGGTTTCTTGTTTGTTTGCGACCGGAATGATAAACAGAAATCCACGCGACGCGATCGGTCACGCGGGACTCATAAATAATGAATGCGGTAGATAGCTGAAAAGTGATAGCTGATATCTACTGCGTGTACACCGGGAATACCGGGAAATATTCTGGTGGAACAGGGTACGGCCGTTGGTTGAACCACCGATGATCCAGAGCTTGTACAGCCGTGCATCTGCCGGACGGGTCCACCGACAGCAGATCAGCTAGTAAATCGCTGCCGCTTCCCGTCAGGGAGGGCAACTCCATTGATAAACGCGAAACCATTGTGGGGCCCGATTCAGAAGCAATACGACCAAGGCTATCCCTATCGGGTAGCTCATCAACAGGCTCGCCGGTGGCCCACTGGATGATCCTCGTAAGCTGATCCAGCTCGCTGGTGCCCTGGAAATACACCCGTTGAGCCAGTAGCTCGGCAAAAATACAGCCAATTGACCATAAGTCAATGGCAGGTCCGTAGGAATCGTAGTCTGTGTAAGGTTCGTCAGTTTGGCCGAGGATCAGTAGCTCGGGGGCTCGGTAGTACATGGTCACCACCAGCCGGGTGAGCATGGCATGGTGGTCCCCGTATTTGCGGCACAAGCCGAAATCGGCCAGTTTGATCTGGCCCTTGTTGTTCAGCAGAATATTGCTCGGGGAAATGTCCCGGTGCATATACCAGTTTCGATGTAGATAGCTTGTAGCCGATAGAATCTGCCACAAGATGGTCTTGATGGCATCTTCACCAAACCCAGATGGCATGTTACGCAGGACTGCCCGTAGATCATTCTCTATGTACTCTAGGGCAATGTATACGCTGGTTACAGAGGGGATTGGTTCCTCGTCCTTTTGAGATGCAATTTCTTCCGTTTGGGCTGATATTCCATCCTTTTGAGATGTAATCTCGGTGTGGATTCCATGAAGATAGACAATGTTCTCATGCCTGAGCACTTGTAGAGCAGCCAGTTCGCGCAGTCCATTGATGCTAAAGCCTTCCTGCAGATTACTGGGATGTTTAAACTTCTTCAATGCTACAATTTGCCCGGTTTTCAACTTCCGCGCCTTACTAACTGCTCCATAACTACCCTCCTGGATCGGAGATAAGATCTTGTACTTTGCACCTATGGGTTTGGGATCCACCACCTCTGGATTCGGGGCCAAGGCAGGAGCGTCAAACAGCAGCAAATACGACTCATCATATGGATCGGTTTTGCCCTTTTTGCTGTCAGGTCTCTCGATTACCGCGGCCCGCTTCATTCTGGATAGAATGGGACGAGATGGTTCAAAACCGTCTAAAACCCAACCCACCCATCTTCATCACCAACTTAATTTATATATATTTTTTCCAAGGCCACCTAAATGCTTAGCACCACGAGCAGGCTGAGTCGCATCGGCTCTCACGTAGCAAAACTGAGGCCTCCGACTTTTTCTAAAACCTATAGAGAAATAGGATGTCCCTACGGGCGATTTTACAGCTCTCAGCGGGGCAAACCGCCGGCATCTGGAGCAGCCGCACAGCCCAGGCGCCGAGCCAAGGCCAGCGAAGGTTCGTCGCTCCTGCGATCAGCTCGAATGAGTGAGGTATTTAATGTAGATAGTCGGGCCGAAGGACCGCTGGATCCTGCTGAAATGCCTAGTAATATCCCGGACGACGTACTGTTGGGCCGATCTCTGCTGGGTAGGAGTGCGGGATCAGGCTCGAGCGGACTTGACAATCGAGTGCGATGCACGATTTTTGATCTTAATGGAAACGTCAAGGTTGTTTCTGGTGAGTTCAGCCGATCGCAGTTGCTGTCTCAGCATGGTTTATTGCCTCGAGATTTGCGAAAACTCAGCAATTCATCCATATCCAGCATCGTTCCCACTATCCTTGTGCGGAAAAACTCGATTCTGGTCAGTCTTTTGCATATCAGAGCTCTCATCAAGGCCGATCTGGTCATTCTTTTCGATGCATATGGCTCGACGGACTCTAAAACTCAAAGTATTTTCATGTATGATCTAGAGCACAAACTGCGCTACGGTTCTCGGACCATGGGCGGTCTTCCTTACGAAATGCGAGCACTGGAGGCAGTTCTAATTAGTGTGGTTGGAGCGCTGGATGCCGAAATGCAGGTCAACAAGACGGTTATTAATGGTGTTTTGCAGGAGTTGGAGGACGATATAGATCGAGAAAAGCTACGGCACCTACTGGTTCAAAGCAAAAAGCTGTCTTCTTTCCATCAAAAAGCCACACTTATCAGGGACGCTTTGGATGAGCTGCTGGATCAGGATGAAGATCTTGCAAGTATGTATCTAACTGCCAAACTCGAAGGCAGTCCTCGTGGCGAAGATGACGACCATTCTGAAATAGAAATGTTGTTGGAGTCTTACTATAAGCACTGTGATGAGATAGTCCAATCGGCCGGATCTCTTTTGTCGAATATTCGCTCGACAGAGGAAATCATCAACATCATTCTCGACTCCAACCGAAACTCTCTCATGCTGCTAGATCTGAAGTTCCAAATCGGAACTCTAGCCATGGGTGGTGGTGCATTCATTTCTGCATTGTACGGAATGAATTTACAAAATTTCATCGAAGAAACCCAGTGGGGTTTCGTCACTGTTTCTGGAACAGTGATGGTGGCTTCTATTGTCATAGTCATGTGGGGACTTCGATCTCTTCGAAAGATCCAAAGAGTAACCATGATGAGTGACAGTCCGAAAAGAAGTAAAAATGCATCTCCATCTGAGCATCCATTGCTGAGAAAGCCGGTACCTCATGAGGCAGCGCCCAAAGAACAACCCAGATACCACAAGGCCCCTCCTCTGCTAAAAAAGACACCTGGAAAGTCATTCGCATCGCTCTTGTTTGCATCTTCACGATCCAAACTGCATAATAATAGATATCGCCCTCGCCATGATCTAGTCAAGACCTGGTTGAAAGATCATTAGCATTGGGCCTTGATTTGTGTCTGACGTTTTGAAGGCATAGGAATAAATAGATTATTTTGGCAGGGCTGCCAATGTACATACAACTATGATGTAATATATGATTTTTGTGATCACTCCATCTATCAATCATAGTTCAACCCTTCATTATGGCCACCTCTTCCTCTTCTGTAAGGCGGAACCGTATGTCCACTAGTATCACCTCTTCTATAAGGGGCCTGACCACCGTCTCTTCTTCTGTAGGGAGGAACACCGCCACTTCCGTGGTGATGTTGATTGCGATGTCTATGGCTGCCGTGTGACGCTGCAGCTGGTTGCATAGGAGGGAACTGAACAGGTATGTTTGGCCTAGGGGGGAGTTCAATTCCTTTGTTGAAAGGAGCACCTCCAGGAGTGTTATTTCGCGAAGAAACATCTCCAACATGTAACTGCTTCTGGAAAGTTGCAGGATCTGGATTGCCTTGTCTTCCTCTGGCGTGCATTTCATGCGAATCTGCGTATATAGGCATGTCCTCTGGAGTAGCTTCAGAGGGGCCCGAGTGGAAGAATGCATGGTCGAGAGCGCCCAGAGCTGAAAATCTGGCCAGAGGATCTAGAGTTAGTAGACCAGAAAGAAGAGATAATGCATCTTTCGGCAGATCGGCGAACACAGCTTCCAGTTCGCGGCGGTAACCGGAGTATTGATCTCGCTGAGAGCTAAAGCCCGGCATAGTTTCATCTGATGGAGACCCCATGAGCTTGAATATGCGGTGACCCTGGTCGATATCGGAAGAGCCTTGCAGAATGGGCTTTCTCCTAAACATTTCGCCAAATACGCAACCAATCCCCCATACATCGATGGCAGTGGTGTAATTAGCATCGCCAAGAATGAGTTCTGGAGCCCGATACCACCTGGTCACCACCATCGCAGTGTATTGACGAGGAGAATGGCGCTCGCCTGAACCCATCAGAGTGGGTTGAGCACCAAAGTATTTTCTGGCCAAACCGAAATCAGCAATTCTTACAATGCCTCGATGATCTATGAGCAGATTGGCAGCCTTGATATCCCGATGCAGATACCGCGACTGGTGAATATAATTGACTCCTTCTAGAAGCTGTCTCATATAGTACTTGATTTGGGGCAGCGTAAGCTTCACATTGGGGTTGTCTAGCAGTCCAGCGAGATCATGTTCCATGTATGGCATAACCATGTAGGCATTGAACCGTCTTCTAGCAGCTCGATCGCCCCTTTTCACCGCCATTTCCAACAGCGGAACCACATTAGGATGGTCCAAATTCTGGAGAATTTCGATTTCACGAAGAGCAGTGACGGGAAATCCTTCTTTTTCATTATGAAGCAGAATCATTTTTAAGGCTACCACAGAGCCAGTTGCAACATGAACAGCCTTATGGACTTCGCCAAATGTACCTTTTCCCAGCCGCTCAGTCGATACGTAGTCCTGCTCGACATGCGAGCACCCAGGGGCCAGTCGGGGCATAATTTGGCACCGTTTGTTGGACGAAGGATGGTTGGTGGTGGAAATAAACGTCGAGCGGCGCACCAATTAAGAAGGTTCGCTCGGTTTTTGGCAGAGCGGAAAATTGCATGGCGAAATTCCAAAACGTCCCAGCCGATGTTCAGCCGGACGTTGGAAAACAGGTTAGAAAAACATGTTGTTGGAGTAGAGGGTTGGATTGACCACTTGTGATCTTGCTATCTCTGATTCCGCTAACATCAATGCTGAGAAAATCGACCGCTGCTCGTGCGATTCGAACGTTTGTGCGATTCAGCAGCACTATTACAGGCCGTGCGGCCGTCTACGGGGCTTACGGTGAACCCAAGGACCAGCTGAAGGTCATTTCCTACCAGTTGTCCACCCAACCTGCTGCTAATGAGGTGCTGGTGAAGTTGCTTGCTGCTCCGATCAACCCTGCCGACATCAACCAAATTGAAGGTGTGTATCCTTCAAGGCCCCCACTGGAGCCAATTCTGGGGTCCAGCGATCCAATTGCTGTCGGAGGAGGTGAGGGAGTATTTGAGGTCATTGCAGCCGGAGATCAAGTTGCTGATTTGAAACCTGGGGACTGGGCCATTCCCACCAAGCCCAATTTTGGAACCTGGAGGTCGCATGCTTCGGTTGAATCGGGACTGCTCAGTCGGATCCCTAATACAAATCTGTCCCCGTTGGCTGCTGCAACTGTTTCGGTAAATCCGACTACCGCTTACTACATGTTGACCAAGTTTGTCAAGCTGTCCCCAGGCGATTGGTTCATCCAGAATGGAGGCACTTCTGGAGTCGGTCGAGCTGCGGTGCAGTTGGGCAAGCTGTGGGGGGTCAAGTCTGTGTCTGTGATCCGGGATCGGGACGACTTCGACCAGATTGCTGCTGAACTCAAGGAGCTCGGAGCTACAGAGGTCATTACCGAAGAACAGGCCGGCGACAAACAGTTCAAGAGCACCATCAAACAATGGCTTGGGAAATCGCAAATCAAGCTGGCACTCAATTGCGTGGGAGGATCGTCTTCTACAAACATCGCTCGGCATTTGGGCCAGGATGGGCATTTGGTCACGTACGGAGGCATGTCGAAACGGCCGGTTGTGCTTCCTACATCATTATTCATATTTAAGAATCTCACTGCACACGGATATTGGCTTTCGGCGCAGACTAAGAAGGAGCCCGAGGCCAAGCTGGGTATTGTTAAGGATATTCTGGGCTTCTACCAGGAGAACAAGTTTCGAGATGTACCGCTAAACACACATGATATCAGTGCCGAATCCACCGATGAGGAGGTGCTGGATGCTTTTGTCAGGGGCATTGAGACAAAGGGTAAGAAACAGGTGGTGGTTTTCAAGTCTTGATGAGCAATTAGATGACCTTGGTTGGCAAATGGCCCTGGTTGGTAAATGTTTTACATAGTATACAATATAGGCTATAGTATAAAGGAATGGAGTGAAGGCCCGATGTAGACCTATCGAACGAGCGCGCTCGCTCAAATGACCAAGTAAATGTGACAAATGCCACAAAATTGCAGCATATGAATGGGCGGGGCCTGGCCTTGACTCATGAAATACGTGATGTGCATTGGCGGCCGGCCAGTGGTTGGTTTATGGTTGGGTTGCTAAGGCAAAAGGGTGAAGATCCAGATCGAATGCAGCATGCATGAAATAAATAACACAGAGCTGAGATCGTCTGGGGTTGGCATCTGCATCTAATAGATTGAATGTTGGGAAACCTTTTTTCTCCCTCCCCCCTGGCTAGACTTCTCGATTGCTCCATTGTTACATTGTCGGATTGAGGGGAGATACACTGACGATATAATAAACTATACTAGAGCCGCTGCACATGAACAATAAGATGCATAATTATGCATGCGAGCTACGCCCGATTCGCTACAGAAGAATTAATGAGCTGCCAGGAATGCGGAAGGGAAATGATGTGCAAAAAGTACTGCATTAGCATATTCTGGGATGGAGGGGGAGGTGAGTCGTCCAAGGCATGACTCAGGAGGCGCGGTTGAACCATTGAAAATCACCACATCACATCCCAGCGCTCCGTGCTATCGCCGTCCAAATACAGAGTACGAATCCATTTTTAAGGGGGGCCGTGTGGAGATTCATGTACATGGGTTTTTTATAATTTCAAGCCTTATTTGATGGGGGAGTTAAAACCTTGGAGCCATATAGCTTAATATTCATAATTACCGGATATGGGTAAACAGCTTCCCGAACGGGACCAAGGTTCTGAGTGAACAATAGCATCAGGTTGAGGGGGGTATGAGGGACCGGCTACGGGGCAGTGGGGGAGAAAGAATGGGGGCCTGCATGGGCCGGCATGAGATTTCGAGTCGGATTGAAGAACAAGCTCAAGCTCTTTGATATGCTGCTGCTGCTGCTGCTTGGTGAAATTCCGATCTCTGATGGGATCTACATTGGAGGGGGGGATGCGGCCCGAATTGTTTTCACCCAAACCAAAAAAATTATATAGAGGCAAAGCGAGATACAAGCAAGGTCCGGCCTGACGGTAGAGGACTAGTCTAGGCTGGAAGCCGAACGGGGGTTTGTACCTCACCGCAGCAGATGAACTCTAAATATATCGCTCGCTTGCTGGCTGGTACTGGTTTTGTAGTTGTGCCTTGATTTGAGCCCTGTAGTCGCGGTAGGCCGGCGGGCGGGTGGGTGGTGGGTGTGGTTAACCGCACTGCACCGTTATTTGTCATCTGTTATTTTAGCCCTTGCGCGTTTTGTGGGAAACCACCAGACCAGATTCGGCAGATTGAAAAAAGAACCAACCCCAAGACTAAACCAGACCTCTGCAATACAAACTAACCAGCCATCGTCCAAGGAGTTTGTTCCAAGTCTCTTGGCTTGTTCTCCACGGGGCCTTCCTGCCCACTCCCGGGCCTGCTTTCCTTTCCGCCCAGCCGTTTCCAGCTAGCCAGGCCCCACCGGTAGTTCGGTATACCAGGGTTCGCGCTATCTGCAAAAAGTAAACCACCCCACTAGCCCCCAAACGGAAACAAACCAAAGCCAACGATAAACGTCCTGCTCGGGGAAGGGAAAAGTGCTCCAAACCACACAAAACGAAACAATCGGAGCACAAAATAAAAGCCAGCCAGCCAACCGTATCTTGCAAAAACAGATAAGCTCCTATCAAAAAAATCCCCCACCCTGCCTCGCTTTGCCTCCCTCTGCCTATCTTACACGGCTTCTTTCTGTTGCTGTTCATATTTGGTATTGGCATTGCATTTTTCCCGGCACGTATGCACTCGGCCACCCATTATTGATTGGATCGCCCACTACAGACATATATATGCTTATGGTTCCTCCCTTTCTCCCTTTCCCACCCAACCCCGGTCAAGTAGCGGCGGCCAACTCATTTGTAGGTCGATTTAAAACACATTCCAATCCAGTGCTCGGCTCGGGCTTTTTTCTCTTGTTGTTTGACCTTATTCCCTCTTTTTGGCGTTCCCGCACACCGCACAGGCCTGTCGTTTCCCGCACAGACCACGCCAGTAATTCCAATTCTGCAGGGGTTTTTTTTTGCAACTCTCCCTACCACCTTCTAACGCGGGTGTTCCTGTCTCCATTAAAAAAAAGTCCCTCCCCCCCTGCAGAGCCCACTCTCTGGGAATCCAATCACTATCGACTTGATCGCGGCGATTAGCGTTGGCCAGTTTGCAGTGTTTTTTTTTTTTAATTCGTGTTTACCTTCAACAATCCCCTGTTTAAAACCCGCAAACTTGTCATAAGCTCGACGTTTGCTGTTAGGTTCCCGGGTCCTCGGAGAAAAGAACCACTCAGTCGCTCATTTTTTTGTTGAGAACTTCGAACTTTCTTCTGTGTACAAACCCAGGGTTTGTAAACCACTTGGATTGAAAAACTCTCTGCATCCCGCATAAATTTCTCTATTTTCTCTCCTTCTCACTCAACCTTTAAACCGTGCCTATCAGTCAGGTTTCATTCCAGCCTTTCTCCTCCCCTCCCTCTCTCCCCTCTCTCATGCAAGCAGCGGTGCTTCCTTCACCCATTGCTCTCCGCTCTCCTGTACTTACTACTGCGTTTGTCACCGAGCAGGAACAGCTGGCGTTCCCTGTCCCCTCACAGGCAATGTCTCTGACAACTGAGCCTACAGACTACATATGTCTCGTGTCTTCATCGGGTTCCATTTTATATCTGGCCCCCGAGGTGTTTGGCCAGCCGGGGTTTTCTAATGTCACCCAGCTCATTCATCCTCAGGACTTGGACCAGTTTTTCAGAAACGTGGACCTCATTGTTTCCTCGACGGCAGGGCTTCAGTTGTCAATAAGGCTTAAAACCGAGTCTAGCAAGTACTTCCTGTACACCGGTATTGTCCGCCAGAAGCGCGAAAACATGCCCCAACAACAATTCCGGGACCGACTTCACAGTCCAACTTCAAAAGATGCCTCCTACACTCTGGCCTTTACCAAGTCTCAGTACTCGCAAAAGGTCCAACAGCATCAGCAGCAATACAACTACTATACGTCCCCCTATCCTCCTACCCCCATACCAACCTCTGCATCACCACCTCCTGGACAACAACAACAACAACAACAGCATCATCAGCAGCAACAGTCACAGATGCTGTCAGCTCAGCAGCCCGATTCCAGGGCCCCCAATCTGTGGCTCCGTCGCCAGGCTGCTCGTCAGAAAAACAACGCGACTTCTCAGCCTCCTACAACAACGCCGGCCACTGCAAATCTGGTGCCCAAGTCCTATTCCTCTCCGGAAATTAACTCTGAAAACTCCTACTTGTCCATAATTACACCGATTAGCACCGCAGGTTCGGCCCCGGTCAATTACAACCCGTCTCCTCTATATGACACGACCGTTAATGACAGTACTTACTCCTCTCTCCCGCTCTCGAGCACAAATTCATCCTTTGCATCTCCTCTTGATGACCCTTATTGGACTGGCTCCGCTATTAGGGGGCCTATGGTGTCGCCCTTCAGCCAGTCTTCTTCATCGCCTCGTCTCCAGTACTCCTCTACACCTCACTCGGCCACCTTTTTTGAGCCATATCAGCAATACCAGCCACCAGTAGTCAATACCGATACATCTTCTTCTTCGGCTCAAGCGGCCGCCGCAGCAGCTGCCGCTGCTGCTCATGGACAGTACTATCAGGCGGTACCTACGTCGGCATCATCTCAGCACGGATCAATGGCTGTTACTCCTTCAGACCCCAACATGCCACTTTCCGCCACAATACCGAGCAAGTCCTCGATACACTCGATGAGCTCAATGCGCGGTGTTCCTCCATACTGGGACGGGTCTTCGTATGTTTCACCGCAGCAAGGCTCATTTCCAACTCAGCCCTTTTACACGTCGACCTTTTATGACGATCCGTCAGCATCGGCTATTTCATTGGCTCAGCATCATGCTAATGCTCGAAATAAGAGCTACTCGCTACCGGGGTCGTTGGATCCTCCTAGTGGCCTCGAAGTCCCGTATTCGGGATACACCATGGAGCATTCCATCAACGAAACTTCGGGAATCGCTTCGCTGAAGAAGAAATCCAAGAGCAAGCAGAGTCGCAAAGATGAGTCCGACTACCAGTGTACTGAGTGTGGAACGGTCGAGTCGCCCGAATGGCGAAAAGGTCCTGCAGGACCCAAAAGCCTGTGCAATGCCTGTGGCCTGCGATGGGCGAAACGGCACCGCAAGGTCGATAGTGCTAGAAGAGGAAGCACTATCAAGCACTGAAGAAAAGATCTTGTTCCCTTATTTCCGGTCAAAGGTTTTCATCCTCCAGTTTTTTTGCCAGTCACTGAGCAGCAATGGTGAGAAGATGAAGATAATGAAACGAGGTAACAATATGTATCGAACAATGGACTGAACAATTTTGTCAAAAAAAAAGTGCCGGTGAAAGTTGAAGCAGCGCCGAGCGCTATTATTGTAATTAACTAGTTAAGGTGTGATTAATTTCAAATAAGGCATAGTAATATAAAGGTAATGTGTGCCATAAATCTGCTAGTCAACGAACGGCGCAGACGAGAAGATAGAGATGACATTATATGCGGCAGAAATACGCCCGCCTTGAAGTGACAGCTAGACAGAAGCCCAGCCTTTCGGCAAGTTGTCAGTAGCAATAGTGAGTTCTGCAGAGTTTCAGTCGAGCATACGGGGGTTTGGGGGTTTGGTGGGTGGCCGAATCTGGCAAAATTAGTACAGGTATGGTGTGGTGATTTGTCAGCATGCTCGTTTTGTCGCTAAACAAACAAAGCCGCCAGAACTTGTTTCTTTACCTCAGCCCAAGATCATAAAGATCATAAAGACAGTTTTTTATTGAGCGGAGTACTTATGGACGCCCAGAATACAAATCCCCTGGAGACATCGAGCTCGAACGCAATGAAGTTGGCCAATACACCAGCACAGGCTCCAGACGGGCACAGTGTGACTAAACGGCTGCAGAGCGAGCTGATGCAGCTGATGATGAGCTCCCCGCCCGGAGTTTCTGCTTTTCCTGAGAGCGATGCCAATATGCTACTTTGGACCGGCACTATTGAAGGCCCCGAAGGCACTCCTTATGAGGGCCTCAGGTTCAAGTTGGCGTTGACATTTCCCCAGAATTATCCTTATACGGCCCCTACCATCAAGTTCACCAGTCCCATGTGGCATCCCAATGTGGATATGTCCGGCAACATCTGCCTGGATATTCTCAAGGAGAAGTGGAGCGCTGTTTATAATGTTCAGACCATTCTGTTGAGTCTGCAGAGTTTGCTTGGCGAGCCTAACAACAGCTCTCCTCTCAATGCCCAGGCTGCCCGACTGTGGGATCAAGACATGGATGAGTATAAGAGACTTCTGATGCAGAGATATGAAGCAGAATAGAGTAAACCAGGCATCAAAGTTTTATTTAACTGAGGGGGTTTTGTTTCGTTTCGCCCATACCCGCATGCATTTCGACCGGCTTGACTGGCTTGCACTGAACCGTTTTCCCATTGTGCTAGAAATGAAATCCGTATAGCTTTATGTATTATGTATTGTTTGGTTAATAGCAACGTATATTAAACATTGCTTGCGTGTGTATTATTTGCTGGAGCAGGGATTTGTAGTTATATACATGGATTGTGAAGTTGTACACATGGATCGGGCGGTGGTACATGAATTTCAGCTTCAGCTCTTCATGATGAGGCCTGGTCGATCAATAATCCACGAACTAATCACCAACCAGCTGTTCACCTAGCTACAATTAACAAACGGCATGCAGTTGTGCAGCAATATCGCCAAACTAACTTCTGTGTAGCTAAATTTCACTCTTTTCGTTACGTAAATAGCCTCTACTAGCTCCACCGAGCAATAATCAACATAACTTCACAATAAATACATATCTAAGTCTCTGCTTTCACCACAGCATCTGAGGGGTTCAAACTCGAGGGAGGTTCCTCTTGAGAAAGAGGTTGAGACTCGTCTGGCTGAGTATCTTCGAGACTGCTCGTCAGATCGTCGTCCATTGATCCCCCTTTCCAGGCAACCAATGTATACTCCACGCCAGTAAAACTCTTGATCCGAATCGGCTGTTTCGTCCATCTTCTACAAGGTTTTCCTGATTTATCCAGAGCTCTCAATGATGCGTTTACAGCCGCCATGCTCTTGGCTCCTCCGCCAGCGTGCGGTTGAGGGGTCCCTGGACCGGGAGAAGAACCGGCTACCGAGACGTCTCCTGGAGTGCGTTTGATTAAGCTTACTTTTCCAGGTGCATTTTTGGACGATTTTATGTCCAGTGTCTTGAGAAAAGACGATGGAAGCTTCAAAGTGACCACCTTGGTTTGGCTCATGTTGGTGGAAGAACGCTCAGTTTGTGAAGTTGGACACAAACTGTTTTGCATTGTGCACGGTGAATCTCATCGACAATGCTGAGCGACACAAGCGAAGTATGAATGGATGTGGTTTTTTTGTAATAGTTTTTACTGTTATGTAATTTTATGTTATTAATATTTGATGAGATTATAGTGTAAAAGTAGTATAACGAGCTAGTAAAATGATGGTTTCGTGTGCAAAAAGTGCAGGGTATTTCAGAACTAGAAAGAACTTACAACACTAGTGTTTTCCTGTATTCTGAATTTTTTAGGCATTATTTGCTGTGGTATTCGGCCCATCTAACGTTCACTGTATATGGGAAGACATATTAACATATCCAATAGGCTCTCTTGAGGTGTCTGGAGTCTTTCGGCTGATCCTGCCATTGTTTAACCAAAGGATGTTTGGTTGAAAAACTGCAGAGATGAGCTATCCTTAATCCACAATATATTTATATATACTTTGCAATGTTTCTCTTCTCGAAGTTATGAGTGTATTTGCCATCTGCTGACTCCTTCCTATTGGTTTGCACTCCTACACGCGAACTTGCCATGGTTTGTGTCTTCGCCAGATGATTCATCATTGGATGAAATGGCCTCGTCAAGCAGCGTCATTGCCACTGAGGGTTTTCTTCGCTCCTTTATCATGTTGTATCTGTCGTGCACACAGGTAGTTGATAGTATAAAATGCCATTATATGGTTCGTCTTGTACAGCTCTCAGCAGTGCAGAGAAGATAAACGAAACGAACAACAAGCCAGAACCATGCACAGACGGTGAGGCCACCTCGAGAAAACTCAAAAATGAAATTCACTCAAACAGGATGCCAATATAGGGCATAACTCCCTGACATCTTGTGGTCAGTTGGCTTGCCGTGCAATTCTCCTCACGTTATCATGAAGACACTTCAATCGTCGCATTTTGGAGCAGCGGTAGACTGTGAAATTTACATAGCTAAACTTTGAATAGAACTGCTCGAACGGAAATTTCGCTCGCTATAATCACTCACCTTTTTCAGCTAGGTTTTAGGTTCTGATCGGCAACTGAATTGTGATTCTGCCATATATCACTCATCGAAGGCCATCGCCCTATCGAGCAGCCAAATCCGTAGAGAAATACTAAATTAAATCCCAGTTATGTGCGATCGGGCATACATCATAGTTGGAGATAACTGATATTCGGTGGCTTTCACAACATGAATCCATCTAGCCGATGAGTCTTGGCCAACTGAACAAGCTAAGCCAGATTCAGAGCTTTAATCCAAAGAGAGTTGTCGAAGTTAATGGTTGCTAGGTATGATGGACCATGGTATGATGCCTTCAAGTACAGGCTGATACCCTGGTGGCCACTACGATACGATGAAAATCTCCTTTCAATAAATTACGGCTGACAGTCTATTTCATCGATAAACCTAAACGACGCCTCTATCATCTCTGATGGCTGATAGTCGATGGGGCACGACTGATACGGCGGAAGTTTATGGTTTCTGATAAGACTGCCACCAGATGTAGCCAGATGTAGCCTTATGTGCTTATCTTGCATGGAGATCTTATCGGTGATGTGCATTAGCGTGTCAGCCTCACTAGATCTAGTACAAATAATTTTTTTTGACAATTAAACCCGTTTATTCTATAATGCTAAATAAATAAATAATAAATAAATACAATTAACCCTTAATCAATGTGAAAATTATAGCAATAATAATAATCATAGCAGCGCCAATAACAACCAATAACAAACAAACAAACCAAAATTAAAACCTAAGCCCAAAAATCCATAACAGCCATTCAACGTTCCTTATAACAATAATAATAAAACCGTTCTAAACCCAATAATAACACACATAAAGTACTTTTACAAGTACTTTGCAAATAGCTCGTCTTCGAGCCAGCCTACACGTTCGTAGGCTGAGAAAAGGCGACTTGCCTTGTTGACGTCGATTCGACAGGCCTTCTGCGAATCGGTTCGTCTGAAAGGAAGCCCCTGTCGCAAGCGATGAACCTTTTCAGCAAACAATCGCTTCTTAGAGTCCAGATAGACATCAGCAGGAAGTCTCAGCACACTGGCCAAGTGAATCTCAGCAGGATGAAGAAGATGCAAATTAGGGTCCGTAGAAAGGTCCATCGGGGCACCCTTCCATTCAGCCCTCAGAGACTTTCCGGCCGGTAGAGCTGCAGCAGATGGCGAGTAATCAACCAGCTGCGATATAGCAGTATCATGAACACGGGAAGGAGCGGGCGAAGAAGTGTTCGATCGTGGGACTGGGGCCCGCTTAGGTGTAGCAGGTCGAGAATTCGACCGCCTTGATACAGACGAAACACGAACAAGAGGGGTATTTTCCCTATCGACAACGCGTTCCCGACCTCTGGTCGAACTTCTGGTGTTCATGGAGGAAGAAAGAAAGTCGCTGTCATTGTCTGATGAAATGTTGGTTCTTCTAGACCGTCTGTTTACCCCCTTGGGCCTGGTCGCGACAGGGTTGAGAACGGCCACAGCAACAGCTCTCTGACCGGCCTGAGCAGCACCGTCAACATAAACATAGTTGGACCAAGTGGGTCCATTGGTAGGGTAGAGATCCAGGAATGAACGTTCACGTCTGTAGTATCCAATGGGGTCCTTCTTGAAAAGGTTCCAAGCATTAGAGGCGAGAGGGGGCTCTACTCTGGTGGACTTGTGGGGCTTGGATACCTTGGCAGAAGCGGTTTTAGCAAGAAGACCGCCAAAGTCAAACTTCGATTCTGATGCAGGTTTGGTAGAAGAAGGTCTCAGCAGCTCCTGGGGCTCTTCGGCGGCAGGAGAAGCAACGTAGCTCTCAATTAGAGGAGTGGTACTGTCAGCAACATTGTGGTCGATGGGGTTCTGAGACAGTTTAAATACCGGCAGAGCGTGCTTAGGATAAGGAGAAAGTGGCGGGGATAGAATAGTGACCGAAGAGTCGTCCATGAGGTCGTCGCGGGTAGCACTTGTCGGCATAATGTGGTATATGTTAGATTGGGGAAGAGCCATTGTGGAATCGATGAGTATTTATGGACTTGTGAGTTTGGGTGTGCTGATTAGATAACAGAAGCAGAAAGGCGCGTGACGACGGTAACAATAGATTGGGAGAGAAAATAAATTATGTTAGTCAGCGGATAAAACAGCCGATTGTGTTCCGACGGGGGAAGAAAGCCGATTCGTAGAATAAATTCGAAGAAAAGTTCGGGATTAAGCGAGGAAAAAGTGTATTAGAGAGTTGGGGGAAGAAGGGGGCAATGTGTTTGGTGACTCTTTTCGTAGCACGGATAGGCACTAAAGATGAAGAAGCAACAGACAACAATAGAATAAGATCTTAGCTACAAAGCTTTGTAGAGGCGGCGTAGCAATGAAGAACGAGAAGCGTTTTCCAAAGTCAATCTATCCTATATAAATAATAAAAGAAGAAGGGGACTTAAGTGTAAGTTGAGTCCAATAAAAAAGATATTTCCAAAGTGCTATTCAGCTTTGTAAGATAGGGGAGAAGGTTTGTTCTGTTCCGATGGACCATACATATATATATATATATATTAAGCGTTATTGGTAAGAAAAAAAATTTTTTTGAGTCGCAGAACGTCTCGATTAGGAAGATAAGCCTTAGATAACTGACCAGAACCTCAGCACCACCACCCGAGATATTGGCAACCCGAGCGGACCAAATATACAATGCAAGGCAATTGAGGCATTGGCTCGCAATTGAAGCCATTGCCTGCTTTTTCTCAGTGATTTTCCCTGGTGGTTTATGCCTGGTGGTTCCCGGTCTTTCGTGGTTGTTCCATAGCCCATCTCTGTGGTCTCGTGGGAACTCGCAGCCTTTCCCACGCACCCACCCACAATGGGTTTCGAAGAGATGAGACGGAATCGAACAAAACACACACCAACCCATTTAAAACACTTTATTAATGGAACTCTATCAATTAACACTGATTGACCTCCCCCCCATACGATACGCAACGGCTCGACCCATCTGAAACTTGCTTTGCCGTTTTAATTCCACACACTTTTCATTTCACTAACTTATTTTTTTAACCTACGGCTCGGTCCTGGCGGGAAAATTTTCCTGCCATGGCATTGCCATTTTGGGGCGCTGCCTCCTGACACTATCAATCCCAGTCCCCGAACCCTACCATCCTTGCCTAAACAGTGCCGCTGTTTATCCCTAAAAGAAGTTGTCGCCGGAAAAAAAAAAAATTTCTCAAGGTTAGGGCGTGAGGCTCAGCCCGTAATCAAATTGGGTGCTAAATTACTGGATAAGAGCTAGTGTGACTACGTGGGTGGAAACCGAAAACCGAAAATAAGATTGTAGCATTCCGATAATCCGAGGACCAACGCAACCGGCTGAGGGGAATTGTCAAATACGAGGGCCTGCCTGCGTCCGCCGGTTTCAAACGCACTACACTTGACGGAACATTCCTTTCTCTTGATGCCCCATGGATGCGTTCTCGTACCCACTTTCTACATACAACTATCCTCTTTCGGAAATATGCTAACTCCATCAAACACCCATACTGAAATTCTGCATAAACTATATTCAACCCCCCGTATTGGGTAGATTCGATACTGCGAGCTGATAAGCTTGACCACCCAGATGGACTCGGCTAGTTTCGCTCATTTCTAACGGACTTATTCTGGCTATTTTTCTTTACTCTAGTCAGCTTTCCTTATGTGTTATTATTGGATTGCTAGGTTGTCATGGAACAAATCGGCACTTGGCACTTGGAGTACCCTTGCTCGTCATGTTACTCCACAGTTTTTTTGATCCAGCAAACTTGCCGGAACAGGTCAAGCTCAATTATTCCAATTCTAGACCAATTGCAAATATCAGCTATCAATTGAGTATTTGTAATTATTCGGTTGATTGTTTGCTCAGTGGTTCTGCAGAAAACGTTCTGTTGTGGGCCTAGTTCGAAGCTTGAAAAAAAGACTCCGCTTTTCTCCGCGCGACCCGAGTCAATCAATTTCGAATCCCGATTGTCACCACACAACACTTACAATAATGCTGTAATTTGCAGGGTTTACTTTCCCAGTTGTCCGGAGATGACCAGTAAATTTTTTTTTCAATTTGGACTAAATTTCGGCGATGTTATTTTTCTGCATTGGTGCCTAAATGAGGCATTGTTAATCAAACTCACATCTAAATCGGCAATAGTTTAGTGGCTAGAATTTCCGCCTGTCAAGTTCATTCGAACAGCGCGCGGGGGACCGGGGTTCAATTCCCCGTTGCCGAGATTTTTTTGCATGCACTTTGTGTTATCTTTTTTTAGTCAATGAGTAGAACTGCCACCTTCAGAATGCTGCTAAGAATAGTTGTTTCCATGTCTGATCTGATGAAGCTGAAATTTCGAGACTACAGATCAAGCATGCTGCACAAGCTACAACCGCTTCCTGCTGTACCATGCAACCATTTTCCACTATTTTAACTGCCAGACTCCATTCTAGCTATCCCTCTACTTTTCTCAAAACAATGCTCTATTAATACATATTTATAATATTGGAGCGCACACTAATTCACGTGGCATGGCATCCGCTATACTACTCGGCATCACAGCAACAACTGACAAGAGAAAAAAGCCAAGCAAAGCAAAAAAATAATTATTTTCATCACAAGTAGCATCCCGTCCGTCCCTTTAGTTGACGTCAATAGAAGGGCAGTCGTTGGCAATATGGCCCGGCTGCTTGCACTGGTAACAAACCTTGTCTCCGCCGGCATGTTCGCAGTCCTTGCTCAAATGGCCCATCTCTCCACACTTGTAGCACTTCTGGCCCTGTCGGCAGTCCTTGCTCAAGTGGCCGAATCCTCCGCATGAGTAGCACTGCTGCTTCTTACCGCCGGCAAATCCACCAGCGGTTCGGGCTCGGCAGTTCTTCTCCTTGTGACCAACCTTACCGCACTTGTAGCAAGCAGGACCAGGTCGCTGAGCCTTGGGTCCGCTAGGGACCTTTGATTCATCACCCTCGGTCTCGGCGGACACACCTTCGGCGGCGGACTCACCCTCAGACTCTGTAGCAGTAACTACCTGGGGCTTTCTGGGTTCCTCGGGGCATTCTCGCAGCAAATGGTCAGAGTTACCGCAATTGTAGCACGACTTGGACCTCTCAGGCTCGGTGCAGTCCTTGCTCAAGTGGCCGTCATTACCACAGTTGTAGCAGACGGGGTTGCCGCTTTTAGGGCAGTCTTTGGCCTGATGACCAAAAAGGCCGCCTGTTGACTGTTAGTATATACACATGGTCCCATCTTCTCACACTTGGGGAGTGGAAGAATTCTTTCTGCAGAAGCAGTTTCAGCACTTACAGTTATAGCAGGTCCTCTTCAAACTAGGGGCATATGCCTTCATCTCCGAATTTCTCTCGTCAATCTCTTCTTCTCTTCCCCCACGAAACTGGCTCGTTGGTGCGATTTGGTGTTGACAAGAGGTTAGGAAAATTTTTGTTCCAATATAGCAAAAAACTTATAGTTGGGATGCAGCCTCTAAACACGCCTACTCTCCACCAGAAGGGGATGCCACACCACTCAATCGGCATTGGAGTGCTAGCCGCACGTTAATGCAACATGTAAATACAGTCAGCTGGACAGAAGCTGCCGCTCCGATATTAAAATAAAGGCGCCTTTGGTCTAGTCGCGGGTGGTCATTTCGCAGTCTGCCGATCATTGGACGTGCATCAGCCGCACCATTGTGGGCCTCTGTCGATCTCAAAATAATCAATAAATAAAAATCAAAATCAAAATATTAAAGCTGTATCCGGCTATTTTTTCCCTTTAGCAGCAGATACCAGTCCCATTATGCTAAATTTGCTAACCCCGCTACCACTAGACTGCCGTTTTTCCTGGTGTCCTGCATAGGCCGGGGTTGCGATCGTCGCCGATGCAGTAGTGGTGACTTTGACATACTCATCGTCCAGGCCCTTTGGCTTTGGGTTGAATGCCGCGGGATCAGAAACTGGCCGCGAAGTGCGCATTGATTCCAGGTACGACTGAGAATAGCTGCGTGTATTGCCTGCAGTCACGGAACTGCTCGGTCTATGGCTGTGCATTTCCCGAGCACCAGACCGTCCACTAGGCATCTCCACTCGTCCACTGGGCCGAAATGTTCCTCGCTCAATGGCATCGTATACAGGGTTCAATGGCAAGTGGTATGTCTCTCTGTATGGTTCCTGGTACAGCTGAGGAGCCTGGCTATTCCCGGGTTGGTCTGTGTTGCTGAATCGCTCATGGTAAACAGCATCAGCAAACGATTCCCGTGAGCGCGAAGCTATCACCTCTTCTGCATCGATTTCACGGCTGGGGGTACCTACTCCACTACTGTCCTTCACCTTGATGAGTTTGACATGTTCTCCAGTGTGAATACTCGGGTTCCGTACCGCCTTTGTAGCCTCACTCAGATAGCCATCCACGGCCGACATGGAGTTATTGGTATTAACTAGCCCCTGAACTTCGGGCGCATTTTCGACTATCGCAGGAATGTTCTCTCTTGACGATTCATTCTGCGATTCATTTGCCTCTAGATTAGTCTTCACTTCTACCCATTTCGGATCAAGAGGGAGTGGTTTCTTACCCCAGTTATTCGTCGCCGCCGTATGATACGAACTGGTAGTAGTGGGCGTCGATCCACGTATCGGTGGACTGCCTACCACTGGCGAAGACATTCCTTGTGCGTGTCCCGGTGGTCGCATCATGGCCTCTTCTGCAACGTAGGGCTGTTGTGGTGGCCTCATCGGTGACTCTGGTCGCCCTCTCATCTCCTCTACTGTCACCGCTCTGACATTATATGCAGGACTCGCAGATCCAGCATACATTCCTCCTGGACTCTGTGGTCTACCGCCATACATCCCCCCAGGACTCTGTGGTCTTCCGGCATATCTTCCGCCAGGACTTTGTGGCCGTCCATACCTTCCCGGAGGAGATCCATACATGCCTGCAGGGCTCTGGGGTGAGGGGTACTGACCTCCTTGGCTATGAGGACGGGCCTGCATAGAAGGGCTTCCCGGACTCCTGCCCATTGGCGAAGACGCCCTGTACGCCTGACGAGGCGCAGGGATAGGTGCCCGTGAAGGTCCCGGATATGGCCCAACTGCCGCTGCTTGTCTACCATCCGGTGGACCAGACGGCATACGTCCGCTTCCCATCGCTTGCTGATGGACCTTGGGCTGTGCATTATGGAACTTGGACCTCGGAGCAACAGGAATATCCCCCATTAAAAGATTCTGGTTCTTCTGAGCATTCATCTCCGCCTGAGAACTACTCCAATCGGAACCGAATGCATTGTTCCTTGCAGGGGGTCGCATGGGAGTTCGCATCATGTTAGGTTGCGGCATGCCGCCGTATGGACCAGCCATGGCCCTAAGCTCTTCGCTACCACTGCTATCAACAACACCTGGGGGTGTATGCATCGCAGGTGAGCCTGCCCGTCGTTTCGGAGCCCCAGCGTAAGAAGGTCCGTACGGAGGTAATTGCGGCTGCCCTGTCATATAGCTAACATCACTTCTGGACGAGTCGGGGCTTTGAAATCTCTCGTTTCTGGGAACGAGAAACTGTCTCCTAGTAGGAGGCTGAAGTGGCCCACCAGCTGAAGGATTGTTGTGGTATCGGGGCGGTCCTCCACGTCCGTAAGGAGGCACCATGCCGCCTCTGCCATACATCATTCGGTTATCTTGAGCGGGAGGTGGTCCGTCTCTATATCTTCCGGATCCGCTCTGTTCATAATATCCTCCTTCTGGTGCGTAACTGCCTGCAGTGGGGTTAGACGCGTGCCTCGGTTGTTGGCCAAATGAAGACGGTCTAGATGCTGGATTAGGAGGACTCAATGCTCCACTACCAGGAACCACTGGCCTTGGGTCACCGAGCGTTGCAGATCTATTCCTAGTTACTTGGATGGAAGTGCTTCCAGATACGGTTGACGCGTCTGTCGCGCTGACTTCCTCTTCCTGTAATTCTGCTCGGTGAGAAGAAGTATTAGAGACACCGGAAATTTGCGAAACTGGACGCTCAGGAAGCCCGTCTGGTAAAGAGATTACTGGTACCTTCAAGGGACTCGCCGAGGCAAATCTACCGGAAGATTCAGAGAGAGGACTATTAGTTGTTGGCACATTGGTGCTACCTCCAACTGGCTTCCTCTTGACAGAAATTTTCGGTTTCGACTCCGCTGCAGAAGTTTCCTCGCTTTCCTTCCAGCTTGGTGCAATGGCTTCCAACCCCCTGGTAAAGTCGCTCTGTTCATCAAGCTCCAATGCCGGTGGCTGGTTTTGTACAAGCATCCCCGTAGCTCCTGTTAAACTTTGCATTCCTTCACGTGGAACAAGAGCAAGATGTGCTCCTGGCGATGGTGTTACTCTTCGAGGTACAGACTCCACGGGTACGCCGGTGAATGTTATCTTACTCGAAAGCTCTCCAGTAGATTCAGATGGTTGCTCATAGTAGCTGTGCGTGGGCGCTTTAGGGGTACTTTCGCGGTCAGATAGAGGCAAGGTACTATGCAAAACACCAGGAGTAGATGGCAAGGGCTTTCGCTGTAATGAGCCTGGAATATTCATCGCCGATGGGGATGATGCTGACAGAAACGGAGGTGTACTATCTCTTTCTCGCGATTCTGCAAGTTGCCTCTTTAAGGTATCATTGCTTCTTGTACTGGAGCTCGCCGTGATTCCAAGAGCATTGAGCGAATGAGCGACACTACTTGATCCATCAGATAGATTGTTATAGTAATCGTCAATTACATCAGAACTGGCTCCTTCATCATCTTCCTGACTCAGGTCCCGGCTAGTATCTTGACTGGTGTCTCCTACTGGAGCATTGAGATCGTAGACACTACTATCTGTTGGAGCAGGTAAGTGATCAGATACCATCTCTTCGATCTCTTCGCTATCCGTGGTACCTCTGGGACTGAAATATTCACTTCGCGAGTCGTCATCGTCTGCAGAGGAAGATACAGACAAGTGTTGTGAGAATGTAGGAGGAAGAGGTGCAAGAGTAGCGCCAGAAGGGGTAGTTGGTAACGCTTTATCAGAGCCCAGTTCGGGGCTAGTAAAGTTTCTAAAAGCTGGAGGACTTCGTAATGTCGCGCCAGGGGACAGTGTATCAGGAGAGGAGGTTTCCGATTCAGCATTAAGGGCACGCGTATGTGCGTTGATTGACA
This sequence comes from Zygoascus biomembranicola, assembly GCA_030556875.1. NCBI lineage: Eukaryota > Fungi > Ascomycota > Dipodascomycetes > Dipodascales > Trichomonascaceae > Zygoascus > Zygoascus biomembranicola. The sequence goes on from JAKTUV010000003.1 coordinate 47,590, forward strand.
GAACAGGAGAATTCAACGGTCGCAGGCCGTCCTTTGGTGGAGGAGGAGGTGCGATAGAACTCCTTTTGTTTGGAGTAATTGGTAAGTTCGGCAATGCATCTTCAGTCTGTGTCTCACGAATACTATAGGTTTGTGTCTGTGCGTCTGTTAGGGAGTGCTTCTTGAGTCGATCGTTGAGAGCCTCAGCAAGCGGGTCAACAGAAGGTAACGAAGACTGAACCGGTTTACGACTGACTTTCGTTTTTTCGCCTGACTTTTTCTTCGATCGTCTCCGGGCGATCTTCGAATCAGCTGGTGTAGAGACGGCTCGTCGCCCTTGTGCAGGTTTATGCGGGCTTCGCTTCTTGAGAACACCACTGTTGGAGTTTTCCTTTTCATCCGATGTATAAGGGGCCTTCATAGGCTTGGGGGAAGGAGCGAGAACTTCTTCAACAACAACCCACCTGCGACTTTTGTCATCTAGCATTGTTTCCATGATAATGGACCTGCCAAATGTAGCTTTTCGCACCTCAGTCTGGTCTTCCGACAAAGTTGACATCCATACCCAAACGAAGAAGTCATCGATAGCCACTTTTGAGACAGCTGCTGTTACTAAGCTGTCAGTATACCTCGACATTCTTTTCGATGCCAGAGCGACTGCAGCATTTGATGCCGCTTGATCGCCATTATATGGGCGGTCGAAGCCGTACTTGGCAAAATTATCCCAATTCAGCCCAGAAGATATACGTGAAGTCGCCCGTTCTTTGCTCTGTTTGCTGAATTCCTTATCCATATCAGCAAAATCCCCGGCATGCTTCCTGTGCTGTTCTGGATCAGGGGAAACTGGATAGGGAAGGTAGCCTTCCTTTTCCTGCGAAGGCACCGACACTTTGAGTACTTCTTCTAGTTGCTTCTCATCATAGACATAGTTGTTTATGGGTTGTTTGAGTTCACCAGTAGCACAGTCTACAAATGCATGATTATAATACTTTGACCAGGTTTTTGCCCTCAGATCGTAGGACACTTTCCATGTATCCTTAATGAGCAGTGGGTGGTCGTCAGTAATTGAATTCTCGTCTGATATCTTGTAAAGAATGTCCAGCGATTCCTTTGTAAGTTTCTGTTCAATATTGTTTGGGTCATTAAATATCATGTAGAGCGTGTTGAAGTCGTCTTCAGAGTAGAAGAGCGAAGAATCATCAAAACGAATGGTCTTAGCGACTCTGCGTAAGAGCACCAAGGGATTCGATGATAACTTGCCCACTGTAAGAGTAATCATCGGGACATGCACCAGTCGATGGATTCCTTTGGTATAGTACACGGATGCTGGTGGAGGTGGGTATACTCCATTGATAGATGAAAACAGATTAGCCAGAGGCTTGCTCATCTTAAACTGCGCCGAAGAGGCCAGCCAACGGAGATATGCAAAAAATAGATGGTTACATGCTTCTGCGGCCTGACTCCAAGCAGCAAGGCCGTCGGCAAAGGAGGTTGGTTCCTTGGAGTTTGGTTTTCGGATATCAAAGGCCCAAGTACCGGCCAACCTTGGTAGTTTTGCTTCGCCCATCCCATTGGCTCTACCATGAGTAGCCATCGCCATAATGAACTCAAAAAAATATACTACCAGACGCATGTGGTTATCCGATTCCACACAGTTAGGAAAAATGCGGAAAAATGAGTCGAGAGGGGGAGGTGATCCCAGCTGTTCCTCCTCTTCTCGGTACTTATTGTAGGCCTTCCAGGTGACTACACCGCCGGGAATTCTGCACCAGCACCATTTCAGAGCTCCAGCAAGGTCATAGGGGTCTTGATTTCGTACAAGGCGAAGCAAGCCATCCCCAGTCAACGGTCTCTTGCCCTTGGCAAACACATTGTCTATGAACGCACGGATTCGCGAGTTATCGGTGTGTTCACGGTACGACAGCAGAAGATAAGGAGTATTTATAGCTAAAATGTTAGTAAAAGAGCATTCAGTGGCATCTGACGTAGTTTAAGCAGGAGGAGCAGATGAGATGAGAGTTTACGAATGATCCGAGCGTGTCCGCCTCAGATCAAATACGGACTCAAAACGACACCGACTCAAAACGGAGATGTAAAAGAACCACATTAAAGAAGCAACTTTCAAAAAAATAACCCAAGTCAAGCGTCAGATGCCGTTTGGTTGGTCCTACCACAATGGAGTAGGTCTGTTTGGCTTGACTTACCTCGTGCTTTGAGATCCTCGCAGATCTGGAACACCAGTTCCTCAACCACGGGGCGTGGAACCACGTCGATATTAAAAGGGCTTTGGGTGAAAAAAAAGTTATTCAGAGTCGTAGGCTTCTGCTTCTGCATCAGCTTGGTGGGTTGGTTCCTGTCGTCCATGGTCTCAAACGCGGTGGCTCGCTCGGCATCGTGGGGCGGAGACACTACCGCTGGTGCCTTTTTGCGCCTTCCATAGGACCCTCTGGAAAGAAGCGGCATGGCAGAACTAAACTACACAAAGTGGCTTGCTCCGTTGGGTGGTGGAGAAATTTGGCAGCCGGCCGGGTTGGAAGCAGTGCTTTACTGGTGATGTCGGGGTAGAGATGCTCGCGGTCGCCGATGCAAAAGGAGTAAACAAAGTTTCACACTGTTACGCGTACGTTCGGGGGGCAGTTGGGAGGGAGAGAAATGCAAACGAGAGAAGTGGGAATGAAAACGACCAGCACCAATGGTAGGAGAAGAGAAGGGGAGAAGAGAGAAGAATGAATTAATTTGTATATATGAGTTAGTGTTAGTGGTGACAAGTAGAGGAGGTGGGTGGCTGGGGCAATGACAGGTTGAGCGATGGACCGCAGGTTGACAGGTTCCGCTCGTGTGTTTGTGCTTTTTTAGGCTATCAGGGGGGGTCGGCAGTATGAACAAATGAACAAGATAAACAACGAATCACAACGGCGGCACGGTTAAAGGTCATTTGCACATCTGTTCAGAATCTGATGATATTTATATATCATTCAGAGAACACTGCTGAACCGTTTATGCACAAACGTATCGATCGGCACATGTCGGTCGGTCGGTCGGTGGTGGTTTGGCCCGGCCGGTTCTGGCGAGGCTGAGTTAAAGGCTGAGTCGGGTTTACCGTTGAAGCATCGCCAATTGAATCAAAAAATAGCACCAGCCAGGCCCACCCGCCTAAAATACGTACGTCACAAGAAAGCCTCACGTGGGCCGGCCAGTCGCAGTTTGCAGGCAACCAGGCATCCAGTGAGGCTGGCGGCCTGGCGCAGCGATCGGCTCCGATCAAGCATATATATAGGGGTGTTCTCCCCCAGACGGTTGGTTATAGTTGTTTTTCACCTAGAACTCCAAAGCTATGTCCTACGTAAGTACCGATACCGAGATACCACCACCATCGCCCTAAATTACTCAACGGTGAACGTGAACCTGCCACGACTCAATGATTTCAGTTTACTAACCAATTGTCAGTATCAGCAGGGACCACCTCCACAGGGATATCAACAACAGGGCTACGGGTACGGACCTCCTCCTCCCCAGCCCATTTACATCCAGCAACAGCCCCAACGACAGGATGATGGCTGTTGCTGCGGATTGTGCGCAGGTCTGGCTTGTTGCCTATGTTTGGTACGTATTTTTTGCATGGTTTTTTGCACTGTTTTCTGGTTGGGGGGGTTCCCCCCTGAGGTGTTTTCACTACTAACTCAAAATAGGACTGTCTGTTTTAAGAGCTCCTCTATGAAGGAAACGAATAAATTTTGGACGCGATGTTTTCTGCGGCCGGAAGAATTGCGGCCGGTAAGAATTGTACTTTTATAGATATGTTTTGCTATGTATTTGACTGTGATTAAATTTTTTTTTTACTTGACTTGAGGCTGAGCTGAGCGAGCGTTGGCTGGCGCAGCGATCCATTCGAAACTGTAAATTGGCTGTGAGTTACGAAGGTGGGTTTGAGGTGGAATATCAGGCTGATATTTTCCAGATCCTTCCGATCCGCTGATATTTGAACAATGATTTAAACCTATGTATCTTCTATTGTATTAAGTATATGGGAATGGTGCCTGACTGGTATTTTGATGATAATACTCATGTTGTTGATTGTTATTGATTGTAGTTCATTGTGGATCTATCTCGTATTGCAGAGGTCCTTTACTGTGTCTGCTATTTAAGACTTGTAGAACAGTTGGGTCAGATTAAGGCCCGCCAAACCGGTAGAATATTTCAATGGCGAGATTAGCAGCCGAGAGTGAAAAGGTCAACAAGGTGTATACTTTTATCAGAGATTAAATGTAGATCTTGTAGTCTGTCGCGCACCAGGGTGAAAAATAGCAGGTTGTTGAGGTTGCGAATCTATGACTGCACTAAAAAACTTGCCTACGGCAACATCAACTGTGGATACTGCCCAAACACATAAGACTCCGGTGGCCATCATTGGCAAAAGGTACAACTACTACTACTTGATGTTGTTCAGTGCCATTTTTACAATCTACAACTGCACAATGGATGGTTCTTCGTTTGTTTCGGTCGGTTGGTCTAATACACTTATACACTTTGTAAATACACCCCTCCAGCCCTTGACTTGGGGCCAGAGGTGATAACATACAGATTTATTCAGTTCGTAACTAAATCCATATCATATGCTGTTTTATCGTCTATGGGCCGGGCAAGCCCAATTCTGTTTCAGTTTGGTTCAGTTTGGTTAAGCTGCCTTAGGCCTTGACTGTTCTCACACCAGCCCTGGTATCTCGGAAAATGGCATCGCCCTCGGCGTAGCCTCGACCAAGTCCAAATCCGACGCCAATCCACACGGGAAATGCTCGTCGACGGAAGATCAGAACCGATGCCAACACACCAGCACCGAATCCGAGGCCGGTCTTCACAAGGGTGTTGGAGATGACAACGTCCCACTTTTCCCAGGCTGTCAGTTTATGTTTTCAATTCTACGACATACGAATTCTTTTCAACTCACCTTATCGTTCAGGAGGGTTTCTGAGGGCTTCACAGCTTTGGCTTCAACAGCAGCAGACATTGTCGGTGTTGTGTAGGATGATGATGAAAATCCCAGTTGGGACTCGGTGATTGGGTGGGACCAACGACAGCCTGCCAGGCAGAGAGCAAGGTGGAGAGGACGAGATGGGTTTGACGACGGGCTTCTATGGGAGAAAATGAAAGTTCCAGAAGTTGCATTTAACAGAATAGATGTGATATCTCCGGTCAAAATATTCTGAAGGAGTTTGTACGAGTTTGCCAAAATGCTCTATCGGCTGGCTGAGAGGAGTGCGGCTGACAATTTTTCAGTTCTATTAGTGCATTTTAGATAGTTTGGGCTCTGCTCTATTCATCCACCGACCGATCACCTAAAACCGATGGCGAGCATTAACGAGCTGATCGAGCGCTCAGCAAAAGGTGAGTTTCTCGGGAATTTTAACTTCAAAAGACCCTTCTAACCCGCTGTAGACGGCCAGGACTTCTACCAGCAGTTCTTCAAGGCTCTGGACGACTACCGGGGGAACCTCAGTCGATTTGTCCAGCCCGCCAGCGCCATAATCTGGAACGGAAACCCTCTAGGAGGGGATCAGGCGTTTTTGGCCATGTATGAAAAAATGCCCTTGAGTCGCCACGAGGTGACAGGGTTCAATGTGCATCCTCTGCCCAAGACCACTGGCGGAGTCCAGACAGACTTCATGCTGGACACCTCGGGAAAGGTCAAGTATGGCACCGACCGGCCAAAGGAGCTGTTTGGATTCTCCGCTGTATTCGTGCTGTCCAAAAATCCCGCAGTGTCGCCGTACCCTGTGATCAAGAGCTTGACATACCGGCTAGTGTACAAACCGGACGATACCACGTTAATTATGTGACGTGAAAAAACAACGGGACCGATTAGTTTAGTTGATCCGTAATATTTAATGAATTTTGCCAGATTTGTTTGTGCGGTCCATTGGCTGCGGATGCATACTACCATACCAAATGGCACCTGTAGATCTGATCTGCCGTAGAACAAGAGCTGTAGGCAGAGCCCTTCATTGGAAGCCAACCCTAATAACCGTTTATATTCCTTACTTCAATTGTACGCACAGCCAAAAATATGCTTATCTTGCACTTCGGTACGGCTGGCTGCTCTGATCTGTGCTGGGATTGTCCGTCCGCGGTGGGGTCTTTCATGCCCCACGGCACTCCTTCCCCATTTCCCCCTCTCTCCCCATATATAAATGAACCTTCTCGCCCGGGCAGTTCGCTTCTCACGCACAACAGCCCCAATCCGCTCAATCATGACCACGTCGATTTATCCCAGGCCTCCCCAGCCTGCCCCCAACTGGAAAACCTCCCCCGAGGATATTGCCGGCCGAGTTGACCGGATCATCGCTGCTGATGACCGAGTCGATGATGCCATTGCCGCCGTGGCTGACCCAACCTTTGACAGCACGTTCAAGGCTTATGCACAGAATGTGAACAAGAGCGAATCCCAGGAGTATGTTTTGGGTTTCTATCAGCATGTGTCGCCTGACAAGGCATTACGGGATGCTTCTGCTGCTGCTGAGGACAAGTTGAGTGCCCATGCTATTGACGCTGGTACCCGAGAGGACGTTTACAGACAATTCAAGGCGGTCGCTGACAACCTTCCCAGTTCGCTGGACGCTGAATCGAAACGGTTGGCAAAGAAAACTGAAAACCGATACAGAAGAAATGGTCTTGCTCTGCCAAAGGACAAAAGGGATAAAGTGGTGGAGCTCCGAAAGCAGCTTTCCAACATCCAGATTCAGTTTTCCAAGCAGCTTGCCGAGGAAAATGGCCATCTTGAGTTTACCAAGGACGAATTGGAGGGTCTCAATGAAAGTATTCTGGAACAGTATAAAAAGACCGAGGACGGCAAGTACATTGTGACCTTCAAGTATCCTGATATCGACCCGGTGCTCAAGTACGCAAAGAAGCAGGAAACAAGAAAAGCCGCCTATGTAGGTTTTGACGAGCGTGGAACAGCTTTTAACAAGGATCTCGTCAAGCAGGCTGTGGTGTTGCGTGCTGAAATTGCACAGCTGTTAGGCTACAAGAACCATGCCGACTTCATTCTGGACGACCGAATGGCCAAAAGCTCGGAACGAGTCAGCACCTTCCTCAACGATCTCCTGGAAAAGACCACACCTATTGGCAAGCAAGAAAGAGAGCAGCTCATCCAGCTCAAAAACCAGGAGCTCAAATCACGAGGCATTGAGCCCCAGACTGTTCTATATCCCTATGATTACAGATATTACAACAACTATCTTTTGGAAACAGAGTACAAGGTAGACGACTTGAAGATAGCAGAGTACTTCCCAGTTGAGCAGACTATCAACAAGATGTTTGGCATTTTCTCTAAACTGTTTAAGCTCGACTTTGTTAAGGAGGAGGCCGACAAGGTGACGGCCTGGCACGACGAAGTTGTTCAGTTTCAGGTTTGGAGTCAGGAGACCAAGGACTTTGTAGGCTGGCTGTATCTCGATCTACATCCTCGAGAGGGAAAATATGGCCATGCTGCCAATTTCTCGCTGGTCAAGCGATATACTGACCTCGAGACAGGCGAGCAGAACTATCCTGTCACTGCTCTTGTATGCAACTTTTCGAAGAGCACACCTAACAAGCCTGCGCTTTTGAAGCACTCTGAGGTCACTACGTTCTTCCATGAGCTTGGCCATGGTATCCATGATTTGGTTGGCAAGTCCAAGTACTCTGCCTTCTCCGGCACCTCTGTGGACTGGGATTTCGTGGAAGCACCCTCGCAAATGCTGGAATACTGGACTTGGAGCAAGAATGAGCTATTGGAGCTTTCCGGTCACTACGAAGATGGCTCCAAGCTACCCGAGGAAACAGTAGATGCTCTCATTCGAACCAAGCACGTTTTGCAGGCACTGTTCACTCTTAGGCAGCTCTACTTTGGAATATTTGACCAGACCATTCATACCAAATCTCCCGCAGAAGCAGAAAAGCTCGACCTCACGGAGTTGTGGAACTCTCTGAGGCAAAAGGTCACTCTTGTGACCAATGCTGGCATTAGTACTTCTGGCTACTCAGCGTTTGGCCACATCATGGGTGGCTATGACTCAGGTTATTACGGTTATCTTTGGTCTCAGGTATTTGCATGCGATATGTATTATACAAAGTTCGCCAAGGACCCTATGGACAGTAAGGTTGGAGTTGAATACCGAGATAAGGTTATCGGCAAGGGTGGATCTCGAGACCCTACTGAAAGTTTGGTGGAGTTTTTGGGCCGAGAACCTAACAACGAAGCATTTTTGCAAGAGCTGGGAATCAGCGCAGTTTAGTGACGAAAACATATAAAGATTTGAATAAAGAAAATGTCTTGTGTAGTGGTCTTGTAAATGAATGACGGAGGTTAAACACCGAGGCCGCACATGTATGCCCGACAGCCTTTTATAAATACCCGCCGCGATGACTGCAAGTTTCCCCACAAACAATGCTCAAGCTGATCAGACGGTTTTCTACGGTCAAACCTCGTATGCCACTAGAGGGGGTCAAGGTAATTGATCTCACAAGAGTCCTGGCAGGGCCGTACTGTACCCAAATTTTGGGTGATCTTGGTGCAGATGTGATCAAGATCGAGCACCCTAAGCGAGGGGATGACACCAGGGCTTGGGGACCACCATTCACATCTCGCGGAAAGGAGTCAGCGTATTTCCTCGGAGTAAATAGAAATAAAAGATCTCTGGCTGTGAACTTCCAAAATCCCAAGGGCAGAGACATTGTTCATAAGCTCATTGCAGACGCAGATGTGTTTGTAGAGAACTTTGTACCGGGAGGACTTGCCAAATACGGACTGTCATACAAGGATCTGGCTGAGATCAATCCCAATTTGATCTATGCCAGTATAACTGGATATGGACAGTTTGGGCCCTATGCTAAACGGCCCGGGTACGATGTTATGGTGGAAGCAGAGTTTGGATTGATGCATATTACAGGAGAACCAACCGGTCCTCCTGTTAAAGTGGGAGTGGCAGTCACTGATCTCACTACAGGCCTGTATGCTGCTAACTCAATAATGGCTTCACTGATTGGTAGGGGCCTTGGAAATGGAGGCCAGCATTTGGATATTTGCCTGTCAGACTGCCAAACTGCGACTCTGGCCAACATCGCATCTTCGGTACTGATCTCCGGGGAGCCCGACTCAGGAAGACAAGGCACAGCACATCCCAGCATTTGTCCGTATCAGGCATTTGATACAAAAGACGGCAGTGTTATGATTGGTGGAGGTAATGACAATCTGTTCAGCCTAGTGTGCGATGCTCTCCAGCAGCCTGGGTGGAAAACTGATCCTAGGTTTACCACAAACGCTGATAGAGTAGCTCACCGAGAGATACTGGTTCCAGCAATAACAGAGGTCACTAAAACAAAAACTACTGAGCAGTGGCTCCACATATTTCAGGATAAAAAGTTCCCCTATGCAGCGGTGAATGACGTCAAAACTGTATTGGAATTAGAGCATACAAAAGCACGAAATATGGTTATAGAAATTGACCACCCTGAGTGCGGGCCCATTAAGATGGTCAATTCTCCAGTTAAGTATTCTAAGACGCAGCCACAAATCACTCGCGCACCACCGACGCTGGGTGAGCATACCGCAGAGATCCTGAGCAACCATATTGGGATGTCTTCCCAGGAGCAGACAGACCTCTCTAATGAGGGAGTTGTATATATAAAAAAGTAGGGTGAGAAGAGCTTCTATTATTCTAGTTGTGTTTTGAAGTTTAATCTCTTGGTCGGCTATTCAGCTTTGGGTTCATGCATAACAACTTTCTCCACTTCAGTGGACCGGGACGAGTCAGAATACGCGCCCGGGAATTCCTTTGCATATAATTTCTTGTATATTTTACTGTAACCCAAAATTGCTGAAGTCATCCCGGTGACGGTCTGGATCGTCCCCACATGCTTGGACTGGACATCGAAAACATCGAGTCCAGAGAATATCAAATCGCACAGTAGTTTTAGTGTATTGGCTTTGTTAAAGTTTCCAGATATGCGATACTCAGAGTGCTCCTCGCCCAGCTTGATGAGAATGCTTAGAAACCAACCTCTGTTGGCATGCTCGTCGGACCAATGTCCAAGGGCCTTAGGCAGCACTCCAATGCGGTAAAGACAATAAATGTCATCGAAAATCTCCGTGTACAGGTCTACGAGCTCTAGAAGGTCCAACTGGGGGTTTTTATATAACTGCCTGGCTCCAGTCATCCAGTTTCCCAGCCTGATGATCTTTCGGAATTGGCTGAACTGCGAGATCACTGCTTCAACATGCCTCGGCCTCGGCTGACCGTCCTTGTAGGCTAGCAAGATGAGCCTGGCGGTATACTGGACCAGCTTCAGACTCTTGTCTTTGCCATCCTTGTCATTTAGGGTGGCCAGCAGCACATCTAGATGAAGGCTCGGATAGTCCTGTTTAGCCATGTGGTTGGAATGAGGGAAAGAAAGCAGTTTTGTATATTGTGCCGGTCTATCGCTTGTACAGGCCCGGATTGTCAATTTAAGCGCGGCTCCCCGACTTTGACATATTTGGTGGGAAATCGATGGGGCCCCGCCGAGGGAACCCACCAAAAAGTCTTCAACTCTACCAAACTCCTACCGGAACTCTCAAGGGATCAAAAGTGAAGCCAAGCCAGTCGTACGTGAAGGAGAAGGAAGGTCAGGGGAACGCAACTGGAGGTGGGGAGTCAACGAAACACTCATAACTTATGCTGAAGAAACATTTTATTCATCTCCATGCACAGGAGAGAGGTATTCGTTTTAACAGGTTCGAATGTATGGCCCGCCCCATGATGGGGGGATCATCCCCTATGAGATGCTGACAATTGTCACGTGCCGTTGTGCTCCATTGCCCCGACCGCTGGCAATTTTGAAATTTTGTAGGGGCCTCTGGGCGTCAAAACTCAGTTTCTTCACCACCACTTTCATCATGGCTGAATACACTACTCGAAAGATCGGATCACCCAACACCCTTGAGCACAAGGTGTACATTGAGAAGGACGGCCAGATTGTGTCGCCCTTCCATGACATTCCCCTGTTTGCCAACCCTGAGAAGACAATTCTCAACATGGTGGTGGAGATCCCTCGATGGACCAATGCCAAGCTGGAGATTTCCAAGGAGCAAAAGTTCAATCCCATTGTTCAGGATACCAAGAAGGGTAAGCTCAGATTTGTTCGAAACGTCTTCCCTCATCACGGTTACATTTGGAACTACGGTGCTTTCCCCCAGACCTGGGAGGACCCCAACGTAGTCCACCCTGAAACCAAGGCCTACGGTGACAATGATCCCCTCGATGTGTGCGAGATCGGTGAAGCCGTTGGTTACACTGGCCAGGTCAAGCAGGTCAAGGTTCTGGGAATCATGGCTCTGTTGGACGAAGGTGAGACCGACTGGAAGGTCATTGTCATTGATGTCAAGGATCCCCATGCCTCCAAGGTCAACGATATCGAGGACGTTGAGAAGCACTTCCCCGGTCTTCTGCGAGCCACCAATGAGTGGTTCCGAATCTACAAGATCCCTGATGGAAAGCCCGAGAACAAGTTCGCTTTCACCGGCGAGGCCAAGAACAAGAAGTACGCTGAAGAAGTCATTCGAGAGTGCTCCGAGGCTTGGGAGAAGCTCATCTCTGGCAAGACCGACCCCAAGGGATTGGAAATCTCAAACACTACGCTGGCCAATGCTGACGTTGCTGCCTCTGAGACTATCGCCAAGGGCGAGCATCTTGCTCCTGCCCCCATTGACGGCTCCATCGACAAGTGGTTCTTCATTGCTGGTGATTCTGTCTAAAAGCCTAGGCTATTTTGTACTAAGACAACGACGTGTACTGACCCTAAGTAAATAAATACGATGAAACCAAAAAAAAAAAAAGGCTCCTTTCTGGTTGAGATTATTGTTCTTCTTTCCGGTTGATTATTGTTCCACTCTCCTTTCCACCCCCTTTAATATTTCGTACTGACATGCAGCGCATTGCCCACAAACCGCTCTATTTTGCCCATGTCCTTTACACCATTAGTTTCGACTCCTCCACTAACATCCACACCGATCACTCCCTCCACCTTGAGTGCCTCGCCAACATTGGTCTCGTCCAGCCCGCCCGCCATAAGGAAGCGCGCGCCAATGGCAACGTGGTTCTTGAGGCCAGACCAGTCCTGCCGCTTGCCTTCCCCACCGATTTCTCCGTCAATTAAACTTAAGTAGTGGTATCCCGTGACGGAACAATTTTGAAAATCCGGGGTTCCTGGGGTAAACCGTTTGATGACAGGAACAGGTATGAACTGGCACCATTCCAATGGCTCAGACCCATGCAGTTGTACAAGATCCAGCTCCAGCTTCTGCTGAAGATAAAGCACATCTTCTAAAGGCTGGTTACGGAAAACTCCCACGATGAGGGGTCTGGTGAGGGTCTTGATGCGTAGCACTCGGGCATTGACATCAAACACCGAGGACCCTTTGGTCACAACATCGTTGGCAAAGAGCCTATGCACGTCAACATGAGTCTTCCTTTTGTAATTTCGTACCAAGCTGCTAATTTGCTGAGCAACTGCATGGTCGACAGTGCGGCTGCGGCCGGGTGCTAGAATCATGCCTACCATGGAGGCTCCTGAATCAAGTGCCTTGACGGCAGCCTCAGTGGTCTTTATTCCGCACACTTTAACCAGCGGTGGAAGCTTCGGACGCTGTACTATACTGGGTAGGATTTCCCATTTTTCTACAACCACTGCTGTGGCTGGGGGAAGATGGCTTAGTGACGGTGTTTGGTCGTCGACTCCCTCGCAGGGAATAAAAATGATATTGGCCGCAGACACTTTGGCTCGTAGAGACTCGATATATTCTGCGAGACTGCTCCTGTAGCCTCCGTCCTCTGTGGTCCTATAGAAAATGACATCTGGTTGATATCCAGGCAAAAGAAACGGATCGACGTCTTCGTCATTTCGCAGATAAATGCACACACTGAGACCCAGAGAATGGCACTCATCAAGCCGTTGCCGAAACACCTCCAGGCCATTGCTCGACACCTCGGAGGCATCGTGGACGGAATTCTCAAAGGTGGCTTCGTCGAGCTTGTTACCAATCACATCTTCGGCCAAAAAGACCACTCCGTCGCTGCCGGAAATGGCGGCTTCAACTTCTTCTCCAAGTAGATAGTGGCTGGAGCTGTTGGAGTGATGAGCTGCTCCCATGAGCCATAGGTTGACGGGTCGTCGGGCAAACCTGTTGATGGAAGTGCGTATGGCGAGGTTTTGGAGAATCACCCCAGCCTGCGAAATGAGAATCTCGGCCCCCAGCTCAGCAAACCCAGCGAAATCATCGGGATCAGTATGACTGTGGTTCAAAAACCCTATTACGAACGGCTTTTTTGGAGTCGACAGCTCAGCGCGGGAAAATATCCGTTTCTGCACAACCAGAGGATATGGCATCTGGTGCGCGTATAGCGAGGTCCCGAAAGTTCCCATGGTTGGTGGTGTGGTTGCTTTTGCACCGGCTCGCTCGCTTGATGGTGGATGTTGGTTGACTAATGGAGGTTGGTTTCGGCTAGTAGTTTTTTCAAGCTCCGGCTTAGGAGGGAAAGGCTGGGGGGAAGTGGGGTTTCACAGTGCAAAAGCGATGACCAGCAAAGAATGCAGTTGAACAATGGAAATAGAAAATGAACCAGGAGTCTGCACAGCCGAGTGGTTATACTGGTGTTTGCTGCGCTATAAAGTCTAAATGAGCAGGAAGGGCCGCGGATCTGGAGATCTTCTTGTTCCCAAGATGGCACTGAACGGGATGCTGTTTTACACAGATGATTGGCAATAGTAGGGAAACAGTTGGGAATCTCATATAAATTGTACAAAACTGCAGTGATCCAGGGATATTCTGCTGCTACTCTACATATCAGTACATTTTGGTTTACTTTGGTTTACTTTCATCTTTTACTCATATCTACTTCTCGTTGTTTGGCACTTGTCGACCACTGCGTGGAATTTCCACTGTCCGGAATAGCCAGCCGCACCTCCCTGTTTCTGTTATACGCCAAAAAAATCATCAAATCAACATCATCACCACCGACCAACTTGTCAAGCTAAACAACATCTGGTGCATTGATAAGAACAAAAGTCGCGAACAGATCCACGATAATCGATTCGGCTCGGCAAGATGATCCTCCCGAAATCTGTTCCCAGGGTGAGCACTTGGTAAGATCATTCATACATTTATTACTCAACCGTAGTAACAATGGCTAACCCAAACTCCATTTCCAGGTCGTTTGATGCAGCAAACACGCTTTTGAAACAGCCTCTGTTGGATGAACACGATATCACAGTGCTGTCTGTGTTCTTAGACCACAATATCACAGCTCTTGCCAACAGCAACAAGCCGAATAATGGCAAAACCAGTTCTCAGCTCGGCGATAGACCCTCCAAGATTCTCAATGGTTGCCTGGAGTTGTCCAGCGTTGACCAGGGGATTCAAAATGATTCCAGCATTCTGGCGGAGCTTCTCACCATAAGCTACGCAGAGGCCTGCGAGTTCATCGTCAAATTCGGCGAGGGGGCCTCGGTCCTCGACAAGCAAAAGGACAGAATCAATGCTTATGCTAGGGCATATCTGGCGGAGAAAAGGTCTGCAATTCGACTGCTACGAACGTTATTCAGTCGAGGATCGCCCGATGGCCCCCAGTCGCGTTTGAATACCCTGTGTGCTGGGTACGCCAACGAGATAAACGAGATCAACCCGTCTTTTTGGCTGGATATCGTCTCATCAATCGGGGAAATCATTACACAGGGTATACAAAGCCCGAATCCCTTTGATGAATCCGATAAGCCCTCGCCGCTGTTGCTCAGTGAAGGCTCGGCCAGGTGTTTGGAGTTGTTCCAGCTGCTGATTGTTGGCTCGTCCAGCTACCCAATGTCCGCCGAACTCACAGTTTCCTTTTTGAAACTAGCTACCGAGACTGAGCTTTTCACATTCATAATAGAAGATACTCAGACCCCCAACACCAACTTCATTGCCTCAGTGCATGCTTTGGGTGTAATAGCTCTACTGGCTCTGCTGGACTCTGAAGGACTGTTCTTTGACAACCTGCAGGGGTACACAAAATCTAATGATGCTCTGCTCAAAATACAAACCCTATTGCATGTTATTTTCAAAGACAGCAGACGTTCGGCTTTAGTTGCCCTTGCATGGAGTCTTATACTTGATAGGCTCTCGATAGTGTTCCAGGAAGAACGCGACCACCATTATGCATCCTTTGTTCTCAATGTTCTCGGAAAGCCTGTTGCGAAGAAACACCTTGATGTCTCGAATTCAGATCCTTTTCGGACCCCTGTTTCCAAAACAGTTTCCACAGATCCAGTGGTTTCATTTATACTCTCTTGCCAAGAACTTTCAAACTATGCCGGTGAACTCGCCGCTACTGCCATTAGGCTCGGTGCCTTAGAGCGTATCACTCTTCTTCTGAAGCGTCTTCCTGATGACCCGCTGTATGCGGGTATCTGCCGAGGGGTTCTTCGCTCCAGCATGCCCTACATCAACATAACTGACGAAGTAGCGGATGTAGTGCGGACCACCGTTGGTCCGCACCCTCATTTGGCTGAGTCATTTTTCCAGGATGAATTTGTGGTCCGGGCTCTTCTCTTGGCCAAAGGACGTGTTCCAATTGCTATTACTCCCTTCATCTATATGATTCAGTGCTTTCCTTCTAATGAGGCCTTTGAGTTGGTCCATGATATGAACAGCTTTCTTATAACACTACCAGAAACTTTCAGAGACTACGAATACGAAAAGGGAGAAGTTGTTCTATCTTCTGACTGCACAATAATACCCCAACGGAGAACCGACCGAGAAGGTTCTATCGTGATCCCTAGTGGAACTAGTGGCAAGGTCCTCTCTTCTGATTCAGAGAATAACGTGGTGATTGTTTTATTCAGCCAGAACTACAATGGGTGGACGCTTCTTTTTAGAATGATGGAAATTGTCGATGAGCATAAGTCGTGGGATGATCCTAATAGTGATATCTCGTTCGATGAAATGGTCAAGGTTCTAACGAATACTGTTGCTGAGCTGGATGATTCCAGAATACATGAGTTGATTGCAATATCATCCGAGATACTGGGTTACGGTGATATTGTTGAGATGATAACAAGACGTTTAGACTATGCCATTGAATCCAAGAATATTGAAGCGAGCATAACGGGTATAAAATTTATGACTGCTCTTTTACCAAGTATGCCTCAAAGAGTGTGGCCCTATTTATCCCGAAGTCGTCTACTGGAGAGGAATGGACAAGGCGGAATGCTTGAGGCTATTCTAGGCTCTGTTGAGTTGGTGAATTTTGATTTCAGTTTGACCCTAGCTGTGATCAAGCTCACGGAGTCATTGGTACAAAACGCACTTCTAGATGCCCTGTCATCTAATATTTCTGAATCCGTCAAGAAAGGCGTTTTGAACAGCTTGATTCTCCATCTTCTATTAATATTCGAAAGCTTTGCTTCCTGGAGATATGCGAAGCCTAGACAGCGGTTGTTGGTGGCTATCAATTCCATTTCAATCTTCCGTTCTATTTTAGCAGCCTGCTATAGCATCAACGATGACAAACCACTGGATCAAAAGGCTACGAGGATATTATCAGATGTCTGCACCACTATTGTACAGACCATGCTGGCACGTTCAGAAAGGTCTGTAAGGATCTTGCAGCCTCTCCTCAAGGCAATTGAATCTTCAGCTACTAGTGATGGCCTGGATCTTAATGAGCCCCTCATGGAAGATGAACTCAGATATGCAGATAGCGTTTTCCGTCTTTGCTCTCTTCTTGTTCGAGTTAGAATGATCTCAGGGCTTCCTCCATCTTTACTTGAGGAGCGACTTTTTGAGCAATCTCCACATCTTGCTGTGGCCCTGGATAGGTATTCGGCTCTGAGACCATCCATTCTTCAGGTGTTTGATGCACTCGTCTCTGCCGACTGGAATAAGCCATCGCCTCCATCACTGCTTGCCTTCTTGGGTCCTGAAAACTCGCATATATTTCTTACTAGACTAGCCTCATTAATCAGTAATGAGCTCGAGTCTGGCTCCATATATCAAGCTTGTTATTGTATTTCTTCCATCATCAGCAGCAAGCAAGAGGGCCTGTCCATTCTTCTCTTGAGCGGCAGGCAAAAGGACCACAAAAGGAGTCCTAGTGGAGATATCCCTCTCTTAAGAGTACTGGAAGATAATATTATTTATCGAAACTCCAATGATTTTGCGCCAGAAATCATGGCACCTATGCTGGATGTTATCTGTCTTGCTCATAGCGCGTGGACTATAAGTGCTGGAGAGAATCTCACTGAACTCTGCGACTCGCTTGTAGATCTAGTGAATGAGCTAGTTCCTATCACCCCGGATGATGATATAAAACATCATGCAAAGGTTCTAAGGAGGAGCAATTGCAATCTCATGGCTGCGCGGGCAATGCAGATTCTTGCTATCCAGCTGTACAAGTCCCCTGGAGGCAAATGGTCAGATAACTTCCTGAAATATCTCAAAACTGGTTCGAACATGCTTGAAGTCAGCAAAAGGGGATTTTCAGTGCATGGCATGAGGCTATCACTTCATGGTAATCTACACCGCAACTTTGAAGCCAAGTGGGGGAAAGTGACCTTGGATGCTTTCTCACGAAGCTCCTTTTTTGGTAGAAAGCGGTATGACATGCGCTATCTATTTGATATCCAGCTAATGGACATTATTCTTGGTAGAGACCCTGTATGGATCGGCTATCGCAAAGAAGTAGTTGAGGCTAATGTCAACCTCTCTTATATTGATTCGCAGTTTGTTCTGATTCGAGGCTGGTGCTGCCTGCTAAACGTGCTGAGCTCTTATGCTGCACGAGTCGATGATAGAGATCTTTTGAAGCTGCTACAACCTGTCGGTGAAATGGCGATTCAGCATGTCACATCGAACGAGCTCTCTCTGCCACTTTTCGAGCAAACTAACAAGCAACGCCTTGATGCTGCCTATCATGTGATGGTTTTTCTGTCGAAAAATGAGATTTTCACTTGCAACTTGGACATGATTCAGAGTACCTTCAACATGCTGGTAGATCCAAGTTTGGAGTTTTTATCCTCTTTAGGAGACCTGTCGTCTCAGAATAAGCTGTACAGGGTGGTGCTGAAGATCCTCAATTTGGAGCTGGAAGCATTTATCGGTGCATACAAGAAGAAGAAGCACAACTCTGGCAAAGATATGGTTGCACTTAGCCAATTGTTACCGTTGGTTCAAGGGCTGATTGACGTAGTTGCAATACGAGGATTGAGAGCGATCTGCACTGCAGCTCAAAGTGACCCTAGTGGAGGCTATGTGGAAGATGTGGTTGTTGCCACGCTAATACTGCGAAAATGCCTTCAGATTCCTGGAGTGGAATCACTTGCAGGCGCTTGGGTATTATCAATGAAGGAAACTGAATGCTGCCGTACCGTTATGAGTCTATTTTCAAACTCTCTTAATCTTACAGTAAAGGATGGAGATGCTATTTACGGAGAGTTGACGTTGCTCTATTTCCAGGAGTGGCTCAAGATTGTGCCCGTTGCTGAACATTTTGTCAATGAAGGCTTGCTGCGACTATTGTATGAGAGTCCGATCAGCAGACAGGTACAAAGAGGTGAAGTTGATGTGAACAGCAATCTGCGGTTGTACCATATCTGGACCAAGGGTATCATCGGAATAGTATTACAGTTGGTACGGCAATTACAGCTATCCGTACTTCCCGAGACGGTTGTGTGGATAAACTACTTCTCGAAGCAAATCACGAGGGCACTAGACAGGTGGAATGATGTACAGTATATCTCATTCAGTGTCATTGAAGAGACGAGCCAGCTATTATTGATTCTGTACTTGGTGAAAATGATGTGTCGTTCAGACGAAAATTATGTTCTATTGAGCAAAATATCTAGCGACGTTGTCTGGAACTCTCAAGATCTTTCCTTATCGATAGACTATCTTTTGGACCACCAAAAGTATCTTGCTTCAAAGCTAGTGGTGATTACCATTGATGAGCAGCAGAAGTACGTGAAAGATAAGACAGGTATGCTATTAGTTGGTGAAGTAGTTTCAGACTTGGAGGAATTACGAGATTTCCTCCAAGATGTGAGCGCATAGATGTTGATAGTGTGTAATTTAAAAATAATTTATACAGCGGTACATATTGTGGGGGATTACTGCGGCAATTTTAAGCAACGCCGTGATGTACGTAAGATAGCATAAAATAGCACAGTTAGACAGATACATCAATGCCTGTAAGAGTCCTGTAGAAGAAGGATCTCATGATAATGGGATGAGTATGATTCTTTGGCGTAAGATAGTGTCTCTTAGAGTTCTTTTCCAACCCGTTATAGGAGTCATGATAGATGGCCGTTCAGTAGCAATGGGTGATTAGCTGGCAGGCAAGATATTTAATTTAAAGAAGCCCTTTCCCGAAAACTAATTTTTGACGATTTATGCCCTCTAGGCATACAAATATCAGAGCATTAGTTATATGTTTTGAAATAGTGCTACGATGAGTATACGAAGTAGTTTCAGGAGGGTCACAGGTGATGATAAAGGCGGGGCATCGGGCCATCCTTTGATGATATCTGAATACAAGCTATATGATAAGCTTGGAGAGGGCACCTATGGAAAAGTAAGACTGGTCCGTTGCCGTAAAAATAATAACTGGTATGCAATCAAATACATGCCAAAGAGCGAGTCCTCGCACAAAGTAAAGTCATTCATTAAAGAGAGGGCCGCGCTCAGTGACCTTCACCATCCGCTCATCTGCAACCTGAATTATGCCTTTCATGACGATCAATTTTTATTCTTAGTGCTAGATTACATGGACGGGGGAGACCTCCGCCAGTATCTCCAGAGATATACCTTTACCGAGGCAGCAATCCGTTGTATTGTAGCGGAAACCACCTGCGCTCTGGATTATATCCATAGCCAAGGATATATTCATAGGGACGTCAAGCCCGAAAATATCCTAATTGATGAAAACGGCCACAGTCATCTTTGCGACTTCAACATTTCAACCAAGCTGACGCACGAAGAACCGGCTGCTCATGGAATTTCCGGCACATTCCTGTACCAGGCACCTGAAATTCATGAAAAATCGTCCTTCACAGGACAAGCAGACTGGTGGGCACTGGGATGTATATTTTATGAGTGCATTTACGGACGGGTGCCGTTTCGAGCCAGAAGTGCTTTAGGGATGATAAGGGCAGCAGCTGCTGGCCCCGCGTTGCCTCAAACAGAGCCTCCTGTAAGCAGTGAATGTGCTTCAGCTATTGAGTCATTTTTGAGATATGCACCGCGCGAGAGAGTCAGAGATGCCAAGGAGGTTTTCAGCAATACATGGTTTGGCACCAAGTCTCTAGAAGAATGGGAGTATGAGAGCCATTTTTTGAATCCTGAGCTGACATTATGGAAATTTCCAAAGCCTCAGTGTTTGGCTGAGAGCAAAGAAGATGCCAACCTTTTTTTGGAGATTGAGGCAAGGGAATGGAAAAAGAATAAGCCGAGGTCTCGCAATGCAGCACTCAGACGCAGCAAGCCCTTGAACTCTAATAGAGAAACCAGCAGGAACTGTAGAGATAAGCTCAAGATCTACGGTGAGCTGATAAATCAGAAACTCAAGAGGCTTAATCCAAAGGGCGGAGAGGCTACAGCAGGTACACCTAGAAAAGCAGTCTCCTCCATTGACCCTGAGAGACCATTACTGTCTAGTAAGAGTAGTATAAAGGTAGGGGGTCCAGCTGCATTGGAATCTCTCTGTGGCCTTTTGGAAGGCTTTGAGTTCGATGGAGCCAGCGATGCCGACTTGGGAAGCTCGGGGGATTCCTTCAAGAGTGCGCCTAGCACGGCTAGTAAAAGATCCAGCGCATCTACTGCGACTTCAATCACTGCAGAAGACGAAAATAGCAGTCTCCCCCGAGGGATTCTTGCTAGAGGGTGTGCTGGTAAAGGCTCGCGCCTGGTTATAGAGATGGCTTTGCAAGAATCCGGGGCCACTCCGCTTATGGACGTCACAAACTGAAACGGTACCAATGAATCTGCTCTGCCTAATAAAATGCTATATGGTGCAAAATATGTTGGATATCTAGAGTTCAAGCAATTGTAGGCAAATTCTCAATCGTTGAAACTACATACCGACCCAAGACACTGATTCACAGATCCTTTTCACAAAACTCACTTCTCCGTCTCTGGGTGGCCTTGGTAATTAGTCCTTCTGCTAAGGGCCAGTTGACAATGCACTGCACCTAAATTAGGCAGCACCGAACCGCAGACTGAGACAAGCAGTGGGCATTTATCGCAAAAAAGAAGCAATATGTCCTCAATAGAATTATAGAAGATATTATTTTACCATTCTACGCCAGGTTTTTGTTCTAAGTAGACTACAAAAGAGGAAGGCGTTTTAACCGTCTCCTGACCGAGAGTATGTTGCGACCATACAATATGGGGGTGTATCAGGGGAAGATGATTCCGTGCCCGTTTGGGAAAACCCCACAGTGCTAAATATGGGGGAAATTCCTTTTTGGGCAGCGACCAAAACCCTATGCGGAGCATAAATTTGGAGCCAAAGTTGTTAGTACCATCATTTTATGAAGCCAACCATAAATAAAAGTGCGTGTAGACCATGGTCTATCTGTTTAAATGAGCCAGTACTGCAGCTGCACGTGCAAATATCCATGCCGTAGACTTTAACCCGAGCATTAGACTGCTGTGAGGCTCATTCCTCAGTTGCTGTATTTGGATCGAAGTACGCTGGTTTCAGAGCGCATAACACGGGCAAGAAATGCCAAGTAGCAGTAGTGAATAGCTGGAACTTTCATTTTTTATGGTTTCTGCTGAATTCTAGCAGGTCTCAGATATGCAGGCTCACATCCAGCACCAAATCGGCAGTAATTTCGGGACTTTGACCGATTGTTGTGCTCGGACATGGGCTTGTGGAGTAGAAAACCCCGACCGTTTCGGGTCGAGCCTTCATTCTTATTACAAGATCTCAGTTGCGGACTTGACTTCCCCCCTTAAACATTTGGCCGTACCAGTTACAGACTGGATATTTTATTGTGCATTCGCGCAATTTATCCTTTGTGACCGCGTGATAGTAAAGTTGGCGAATCGAAGTTCGGCATCTTTAGTTCCTTCATCCCCCCTCTGGTTACTTTTGACTGCTGTCTGACTTGTGTATTGCAATGGCAGACAACCCGTTGCCGGTGATACGGGAGAACCAGCACCTACGCTCGGTGCGCGAGAGCGTCACTTCGGGCTCGCATTTGGCCGGAGAAAACGCCGATATCTATGACGATCGGGCTGAGAACCTTTTGTACGGGGACAACTCGCCGTTTGAGCCACCTGCCGCCGAGGAAGTTGGCACTGGAAGCAGTAAAGCGCTTAATGAAAAGGATCCCTCGGGAAATGGCGTTGTGCCGACCCAAAAAAACAAGTCGAGTTGGAAGAAATGGCTTCTTATAGGGTTGGTGGCTTTGGTTGTTGTGCTGGCTGCCGTGCTCATCCCTGTGGGAATAGTGGTTATAGGCAAAAACAATAGCAAGAGCAGTAGCTCGTACAGCTCCTCAGGTAGCGGGTCGAGTGGGTCGAGTAAAAATGGATCCTCGAGCTCTACGCCGTCTTATGCCAAGGGAAGCATCCTCGATACCTCTACCTGGCTGGACAAGACTGATTTCAACACTACTTTTACAAATCAAACAGTTGGAGGGCTCACTGTAATGGGTCTTAACTCGTCATGGGATGATTCGACTCAGGCGAACAGTTATGTACCAGCTCTGAACAGCACCTGGAACTACACGACACTGCCTATGCGTGGAGTTAATTTGGGTGGATGGCTGGTGCTCGAGCCGTTCATCACTCCTAGTTTCTTCAATTACAGTTCCAATCTTAGTATTGTGGACGAGTACACCCTGAGCACCTATCTGCGGAATTCGTCCGGAAATCAGAACACTACGCTCAAAACTACTCTGGAGACTCATTATTCCAGTTTTGTCACAGAAGACACCTTTTCAGACATAGCTGATGCTGGCCTGGACCATGTCCGTATACCATACCCTTACTGGCTTATTAAGACGTATTCCGGAGACCCCTATCTTGCTAAAGTGGGTTGGAGATACCTGCTTCGAGGCATCGAATGGGCACGTAAGTACGGCCTCCGAGTGGTACTAGACTTCCACGCAGCCCCAGGAAGTCAGAATGGATGGAACCATTCTGGAAGAGAAGGATACCCTCTTTGGTTGAATGGAACTGAGGGTTATGTGTACGGAAATGAGTCGGTAGATCTGCATGCTCAGATTGCCGCATTCTTCAGCCAGGATCGTTATAAGAACATCATTGCCATGTATGGCCTGGTTAATGAGCCCAAAATGTTGACTTTAAATCACTCTGTTGTCATTGAATGGACCAGGGTAGCATATGATACTGTACGAAGTGCCGGTTATGATAATTACATTACATTCAGTGATGGGTTCCTTGGCCCACAGGCCTGGCCAAATATCTTCAATGAAACAGACTATCCCAAAATGATCATTGACTTGCATGAATATACCATTTTCAATACTGATAATCTTGCCTTGCCGCATGATGCTAAAATGAGCTTTGTGTGCGAGAACTGGGCTGCGCTGGTAAATTCATCCGCCAGCACTATTACTGGCCACGGCCCTACCATTATAGGTGAGTTTTCTCAGGCCGACAACGACTGTGCCAAATATGTCAATTCGGTTGGGGATGGATCGCGGTGGATGGGCCAATATGCAAGCAAATACAATGTTACGGAGGCGGTTCTTACCCCGGTTTGTGCTACTCCCACAAACTGCACCTGTACTCCTTCTAATATGGATCCAGACTACTACGAAAGCTCATATGAGCAATTTTTGAGTGACTATGGCCAGGGTCAGATGCAGGTATTTGAGGAGAACGGTGGTTGGGGATATCTGTACTGGACATGGGACGTGGAAGATGATACGAGTTCGCAATGGAGCTACAAAAAGGCCAGGGCAGCAGGAATGCTACCAGAGAAAGCATATGCTAGGACGTTCAATTGCAGTACGACTTTGCCCGACTTTGCAGCACTGGGTTTATCAGAAAGCTACTAAGTGGCCGGAAGTGGGAAAGGGACGGCAAGGAGGACTAGCAGGAAATCTAAGACGGAGTTTATTTCCCCCCGATCATTAATGAAGGGCTGTTATTTTATGAGACTACACAGCGATTTCAGAGATTAGACCTCTAAAAAGCCGCGGCAGGCATGGGATGGAAACTAAATTAGCCACAGAAAGAGGCAGCCAATGCCGCGCGCCTGTATTATAGTGAGCAATGATATAATGATAAATTAATACCAAAAACACTGCGAGGTAGGCGGGACCCATTTGTGTACGAAATGAGCGGGACCAGTCATGGCATATTATTTGGTGGTTCAATTTGCTGCACTGAATCGGGCAGTCGCACTACGTAAAAGGAGGCTCGAAGCCGACAAGTGGAATGGACAGATCTGAATGGTATTTACTGGATGAAGTGACATGTCACCTGAGTGGCCGAGGCAAACGATATAAATGAGCTTCTAGGAATATTTATATATATATATTTATATACATGTATGTACACATGTGTAGGCAGTCGGTGCCTGTAGAGGAGCATTTAGGTTTTGGGCTCTGCGGCTGCAAACCTGAGATTCGTTTGGTTCCCTGACAACCAGATCAAAACAAAACCCAAAACCCCTGAAAATTGGTATTGTTTACTATGCAAGTGCATGTGTCTTTGGCGATTAACCAACACCCCAGGTGGAGCCTAATAGACATATCGCCTTTCCCCAAACGATCTTCTGTAGATTATTATTGTGTTATACGACACAGATCAAACCTTTTGTACAAAAGAGTTTAGGATTTCTGGCTGCGCGGGAATCTCGTTGCATCTTTACGAAACCGGCTCCAACCAATTTAGGTTAGAATCGTCTGAGACAAGCCTCAGGCGTAAACCGCATCTTTCTCACAACAAGACACCTCACGCTGGGGAAATTACGGCAGGTAGGGTAGAATCTCAGATCATAGACTGTTTTTTTGTTTCTGGGGTTTCTACATTATAGTTCCTTCTCTTCTCTTCTACCTCCACCTTTGGGCACTACAGGCTGGAATCAATTGAATCACCAAGGCAACAATATCACTCCAAACAGTGAAAATCTGGACCAGATTATACAAAGTAATATTTCTTGCTACCGGTTGCTCAGGGAATTTTAGAACAAAACTTCATCATGTGTGAATCGACGATCGGCTCTGCTGTTCCTCAGCTAGGGCCTCCTGCAAAAGTCGATCTCGACACCAGCTTCGATTTTCAGAGCGATGAAAGCGAGATTGCAAGGCGCAATTCTCGGAAGCGAAGATCTCTGAATATTTCACTCGATTTCAACTGGAATGAAAAGCCTCTAGTCGGCTCTCCGCTTGGCAAGATGGAACCAACTTCCACCAAAGGGCTCAGACGAACATACTCCAATCGGCAGGACCATCAATCGGCCGATCTGGACTGGGAATATCAGTCTGTCAAAATGAGAAAACCCTTGAGCTCTCCCATAGCCAGCTCGGGAACTGGCAGCAAAAGGTCATCTTTCCAGCAGCAGGACGATGCTATTCGTCAACAGCTGCTCGAGTTGGCTCGAACCGAAAATGCCCGTCTGATGGATCAGCAGTCGGAGCAGCAGGAGCTCGATTCCATCCAGGATCTGGGAATTCCCACTGGGGCAGCCCCAAATTCGAACTATAGCATGGATCTGGGCTCCAGACCAATCTCTCCGCCTTCAAGACCTCTTTCTTCCGCATCTTTTGCATCTCCTAATGTGTCATTCACACCGTCTCATACACGGGACATGTCCTTTCAGTCCAATGCATCCAGTTCCACTACGCATACCAGTCCTGGTCTTTCCAATACTACTCTCACACAAGCCTCGACTGAGCGGGGATCCACTCCTGTTGGCAGTGCTATCCGGCGAAATGGATCGAAGCATAATAAAATCAATTTGGCCAACGGAAGTGCCATGTTTGTTATGTCCCCGGAGGATTTAGCCAAGCTGCAGAAAGCTGCAGAGGCCATCAATCTTTTCAAAGCTGAACAAGAAGCCAATCTTGGAGTCGCAGGACCTACTCGGCCAGGCAACATTGAAGGAGAGGCTCTCAGCTGGCAAATGGCTAGCGACATTCTTCGACTCAGTACATTTTCCAAAGAAAGGAGCCTGTTGACACCTACTCGATCATCATCGTCGGTAGTTGATATCGCCAAGTTTCTGTGGGCTATGTTCTCTAATTCTGATAATCTCAGAGAGGCATTTTCGCACAGCCAGTGGATTCCTCCGCAAGAGCTGGTCAACTCGCTACGTTTGACAGTACCGTCGCTGTCCGGTGTAAGTAGCCTGTTAACCAAGCTCCTATGTGTCACCGCATCGGTGGCTGTACTGTTTGTTCAAGTTCTTCTTCTGGGAATAATGGTAATTTTGTATGTAGTTGGCGACATAGTGCTCATTCCTGGCAAGTGGATATGTAAAGCAGGGGTAGGCATCGAGAAAATGGCCGCTACCAAGGACAAACGAGGCAAAATGAGCGACAAGGTGATGGCCAAGAAGATTAGGAAGAAGATTGCAAAGAACTAAGAGTGGCATATGCCGTTTTTGAGCCATTTTTACCAGTGGAGCATCAGAAGCATACTAATATCTCGATACGATCTTGCTTAAGCATCTAGCCGGGATCGTCATGATCAAGATGTCAGTGATTTATAGTCTCGGCTTTCCCCTATATATAGCATATAATCCCTGTCTAATTTCACTGGACATACCAAGCCGAGCGGTCTTGTTTGTCTCTCGGTCTACAAAAACATGTACAAAGCGGCCCACAGCCTTGGCCACCGGGTCCTTTTGCTGTGGATCTTCACTTTGAAACACCCCCAGTTCGTACTCAACACTGGATTTGCCAAGTTTTACCACTGCCATGCCGATAATGATAGGATGGGGGAATCCCTCGACCACCTCGTGGTAATCTGTAGACGAAGATACAACTAGGCCGATCTGAGGAGATGTAGAAGGTCCAAAATTGCAGTGTTCTACCATGTAGGCATTGACGGCAGTGTCGTACAGCTGGTAGTAGACGACGTTGTTCAGATGGCCATAAATGTCATTGTCGCTCCACCGAGTGGAGATGGTGGTATGGTAAGGGTAGTGAGAATAAGACGGTCGATACTTGGCCATTCTGATAAGTGTTTTAAAAGCAGCAAGTTCGAAGATGTGGTTTTGAAAAGATGGTACAATAAATAATTAAATAATGGTGTGTTCAGCTGTCGGCTTGGATATTGTGGGGTAAGGTGGGTAGTTCAGGTGGGGTGTGCGGCATAATCATACCGAGATCAGCTCAGATCTGGTCGAGAGGAGCAGGGAAGCCCGCACGGCGGATATGGGCGATATATCGATGGGAAAACGGAAATATCAGTGTCGGAGTCAGGGGTTGACTAATATTTAGGTAATTCCAAGATTTGTTGAGGTGGTTTGTCAAGCACCAATTGCTTTCTCAGCATTTGTCAGGTATTACTACTGCTGAGACAAGGAGGTGCTCGGAGTTTAAATAGCATTACCAACAGAGCTGAGTGGAGGCTCGATAATTAGCACGCAGACCGGCGCCAAACGTATTTTAGTTAAGATCGAATCAGATCCGACCATCCAGCATAATGCCTCGACTGCCGGTATATTTTTTTTCGCACGGCGGGCCGACCTTCATGTACCCAGGCGAAATGGGCGGTGAGATCGGAGCATTCAACAAGACCAAGGAAATTGGTGCCCATATCATCAATGACCTGAAGCCTGAGTTCATTCTGTGTGTATCTGCTCACTGGCAGAGTGAGAGAGGTGATAATGCCGTAGAAGTAGCTATCCCGAGCTCTGACGATGGAGTCAACCCTCTGATCTACGACTTTTACGGGTTTCCATCGCACATGTACCAAGAAAAGTTCCAATCTAGAGCATCTACTTCACTTGCCAATCGAATTGTTGATCATCTCAACTCTCAGGGATTCAAAGCAAAGACTACTGTTCGAGGACTGGACCATGGCACATGGGTGCCGTTCAAAGTGGCCTTCGGGTCGGGACTGTCGATTCCATTGCTGCAGATCAGTCTGCCGGGATCAGATGATTTTGCAGTGTCAGTCAAGTTAGGTGAGAGTCTTCGAACTTTCCGAGAAAACGGTGCATTGGTGGTATCTGGAATGTCGGTACACAATCTGATGGACATGAGGATCAATGGGTTCTCTCGCTCTCTTCCATATACTGCAGTGTTTGAAAAGGCGCTCAAAGATGCTTTGGAGCAGGATGATGGCAATACTCGGGTTCAGATGCTAGAGAATCTGGTCAGCCCTTTGAATATCGCCTTGTTTCGGAAAGCTCACCCGACCCCGGAGCACTTTCTTCCTCTGATTGTCGGTGTAGGTACAGCCCTAGATGAGAAGGTTCACCAGGTGTATTCCAAGGAAACAGGCAGCTTGGGATGGAGTATTTACAGGTTCGGAAGCGACCCGCAGGCGGCATAGGGAAATCCCCAGAAACCTCGTAGTATTGTTAAGTAGTAAGGCATTCGCAGTAAAAATATATAAAATATACACTTGGGCTCAATTAATAGCCCGGATAAAACTCCCGAATTTTGTATTATATTTTTTTGCCCTTTTTGTTAATCGAAATAGCTCTCTCGACGTGCTGCCATCCCCGTAGCTTTCATGTCGAAGTCCACCTGATACGCACCATCTAACCCTCCAAAATCTTCATAGCACCACGCAGACCGTCGCTCAGTGAACGCAACCACCATCGCACCCACCATCCATGAGTGGCATTCTACGGTTGCTCAGGAATGCGAGATTCCTAAGTGAGTAATTTTTTTGGTATCCCGATGGAAACTGGGGCTAACTGTAGATCATTCGTCGCCGACCGAGCAGGTATTGGTGAATTTTCGGGAACCAGACATGCTGAAAAATATAGTTCTAGGTAGCGATCAGGAATTGGGAGGATACAGTACGTCTGAAATCGACGTCATAAAGCCAGAAACGGCCGATACAGTGCTGTCGGCCGTAGATAAGCATGCTTTCGGCCGGTTTCATGGCAATCTGAGCCTCGATCTGCCGCAAAACCGACCCGATGTTATACGGTCTGGATATGCAATGTTTCGCACAAAAGAGCTGTATCCATCGCTGCTCGGAATATTCACCGAATGCTGGGATTGGAAGGCTTGTACGCACATGATGCTGCGAGTTCGAGGCGACCGAAGGAAATACTTCATAAACGTCCAAGCAGAATCAGCTCTACAGGCTGATCTTTATCAGCATCGGGTGTTCCTGAAAACTCCCGGGCAGTGGGAAACTATTATTGTTCCTCTGTCGTCATTTATATTAACCAACTGGGGCATCATCCAACAGCAGCTACCGATGAACAGAGATCAGGTCAGAACGGTCGGCCTCGGTCTTACAGACAAACAATACGGGCCGTTTTGTCTCGATATAGATTGGATAAAAGTGGTCAGTGAAGAGCATATCAAGGCCCTGATAGCACATACCGAAGTGGAAAACAAAGTCCTGCCTACTCCAGGAAAAAGACTTAGCATTGATGATTTTAAATAAACTCCCCCCGTCACACTTTCATACGAAGCTTGGTGTAGACTTTGTAAATATATGCAAATTTTGAAATCTATGTCATGTACATGTCTGTTTATTGCGAGTTTATGGCCATATTGGTCAGCTCAAGCCCTTTAACCCAGATGGATCCGTTCTCCGACGACAGCAGCTCGCTGTTTTCGTACAGCCATTCATCTACTACTATCATTCCATCGACCTGAATGTTCTGAAACATCAGTACTTTCGCCCGCCGCAAATCGTCCGGTATTCGGTCCATTTCAACCGTGAATCGGATACCGTTCAAATTGCTTGATTCAATCACTTGGACATTATCATTGCTTCGGCTCACCACAACTTCGGCTTCTTCGGCCCCAGTGGGAATATGAATAGCAATGTCAAATACTCGTAGCTCTGACTGACTTTTGCAGGTGCTATTGGGGTCGACAAATGTGTTGTAAAAGTCGGATGTGAACTCAATCTCCGTCCTCTCGGGACCAAATTTGTCTCTCGCGAGCCAGTTAGGTCGCTCATAGGTATACCAGGAGTTCAGAGAATAAAATTCTGACCAAGATCCAACGGAAGAAAAGAATGATGAGCTCTTGGGTTCGACTACAGGGCATATGAGTGGTGAGCTGATCTTGGATAGCATGGTATCTTGTACCGATTCATTGGCAGCATAGTTGTTCTTCATGCTGGTTTTCTTGCCTGGCCGTATTCTCGCAGAAGGTATGGAATTTGGTAGCAGCAAGTTGATTATTTGTCTTACCAGGGCCCTTGTTATGCTCTTGAGAACTTGCTTCAAGCTAATGTCATTCAAGTCCATCCAGTGGACACTCTTCCGTTCATAGTCATCTGCTTCTGTTGGTCCCGTGTAAGATAGAATTAGGTTAAATAGGCTATCATCTACGCCTTTCAAGCCCATTCGCTTCCCGACGTAATCTCGGACGTTGGGGTATGCAAGAATAGATGCCTCCTTCAAAACGGTCTTATCATACCACAGTGGATGCGCCTCGGTAGAAAATACGAAGTTCGACATCTCAGTATTCAACGGGTGCTTCTCATCAAAAAGTAGGAATAGATATTTAGCCGTTTCAGACAGAAAAAAGCTCTCCATTCTCTCAGATAACTGACCTTCTCGGAGATCCTGCATACCGGCAAATCCGCATTCGGTTTTGTAATACCGATTCAGATCATCTATCACCTGCTTTCCAACCTCCAGGTAGAAGGGATCTTTAGTAGCTCGATAAAGATGATAATTGCTTTCTATAAATTCGGGTCTCAAAGGATACCATTCCAGATTGACGGAATCATGATAATTATCCCCGTGAAAGTTCCAGCGCTCAGGAATGCCTGCATATGTATTCCATAGTTTGAAGTAGGTTAGATGTGTCCTAATAGCCGATTCAATATCTCCGAAAAGTACTTGAATAGATGGGAAGAATGCTGCCAGAGAGTCAATCCAGTTTGTTAGAGTGCGGCCAAACTGCATATGAACGTTATCGTATTTCCAGCCGTCAAAACTGTAGATGTTGAGAGCACGATATGCAGAGGTAAAAACCTTTAGAAACGAATCATCATCAAATAGGATATAGTATTTCAGGGCATACTCATAATAGGAATCGATGCTGGCGCCATTTCCAGTGATGGGCGACAGCCAATTACCATTGGCCGCATCGATGGACATTCCAATCATGTTCGTAGATGATCTCCGTGCCCACAATTGAAAGAAAGCCCTTCTAGCGGCCTTTTCAAATCGCCCGTCACCAGTGAGCCGTGAGAGAAGTCCGAATTCTAAAACGAGAGAACCTGCTCCGGATGCACAGGTCTCGGTGATATGCTTGTTTCCAATCTTAACGTAACCCGTTTGAAGATTGACTCTTGGCAGAGGAATACCAGTATCGCTAATAAAAGCCTCTAATAGACGATCGCCC
Organism: Zygoascus biomembranicola; assembly: GCA_030556875.1. Lineage (NCBI taxonomy): Eukaryota > Fungi > Ascomycota > Dipodascomycetes > Dipodascales > Trichomonascaceae > Zygoascus > Zygoascus biomembranicola. Next base: position 79,102 of record JAKTUV010000003.1, read on the forward strand.
AGATCGTATGCAAGTTTAAGGAGGTGTCCATCATAGTCGTCGATGGCATGGCCAAGTCTCGGCATAGATGCATAGAGATGGGCACTAAGAAGCCCACCCATTCCTCTAATAGTAGTTTCAAATACCTGCACAGTGGATGGAACGTCAAAGGTGACGTTTGCCCTGATGTAGTCTATACTTTTCCTGAAATTTTCATCATCGCCAATAATCGGCAGCATGTCGAGGCTATCGATCAATGTTACAGAGTAGCCACCCAGAACATCGTTACGGCCAATGTTAGTGGGATCAGCCTTGTCGGCATCGAGCCCTTTGCATGTTATGGGATTTAGCTCGTCGCTTGGAAGGGCCAGTTGTATATAGTTATTCCATCCATGGTAGAAAATGTCCAAAGAAGCATTCCTGAGAGGGGGTTAGCAAGAAGTTCTTCAGTTGTAATGCATCTACATAAAATACACCTACGCCAAATCATGTAGCTCTGCACTACTAAACGTTCTGTTGTACGTTGATAATGCGTAGACGTCTTGTATGCTGGCGATTACAAATATCACAGATAACGCTACTCTCCAGATCTTCAACGTAGCCCTCATTGGTTTGAAGCGCACAGAGCATATGCTTGTGGGAATAATGCCCGAGCTTTGGTACTTTTACGCCTAAATTTCTATACGTGTCTCCGGAGTTGCTCTGGGAAGGGGCCCGCAGATTCGGAATCTAATGCAAATGCAATCAAAGTTCCGGTTTGAGAAACCGTCGTGTGCGATGTTGCAAGCCGCACTGGCCGTCCAAAACAGGCAGTAGACAAACAGGGACGTCCATCGATGTTCATTTGGGCTGCATGCCGCGTACAGCAAATTAGGCCGGAAATAGAAATGTAAATAGATGTCGTATAAGCAGGTTGTGGGGTCAGGAGGCAAGGCAAATATAATAAGAGTCCAGGGGAAGGTCAATGTTCTCATCGACCTTGTTATCATATACAGATGCCATCTTCACCGAACACCAACATACTGCCGCTGCATCGGCATGGCTATCCTTCTGCTGAACGAGAAATAGTGGAAAGGAAAGTCCGGCTCAGGTAAGTTGGTTATTATGGAGGTCCTGTTGATGATGATGCTAACTAATCGCAGTAAAACGGCATTCCATTCCCCGTCTGATAACCCATCGCCTTGCAGCACCAAAATCCAGCAGAGGAAAGACAGATTAATGAAACGGTAAATATATATGGATACTAAAAAAGATTGATTGAGTGGGTGCTAACTTGAAGGGTGAAATTGCGGCCAGTGTTATTCGACATGGAGTAACTGAAATACGCTGTATTTATTATATTTAACGGGGGCCTCAGCTATAACCAGCTATAACCAGTGAGCAAAAGGACAAGAAAAGGGGACAAAAATACAGGGCAAATAGGAAAATATGTATTTATGGGTATTAGGTAGTGAATTTGGAATATATTCGTCGGTATCTACAATACTGAGATAGACCAGTTTATACAGTTGAAGTTGGTTGTTACACAGTAAATATATGGAAGTGGTGATTTGAGAGCCCCAGGTTACGTTTTAGGAGAGTCGATTTGGGTCGATTTGGGTCGATTTGGTGTTGGAGGGGAATAGCTAATAGGGCTGTGCCCTAATAGACCTGGGTGCGTCTCTCACCACCCACCGTGACTGTTTTAGCACCCTGTGTAAACCTCAGCCCCAACTACTGCCAACTCACAACACAAATTTCATATTTTTCTGACTTCTCTCTCTCACCACCTAAAAACCACAACAGATCACTTATATCAAAAATGGGCAGAGGACCTAAGAAGCATATGAAGAGATTGGCAGCTCCTAGCCACTGGATGTTGGACAAGCTGTCCGGCACCTACGCTCCCCGACCTTCTGCCGGTCCCCACAAGTTGAGAGAGTCTCTCCCTCTGATCGTTTTCATTCGAAACAGATTGAAGTACGCTCTCAACGGCCGAGAAGTCAAGGCTATCCTCATGCAGCGATTGGTCAAGGTTGACGGCAAGGTCCGAACTGACCACACTTTCCCCACTGGCTTCATGGACGTCATCTCCATTGAGAAGACTGGCGAGCACTTCCGACTTGTGTACGACATCAAGGGCCGATTTGCTGTCCACAGAATCACCGAAGAGGAGGCTCAGTACAAGCTCGGCAAGGTTCGACGAGTTCAGCTCGGCAAGAAGGGAATTCCCTACTTGGTTACGCACGACGGCCGAACTGTCCGATATCCCGACCCCGAAATCAAGGTTAACGACACTGTCAAGATTGACCTGGCCACTGGCAAGATTTCTTCCTTCATCAAGTTCGACAACGGTAACATCGTCATGGCTACCGGTGGTCGAAACATGGGTCGAGTTGGTGTCATTGTTCACCGAGAGCGACATCTTGGAGGTTTCGATATTGTCCACGTCAAGGACTCTCTCGACAACACCTTCGCTACCCGTCTCGCCAACGTCTTTGTTATTGGTGAGGGTAACAAGCCTTTCATCTCCCTCCCCAAGGGTAAGGGTATCAAGCTTTCCATTGCCGAGGAGCGAGACCGACGACGAGCTCAGGCTTAAGTTTCATCAAAAAACTCACAAAAATGAACATGACTAGGTGGAAGACGTAATATGATGTATTTACTCTGTAGACAACAAACAGAAAAAGATTTGAGAAAAAAAATAATTCAGTTCGGCGTAGTTTACCGTACCTCTATTTGGAGATGAGGGAGCGGAGTGTAGCAGCAGACTGTCAACCTGGGTTTTCAGCTTGTCGAATCTGTTCTCCAATTGATAGACATGCAATTTATAGCTGTAAAAAATTCAGATATTCTCTTACTAATTAATTTCTAAACTAAGCTGCTCTCGCTGCTTGGTGTGGTGCTACGTGATGCCGAAAGTCAAGCATACTCTATCTTAGCACATTGCTTGGTTAAATATGAAGGGTCAATCTCAATCAACAAGACAAATTCGGTATGCTCTGGAAATGCCTGGGTAGAAGCTCGATGACTCTCTCTCCACCATAGTGCTTTACAGTATCCTTCAGGTCCTCCAGTCGGAGAGTAGAAAGCACATCGCTTATAAACGGAAGCATGAAGTCGTAAAAGATGACGTCCACAGTCTCTGTCTGCTCAGTCACATTCTGACTAGCCTGAATCACGTTAGGTGTCCAATAGGCTGACCATGGCTTATGCAGGGTATCATCACCATTGGTTCCCAAGTCATCATACGTGAGATAGCCTGGAGACAGTTTCTCAAAGGCATTGAATCCATCATGGTCATCTTTAAGGGCCATTTCTTCAATTGAATGCTGACCGATATGAGACGCCGTTCCAAGCTCACTGAAATCTCGAGTCATGTTGTGCTTTTCGTCATAAGGGCTTTCGCTAACAGCTACATGATCCAGACGGTTGAGCAATGGCAAGAATCGTCTAGCCTTACCCAATGGAACATTAGGCAGGTACACCCAGTCATTTTTAAATGGAGACACAATAAACCCAGAATCTTTGGTATATGGTCCTTTGAATAGATCAAATCGGATGGAACCGGTATTGGCGAGAATGAATCTGGGCTGGTCATTCCTTTCCACATCTCCTTCCAGAAGTTGGAGCACTTGTGTCTCCAACAAAGTGAACAGGCTATTTGGCCCAGGATATGGAGCACGGTTAGTGTAATAATCCTGAGGGACACAAGTAATAAAGTCGGTGAGGTTCAGTTTCTCTCTCCAGTCCTTGATTTCTTCGGTAATGGCTATACCCTTGTCAGTGAAAAAACTAGGTTCGTCTTTCAGAGAGGTATTACTATGGTATGCCAAAGACCCTCGGTTGAAATCAATATAACGACGATCGAATTCGGGGGCCTCACCCGAGATGTTCACGCCGGCCCATCCTACGGTCTCCAAAAACCGACCACTACCCAGACCAGTGGCGTATTTATCAAACACACGGTAGTCTCTAATGTGAACATGACCGCCCAGTCCTTGAATAGGTATTGTAGGGTGAACTTTTCGTATAGCCGCAATCAGAGTATCAAATTCGCTGAAGAATCGGACCGGGATATGGCATGCCAGCAGAATGATGTCCAAATCAGGAGTTTGCAGAACCTCCTTAAACCATTCTTCTTCTACAACGTCCTCGACATGGATAACGTGAGAATTGGCAGCATTTCCCTCAAAGTTGAAAAGAAAGCCAAACGCCAGCACTTTGTAGTGATTATTTTCGGTATGAAAGACCCTGTATTTGTTACCGAGGGGAACCCAAGATCCATTGTCCAGATGATACTCAATATTGGAGCTCAGGTACTTTTCGCCGTAATACGGCCTCATCAATTCGTATTCCTGCTTAGTCACATCTGCCTGGTACAGCTCATGGTTGCCGAGCGTGATAATATCAATGTCGGCCTTCTGGAAAATCCGCTGTGAAACTTCGCCGTCGGGGGATGTCGCATCACTCAAGCCATTTCCGTCGTGCCTATCGCCGGAATCCACCACGAGAACGTCTTTATTTTGAGATTTGGCCAACGCTCGCACATGGCTGATAAAAGACACATAGTCACCCCAGTCGGCGGAGAATTCCGGTTCCAAAAGATGCCCCGGAAGCCAGCCATGGGTATCAGTGGTGTGCAAAAAGTTCAAATCACCCCAAGGCAGCGGTCGTCGGGGTATCTGATTATGGCCATCGATAACCAGGTCGGCATTTTCCAGTTCACCGGAAGATGCATCGAGATAAATCTGCTCAGCAGACACAAATCCAAGAAGCAGTCCAAGTAGCAAACTGCTGAATTGCATTGCGGTGGTGATGTGATGGTCTGAAGCTAAGTTTCTGGACTCCGAACCCCAAGGGTTTATTTATTTACCTATTTGGTTGTGCGCCACAGGTCAACCTGCCAAATCACCATGTGTAATCGCGCCGCACTGAGTCAGCAGTCCACCAGACGCTGACTCAGCAGCACCCACCACCACCACTGTGTTGGTGTAACAAAAACACCTGCCCTGCGATTGGCCGGTTCCCAAAATTCTTTCCTCTCCTCCTTCACGAACCCCGACAATGAGCGAACAAGGCACTCGACCAGGCGCCACGTACCCGTCCATTCAATTGCGGGACTACCCTGCATACAAGCCGATCAACACGATTGCCGAAACCACTGGCACGGCGATTTTCTCCACATTCATTGGCATCTCGCTGGCGGCATTGAAAGGTGCTCTGGCCCCGACCAACAACCTGTTGGGCGGAATCAAGGGCAATAGTAGGCTGATATGGCTGGCACGTATGTAGAAAACTTAAAACTGAAGATGGAACAGCTGTAGAGGCTTTTTCTGGGCTGATAAGTGGCCATGGTTTGGGGTGGATCAACTTGTGACGATATAACTAACCTTTCATACAGCGTCGGTTGCGACTCCTTTTGTGTTCGTGAACGCAGTATCTAGTAATCTGAGAGAAAAAAACTCTCCTCTTAACACTTTCTTTGCCGGTGCTGCCTCCGGTGCAGTGCTGGGAGCAACTAGTAAGTAATCAAAGCACCACCAGGGTTGATTGACTGATCGATTGATCGACTTTTGCGCTTATACAAACTGCATTTTGCTAACTCTTTCCAAGCTAAACAACTGTCCAAGACTTTCGGCGTTGCATTTTTCGTCGGTCTGGGTTTCGCAGCTCTCGATTTCTTCGGATATCCTGAGGGCCTGGGTCGAGATTGGTTCGATCGTGAGCCTCTGCCACGGTTGGTCCATGAAGGCGAACGTCAGACCAGATTTCAGACACTGTATAGACGGCCGTTGAGCCAAACCATCGAGGAGCTGGGCGATCATATTCGTCCTTTCAAATAGGCATTGTGACATAATCAATAGCAATAAGCAATAATTGTCAATCGTATTGGATACTGCATCTTCCAAGAAGATCAGGACCGCAAGGGACTGACTGGCTGAGAATATCAGTTTCTGTCGTTTCTGTTTGACTATTTATTTTACTCGGTTGATCCAACTTTGAGTGAAAAGTGTAGCATTCTGTCTGTTAACGGGATCTGGGGAGTCCTTGAGTCTTTATCGTAGATGCTGCTGCTGCAGGCGGGCATTTGTCGAACAACACCCAGCATACCGATTCATATCTCTGTCCAGCGATCTTTACTGTTTGGTACATCATGACCACTAGGTGAGTAAACTGAACAAGCATTCTTGCGTTTGTGAAGTTATATAGCAATATAGTAGTATTTGGATCGTAGCTAACCGAAGATATCGAGTAGAATGTATGTACAGCTGTAGATAAATGTGCGGGGAATCGTGCTAACAACAGACGCACTCAAGGCGCACCGTCGAGACGAATTCATAGAATGGATTAAAGGACTTCTGAGCGTAAGTAGCGTCACTTCATTTCTAGAATCAATACTGATATGTAGGTTCCGTTTGTTATTTCGACCGGTGGGCTCCTGGTAGGAGGCCGAGAGAAGTGCGCCGGTGAGGTGAAGCGGAGATATGCGGAGATATTTAGAGACATTGAGGGACTGATTGATGCTCAAAGTGAGTAGAGGAATAGTGTGTAATAAGGGTTTAGTTCGTAGCTAACTTTAGTTTTACTCCAGGATCAGGATCAGGAGCACACTGGCCGGCTGAAACTGCTGGTTCCGTCAATTGGGGTTTTCTTCACACATCTACCGCTGGAAAAAGCATTCAGAATACAGGATGAGAAGCGCAGTATATCTCTGCGCATGTTTGTGAGCCCTAGTTTCAATGATGTCCGGTTGATTCTCAATACAGCCCAGGCCATGAGTTTGGGCCAGAAGGATAACAAGGTCCAATTGGTCACATTTGACGGTGATGTCACACTTTACGATGATGGCAAATCACTGGAACCAAATGATCCCATTATATCGAGGCTTGTCAGTTTGCTGGAGTCCGATGTTGCCATTGCCATTGTCACCGCTGCTGGATACCCCGATAAAGACGGCCATCACTATTATAAACGATTGGGCGGTCTTATTCAGGCTGTAGCAGACTCGGAGAAACTTTCTAGCAGTCAGAAAAAGAAGCTGCTTATAATGGGCGGGGAATCCAACTATATGTTTCAACTTTGTACGGATCCTGTGTACAATCCCACACATCTAAAATTCATAGAGCCATCAGAGTGGGCCCTTCCTGAGACAAGGGATTGGAAAGACGATGCCAAGATCAAGTTATTGGATAAAGCACAAGGTGTGCTAGAGGAATGTTTGAACTCAATGAATCTACCTGCCCAAGTCATCCGTAAAGCCCACGGGGTAGGTTTAGTTCCAAAGCCTGGAAAGCACATGTGCCGTGAGGAACTCGAAGAGGTGGTGCTAAGTGCTCAGCGAACGTTGATTATATCTGATGAAGTGGACCACGATGTCAAGTTCTGTGCTTTCAATGGAGGTAATGATGTGTGGATTGATGTAGGAGACAAGCATCTCGGGGTGATGAGCGTAAGGAATTTTCTTGGAAATATTCCGGGAAGTAGGACACTACATGTTGGAGATCAGTTTGCGTCGCTGATTGCGAATGACTACAAGGCCCGATTGGCTGCTTGTACGGTGTGGATCGCAAGCCCTCTAGAAACGGTAGAGATTATTGACGACCTGATTTCTTTCATGACTCTGAGCGATGCAAGATAGAGTAGAACCAGTAGATTAGTTTTACAAAGATACCTGGCCTACTTTGCGGTATAGGGAACACCATTTCTGGATGTATATGATTAAGAGTCCATTCCTGAATGAATATGATTAAGAGTTAGTCTACCAACTGCAAATAAATAAATATGGGAAATATGTGGAAGTTAAAACCCAAGCTCTTGAGCGGCTCTCATAGCTTCCTCTTCGAATTGCTCTAGCTCATACTCTTCTCTTCGGTCACTGCTCTGTTTGCTGTTGTCTTGTTTACCGTCGCTCTGGCCTTCAGGCCGACTTCTCGCAACGTAGAGGTCCTCTTCATCGCTATCATAAAATAGCGAGTTGGATGGCCGCGACACAGAGGATTGTGCAACCTGATTCGAAGTGGGGGTGCTATCCTCACCGTCGCTCATGAACATGCTAGGATCATGTTGGAACCGCGATTCGGATTCGTGCAATTCCCATTCCTCGGGAATTTCTTCCTCCTGGATTTGATTTTGTGCCGACTGATTTTGACCTGACTGGATCTGCACTTGCGCTTCGCTATTTTCAGATATCGGCGATTTGCTGGTGACGTTCGCTGCAGATCGTCCCAGTTTCTCGTCCTCTATCAGCTGCCTCCTATAGATTCTAACAGCAGGATCACTTCCTTTAGCACGAGCAAGATGTAAAAAGTCATCAAACCTCGCCTTTGGATATAGATCATGTGCCCACAACTGGTAATAGTGCAATATTCTATCCAGATCTCGCAGCTCGTGGCCCTTGCCTTTGAGACGAACACGCGTTCTAGCATTCTTTTTGATACTGTCCAACCCAGTTTCAGGTCTCAACAGTCGATTTGCATCCAATTTTACAATCGGCTTACGGGTATTAATAACTACTTCTCTATCCACGCCGAGAATATCAGAATCAGAGTCGTCCAGACCAGCTCCCGAAGTCTCCTGGGGACGGCTTTCCTCCAAGGAAACTTGTCTGGGCGATTGCATCACCGCATCTATGTCATAATCATCCATAATATCTGTCATTTTATGTAGTTGTTGGCGAGTTTGAAATTCGCAATTTGCTAATACGCGCCAGTCGCGATGGAAAGATCTAACGAGCCGCTCCCGAATCGGGGATTATTTAGCAGGAAGCTTTGGAGTTAGCAATGCTCAATTGTCTCAGCACTGACTGACTGAGGATTCTCATCAACAGTTATATGAAACCCGATTACTCCATATAGGCCTACATAGAAATAGTTTTGAAAGAGCGACCAGCTGTAGCTACAGGACCACCATAAGGTGTATGAGCATCACGTGAATGCTCAGCCGTGCATGCAATTCTTCTTCATCCCGCTCAGTAAAGGAGCACTCTATTCCCTGAGATACTGTGATAAATTCCGAAACTTCTTTATCATATGTTTCTTTGATATTATACGCTATCTTCTGACTATATGATACTCGTTTCTTGATCTGTTGGTATTACTTGCGGTTCACTCTATACCAGCAGGGACCTCTTCCAGGAGCTTGGGACTCTCACTGGAAGTCTTTGGACGCTGTGTAATCCAACATGACAACATCACCATCACTTTGTAAGTCAAACGCCGCCATCATCAACGCAACACAACGACAATGTCATTGAAAGTCGACGATTTGAGCAAGGAACATGTTCCGGATATGAATCTGGCAGATTATATATTTCTGTTGAAGCAGAGCGGCGACGGAGAAGCTCGTCATGAGGAGCTGTTGGAGAAGCTGCTTAACGCCATCAAGAAGGACCACTTGGCCCCACTATACTATTATCTTCACACTCAAGCTCTGCCTTCGAGCATTCCTTGGGATGAAGAACTGTATGAGACACTCAAAGCAAAAAACAAGGAAGAAATCGAAAGATTGGAGGCAAAGATCAAGGAGTCCGAGGAGGAGGAGGAGGAATTGGCCATAACCGAGGGATGGGTTGAATTGGGGGAATACTATGCCAAAATTGGCGATCGAGATAACGCCTTGAAAACCCTTGCTAAGTCTTCAGAGCTCACTGCCAGCTCAGGTAGTAAGATTGATATATCGCTGACAATGGCCCGGGTAGGATTCTTTTTTGATGATAAGCCGTTTATCCAGCGGGAATTGGAGGCTACGAAGCTGCTGATTGACAAGGGCGGTGATTGGGAGCGACGAAACAGATTTAAAACATACAATGGGCTATATCTGCTGTCTACTCGGCAGTTTGATGAGGCTGCTGAGCTTTTGATTGATAGTTTGTCGACTTTCACTTCTACGGAGATTTCCAGTTACGAGGATATTGCCAAATACGCCGTGATTGCTGGTGCCATCAGCCTGGGCCGAGTCGACTTGAAGAGAAAAGTTATTGATTCTCCCGAGGTATTGTCACTGCTGCCCACTACCCCTTCGCTGGAGCCCATTACCATGCTAACCAACTCGCTGTACACCTGTGAGTACGGGACCCTGTTCACGGCTCTGGCTCAGGTTGAGGAGGATTTCCTGCGAAACTCGCGGTATCTGGCACCTCATTCATCGTACTTTGTGCGAGAGATGAGAAGAAAAGCCTATGCTCAGCTTTTGGAGTCTTACAAGACCTTGAGTCTGAAGAGCATTGCCGAGGCCTTTGGCGTCAGCGTTGCATTCCTAGATGCTGATCTAGCCAAATTCATTCCCCAGAAGAAGCTCAACTGCGTCATTGATAGGGTTAACGGCATTATTGTGACCAACCGACCTGACAATAAGAATGCGCAGTACCAGCAGGTGGTCAAGCAAGGCGATGCTCTGCTTACCAAGCTGCAGAAATACGGAGCAGCGGTGCGACTCAGTGGCGCCGAGCGAGTAGCATAGAAATTGACAGATAGACGTAATGGATGTAGCATCTTGATGTATTTTGATTTATTTGCCGTGTGCCGTAACTGCGTTTTGGCGTTCCAGATGTCAAGCATGATCTGGGCCCACTTGCCCCAGGGTTTTTCACCCACCAACCCACCGCTCTACGTTAGATCGGCCCTCCAAGCACTTCCAGAACACGGCTTCTACAGTAGTAAAATGCTTTCTCGGGGAGGATATTTATTAAGAACTGGGAGATCTTCCAGTTCGATTGTATTATATAGCAGTTTGCGAGGTTTTTCGTCGGTGTCGCCGAGGACGGGGTCTTCGGATTCAACTTTACGCTTAGTTTTCGACAACTCAGATGTCTGGAAAGAGTTTTCTCAGAAGTCGAGAGGTTTACAGAGAACAGGCATTTTTGGAAACAAATATTTAAACTCTCCTAGTGGTCTTCGTGAGTTCAGTGAAAGATCGCTTGTTTTTGCTCAGCAGTTATGTGCTCAGATCATCAACAGCAACGAGCCGGCTGATCTGAAAAATGCCGTCCGAAATTTCGATATTCTGAGTGATGTCATTTGCAAGGTCATCGATATGGTGGCTTTTGTCAGAATGGCACACCCTGATCCGGCTTTTGTGGACGAGTCTCAGCTGTCGCATGAGATCACGTACGATTTCATGAACATGCTCAATACCAGCACCGAGCTCTATCAAGTTCTTGATAGGGCTCTAAAAGATAAAGATGTCTATCAGTCACTGTCTGACGAAGAAAAGACGGTTGGAAAGATTCTTCTTAAGGATTTTGAGCGTTCTGGAGTGAATCTCGATCCGCGTGCCAGGAAAGAATTTGTCAAATTATCTAGTCGAATCTCTGTTTTGGGCCAGCAATTTTTGAATAATGCGGGTCCAGCTATCTCTTCTGTGTCATACAAGCACCAGGAAGTTTTCGGGCTCGAGCCTGGACTGGCAAATCAGCTCAAGAAACTGACTGGAAACTATAAGGTTCCTACTTATGGGCCTGTAAGTGAACTGGCATTGAGAACCATGCATAAAGAGGAGTCTAGGAAAAAGCTATGGATCGCCCAAAGATCTGCGACTGATGAGCAAGTAGACGCTCTGAAGAGTTTCTTAGACGCTCGTGCCAGCCTTGCATCTATGCTAGGATACGAGAGCTTTGCTGATTACGAACTTCAGGACAAAATGGCGAAAAATCCATATAACGTTGAAAAGTTCTTGATGGGTATTGCTGATGAGACTCGTCCTCAGGCTATGAAAGAGATTGACAGCTTGTGGCAGTTGAAAAATGCTGATTTGAAGAACACCGTAAACTCGTCTTTCCAAGCATGGGATAGAGAATATTATTCGGCCAAGTATATGCAGACCAAGCAGACAAAGAGCCGGAATACGGAGTTTTTGTCGTCTTACTTCTCTCTTGGAACAGTCATGCAGGGATTATCAAGACTATTTACCAAAATGTACGGCATAAAGTTCGTTCCTATTGAGACTGGAAATGGAGAAGTATGGGATGAAGAAGTTCGACGTCTGGATATCATTTCTGATACGGATGGAAAAATTGGTGTCATGTACTGCGATCTATTTCAGAGAAATGGGAAATCTCCCCATCCCGCTCACTTCACTGTTCAGTGCTCTAGAGAGGTATCTCCCTCGGAGCCGGATTTTGAGCTTTCTGATACAGTAGCGAAGATGAAGGACGGCAAAATCTATCAGCTTCCTATTATAGTGTTAGTCTGTGACTTTGCGAAAAATTCGTCCGCTCATGACAAATGCCTGCTATCGTTCTCTGAAGTGGAAACATTGTTTCATGAAATGGGCCATGCCATACATTCTATGATCGGAAGAACCAAGCTTCATAATGTTTCTGGTACTCGTTGTGCGACTGACTTTGTAGAGCTGCCTTCCGTACTTATGGAGCATTTTGCCTCGTCTCCTGCGGTGTTGAAATTGTTTGCTAGACACCATGAAACTGATGCACCTCTACCCATGGATGCTCTGCAGAGCCATTTGAAGTTGCAGTCCTTTTTGGACCGATGTGAAACCTATCATCAATTCATGCTTTCCATGCTGGATCAAAGGCTTCATTCAAAGCTTGCTAATCAGGCGGATTTCGATCCCGATAGAATATATTATGAACTAGAGAAAGAGCTTGGATTATTCCCCGCAGAGCGCAAATCACAATGGTATGCTCAATTCGGTCACCTCTTTGGCTATGGAGCTACTTACTACTGTTATCTGTTTGATCGAGCTGTTGCTGACAAAATCTGGAGCCAAGTATTCAAAAATGACCCCCTTTCACGTGAAGCAGGTGAAAAATTCAAACAAGAAGTTTTAGCATGGGGCGGTAGCAGAGATCCATGGCATTGCGTTGCCGGTGTACTCGATGAGCCTCAGTTGGCTAACGGTGATGAGGCTGCCATGCTGGAAATTGGAAAATCCATTAGTGTTTAGTAGGCACCTAAAGAGCATATTTTGTACATAAAACCAATGTGTTAGCTAAATACCCAATATATAGAAATGGAGAAAATCTAAACATTTTGGCCAACCAAAAAACAATTAAGATAATCACCGGATAAAAAGAACAAAATAATAACAGCTCAATTACTAATATACGACACCTACAATGCTCTGTTAAGTCATCTTATCATATTTTAACTTATGTAAGTTTTATGGGTTTCTTTTTATTCCAATCTTTTGCTCGTAGCTATACAACCTTGACTAAATGAAGACCAAACATTTAGCTAGACTGCATGACCTGCCAGACACGGATCAAGTTGTCAGTGTAACCGGCAAACAAGTTCTGACCATCAGCAGCCCATGCAAGAGAAATAACTTCGGGCTCCTTGGTCTTGGAACCGTTGACAGCAACATCGGGCTTAAGCTCCTCAATGAGCTCTCGCTTCTCAAGATCGTAGATCTTGATAGAAGAAGCGGTAGCAGCACAGAGCCAGTATCGGTTGGGAGAGAAGGTAAGAGCATAGACTTCGTCACCAGAGGTCAAGGTGTAGAGGTGAGAGTTCTTGTTCAAGTCCCACAGAATGATGGAACCATCCTTTCCACCGGAAGCACACAAAGATCCATCAGGAGAGACGGTGATAGCGGAAACGTAACCGGTGTGGCCAACATTGTCAGCCTTCAATCGAGGGTTCTCGATGTCCCAAACCTATAATCACAGTTAGTATGATAATTAATCAAAATGACAAAAAAAAGTCTCATAAAAAACACAAACTCAGAGATCTTGGTGATATTTTTATGTCTCATTCGAGTTTGAAACCCGTCTGAAGTAGCAAATATAGTTCTAACATCATGTGTGGACATGAAGAGAAAATTTTTTTGGAGAATAACTTACCTTAACAAGCTTGTCCCAGCCAGCAGAAATGATGCTGGGGTTCTCCTCAGAAGGAGAGAATCGAACGGCGGAGATCCAGTCGGAGTGTCCCTTGTTGTCAAAGGTGAACATGCACTCACCGATGGTGTTCCAGACCTTGATGGTCTTATCTCGTCCACCAGAGACAATCTGTCGGTTGTTGGCAGAGAAAGAGACAGACAAAACATCCTTGGTGTGGCCAACGAATCGCTCAATGGTCTTACCGGTGTTCAAGTCCCAGAGTCGGAGAGTCTTATCCCAAGAAGCAGAGATGGCGAAAGCACCATCCTGAGTGATAGAGATGTCCTGGACAATGTGGGCGTGACCGTGGAGAGATCGCTTGGGCACACCGTAGGCCTGCTCGTCTCGAGTCAAGTTCCAGACGATCAAAGTCTTATCTCGGGAACCAGACAAAAGGATGTTGGGGTTGTGGGTAGCAGTGGCGAGAGAGGTGACCCAGCTATTTTTCACGGTTAGTTTGTCAAAGTTCGTTGAACATACAAATTTTGCCAGCTGTGGCGGTATTTCTCATTAAAACTTACCCATTGTGGCCTTCGAGGGTGCCTCGGAGAACAAGAACTTCACTCTGGCTCATTTTATTATTATAGTATTCAACTGTAGTCGGCAAAAAGCACTGGGCTGTTGTTAAGATACAGAGTTGTTAAACACAAAGATGTGATCGGGTAGTGTGGTATTGAGTGGGTGTTTGGCAAAAAATTCTGAGTGCCTATGCGTATCTTGTGGTACGCGTGACTGCTTCTGCCATATCAGGAATCACCACGGAATATTCACCAGAGAACACCCTTGAGAGGGCAGATTTCAATCTAAGATTGTTCTATTATTCTAATAGTACATATAATGAAGGTGAATCCTATTCAGTTTGTGGAGAGTAAAATTCAGATCATAAAAAATTAATAAATAAATAGATATTGGGCGTTCTGGCTCGATATAACGCCTTCTGGCTTGATATAGAGCTCAAGTTAGTTATCAACTTCATCATCCTGGGGCTTGCTCTGGAGTAACTCAGTGATATTATCCCATATTTCCTTCTCTTTCGCATGCCCGACCCAGTCTGCCTTTGTTGAAACCGAAATGGGAAGAACCTTCTCCTTGGATGCATAGTGAAAGAGCCGGACTTCTCGTCGTAGATTGACCGAGATTTCTTCCAACAACGAGAAGTAGGCTTTTGTGCGCTCCTGAAATTCCTTCCGTGCTAAGACAGCATCTTCTCCAGAGGAACTTTTCCCGGTCTCCAGTGCCTCGAAGGCAGAAGATGCAGTGCCGAGCAGTTCAGCTATCCTCTTATCATTTGTTAGTGCGGTATTTCTAGACTATTGTTTGAGAACAGACATACTTTATCCAAAGAATTCAATGAATTAAGTCGCTCAGCGACCTCGGATTGGTTCATTGGCGCTTCCATCAGGTCTATTTCGGTGGACGCATCTGTCGACATGGTGATGATGGAGGAGCGTGGATCTTGCACATGTCCCAAAACTGTATATCGAGCTCGGATGTAGAGGTAAAACCCCCATTACTTGTCTAACTGGGGAACGTAGAATGCAAAAATGTAATATTAAGGGAGCAAGGATATAATTGAATAGCTATAATCGTACATCCTTCAGCTTGAGGAAAACAATGCTGAACTTTTCAGCAGTTAATGCTTCACCATGCCTTTCTTTAGGGTGAACGACTGAGAGGCCGGCCGAACTTTGCGCTCGGACAGAAAACAAGTGGCAAATCTAACTAAATTTCGGCTTGCAACTTTGAGTCTAACTGTACCACTTGACCAATTCTGTAAACCTAGCTTTACCTGGACAAAATGCCCCTTTCTTCTGCGCAGTTTAACTTGTATGAAGCCAGGGTTTAACCCTTTCGTTGCTTTTTTCTTTTCCAAGACTCCCAAAATATATGCGCAACACGGCAGTAATATTTGAAACCTGGCCGATTACGTTAACAGCTTGAACCCCTTCTTTCCAAGCCCACAAGTTGATTGCACCAACCTTGACATCTTGATTATAACTCTGAGTGCGCATTTGCTGATTTTTGGGGTCCTTTTGCCTGTTGAAGGTATCGAACGACGGACGAATTTTTATAGCTGAACTACCGAACCTACTTCAGCCCGGGATGTTCAATATCCTGAAACCGCTTCAGGGATCTGTCTGGAGCACTCCTTTTTTGGCAACGGTAATTGCCTGTGCCATTATAAATCTGGCATTTTTAGGATTCATCTTTGGCAAATTCGAAGCAAACCTAAAGAGTGATGCCCCGGTAGCTCCGGAAACTAGGACTATTCCAACATACTTGGCGATGTTCATATTTGCAGAGGTAAGTTCCCCACATGTAGTAGCACCAAACTTGTTCACCAGTGCTAACCACAGATATACCAAATTGTGCTGTCATTCGATTCACTTATTAACAAGAACACAATTGAGGTAGGTAAAAAGTCAATCTATGCGATTGAAAATGTGCAAACGCTAACAGTTTATTACTAGATCATAGGTCTATGCATTTTCAACTTGGCAATGCTGGTTTATGCTGGCTTACAATATACCCAGGTCAAGAATGTAATTAGCCTGCTGACACTAAAAGGATATTACACCAATAGTGAATGGCCAGGTAAGGAATCTGAAATAACTCATAACTGGTATTCAACCTAACTAGTAGTGATATCTGGTCTGATAATAGCCATTCCATGTGTAACTGCCCTATGTCTGGTGCTCATGTCGGGTATCGGCTTCAAGCTTTATAACGAGTTTGGATGGCAGATTTACAAACATGTTGGCGCAGATTTACAGCTTAAACGGAGATATCTGATATACTTGGTAAGTTCCTCATTTGGATTGAACTATTACACTTAATTAACATCTAAGATCTTCGTCACTCTGCTGAAATTTGACTTTTTCTTTTTCCTTGGCTTTACTGTCCAATTCGTTGTTATCGTTTTAAATACCAAGGACGTTGAATTTGCTCTGACAATTGCAGTGATTCCAATTACAATAGTGATTCTGTGGGCTGCTCTTTATTTTGTTAAGAAGGAGAATCTTATTGGTATGTCATGTATCATTGGCCTGTTCTTCTGCGCCATGGCTTATTTCTTCTTTAAGCTGGTTCGTATGTATCAAGCATCACAGGCCTATAAGTACGTCGCAACAAGGAAGACCTTGACAACTTTTGCAGTTCTCACAATTATTTTACTGGCTGCGACAATTGCAAACGCTATTTATTGCTGTATCAATTTTAATCATGGGCTGAAGATAGTCATTAACGAAGAGGAGAAAACAAACTTACCAGAAGATAAGTACCCTTTAACTTATGTTAACAGCTATGAACAGATCAAAGACCAGCAAGCTTTGAGGATGGACCTTGAGTGACAAAATAATAGCCTTTAATACGAGTTTGATGCGAATGCTGACTTACTGATGGGAATTTGAGGCGCAGGACGCAGGGGAAACACACATACAGCTAAGTAAAGACTGATGAGTTCCAAGTATAACTGGAGCTGCTGACATGAATTAATGAATGATAATATAAATAGCTTTTGATAAAATGGACAAACAATGATTCATTGTAATTAATGCAGCCCCTATCTAGAGTTGCGTGTTATGTAAATCAACTGACTATTCCATGACATGACCGTGATGGTCTTCCTGCTGGTGGTGATTGCTACAGGCAGAACCCGGCAGGATAGTATTAGCTTGTGTATACATAGGAAAAAACAGTTACATTAGTTTCTTTTTCAATACAAAAATAGAGCAAAAACATTTTGAAATTGTTGAGAAATAATCATTATCATTTTGGGAGAATACATAATTTGCACTTTTTAATAAGAGGTTTAGTATTTGGAACTAAAAATAGTAACAATTTACTAAAATAGTCAAACTGAAAAATATTTATTCAGAAATTGATCCCAACAAAACAAAATATGCCAAATATAAGCAGTTTTTATACATTTTGAAGGATGTCAGGGTATAATTTATTGAAATCTACACTCGCCGCAGGCATCCCATGTCAGATTGAATCTGTCATGTAGTACGTGGATTAGATCTAATCAATACAGTTCGATGACTACTGCAAAGGGATGATCTGATCGGATTCCTTTTAATCATTGAGCTGTTCACAAGGTGAGAGTGAAAGGCAAGAAAAGTTCAGGTAGTCCACCCATCTTCATAGAGCAGGGAGCGTGTGAATGCTCTTTGCTTTGCAGTGGTGTATATACCATGGATGATACAACTGGTTGTTCAAGGAGAAGGAATTCGAGCCACTGTGGCTCGAGCAGAACGGCTGAAGAATAGCTGTTTCTGAAGTATGCAATATTTTTGAAAGTATATAATCATTTGGTGGCCTGCTTTGATATTTTATGAAAAGTCCGATCTGTCAGGTTCACTTCGCAAGCTACAGTGCTCCCAGAGTCCAGCGACATTCTGATTCACAAAATTTGTTCGTTTATTCAGAGGATATCTAGATACTTTATTTATCAGCCATGTCTCTCCATCTATTGGCTTCCATTTGCCACCATTTTGCTTCCAACTTAGCTGTAGCGAGTTCCTGTTCAAGCTGTCTAACCTTTTCATCTAAAATATCCACTTCTTCTCGACGCTTTTCGCGGTAACGCCTCGCGGCGAGAGTGTTACTTCTAGGGACGGATGTTGCGTCCGGTTGAAATTTCTTATAGGCCTTAGTTCTTTTTCTTTTTTCTATTCTTTTTCTCACAGTCGTCAAGGACAGATCTGTGGCTGAAGAAGTACTGGAAGAGTGAGTTGAAGAAGTATCGTCATGTATCAGCAGCTTAGACTGGTCTGGGCTGCTTCGCTCATTTACAACCTCGGGCTCAACCCACAACAGTTTCACATTGTTATTGCTGGAATTGGATTCCTGAGCAGGAGAAATTAGGGCTTCAGAAGTAGAAGGGATACTAGTAGGGGAAAGATCATGTTCTGTGGAAGGAACGGTGCTAAGGAAGTCAAAAGAAAGTGCGGCAAGTTCGGAGTTATCATAGTAATTAGCAGACGAAGGAGAGCAGTCGGGGACTGTAGAAATACATGGTGAAGTCTCGGATAGAAGCGGAAGTAGCCATGATTCAAATTCTTTCGCTAAGTTTGAAATAAGAAGGACGCCGGTGAAGTTAGTTACCGGCGCGAGAAAGTCAAGATCTAACGGTCGAGGTTCTGAAGTTTAATGCGTGCCAGTAGACCAACAAGTCTGGCAGGGGTACGTTTGATGAATTTTTTTTTATTTCAAGAATTCATATAATATATATACGTCCCGTTGATCGGGTCGCCAACATGCCTAAAGTGGAACATGAGTAAAAGTTACTCATTTTCCGTCATAGGTAACTCCGCAACGCGGTACTTACATCACCATCAAAGGGAATAACAGCGCACCATGATACAAACTCAGTCCGGGTTGAAACAATTCATGATTAAATTCAGACGATGTCAGCTAATCTTCCAATAATTTTCGGGTTCATCACTGCTTGTAAATGCGTTGTTGGCAATTAATACAGGAAGAAGGTGGACAATTTATAAGATACCACCAGCCATCCAACTGTTGCACATACGCAGTGATAAGCTAGAATACTAACGAAAACCTACTCATTTTCTGCATTTAGATGTTTGAGAAGAATGCCAAAAACCTGCGCGATTTCTTCTTAGCTGGCCTGATCCTAAGGACATCATTTTCATATGCCGCATCCTATATTTGCCCCCATCTAGTTACAACTAGCTCACCAGGAGCTTTTGAAGAGTATTCATCAGTTTCGGAATTTATTCAATGTATTTGTGACAAAGAGATCTGCAGTACATGATATCAAATTCAATGGAGGGCTGCGGCTATCTTAAACGGCCTGCTTGGCTCAGTTGTGAGCAGCAGTCTGACATACGAGGTGACATAAAGGAGAGATTGGTAGGGAAGACACTGATGAAATTGCAGTAGTCCAATAATCAATATGGATGTGAAAATGAATATATTTCTATTCTGAAGGAATAAAAAAATAAAAAGTCTATGGAATAGAAGTGACATTCGCGCTGAGCCCGTTTCTCGCTCAGATATAAAGTCTGTTTTTGAAACGACTTCCTAACTTCTCAATAGAAGAGAGAAAGCGAGAATCCTTCTTCTTTTTAAGCGCCGACCTTGTTTGTTCCAGCATACTCTCACGCCCAACAGGGTGGCACTGTAAAATACGCCGAGGTTGAGGTGCCTTTCCGTCGGAAGGACAATAAGAGGAAAGTTCTTTGCAGCAATAGCTGCATATCTCCAATTGTGACTGCTCCAACCAGTTAGAGTATTTGACTTCATCCAGAAGAGTGCAGAACTGTTTCGGGTGACCAAGAATACCGTCGAAAAGGGTTGTAAAATCCTTGCCTCTTGTTCTAGAGTCTTTCAGGGCATTTTCAAACCAAGCTTTGTGTTCAGGCAACATTAATTGCGTTTGAAAAAGCAAGCTGGCTTGGAAAACTACCAATGAAAATTCATAATAGGGGATTTCAGCATTTTTAGTCCAATTAATGACGACCTCAGCTAACTGGGCGACTCTGGGCTTCAGATTATCCTCTTGACTCAATTTCAGCATCTGCAAAGGGAAAAGCAGATGCTTTGTATGATTATCAATCAGAGCACTGATACAGCGTAAAACTTTCTTTATCAAAGGAGGATTGAGCTTGAGAAGACCAGGACCAAATACATCCAAGATAATGCCGAGATCACGAATGTGAGAATCCTCGAGATTGATCATTTCATCGAGCACATCCTGCGGTTTAATATCTGGATTGGCCTGGCCATCTTTGCTTAATTTGGACGAAACAGAAGAACAATCTTGCGTGTCGATTGATTGAGAGTTTGCTGATTGCTTTCTGTATAATTCTGATCTCCTTTTTATCGACAACCTCAAAGCTTTCATGGATGGGCCGCCGAACAACTTCTTAGGTGAGTATCTTCGCTCTAGGGTATAATAACGAATGACTGGAGTGTAAGTATCGACTGGGGCTTCCTGCACCGACTTTACCTCACTAAATCTCACTGTACGAGAGTCCTCCTCACGGCCAGAGATACCAAGCTTAGTACTAGAATGTCCAGAAATGCAGGACTTCCTAGGGGCAGAGATAGGGTCGGAGATAGCGAGCTTAGTACTAGAATGTCCAGAAATGCAGGACTTCGTTTCTTTGCTGCTAAGCGCCGGGAGTACTATTTCTTCCGCGTTTGGTGCTTGGCTATTTGGAGGAGCGTCTTCGAACTGTCTGAGACGATAACGGTCAATGTTAGTTATATCCGAGCAATATGATGTGCTCGTAGATTTATTCTGTTGTGCTTGTTCCGAAGAAAAATGCGATGATTGATCATTTCCCTTCGGTGATGAGCTGCACTGAGAGCTTCCTGTACTTGTTGGCTTTAGCTGTTTGCCGTCTTTTAATGCAGCGAGAGCATCGGCAGCTTCCCATGAATCAAAACATTCCTCATCTTTCATGTATAGTTGCACAAAGTCTCTTTCATCAAATCTCACTTTACGAGAGTCCTTCTTACGGCCAGACATAGCGAGCTTAGTACTAGAATGTCCAGAAATGCAGGACTTCATTCCTTTGCTGTTATGTGCCGGGAATAATTCCTTAAATCTCGCCGAAAGAGCTTCCTTCCAGGCGGCCGTACTACTAAAATGACCTGAAATGCAGGGCTTCTTAGGGGCAGGGATAGCGAGCGCAGTACTAGAATGTCCAGAAATGCAGGACTTCGTTTCTTTGCTGCTAAGCGCCGGGAGTACTTTTTCTTCCGCGTTTGGGGCTTGGCTATTTGGAGAATTATTCTTGAACTGTCGGAGACGATAAGTAGGAGATCTGAGGTTACTTTTGACATGGATGGGAATGCTCAGTTTCGTAGGCTTCGATGGACGTTTTCTCAGGTTACTTTTAACATGTAGGGGGATTCTAGAGTTTCCTACCACGGGCTTTCTAAGCGCCGGGAGTACTTTTACTTCGGGGAGCACATTTACGTGTAGAGGGATTCTAGAGTTTCGTACCGCGGGCTTTCTAAGCGCCGGGAGTACTTTTACTTCGGGGAGTACTTTTACTTCGAAGATTAATTTTACTTCGGGTAGTACTTTTATTTCGGGGAGTAATTTTACTTCGGGGAGTACATTTACTTCGGGGAGTACATTTACTTCGGTGAGTACTTTTACTTCGGTGAGTACTTTTACCTCGGGGAGTACTTTTACTTCAGCGCTTAGTGCTTGGACGCGCGGAGAAGCATTCGTAACCTGTCTGGGAAGTCTAGTAGGACATCTGAGGTTACTCTTGACATGAATGGGAATGCTCGACTTGGTAACAGTCGATGGACGTTTTCTCATGTTACTTTCAACATGTAGAGGGATTCTAGACTTTTGGATTACGGACTTTCTTGCGAAGGTCAAAGTCGGAATTTCTTGCTTTAAGCCAAAAACATTGAGCTTAGAAGACATTGTTACTTATAAAAAAGTAGTAGTAGTAGTGGTTGTGTAAAAAAGTGGTAGTACTAATATAAAAAAGTAGTGAAGAAAGAAAGAGAGTGGGGTGCGAAGAACCCCTACTTATAATAATCGAAGGGGGCAGTGTTAAGCGCCGGAAGAGCTAGCTTTATGGTACTCAAGGCAGCTACACTAAGAGCCGGAAGAAAGATGAAAATCCTGTGGAAAGAGGGCATAACAATAGTAATGAAGACAGTTTACTTAGCCATGACAAAATATATAGATATCAATGAAGCCAAAGGCTTGATTTCTGGTCAAAATCACGGACCTCTTTACGTTGATAAGCTCTTATCGCTATCAAGATGTGGGGACTCTGCGGGTTAGGGTTAGCGCACCCACCCTCCTAAGCTACGACCAAACCCTCTCAGCGGCAAACGACGGATACCCTATCTACAGCCGTAACAAAAGACCCCTTCCAAGAGTAAAGACAGAACTCAATCCAAGTAAAGAAAGACTCAATCCAAGTAAAGAAGGACTCAATCGCTATTGAAAGGCACCTGAGTTTTGCAAATGCAACGCTATGGAGTGATTTACTGAGAAGAAAAACGGATTCTGGATACTACACCCCCTATTAAGGGCAACCTCCAGAATCAGGTAGATATAGAATAAATACGTCAAAGGAGCATCGGTAGGAAGGCTCTAATAGTAGTATCCGTAGCTAGGCGTAAAAGTCCTATTTTATCCCATTTCAAATAATTTAATGCTGTGTGTGATATACAAAACTGTATATATTGCTTGATGTTGGCTGGCGCCTAATGCAAGATCACCTGGTGATATTAATTCATGATCATATCCCGAATTTCATCCAGATGCTCTCTATTGCTAATATCTTCATCTGGAGGAAACCACCCCCTAACCTTTCGAGCCCATCTTTCATCCTCCCTGTGCAGCTTCGCTGCGAAATCCCTATTGATATAAAACTCATTGCCCATGGCAATCTGACCAATATTAGGGGTCGACCTGGAAGTTTTCATCATATAATTAGCGGAATTGCTGTGTGAGCTCATAACGCTTTGGCTGAGATCATCCTCCAAATCCTCTACCCCAGCAAAGGGGTCTTCTTCTTCGTCATCTTTCTGATTGCTTACTTTGACCCATCTTAGGTTCTGAGGATCAAAGCACATATCTCCAATAATTTGAACACCTTTATTCGATATAAAGGCAATTAGACCAGGTTGCTTATTGATCGAGTCGAACTTCTTCAGCTCAATATCGTTGCCTTCCCAGATTTGCTTCTTCGAGTTGAACCTCATGTCTCCATTCGCACCTTTAGAGTTAACCGGCACTCCTAGGTGTCGAATTAGTGCCGGCTTGTTAGCTGCTGAGCGGCGTGAAGAGCTAGGAGACATTTGACGGTGGAAACCAGCCGGGGGTTGAAGATGCTGATCTCGCCTGTGTCTTCTCGATGACTTTACGGTCGATTTCACAGGCTTTTCCTTATATGCTTCCAGCACTTTGGAAGGAATATTTCGTAATGTGGTATCTTGCGAAGTTTCGGGGAGATCTTCAAGGAGGTCCAACTCCGAACCGTCTCCAAACATTCTAGATTTCATACTTCTGAGACCAGCACCAGTAATGGTTCCACCCCCAGGGGTCTCTCTCAAATTCCTACTGCTTGGCCTTTGATTAAGAGTAGCCATGCTCCTGGTATGCGGAATTGACTGCTGTTTGAGATTGGCCATCGATTGAACCGGTCGCAAAGATCTGACCATAGTCTCACCTCTAGAGATACGTCTCAAAGGGTCATAGGGTGCAGCATTAGACGTTATGAGGGTGCTCGACAATTTCGGGAGCATCATTGACGGTGTCTTCCTGGGACCAGAAGGCTGCCGAGCACTGGACTGAGAGACCCGTTTGGGCCTGGAGCTGTGACTTGCCCGGATCTTTTTCCCTCCAACAACAGCATTTTTATGAATAGTGCCTCTAGTGAAATCAATACCATCTTTCAGATCCAGACCTTCCAGAAAATCTGCTGCTTCATCTATATCTGCGGTATTGTCATTCGCCAGAGTCTCCATGGATGCCTTGGGGGTAGCAACTGGGCCATACTTCTTGGCCATAGCGGCGACTTCTTCTTTAGCCTCCTTAGAAGCCCGTCGGCGAAAATCATCCAACCTCTTTTGAAGTTCCGATTGAGAAACTGGAACTTCGTCAAACCCGACATCGAACGCTTCTGCGTCCGTTTCAGATTCGTCGAACTTCGTGGTTCCACTGTTGCTAGTCCCCGACGTGCTAGTACTGAGAGAAGAGACTTGAGAGAGACGAGATGCCGCTCTGAAGCCGATTTCATCCTCGAAACCATCGTTCATCTGGATTTTCCTGAGATTTTGCAGATTGGCCAGGGTCAATTTCGCCGAATTATCCGATCCAAAGTCGAATCCGTCCTCAAAATCGTCATCGATGATAACTGGCTTTCTACTTATCCTCGAGACTGAAGCCGAGCTCTTCATCTTTTGGGGACTAGGAGGCTCGTACAGACTGCCAGATATCAAGCTGTTCTCATGATGGAGCCCCGAGGGCTTATTTTTCAACGTTACAGTTTGCACCTGGCCGATATCATCATCAAATTCATCCAATTCCTCCAAAGTAGGCCATGTTCCTTCTTCTTGTTGCTGTTTAATGTGATCAGGAAGCTCGATCCCTTGTCTAAAAGTGCCTTTGAGGAGCTGAATCGACGCCTGATGTCGCAACTGATTCATCCTTGAACCTGCACTGATGGTATCAAGTCCTCCCAGTCCTTCCATGCAGTCCTCATCATCCTCCTCGACATATGCATGCAGATTTACCGATGATTTGGTCGGAGAACGTTCGATTCGCCGGGCAGTCTTGTTGAGCTGCTCCATTCCAGGATCCTGTTCAGGTGGACCAACGGAAGACTGCGAAACCGTGCTCATGTACGACTGACGGAAAGAAATGTCGCCTTCCACGTCGAAGTCATCATCCCAGTTCTCAGCCATGATGGTGTTGATGCGTTGGTTACAACAACGCGATGAATGGAATTGATGGATGTAAACAAACCCGATAATAGTGCGGCTGTGCACCGCTCGCTGCCAAAATAAAAAAATTAATATTTAAATAATAATTTGACCGATCACAGATCAATCAGTTGATAACTCTAAGCAGCAATAAAAGAATGGGCTCAGAAAAATTGTCCAAGAAGCAGAAAAAGCTACAGGCGCACAAAGAGGAGAAGCTCAAGCGCAAGGGCTTGAGCGAGACGGAAATCAAAGCCGAGAAGCAGGCCAAAGTTGCTGAAAAGCTGGAGAAAAAGGAAGCCAAGAAGAAGGTAGAGGAAAAAAAGGAGAAAAACAAGCGAAATATCTTATTTATTGGAAATCTTAGCTATAACACAACTGAGGAAAAAATCAAGGAGCACTTCAAGGCTTGTGAGCCCACGCTGAGAATGAGAAAAGGGTTTGCATTCGCAGAGTTTGCCGGCAACGACGCTACAAAGCGATTGAACGTCGCTCTCAGAATGCACCATACCGTGCTAGAAGGAAGGAAAATCAATGTTGAGCTGACTGCCGGTGGTGGTGGAAACAGCAAGGCTCGACATGCCAAATTGAAGGAGAGAAATGAGAAGCTCAACGACGAGCGGGAAGAAAGAAGGAAACAGGAGGATGAGGAGGCCAGAAAGAAGAAAGAGAAGGAGGAAAAGGCCGCTAAAAAAGAAGCCAAGAAGGAAAGCAAGAAGGAAAGTAAGAAGGAAACCGGCCCTTCTGTGCATCCCAGTCGGTTGAAGCTGATGGGCTAATGGGGTGCGCCTTGGACAAACCTTGGACTTTTAAGAGCACATGTGTATAGCATTATTATATAGACGCAGTACTATTTGCTTATATAATTCTAAATGTTTGAGAATCACGAGAATAAATTGGAGGAAAAAACATCATAGTAAGACGGAGAAATGGCTTTCTTTTGCTCTAAACCGTGCTCGGGCACTGGCCGGCGCTTAACTTTACTCTTCACGAAGGACAGTCCAACCTAAACGACAACATAAACGAAATACATCAGACAGTATAGCACTGTTTACCAGTTCAATGGCACACATATTAATATAATATGTATTGTTCCTCTTACTTGATCTGATACCGACCACCTCTCTTAATCATCAAATGTATTATGCTACGCTAGAACTGACTTTGCCTATGAACATCCTCCACCCCCCCAAACAAACTAAGAAACAAAAATCGTAACGGCAAGAAAACATCCAAATCCCATCATCTATCCTTGGGGGCAGATGCTAGGGGCTGCCAGAAAAACACACATCCCACCTCCCGCTCGCTAGCAGCTCAATGTTAACGAGCAGTTTACAAAATTACACACCGCTTCTGCTTCTTTTTCGTCTCGGGAGGCACCAGAACAGCTCGAATGGCTTCGTCAAATACAGTTTTCAGCCCTTTCTGAGTCAGAGCACTGCACTCCAGATACTTGTCTGCACCAATGTCCTTGGCCACTTGAACGCCCTGCGCATAGGTGATTGGCGACTGTCGCTTCTCACGCAGCTTATCCACAGTTTCTCGGTCTTCTCGTAGATCCAGCTTGGTTCCCACCAAAATGATCGGAGTATTGGGAGCATGGTGAGAAACTTCGGGGTACCATTTGGTCTTGACATTTTCAAACGAAGGAGGAGACACCAGTGAAAAACATATAAGAAAAACCCCCGTCTGAGGATACGACAGTGGCCGCAGGCGATCGTAATCTTCCTGGCCTGCGGTATCCCACAGTCCCAGGTTGACCGGCTGGTTGTCAACCAGCACATTAGCAGAATAGTTATCAAAGCTTTTGCAGTTGTTAGCAGGGTATAATTCAACATCATCATCAACAACAACAACCACCTCCAGTTTACTTACACTGTAGGAATATATTCCCAGGGGAACGCATTAGTGGTGTAGGAAATCAGCATGCATGTCTTGCCAACGGCACTGGCGGTTAGTAGTGATCAGGACCAGCTGCCCAAAGGGGCTGGCGGTTCCATAGACGCTGCTCGAGCTACCTATCAAACGCCAGAAATTACATATATACGCCTGCCGTGCAGTGTTATAAACTAACATACCCATCGCCCGTCACCACACACTTGATATTTCTCATAGTATGGATGCGGTGGTGTTGTTTATTGTGGAGGTCGTGGATCTATTAGTATTTAGCTAGGTAAGGAAATGGGAAGGGAGTCGAGGTCGGTGATCTGGTCAAACCCAATCATCCACGCAAAACAACACGGCAGCGTAACTTTGCAGCAGGCGGACCCAACGGTGGGATGGCCCGGGCTTGAAGACAATAAAACAATGGATTGACACAGCCAGCTTAGTTTTGTATAGTGCCATGGGCTCAGCTGATAGCGTCGGGGGGTTTGATAGGAGTTCTGACGACCCCCCTCGACCCCATTTATCCTCACAATTCCCTTTTGCTGGTGCTCTTGCTCATACATGCACCACCCATGTCCTGCAGGATCTGGTTATGGTACTGATACGGTGATTACGACGGGGGGATTTTTCAAAGGTGACAGCAGATCGAAATTAGACATGCAGGGGCACAGTTTTATTGAAGTCAAAAAAATCCACAATATTTAGCCAAATATGCAATTGAAGTTACTTGCTGTTTTCATTTTTTGTATAATTTTTTGAGCGGTGCTGCCGGTTTGGTGCTGGTTGAGAATAGTCGACGTATTAGACAACTGCCATATTGGGATCCAGCAAGATCACCTCATTTGAGTAGGAATATCTGGGCAATACAATATAAATAAGATATAGTTGCCCAGTGGAGATATCCGCAGAGCAGAACAGATCAGACCAGGCATTTGGATATTCTGGACTAAAAAGCAATGTACCAGTTTATTGTAGTACAGCCACTTGTTGGTAGTTATATATATTGTTCTTCTATGTGTTCCTGTCCAGATCCAGTCCTGTTCTGTGTCCCCTTGTGCCCCTGAATCGCTTTCCCGACCCCGTAACATACTAAACATCGGTCAAGTCAAAAAGGGTTCACCTAATAATAGACGACTAACCAATTAACTCCTTCCTGAACAGGCTAACTGCTGTAAGCCAGGGCTTGAATCGAGCAGCCCATGGTCTTACGATATGATGATCTACTAGCTTAAATTAGCCTTTTGTGGCTGTTTTAAGATCAATTGATCATGATAACCAAAAAAATATCCATGCAATCGAATAATACACACAGACTCTAAATTGCATTTGTATTTTCTAGGATATCAATTCCCCCACTACTTTTGCCTTCATTTATATCTGCCGCTATTGAACGTATTCCCGTACCTTTTGCACGGGCAATTTGCCAGTCATGCGGCTACGATAGGAAGGATTAACGTTACAGGATCAGGATTCATCGTCACGATCTTAGTACAAAGCTTCTTCTCAAACTTTAGTCCAACCATTAGCACATTTCCGGCACATGGGACAATCAACCAGAAACTTATCTGACATCATAGTTTCAAGTCTATCTTGACTCATTCTTGAGATGCCGTGGACCCAAGGGCCTTATCGGGTCGATTACCGCATGCCAGCCTCTGGCACGGTGAGACCCATGTTTCAACAATGCTCACTCTGTTGATTACCGCACCTAACTGGCTACAGTATTGCTCAGTAGTTTAACGTCCTCTATAGTCCCGTCTGACTGGCATAGATATTCCACACCTGCGGACTCTTTGCTGATTTACCCCTGAAGTGTACCTGGTAGCGTAGCCAAACCAAACTATAAATATCTCATTACTATCACCGGATCGGAATCGGATCAGAATCAGACTCGAGCAGCACCCCGACAAAATAGTCAAAATAGTCAAAATAGTCTAACAGAAAGGTAGCAGAATTTAGATGAAAATCCGCCGCCTCCAGCAACATCAACTGGTCTGATCAAAGGTTGTAGCTCTCTCACTATTTCGCTGGAATTTTCCACCAAGCCCCACCCAACCTCATCTATAGTGAAAAAAACGGTGAGCAAATAGCAGCCGTCATCAGAACACCAGTCTAATTCACCCACCTTATCATAAACAATAACTCCAATTCAAACCAATCCTCACCAAATATTTAGCCAATCGCATTTCCCTGCTTCTCCCAACTGCAAACCCGCTCCACTTGCTCGGCTAATCCACTTGGGCCCTGCATTCCATCACATTCCCCCTTCCTCCCAGTTTCATGTAGTAAACCGCGCACTCACTCGCTCACCTTCGAAAAATAACCCCAGTTACCCTCCTGTCAGCCCCAACCTAATTAGCGCTCAGTTGCACTGCGCCCTGTCAACGTACACGTTTGCGGCAAAAATGGATCACAAACGTACCGGATCGGCTCTCACAGGTCCTCCACTGAAAAGCTTCAATGCTCTAAATTTGAACTCGGTTCAGGTGGAGTCGCCAGCCTCCAAGGCCCGTTCCACCAGCGTGGCTTCCATTGCTCCTCCTCCTGCTCCTCCCGCTGCCACTCCCTCGGTTTCTACATCTACATCTACGACCACCAATAATGCTACTCCGTCAATTGGTTCGTCGGGATCCGCGGCTACGTCTGTACCGTCTGCTGCCACGGTGGATGCAACGGCCGATGCCGCCCAGGATGTCAAGCAACTGCAGACCCGCTCCACACAGCTTCTCGACGATCCCAAATTGCGAGATGCGCTTGTTTCCGACTACGGCCCGTCGGCGTTGCTGACCAGGGCCAAGCAGAGTATCGTTTCGACCAAGGAATTTGCCACTTTTCTCAAGAAAAGCGCATCTCTTGAGTCCGAGCACATCGCTGCCGTGAAAAAAGTTGCCAGAAATACCCGCGACTCCATCAAGCGACCCGAGGGACGACAGGGCACATTCTTCCGTCAGTTTGACGAGGTTATCAGAACCAATGAGCGAACCTGCGATGTATCCAACGTGTACGTGGCTGCCCTGATGACCATGCATGACGAGCTTTCGGAGCTGGCCAAACAGACTGAGCGTGTCAGAAAGTCCATCAAGGAGACTTCTTTACGCCAGGAAAAGTTTGTTTCCGATGCAGAAGCGCTGGCTGAAAAGGCCAAGTCCAAATACGATTCCTTGTGCGAAGAGTACGACCGGATGAGAACAGGCGACCCCACAAAAAATAAGTTCGGCTTCAAGCAGTCGAGAACTCCCCAACATGAGGAAGACTTGCAGAGAAAAGTGCAGTCTGCAGATACCGATTATCAGCAGAGAGTGGTCCAGGCCCAAAAGGCCCGAAAGGATCTCATAGAGAAACAGCGCCATGCTACTGCAAAACAGCTCAAAGATCTGATCCTCGAATGCGATGCTGGCCTTACTTACCAGCTTCAAAAGTATGCAAATCTTAATGAGACCCTTGCTTTGAACAGGGGCTTTATTTTGATGCCCATCAAGGACGACGTCCCTAGTGCCAATCCTAATCTCTCCATGCGCGAAAAGGTATCCAAGATCGACAATGAGCTGGATATATACTCTTTCGTTATGGGTACGACCAAAAACAAGCCTCTCAACAGGACAATGGCAAAGTATCAGAAGCATCCTACTCAGGGTGGCTCAAAGGCTGGTGC
The DNA here is from genome assembly GCA_030556875.1 of Zygoascus biomembranicola. Lineage (NCBI taxonomy): Eukaryota > Fungi > Ascomycota > Dipodascomycetes > Dipodascales > Trichomonascaceae > Zygoascus > Zygoascus biomembranicola. The sequence continues at coordinate 109,884 of JAKTUV010000003.1, forward strand.
GTCAACCTTTATCAACTCTGGCCCTCCTGCTAATAACACCTCCACATTTGGCCAGACCTCCTCCTCATTCGTTCCTCCAGCCGCTGCAACTGCTGCCTCTTCGTTTACACCACCACCTGTGACATCTTCATTTACTCATCACGTCAATAGCACTGCATCTCCTGCAGTTGCTCCGGCTCGATCCGCATCTCCTCTACCGCCTATCACCGCTGGTGGTGAGGACATCAGTCCTGTCTCAACCTCTGCTGCAATGGAAAGGACTACTACTGATAACTCTAGTATTGGTACTGCGGGTATATCGTATCCCCCCGGAACTACCACCACTGGGCAGTCATTGCCAGTGTTTGGCACTCCGCTAGAAGTTCTACTCGAATACGAAGAGAGCACCGTCCCAAGAGTAGTCTACCAGTGCATCCAGGCTGTTGACAATTTTGGCCTTGAAATAGAGGGAATCTATCGAGCCAATGGCAATTCTGCTCAGGTCCAGGAGATTAAGCGACTATTTAATGCGAATTCCTCTAACGTCGATCTTTTACATCCTACGAGCAATGTTAACGATATTCACTCGGTGGCATCGGCCCTTAAGCTGTACTTTAGAGATCTACCCGATCCCTTGCTGACTCGGGAACTCCACCGAGACTTTCTCCAAGCAGCAAAAATCGAAAATGACGTTCAACGACGAGACGCCATTCATGCGACTGTTAATAACCTCCCCGATTCGAACTACACCACCCTCAGATATCTATCATTTCACCTTTATAGGGTGCAAGAGAGAGAAGCCATTAACAGAATGTCAATTGGCAATCTGGGCATAGTATGGGGTCCTACTCTTATGGCTACCGATTACTCTAATGTTTCGGAAATGGCTATACAGGGCAAAGTGATTGAGACTATTCTTTACAATGCCTATGTAATTTTTGACGCAGAGTAACAAGTAACTTACGTAAATACTTCATCAATTTTCATTTAGTTTCGTTATTGATATGTAATTTCTGCCACTCATGTACATGCTCTAATTAGATATGCCACAAGAGGAATCCAGTGCCTAGTTACATGTATACATAAATATTTGATGACCCTTCCTCTCTCTCCATATAACTCCTGTTCAGCAGACTCTCTATTTGAGTTTTAATGTCAGCGATTGTCAGTTTTCCTCGACCTTGAGTTTGTTCAATGGTCTGCCGAATAAGATCTGCATGGCTGATCTTCTTTCGAGCTTTGAGTACTCGCATAATTGTAGCCTGAATTTCCATGGTTCGATCACGAGCAACCTCTCGAAGCACCTGTACCTCTTCAGGAACAGCTCCTGAAAAAGACCCTACACCAGTAGAGAAGGAACCATCTCCCGACGACTGCGTACGAACGTTGATGTTTGATATTTTCAGACGAGTGGCCTTTTCATTGAGATTATTGTTGACTTTGAACTGGTCAGTGTTGGAAATTATCTTGCCTGGGTGATCCTTGATTAGGATCTTGACTTTACCAAGAGTAAACGACTGGAGACATCGCTTCAAATCAACATCATCGAGTCCCGTAGACTGCTTGAGATCAGTGTAAACAACCCAGTCGTTGTTTTCACTCTGAAACTGGAGCAGAACTACTGCCTGGAGGAGCGGTAAGCTGAGCTCCTTAACACCAGAAGCAAAACGTGCCCTAATTACACAATGACCAAGTCCAGGCTGCCATTTGATAACTCTGTTTTCATGCTTGATGTTATAATATGACTCAAATTCGAGAATCTGCTTCTGAAGCTGTGGGGGCATTGTAACCTTGACATCAGGATACGTGGGCCATTTGCCTTGGGTCAGCATATTGACAGAAAGTACTGGCCCATGACTAGACCTTTCATAAGCCTTGAATCCAGCTTGATAGTTCTTGGAAACGTCCATATCTTTCAGCATGCACTCAAGACGCTGAGTATATGAAGGACCACAGTGCTGTTTGAGAAGCACAATGAAGGCCTCCTCAGCTTCTAAAGATACTACCTTATTCTGCAGTAACCGCCTAGCCATGTCCTTCTTATAGAAAGCTTCGAATATGTCTTTGGAGGATAGCTCTCTGAATACTCCCATAAGGTCCATGAACAGACCACGCACAAGCTCCTCTGTGGGAACTGTCTTAACACTGTTACGCATGAGCTCTTCAGCGTATTTAGCAAGCTTCTCTGCCAGACGAGACTCCCAAGATGATTCCCGAAGAGTGTCACCAAATTTCCTTCGCATGTTGGAAGCAATCTCTTTATTCAACGAGTTGCCATTCTCAGCGACGTAACTTTCCAGGTCAAAAACAGAGGAATCTCTGATTTCACCAAGATCTGCACCATTTGACTCCCACATACGGTCTCCTGTGAATAACCAGATCAGGCGCTGTAGTTCGATAAGCTGCTTCACCATGCTGGCGGTAGATAGATGCGCATCGTTCACGATATTGGATATCTCTTCAGCCATCCTTCTGCTATAGGCAAAAGCCAACTCTACTCCAGATCCATCATCGGATCTCGTAGAAGCCGTTTCGACTATTTGCTGATACAGTAGGTAATTCTTGATCGAGGGCTGTGTCAAATCCCACAGATGTACGTAGATCGAGCTAGAGCGCTCGGTGAAGAGAATACCAACAAGCGAGTTGACCAGACTATCTGTCCGAGAACTGGAGTATCCCAGTTCGATGCAAACAGCCACAGCATTATCCGACACAGACCTGACCAATTGCATAGCTGCAAAACAATCGTCCAAAGACTGAATAGGCTGGGAGCCAGCACTTATGCTGAAAGCTGCACAAGCATGCTGGCGCCATTCGTTGAAATACACAGCATCTTTACCAAACGTGATATTTCGGAATAACAGAGCGATTTTCTTCGCCAAAACAGGGTACTGTACCTCATCCCGATGGAGCAATCTGTCGGTGCACAAATTACAAAAGGCCACCCGAAGAATGCCCTGCCAGTGCTGGACAAACAACGGTTCGTAGCATGCCTTGATTCCTTCATCAAATATATCACGTTCCTGGTTGCGAATGACGTAAGTTCTATCCAGGTAGAAGAAAATATTGCGAACCAGCTGCAGCCGGTCTAGCCAGCTCTCCCATTCGGACACTACTTTCAGGCTGTAGTTCATGATGTGCGTTGGGCTACCCTGGAGCAACACCTCGTACTGGGAATGCAATGCAGCAGCACGCTGCTCGAGAAGTTGTACATGACTGGTGATCTTGTAACGCAGCTTTTCGTAGAGATCGGCCGCTATGCCGTAGCGACAAAGGTTCTCCACGCCACGATAGAGCTCTTCCAGAGAAAACTGGAACACCGAATGCGACTGAGATTCCCACAGACTGGCCTTTGCCTCAGTATGAAATAAAATTAAATCCAGAGCAGACATGAGTTTATCTGTCATATCCGCAATATATCGCCTGGCCTGGTCGCCCTGGGGATCAACTGGTCGAGCATTCTTGATGATGAGCCTTCGAGGGGCCTTTCTAGGCAATGCTGCTTCACTTGTATCCCGTTCACGGAAGTAGCGATACGGTCTGATTCCGTTCTTAATGCCTTGAGGATCCACGCGGACGTCCATGCTTTTTCCTATTAAGCGCCTAATCGCAGCGTGATGGTCACTTTCCGTTCGGGGTCGGTTTGTTCTTGATGGAGCACCGCACGGCAGGGTGATGGCTGATGACATAAGCAGCATGGTTTGGTTTCGGACTTTTATTTCACCATGAAGATGAAGATCGGCTTTGAACTCGACCATTTCCCGGCTGGTTTATCTTATGCTGTCAATAATATACTGACATGCTATTGACAACCTCTGGAGAAATGATTGACATTTGAGCTTTTGCAGCTCTGGCGGGACCCCAGACGACCACCGAGTCCCACCTAAGATACAGGGCTCACAGCCACTAAGTGCGGAGATGACCACCCCAAATCAATCGTGATCTGTAACACATTAATGCAATTGCACACTTGATTTTATCCAAAGATTCTGAAAGGAAGACTGACAAAGGAAAAAGGGCCGGGGGTGGTGCGCTAGGCCATACGAATGCGAGATACGGGGTTGCCCACCGTTGACATGCCTTCGTGCCTTGTGCCTAGATACTTAAACAGAGCTTCACCACCATATAAGGTTAACTTGATCTGGCAAGGTTGCTGTGCGGTTCTGCACTAACTCATGCAGCACACTGCAGTGTCGGTCCATCCAAACGGGACACGATTTTGCAGCTCGCCAGGATCTGCCACTCCCGTCACGTGTATTTCATTTCAGGGGGGACTGGGATTGTCGAACGGACGCAAATGCCGGATTGGGCCAGTGAGGAATGCCATGTTTTAGCATCAATACACCAGCAGCCACAGCCAGGCCACCCTGGGGTGGTGCAGATCTGAAGATCGACAGCGAGTAATACAGTTAGCGGTTTTGGGTCAGGAGAACAGGCATTGGGGCTAGTTCCATTTGAAAAAAATCCAGGAGCTGCACAAAGCTGCAAGGTAGTAAATTGGAACTGTAGTCATCTCCCCCCTGCTCGGATCAAAAAAAACATAGCAGTGCCCTGCTTGCCGGAGGCATAGACCGACATCACATTCCCCGCCGATCCTCCTGTGGATAACATGAAACCGACGGCCGGCTCCGTTGGGTACCTGCGACATTGCACAGATCTAGAAGAAGGAAATCACAGTGAGGCAGCAGCTGAATGAGGGGCGGGACTACATAACGGACCCGGCTTATTTGGCCGTTGGAAATAAAGGGGGGTTTTAATTTTTAATATACATGAAATCGATGAACAATGCCGTGCTGCGCAGCTCGAGGGACATGTTCCCTGCGTAGAGGTGGTTGTGAGATGACCTCAGACACAGGTGTTCTTGCTTTTTCTCCATGATCCATGTTTTTAAACTCCGAGCTACTAGGGCACACAGTGTGGGTTTACTGAGCAGCAGCCTTTCGTATAATCCGCATGGGAACATTGGTGCAGGTTTTGCAGCCGGTAAACTAGCATATATAAACATGTATGGGCCCTACTGGGGTTCAGCATCTTGATAACTGCTTTTGTGTTTGTATAAGACAGCTGGATCTGTTAGCCTCTAGGTAGCATTATCAAACCCCGTGATACTCACGCAATTCAATATTTCTCGACTTTTAACCTGGTCCCTCATTTTTTTCGAGATCCATTGAATAGACTCTCTCTCCGCCTTCCTTTTCCGTCTTTGAACAACATATCGATCGCTCCCTGCTGTGCGGTGGACAATAGATCCATCTCTCTCCTGACGATTACCTCTTACTCCTTTTAGAGTAGTGGTCTTTCATTTTTAAAGTTTATTTCTGCGTGCACTCTCCCTTTGCGGAGCTTATTTCTGCCATTAGAGCTTATTTCTGCGATAGCTGCCTGTGCTGGCCCGCCGAACCTCGCCGTTGTGCATTTCCTTGATTCCTATAGATTCCTCTGCTTACAGTAGCAACCCCTTCCCACCTTATTCTGCCGCATCTTAGTGCATATTTCCGCATCAGCTTGTTTCTTTACCCATTCCAATAGGTGGGAATCAGCGACGAGTTTACCCAGAATTCCTCTACCTATCAATCGATACTCCAAACAACACGGAGCCCGAAATCTTCAATTTCAAAACCGTGTTTAGTCGTTCATCTTGCTCAGATCCGACTGCTTTTGATACTTTGCGTGCATTCCTACTTTTGGCTAGTGATCTGTACCACTACACCCTGCGAGATCACCTACCCCGCGACCCGGTGCCAGTATCCTGCATCAGCTCAGCTCGGATAAATACAATCTGCACGCTTCTGTCGCACCAATCTTTATTGGTAAGTCCTTTTGCTAGATAACATTTTTCTTTCAGGTACTGATGTCCTTTCTCAATCTGGTCTGCCATCCCCCCCAGTTTGCTTTTGGAATCCTGCGGCGCTGGCATTTCTTTTCTTGTTTCATCTTTCGCCCAATTCACCCCTACTATAGCCTAGTTTGTCACTAGTGGGAGATTCAAATTCGGCCAAAAAGATTCCGCCCAAGAGGAAACCACCTCAGCCTGTGTAATTTACCACAATGCTAACCCTTTACAGCAAATCTTACCCGTTCTGACAGGCATATCAACTTGCATTCTCTCGCCGTACCTTTAGGATTGCGTCTGCCTCCTATATTCCTGAGTCTTGTGTTGCTGGTGTTACACACAACACAACTATCCCGAGACACCAAAAAATTTAAGCTCTAACCCATAGAGAACATCAAACTGACCGATAATCCCGCGCTAGTTCTCGTAAAGGTGTCGCGCTATCACCTTTTCACCACATTATATCTAACAGCCCAACTCAGGCGGTGGTCCACCTGAACGCCTCGTCGCATACGAATAGCCCGCCAATTGTTCGCAAGTAAACTGATTCTAGTCTGGCTGCCATTAAGCTTCTTTCACTCTTTTGGTAGTTGAATCTGGTTGCTTTTTTTGTTGTTCCTGGTGGGATCTCTGTGTTTAGACAAAGCACCAACTACGAGAAATTCGGCCTTCTGACCCGGCTGTTCATCCCCTTCGCCAAGTGCTGGTAACTTCGGCTTTTCTTTGTCAGTCCCTGAATTAAAACACTATCAAACCTCGATTGTCTGAACAATTATACTACTTGGACGATCTACCTGATCAGGACGAGTTAAATCTTTGCTTGTACCCTGATACACTTGCTTTTTCTAATCTCAGTTTGCGCTTCTCTTCAAACCTTCTTCCACCACTTCTCTCTGTGTGGTAAAAAAGTTGGAAAGCACCCCATAGTAAGCTAAAACATTACGACGCCTCTCTGTGCGGAGACGGAAAATAACACTCAGGTGTCCATATTCTCTAGTATTTTGGTCACCTTGGAACCAGACGCGCTGACAGACTGACTCGTTTAGCTGCACCCCTGATTAGATCTGAGATTAGATCTGAAGATTGCGTTGCTAAGGGATATCTCAACTCTGCGATACGGCGGACGATTCTCCCTTTGAATACTCCGATAACCGTAAATCATTCACAAGTTCTAGGCTCTTATTGTTTTGCCTTTCCGTTTACTGGCTTACTTTTTGCGCATTCTTTTCTCGTGCCTGGAGTCAGAGACATACAGCCCAGGAACTGACAAGAAAAACAAACCTCTAGGCACGGAACCCGCGTGGGTTTATTTACTGCCCAGATTTCATACTTTTTTGCACTTCTCTGCATTAGTGGTGTGCCTGCGTGCATTAGTTTTCGTGCAGCTGTTGGTGCATACTACTGCTTGCTGTCGAATAAGCTGATAGGGAAGCTGCTTCGCTGCCAGGTGTATGTACATATTAACGCATACCTGAAACAACAGACATTTTATTACCTATTTGGTCGGTTGTCCCTTGCTTTTGGTCCCTAAGATTTTTTCATCTTAGCAATAAGAAGAAGTATATTTCTCTCCAGGGATATATTATACATTGTATTTATATTATCGCTATAGCAGCTGCTGAGCATATTATAAGGTATCGGTATATTAGAGTATCAGCAAGTGAACAGCATAGCATAGCATAGTGCAGCACTCATCGTCTTCGCATCTATTCTTGCTCTTGCTACTTCCCGCTCTGAGAATCTATTTGGCCAGTTTAGCGATCGGTGATCAACATCTATCAATACTGCTGCCCAGATCAATCGACTCTTTTTGCTGGGTTGAATTTGCTGAGAGACTACTCCTTCATCAATCGATTTATTTCGATTAATCGATTACAAGGAATTATCTCCCCGTCCGCCCCCTTTCTTCGCATTTTTCAAACCAGCACACCCAGAGGCCGCTGGTCGCCCTCTGGCTATACTACCGGCATCATCACTTCCCGGCCTCCCACTGAAGAGTACCACAAGTTGTCGTCCTCGCTCCCTCAGGGCTTCGTACCTCCGTCGGCCGCCTATTCTTCGTCGTCCTCGCAGCATGAGCAGCTTGGTTCTCAGATTCAATATCAACAAATCCAGAATCCGAATCTCCAGAACACAAACCAGAACGCCGCTAACCAACTCCCTCCGAATCCCTCGAATCTTCAGATGTACGTCATTTCAGCTCCTCCGCAGTTTCCTCCGAGCCAGGCAAGTGCCGGCTACATGCCGCCTGATGCTAGGTACAACATGCTGCAACAGGCTCCTACTGGTTATGGTATGACCGTCTCTCCACCTTCTTCTTCCCCCGCTACCGGCTCCTATCCTCGCAGCTCTGCGTCAGGAATATATGGATATGAGCTCCATGGTGGTCACCCAGTGACGCCCGTTCAGCAGAACGCACCTCCTACTCAGACATCTCCTCTGACTCAGCAGCAGCTTTCACCCATACAGCACCAGGCGCCAAATTTCATGCACGAGAGGCAGCTGCATGAACAGCGACCGTCCGGAAGCTCCCCTCCTATGCTCTCCAATGCTGCCTTTCAGTTTCCATCTATGGTGCACGATATACGTGTTTCACCAGATTCCCTTGGACAGGTTCCTCCTAGAGGACTGAAACCGCGAGCCACTACTACTCTCTGGGAAGATGAAGGTACACTGTGTTTTCAGGTTGAGGCCAAAGGCATATGTGTCGCTCGCCGAACTGACAACAACATGATCAACGGCACCAAACTGCTCAACGTTGCAGGCCTTACGCGAGGACGACGAGATGGAATTCTCAAGAGTGAAAAGGTTCGACATGTTGTGAAAATTGGAACAATGTTTCTGAAAGGAGTCTGGATACCCTATGAACGAGCTCTAGAATTCGCAGCACGAGAGAAAATCGTAGAGCTGCTCTACCCTCTCTTTGTAGCTGATATCCGAGCCTTTCTATATCACCCCGTAAATTATACCCGAACTTTGCAAGTTCTCGCGGCTGCTCAGCGAAAAAAGGTGGTCGACCAACAGATGCAGCTGCAGGCACAGCAAGAACAACAAATGGCTCAGCGACCTGCCCAGATGGACCCTCAACAGCATTCCTTATGGGGATATAATGCTCCTGGCTCTTCTCTGTATCCACCACCGCCACCACTGCCTTTGGGCGTACCAAGAAGTGGTAGCATCCAGAGCTATGAAAGCTCTCCTGTGGCTCGATCTCATATGTATGCTGAGCAATCACCCCGATCTTCTATGAGCGGAGGGGCTCCAATTGGTGGAGTAGGCGAAAATCCCCCCCTTGTTAGGCAGCCTATGCCATATCAAGCCCTGCCTCCTCCACCTTCTGCATCTATGTGGTCAAACGCTGGTGTTCCCCAGCAGCCCAACCTATCGTCTACGGGTGGAGACCAGCGCCATCACCAGCATTCACCGATTAAGCAGTCTTCTTCTGCAGATCCTCCAACGCCTCCGAAAGAACAAGGCATGATACCTCCGCAGCATCATGTGGGTGGCTCTGCTGTCCAACAGCCCTCTACACCTCAATCCCAGCAAACCCAGCGACAGAGTTCCGTTTCCTCGCCTGTACAATTACAACCAGCATCTGAGTAGCAGTTTTGCAGTTATGCGCTCTGCAATTCTGATCTTATATGGGGTACTTAGCCGACCTCCAGATCGATAGATTATGATCAAATCATGTCACAACAGCCAAAACTGTTTTATGTACACATTGTCTTCACGCACACGCTTCTATTTTACTATGTTATGCTAAATATTTTATGAAATTTAACTCAAAACTACCTCGTGTTAGGTCGAATCATGTAGATCCCAAACCAGTCGCTGTTTTAAGCCTGTAGTAGGGCCGCTGCCGACCGCCGGCGATCCAGGCCTAGAAGTGTTTGTTTAGAGTGCATGTGCCTTGCATTTGAGTACCTGCATACGTAGATCCGCCACACCACAGTCAGATATCAGAATTCTCATACAGCCGGGTGCTTCGTTGTATGCGAGATTGTAATTTTTTTTAGGTAATATTATATTATTGCATGCAACTGTCTAATACGTAACACACGCGGCACCATATATGACACAAAATAGCGATACTATGTACGGCATTGAGCCAAATCATTCCCACATAGGCGTGCAATAAACTCAACTCCTTAGTGTTCAGTACTCACTCCTTCATTCCATATACATATTTCCTAAATGGCCGGCAGTGCCACAGCACCGGAGTCAATTATTCCTGACTATTCAAGTCCGACGAACCAACAGCCCATATTTCTTTCTCATCCTCGATTCTATCACTGAACAGTTGTTCCTCATCACCGCCATCAGCTATTCGATCCCGCTCACCTGCGGCAAGCCGATGGGCAACCCGCCTTGTATAGTCACCAATCTGTCTCTGCTGCATTGCAGGCAGTTTGGCCCCTTCACTTTTAAACCAAGCATCAAACTGCTTACCTTCCTCATCGTCAACCAGATCAAACAAAGTCAGGTACGCCTTTTCAGCTGCCAACTTAACAGGAATATGCGTATCCCTAACACATGCGAATACTGGCAGTACTAGTTTGGAGATGTACGGCTCAATGAGCTCGAATCTCAGTCTTGCGACAGTTCGGATTACTACCAAGGTCAACCGTCGAGTATCAGCAGATCGATGGGGGGATTTCTGTGTAGTTTCAGCAAAGGTCGTAAATATATCATTGTAAATGGCATCTTGTCCAGATTCAGACTCTGGGGCTGTCAGAAGGAATTTTCCAATACCAATAATGGAGCCTTCACTAATTGATTGAACGTAGCTCTCAGCATTATCCAAGAAAAAGCGTGCGATTTTGTTTCTACAGGCAATAACAGCTGAAGAGGTGCCTGCATATGCAAACAAGGCGTTCAACACAATAGACTTATTGTAGACACCGCTTTCCTCATCATCCAGCACAGACTGCACCAATTTTTCACTGTCCTCGTTATTGCCTTCAGCTCCTGAGGCGCTGATGATGCCAGCTAAAATTTTGGCTCTCACAACAATATCATCAGTTGCGGAAGCAGAAGAAGAAGCACTTGTTAACACAAAACTAACCACAGATGATCGAGAACTTGCAGAAAGTGACTTTCCTGCTCGGATAACAATTTCACTCAAGGCTTGAGTCATGGCACTAACCACTGTGTCGTCTGTAGCAGTCTTGATACCAGTGATCAACTCAGTAACTAAGGGATCAGCACTAGGAGTAAGAGTGACCAAGGTACCCAACGCACGCGCGGCTCGTGATCTCATAGATTCATTAGAAGCAGGATCTGATAAACTCTTGATAAAAGTTCGTTTGAGCTGTGGCAGGAATGGCTTAAGGAATTGAGGAACAATTTTGAGGAGCTTATTGAGGGTGTAAAGAATAGCCGATTTCACATCAGGTGGGAACCGCTCACCGATAGTTCGGATCAAAGGACCCGCAATCTGAGTGACCAATGGTTTGAGAGTATCTGGTTGACACCTGTCAAGGATATCTCCAATGGCCAAGGCAGCATCTTCTCGTTCGGAGGAAGATGCATACATAAGGCCCTGAAGGAAAATTGGCAGGATACACATTGGACCCCTTGGAATTTGATTGAATCCGGGAATGGGAGCCTTGCTCGTATTCTGTGTCAATGCATGGCGAGTGACCTTCACAAGTTTTTCCATTTCTTCCTTAGACAGCCGCTTCAACAAAGCGACCAGGGCATCATGACCCGCTTGTACAAGTTCCATGTCATCCTCTCTATCAAGACATATAACCAGTAGAGGGATCCAGTCAGAGTTATAAGGTGAGAGATCTAGAGGTGACTGTGCAAGGAACGCAGGCATATGCATCAGCATAATTCTTCTTACGGCAGCGTCTTCATGATGGGCCAATGCCAGCATATGGGTCATCAGCAAATGAGTTCCATCATCGTTGGTGACTGATAGTATGACAGAGTCGAAAGCTGTTGAAATCAACTCTTGCTCATCTCCAGTTGTTTCCAAAATACCGCCAATGAGACCATTCATAATAGAAGAAAGCCGTTTGTACAAAGCCTTTCCAGCAGCAGAAGCCAAACCTCCAAGTGCGCTCGCTTTGAAGCCAGTCATCGGGGCCTGTAACAAGGCTGGAATCAGCACAGGGAAAACAGCGTCGCTCTTGCTAGCCATCATTTCCTTAGCAGCTTCAAGAGCTCGTACATCACCCTGTTGCATGAGTTCAATAAGATTAGGCAGAATCTCATCAACAGCACCATCTCCACCTTCCTGAAGAGCATCAAATGCCTGGCCTGCAGCTTCTCTAACCTTAGGATCCAAATCAACCAGGGCATCCTTTACAATGGAAATAACAACTGGCTTGAACTCTTCGAGCACATCAGCTGATGTAGAGTTGACAAGAGATACAAGGGCTATGCAAATACCCTGTCGAGCATTAGCATCTGAAGCACCAGGTTCCATACCCGCCTTGAGAGTGGGAAGCAATTGCGACAAGGCATTGTTTCCAACTCTCTTAACAAGCTCACCAAGCGCTTTGGCAGCAATAGCTTGATGCTCTTCATCATTGCTAGCCAATCTCTTAATAATAATCTGGGTCAGTGTAGGCAGTATCTCCTTAACAGTTCTCGGAGTATTTGCAACCAAGCTCATCCAAACTTCAATGGCTGCATTTCGAACCTGACCAGATGTATCAGTTCGGCACATGAACAGCAATGCAAACACCCTGTCTCGTCGCTCCTGTCCCAGAACATCTATAAGAGTCTTGTTGACTTCAGAAGAGACAATAGTGTCCTCACCATTAGAAGAAGAAACACCAGTAATCTGATACAGCAAATCTCCCGTAAGCTCAATAGAGGATAACCGAATTCGGTGATTAACATCGGATAAGCCCCTCTCCAGCTCAGGAAGCATCAGGTCGACTGCCTTCGATGCATAGCCTCTCACCAAACGTCTACCAGCTTTCAATGCTGTATCGCGAACGCTATCGATAGTATCTGCAAGTCCAGATAAAATAGGTGGCACGATTTGACTCAAGTAAGGTGACAAACTTTGGCCAAAGCAAGCAGGAAGATAGAGAAGCAGTGGCATAAAGCCAGCCCTCACACCAGGCCTGGATGAGACACAGTTCTTCAGAATATCTGGCAATAGCTCTTCCAACTTGGGAATACCCAAACCATAAATAACCTCCGAAAGTCCCTGCGCAGATCCAAGCTGGTCTCCTGCTTTTGCCTCGTCCTTAAGGGTAGCCAAGAGTCTGGGGATGAGATCAGGGAAGTGCTCTTCACCAAGCTTTTCAACGAGGCTTCCAAGTGCTTTACTAGCCATAGCCCTAGTTCCAGGTACTGGATCAACCATGGCAGTCTCAAGCTCACCAACCATTTGAGGAAGATAAGGTACAAGATCCTTAGCTTCTGTGAGAATGGCCATATTTCCGACAATCTGACAAGCCTTCTTCTTAGTGGCAGCAGATCGATCTTTCAAACCTCTATGCAGCACATATGTCACCAAAGCCAAAGATGGAGCGTCGATGTAGTGAACAAACTGTGTCTTCAATAATCCATCTAAAGCTTCTTCAGTATGCTTGGTAGGATCACTAATAGCCTTCAGAATGGTTGGCACTAAAGTCTGGATCTCCGGGTTTCGAATCACTTCACCAAACTTCTTCAGAGAAGAGTTAGCTGTAGTTCGGACTTCTTTATGACTGTCTCCTAGAACGGAAACAATTTCAGGAATGATGATAGATAACGAGGCACTCAGTTGTCTGGGATCCAAATAAGCCATATTACCGAGCAATTCGACAGCTCCCTTCTTAGCTCTCCATGCAGTTAGATTAAGATTTTCCAATGCTAAGGGGATAAGCTTCTTAACACCAAATCCGGTAGTATTTTTCATGATCTGCTTCGCTGCATCGGTAGCAGCATTTCGCACTTCTGGGGCAGTATCACCCAAGGCTCCCAAAATCAACGGCATAATTTCGATAGCATAGGGCTCGAAATACTTGTTCAGCATCAAAGATAATGTTTCAAATGCAAATTGAGTGCCCTGTCGTCTGGCAGGATTCTTCTTATCCTCAGCAGCTTCGGAAAGGTCACGAATAATATCGTAATCAGCAAGTGAAGCAATGCCCGAACCGCTAACTAACCCAGCAAGACCATATGCAGCTCCTTTCCGTTTAGCAATATTTTCACCCTGACTCATTTTTGTCATCATCTGAGTAATATACTCTTGAATATGATCCGAGTCAATTATCTTTACCAAGGGAGCGATACGCTGCGCCACAGCATATTGGATATCTTCACTTGGTGTATCCAGGGTTGACAACAATGTACCCATAACCTTCAGTATCCTATCATCGTCGGGTTCCAAATGCTCTGCTAGAGATCCGTAAAATATGATTACTGCCTCTCTAATTTCATCTTGAGTCTCATTATCTGGCTTACCCAAATATGCCTCAGATATTCCAATAAGAGCCTCGATATGCTCAAGTCCGTGGATCTTGATGATTTCCAGCCCAGCGGACTGTATCTGAGAACGAACTTCAAATCTAATATCGCCCAATCCAGGGCCATCAGCAATGGCAAATTTGAAAAATAGCAGAATGTCCTGTTCACTTTTGAACAATGGCGCAAACTCTTGCAACGCCAATGCTACGCCGTGTCGACACGTCCATGCCGAGTCTTCGTCAAATTTGTTGACTTTTATAGGGATGCCAAACTTATCATACAGCTGAGTAGGAGGCTTTGCCTTTTCAGCATATATATCAATCAGTTTGGATAGTGTATCAGGGAAGACACTGGGCTCATCCTTGTTCAGCTGTGAAACCGCTGCTGCCAATGCTTTTGCGCAGGCAACTCGTGTACTTCGATAGCTAGATCCAATGTATTTCAGAAGCCGATCGGGAACGTTCAAATCGATAGAAATATTGTTCTCTTTCCAAATATCAGAAGCAAAATCGCGACTGACCTGATCATCATCAAACAAAGAAATATATATAGCCGGAGCAAAACCAACCGTGGAGAGATCGGCCTCAGCATCAATGGTCTCAAGTAATGCAGATCTTACAAATGCATCACCATTCAAAATGCCGTCCAAAATAGGAGTTAATTCTTCGAGAGTACTAAGACCGAGGTTCTGGGCAACGCTCAGAAGGGTGTCCTTGACTTGCTTGCCACGAGAGGCAACCAAATTAGCAGAAGATGAAGCATGGAGTAGCGACACTAAAGAAGATAGGATTTCTAGCGCATTTGATCCACTCTGAGCAATCTGAGCTCCGTGGGTAGCGAGTATTTCAAGGGTGAGCAGTACTTGCTCTTCATCTCTGCTCTTTCGAGCAATATGGAGCAAAAGCGGAGTCAAATAAATAAAAGTGACCACATCCAAGGGCCGCTGATCTCCTAAAAATTTGACTCTGTACAATACTCGTAGAACCAACTCATTAATAGGCTCCACAGTAAGCTCGGGTGTAAGAACAGAGGAGTTTTCAACCAGCACTCTAATGATAGCCAAACCGACAAACTTCCGCATAGTATCAAGTCGAGGAGAAATATTAGCAGAGAGTTGAAGAAAAGTAGAGACAGCCGAAACACTAACCAATTCGTATTTCAACAACGGGGTTAGAAGAGCAATAGCTGCAGGAAACCACGATTCTATTCCAGTCGAGTATTCTGATTGTGAAAGGGTGTCTAGAATTACAAGCCCTTTAACAAGTCTAGAATATATGCCATTGATTTCTGCTCGAATTTTAGACTGCTCGGCTAAAGTAACTTCTTCCTCTTTTGTGAGTTTCTTAGGCCTTGTTGGGCCACCCTTCTTTGCTGCGATTTCTCGTCTGACAGATTCTTCCCACTGCTTTTCTTTGTACTCCTTAGAGTTTTTGTTTTCAGCAATAATTCTGGTTGAAGTTTCAAGCTGAGCCAGCTCGCCTTCCGGTGTGTTATAGATGATGAATTCCTCTGAGGAGATATTTCGTCCGGCAGCAAGATATTCTTGAAGAATCAGAACGATTTTAGGAGTCACCACAGAAGAATCAATAAACGCAAGAGAACAAAGTGCATTTGCAGCAGCTCTCGTTATTTCTTCCTTAGTGTCGCTCTGTATGACTTCTCTAATAAGCTTTAAGATCTCATGTGAATGGCTCTTAAGCAAAGCACCGGGATCAACCTTTGCTCTAATGAGTAAGCTGATCCAGCCTCCCTTCGGCAATGCATTCGGATGATGACAGGTGATGATACTCTTAGCCAGAACATCGCTGTTGTTTGTCAGTGAGAAAAAAGTATTGAAAATCTTCGACAAGCCAGGTTGGTTTACAGGATCCATTCCTAAAAGAAGTGACTCACCGACAACAGTAGAGTTCTCCTTATACAGCTTCTTCAGAGGAGCTTCGGCCTTTTGAAAATTCTTCTCAGCAAAATATATGACAGCTTCACCCCATTCTTTGGAAGGAGACGGGGGAGCGCGCAGCAGTGCCGCTTCAGTAGCCAGACCAAGGTCATATCCATTGAGACGAGAGTAGACCTTGCGATTCACGACAATATCGTTGTATCCATTGGTATCTATTAGATATGCATAGGCAGCAGCGATGTACTTGTTCTGAATAGCAGTGCTCGGATTGGCAATGATCTCCTCATAAGTTTTCTTGACAGATGAGCCAACTTTCTCTATGCTCAATGAAGCGGCAGGAATTTCGCAAATCCAAACTCGCCTTTGCGGGAGTCTTTTTTCGGTTACGCCTTTGACAACAGCATCCACTAGAACATCAGAGTGATTGGCCCGTTCATCATTTAAGCGACCATGAAAACTCAAAGCATGGATGAGCTCTGCCAGACTCTGTTCGTTCGATTCACGAGAAATAACTGTGGTCAAACCTTCTGCTACTGAAGGATTCGATTTAGTGACCTTACAGAGGACTCGACCCAGAAGTAGTCTTTGATCTGACGCAGTGGTCTTTTTCAATTGGGTGAAAATAGTATTGGAGATATCATCCAGATACTGTGAGTCGTTGCATTTTGAAAGAATTTCTTGTGCAATATCGCAGGCACGTTCTCTCAGATCGTGGTTAGTCGAGGAGAAGAAGGATATCAGTGCGGCAATGAGATGCTCCTTGGTTGCTTTACTGAGGTCCAAATCAGGGCTCAAGTTGCCAATGAGGTTGGGGATGATATTGACGAGCATGATTTCCGGTGCTCTGAGCAGTGCACGACTAACGGCGGGCCTAAGGGTGTCAGAGAAATCGACCTCTTTAACAAAGTGGCTCGTGAAAGGATCAAAAGCGCTAACAAGATCCAGACTTAAAGCGGATTTCGAGCCCAGAATGACGGATATATACATTTGGAGAGCCGACTGCTTATTTTTGTCGATTTCTTCGCAAGCAGCAGGGTATTCTGCAAGCAACTCCTGAGCAGCTCCCGATAATACCCCGACCAGAACCAGAGAAGCAATACTACTGGTTTTGAGAATAGTGGCCAAAATGTCTGATACGTTTTTGTGATTTCTCAATGCTTGTACAAAGGCATGCTGTGTGTTTCGCAAAGCAGCTCCGCCTACTCGGTGATGTCGCTTATCTTGCCGTCTGCCGCCCGTATTAGACAGCAACACCTTCTCCAGAATAGATCCAGATATATTCAGTAGTTTCAAAGAGCCTGTAGCTACAAAAATAGCATTGACCCAATCCAGAACCGTCATGAGATCAGTTAGGGGGAAATTCTTGCCCTGTTTGGCCCAGTCTGAAGCCAGCAACACAATTGTGTCGATACTTGACGGTTCTCCAAGAACAGTCTGAACCAATGCATTTTCCACACTTTTTCGCAGTTTTTCAGTGGTGACATGAGACGGTTGGAACAGTCTAGGAAGGATGTCTGAGTAGTCTGGCAGGTTAGTAAAACAATATGATCCACACAGAACATGCAGCATAAGATAACCGCGATGGGTAAAACTGAATCGTATATTCCGAAATAACCAATCGCTAATTATCTGGAAATACTATCGGAGCTCATCTGTGTCTTTTCCTATCTACAGCGTTTAACATACCCTCCCTCAGATCTAGACTGTGGAGATCAGAGATGATGTCTGATACACAGGTAGACATGCTGTACGATTATACTACGGAACAACTCCACCAGTTACAATGCAAAATGGCTGAAAAGTCCAGTACAAGTCTGAAGCGTCTATGGATCTCAGTGTATTCCGATGAAAGGTTGAAAGTTTCACAGCTTGGTGTGGGGCCAGACTGACAATTACCCGCCCAGTCACCGTGACACATATAAAATCCAACACCACCGCAAACTTTTGCTCCCTATCAACTATTACAATCGATGATGATAGGTACTCAATTCCGGTTTTACTTCTCAGTAGTGAGTTCTCTCGGGAACGCACAGTTCTGGGGGCTGTGGATAGTGGTCCCATCACCACCCATAACCACTGTTTTATCTGAGGTTGAGGCGAGTATTGAGGAAGTCACCGGCGGTTTGAAGTCGATGGCGGAATCTTTGCGAGCGGTAGTTGATGGCGTAGATAGTTTGTTGGATAATTTGGGAGCATCTTCCAGTTCCAGTAGCACGTAGAACCTCTTTGTAGAGGTTTTCTTTTCCTTTTAGATATTTGCCTGTATATTTATAGCTGATACCTAGATCGATATGTACCAGGTTGTGAATTTCTGATCGCTGATACCCATATTGTCGAGTCTTTTTTTTTATTTATTACTACTACACTTTTAATTCACACATTAAGGATGCCAAAAGGCAGTTAAACATTGCAATATACTACCTACAAACACTTTCATATGATCCCTTTCACACGTAAAACTAAACTTGTCGTAGAAAAGCACCTAAGACAGCATGTTCAAACTCGGGCTATGCAGTTGCGCAAGACCCACGAAGAACCCAACTATAACCCATTCGTTCATACTAAGAAACACATTTTTTCACGAAAGGAAGAATCCCATAATACTTTCACGCATTCTCAAAGTAAATCCCCAGATTGAGAGCTGAATAAGCAGGCAACAAAGTGCTCTGATTGGATATAGATGCAACTGGTTGGTGTGACAAGACCAAAGAACATTTGTTACTGAATAAATATCTTAGTATACTGCTACATGGCTATATAACTAACAATAACTTACAATACTAATAAAAATCGAATAACTTAGAATAATTTAGAAACATGAATAACTTAATTATGCAGAGCTGCTGAACAATGCCGGTGATAGCTACCAGTCCCTTAATTAAAACATTTTCAGGGACCCGGTGCACACCTAATAGTGTAACATTCGCAATCATAAACATCCGTCTTTAAATGTCATATACCGCCTTAAACATCGTGTCTGAAACAGCATCTATCGTTGTAGCTGCAGGTGCCATTCTTGATCCAGTTCTGGCACGGCTTAGATCTCCATTTGGCCGGCCGGTCAATCACCTTGAGCTCCTTCTCACCATGAGCAAACTGGCATTTAGTGCCATAGGGGCAGTTGCCTCCAGAGGTCATGAAACTGCTGCACAGTTCTGTTTTGTACAGTTCTGTGTTGATGTTGATTTTGGCTGAGTTCTTCCTCTTGGGCGTCGAATTGGCCGAATTGTTGTGCGAACCGGACGAACCCATGGGTTGACCAGAGCTAGCAGGAGTAGTAGGAGTGCTCACGGGAGACATGAGTGGAACCGACTTGGCTCCACCCGAGGCAACCGACGTGGTGGATGATGCAGCCGAAGCAATAGTGCCGACATGGCTCGAAAGGGTCGAAGACGAACTGGTCTGCTCCTCTCGTGGGGAAGGGCTCATCGACAGATTGTGACTGCTGGCCATAGGGTCTCTTTTCCAGTTCTCGTCAACGGGTGGTATATCGTAATGTACAAAGTGAGACGACTGGGGAGAAAAAACCTGATGATGGGCAGGCAGCGACTGATGTCTCTGAAGCATAGGATGGGCTTGCGCCTGAGCCTGAGCCTGAGCCTGAGCTTGGGCTTGGGCTTGAGCTTGAGCTTGAGCAGCTTGTTGGGCCGCATGCTGCTGTTGAAGTGCATGGGCGTGCTCAATGCCAAGACCCCGGTTAAAGTGTAGCGCAGTGGCCGGAGCTGAAGTAGGAATAGGCTGGAAAAGAGGAAATGCACCTCCTCCATTGATACCAGAAGCGCCAAGTGGGCCACCAGTAGCACTTCCAGGAGCACCTCCCGGTCCATAGCCGATAGGAGCCACCAATGGCGAGGTGGTTGGAGATACCAGCACGTCGTCCAAACCGGAGTTTCTCAACGTCACACCCCGAGGACCATTGTAGCCGACATGGGATGGAGGACGAGAATTGGGTCCCGAAGAAGGAGCATGCTGGCCTTGGGACGGTCCATTGAAGAAGTTCATGTACGTCGGCGGCGGCGGCGCCGAGTCTCTACCGTCGCCGGCACCAGCACCAGCACCAAACCCGGGAGGAGAGTTGGTTGCAGACGGCCCTTGGCCCACCGAAGACGGCGTGGGAGTAGTGGAGGTGGAAGAAGACGGCGTAGGAACGCTTGAAGATGAAGAAGAAGGCCACCAGATGGATTCTTTGGCAGACGAAGCGGGGAAAATAGCCGACGACGTGACCGATCTAGACAGCATTTTGGGCCCAGTTGCCAGAGTAGCAACGGTGGGAGTTGGAGGAGATGAAGAGCCCGACTGGGAGGAGCCGGAGAAGGGATGGGCCATGTGAGACAGTCTATCCTGAGTGGAGGAGGAAGGCCCCCCAGCAGAGGTGGGGGATGAGGGAATGCTTGCCGAAGACGACAGGGACAACCGTTTGTCGGGGAAATATTTAGGCATATGGGCCTGTTGCGAACCTGACGGAGGACCCCATAGGTCCGGCAGCGGTGTGCAATGGACGTCTGGCAGCTGGTTGGGTGAAGTAGTGGTCATAATGTCGGGGCTTGGAGGGAAATCAGGGGAGACAACCCAAAGCGCTTACAACAAAAATCAGCAGTATAGAAAAGGGTTGGAGTGCAAAAGCCCTGTAAATATATACAGACCAAACGCCGAGAAGCTTAGATAGAAAAGGCAGCGGAATAGATTTAGCTGGCTAAATCTCGCGGCGGGATCAAAGGCGAGTTGCAAGGAATATCCAGATAAAAACCGGTGCGAGCTCGGAAGCCGGAGGAAAGACTCGTTTTTCCCTTTTTTAATTTGCCTTGGTTTCCAGCGGTTATTAAAAAAGTTAACCCCAGGAACTCTACAAAAAACGGAGAAGATAAATAGATCTCCACTGCAGAAAATGGGAGAGAGGAATAAATAAGAAAGCGAGAGGTAGGAGGTGGAGGGGGGGTGGGGATTTTATCCTGCTGCTTCACAGTTTGTATAGTAGTGCAATTGATGATGAAGCAAAAAATTCAAGAGGGTTTGAGTTTTTTCATGGGGCATGTGTGGTTGGCGGACCAACCCATCTATCGGTGGGAGACCCGCTGGACCAACACCAGAATCAAAGAAAGCCAATCAATACACAACCGAAACGGAGTTCCCCAACCATTCGACTTTACACCGGGCGGATTCTCCGAGTACCACAAGATTCGGCTTGAACTTTTCTGGAGGTTCTCCGAGGTTCTGTCGTACGCTGGCTGTCTCTTTCGATGGTCCGCTCGGGCGGACTTTGCAAACCATGGATCTGCCAAAAACAAATGTGAGATCACATTCAACCAGGCCAGAACCGGTTGGTGCAGGTGAGTATTTGAGCACGAAGAACCTACGGACGGACGCAAATGCAAAAAAAGTCCTGGCCATCGCGTTACCTTAAGTGAAAGAGACATGTTATTTTACCTGTGAATCTGGCATATATAATTATTTGCGTGGTTTAGCTGGGTCCGTGCTGTGAAGCCCACTCAATCTCATCTCGCTATCAGCCCAAAGCCGGTGATCTGAGAGTCGCATCTCAGCTGCTATTCACTGGCTAGCGCAGATCAACCACCGGTTGCCAACAACCCCTTCTTCTCCAACCGCCATCTGACCAATAGTCCTCTCTGTCTGTAATTTGAGTGCTCCCCCCCTTCTCCCTCTCCCAATCGCTCCGCTGTTTGTCTCGCATACCTTTGTATTACGTTGTCGGTCTCCCTCGTCTGGGAATTTTTCTATATTGACCCTAGCCCTGTTCGCCCAATCCGGCAACGATAAACAGCACCTACGGGGAAAGGATCGTCGTTCAAATAGTTTTTCATCCAAAGTTGAGCTCCCCGTTCGGCTTGGATATGCTTCATGGGCATCTTGTTCTCGCCGACTGACAAGGTGGTCCTGGTGGATCCAAAGCTGTCCCACCCTGCTCTGTATATGCAACTCCAGAACCTTGCACCTTCCACCTATTGGGGGCTTTGATAAACTTACATACAGGTACGTACCCACCCCTCGACACCCAGAGCATTTTCACAGGTTCCTACCCGAGCACCCACCTATTCCGCCGATCTGGGAATCTCCTGTTCACCCTAGACCAACTATAGGGGGTGCCTTCCTAGTTAGGCTCGCTTAACTTTTTGATGCAAAATGCTACCGTTCCAAGTGGCTGACCAACTGAACTCCTACCGGTTCTGTTGTGGTGCGTTAAGTGCGGCGAAACCCTCGTGCCGTCTGCACTGCACAGCACAGCACAGCAGCACCGCCTATTAAACACAAGCCCATACAATACCAATTTGGATTCCGGCCCGGCTGACCAAACCAAACCAAGCCCAGCCAAAAAATCCCTTCATTCCTACTGGATCCAATTACCACTTATAACCGAATGCGTTAGTGTAGATCATACATTTCGTCATCTTCGTTTTTGGTCGATTTGTGCAGCCTGGTTTGGCTTCACGCCCCAAGTACTACAATCCAACCTCCATAGTAGGCTCCGATTCCCCATCACCAATTCTCAATGCTGTGGTGGTGAACCATCTCCAATTGGGTGGTTTTGTTGTAGTGTACCGAGACGGCAGTTTGGGTAAAGTGCTGTGGTGCTGTTTCCTCAGCTACCGGTTTGGATTTGCACAAACATCACCCATCTTTTCTCCATCCAACCCCTGATCTGATCTAATCCTGATACAGAAATGGCCCTAACCAGGGCGCATGGCCTGCCCAATTCGTTTTTGTCTTCGTATCGCATCCACGAGCATCTTCTATCGGCCAGCCCTGAGCATGATACACTGTCATCGCTCACCATATCCAAGCTTTCCCGCTATTTGTGGTCGTTACTAGTGGTTCAATTTGATATCGATGTTGGCCCTGATCTCAAGCTCATCCGCCCCTCGGTTTCCCCCCACGGCGATGTGTTTTCTGAAGACGATTTCCGCACAATATGCTTCGCGGCTCTGCCTGAACGGTCGGCTGCTGGCTCGGGCCAGCTGACCGGGTCCTTCTCAGACTTCCATATGATGTCGTTTCACCCCACGGACTACCCCGATCTCACGCTTCATGGATACATTTTGTTCGTCCAGAGACGAGATCCCACAAAAATTAGAGGATATACCCAGGAGGCTCTAGTCATTCTCACCGAGCATCGGTATCCTCAGTTGTTTTACGATGTTCTCAATGTTGTGGTCAATTGCAATGACTTTGCATCCTTGTCGTTGGACCACAAGATTCCGGTGCTGGACTCCGCCATCAACAATATTGCCAACTGGCCCGATCCTCTGCCCAACCAAAACCTTGAGCTCGGTCTGCTGGGCCATGTTCTCAACTATGTCATTCCTCAGAATCTCGCGACGCCGCTGGTGGAGCCTAATTTTGTCAGCTCTCCTGTCGAGCGTTGGTCTTCGTACATCCCAGTTTGCCGGTTTTCAGACAAATCAAGGCCAGTGGCCAATCGCACGGATGACCTTTACATGCTATATGAGCTGCTGGTACTCGCTCGACCTCTCACCCCTGTTATCGTGTATGCCAACTCTCCTCATACAGTCTCCTTATTTATTGACCTTGCCTTGGATCTAATTCGACCGTTTCCTTTTCCCTTGGATCATGCTTACGAGTATGTCACCATGCATTCTGATGCTGCTGCTACTATGGATGACAAAAGCAGTGCTATATACGGTGTTACCAACCCCCTGGTTCTCAAGGGCCTGCTTAACAATGCCTTTGGAATGGCCCCGTATGTCATCAATCTAGATTATTCTACTGACGACCTTGAGCCAAAGTTGCGCTCCCTCATCAAGCATACAAACCGTCATATCACAAAGAACCGTTTGTTGGCCCCTGATACGAGATTTCTATCTGGGCTGGCCCAGATGAACCAGGGCCTGATCTCAAATTCTAGTAGCACTGGGTCGGATATCCATCACATCATTCGTTTTCATTTTGCAACACTTACCTCGAAACTGATTGCACCATTGACAGGGTATTTTCGCTCTCTGAAGGGCTCGACTGTGTTGCAGTTTGACTACCCCCAATTCTACACTGATCTTCAGGGGGCAGCTAAGATGAAGGCAGGTGTGCATTCTCACAGTCATGCATCGGGCACTACTAACAATCAGTTTGTTCTTCATAGCAATACTGATCTATTTGTACCCCCGCCTGGCCTACTGATGGCCGCCTACAGCGAATACTTCAAGTTTGGTGGGAAGGACAAGACTCTTTCATCCACCTCTAATGCCCCCAACGGAGTCAAGTTTTATAAGCAATTGTCAGTTTCTGATTGTTTCAAGGCTTGGCTATCCACAAATAATGTAATACCGTAAGTGCTCGCATGAAAACCGTCCTTGTCCCTGCATGCCCATCTATTAATAATATCATTACTGCATCATCCTACTGAAATAATTATCAGTCGCCATATTCAGGGAGCAATTTCTTGTCTTGGATAGCAGACCACAATAATCTTCGTTGCACTCGCATTTCATTTTTATATTAATATACATGTATATAATAAATACTTTCTACGGACATAAACCACACAGCAGTGTTTACTTTCCAAAACCTGGAACAAATCCCGGAGGAGCACCAGTTCTAACAGGACCCGTAAGCCCTGCAGTTCTTGAAATGGGCTTGACTTGACCAGATCCAGCTGGAATAGTGCTGGATTGCGGAGCTTCATTAGCAGGAGGAGCCTCAACAGTCACCGAGACGACGGTTTCTCCTCGCAATATGACGAGTCCAAGAGTTCTCTTTATCTCCTCGTTGGTTTTTTTTGTGGTTCGGAACTCCTCTGTATCGGCAAGCACCAGATTCATGTGCTTGTCGAAGGCCAGCATTGTGCCCGTGAACTGACGGCCATCCAACGTCACAGCTCGGAGACGGTAGTTGACCAGGTCAGCCATCTTGGCTTTCTTGAGATTCTGTAGTAGTTAGCGTTGGTCTTTTTTTTTTTTGTCGTAGCTTCAGCTCTGTATAAACATACCATGGACATGATGGACGGTGATGGGTTGAAAGATGAAATTGAAATTTGCGACGGTTGATTTTGGATTTCGATTTAGGTGGGGTTTGGGTGGGAGTTCCACTAAATCTCCACCGATAAGGCGCGATTCTCACTCATCCTGAGTTTCACCAGCAAACCAACCAAAATGACTGCAGAAACAGATACATTGCCCGACAATAACAAGCGGAAGGCTACCGAGGACCATGAAGAAGCTCCCTCTAAAATTGTAGTTACCGACGGAGAAACCCCGGAGGTTGATGAAGAACAGACGACGACTGCAGCTGCTGCTGCTCCAGCTGAAGCTCCACAGGACCCTCCTTCACCAGTACGAGCGACGGCCGCAGCCAAGGGAAAAGGCAAGGCCAAGAAGAGTCTCGGCAGTTTGGCTGGAAAATACGATGCAGGCAAGTTTGACCGTGATGATGAAGACGAGGACGACGAAGAGGATGATGAAGATGAACTCGACGACGAACCGGAGGACGAGGACCCAGGTGATTTGTTCACCGAGGAGGACCTGGACTTTCTCAAAGACGTGCAGAATCCCGGATCTCGTACTCGTAAGAAGGTAATTGACTTCAAAAAAATGGAAGAAGAGCTTCGAAGAGAAGAGGCTGAACGGGGTCTTGATGAAGACGAGGACGAGGATGATGGGGAATATGAGCCATGAGCGGGGTGTTCCAGTTATTCCGACCTAGTATATATTTATTCGGAATGTAGAATAGATGATGTTTGTAATTTGATCAATGCAAGCTCAACATGGATATTGAACAAAAGAGAGTACGATATCGTAGAAAGAGATTTACCAATGGAAATGACTAGATACGGTCTGGGCATGATTAGGTTAGCCTTCGAATAGCGCCAAAAGGCCACGAATATTAACCGCATGTCCTAATAGATCGATGGGAAAAGATTGGGATGCCAAAAGACGATAATGCAAGAAGTGAAAGCCGAGGTTCATCGAATACAATTGGGCAGGAGACGACGCACAATACAATAGAGGTGGGTACGATATTAGATACAACAGCACCGATAAGTTCAAAAACGAGGTATCAGCCCGGACGACCAGAAAATAATACGAGTAGATGATCAAATGAGCAGATCCGATTGTCACATAAATAGTCATCTGACCATTTAGGGAGTGTTATCACCTTGTTTTTTCACATGTTTTTCAGATTGGTTAAATACCTGCAGATACTGTACCACAGACATGAAAGGAACGAGTAAGCACCTACTTATAAACATTAAACATCGAGCCTGGAATTCAAAACTCCACTACATTCACCATTTGCTCCAGCCAGTGGGCACGAGCATTTGCCTTAACAGCACTGCCCACCCTTCTTATTGTCATCGTCAGGCTGCGGAGTGAACGAGATGGTTTGGCCCTGGGAAGGTTTGCTTTGGGCAAAATCGGCCTGCAAAGTCTGGTCAGCATACAGTCGATAAATCTCAGTAAGGATATTCTGAAAGGCCAGCTCCACGTTGGTAGCATCTAGTGCCGAGGTTTCAATGAAGAGCAGCTTGTTTTCAGCAGCAAAATGTTTAGCTTCGTCGGTAGGCACCGCTCTCAAATGCTTCAAATCACACTTATTGCCAACCAGCATGATGACGATCTGAGAATCGGCATTGTCTCGCAACTCGTTGAGCCATCGGGTTACATTGACATATGTCTCCTGCTTGCTAATGTCGTACATGAGCAGCGCGCCAACCGCACCTCGATAGTACGCAGAGGTGATAGCCCGGTATCGCTCCTGTCCTGCCGTGTCCCAAATTTGCGCTTTGATGGTCTTGCCGTCTACCGTCACTGTCCGGGTTGCGAATTCAACACCAATTGTGCTCTTAGACTCCAGATTAAACTCATTTCGCGTGAAACGCCCGAGAATGTTCGACTTTCCTACGCCCGAATCACCGATAAGCACGACTTGCAAAATGTCAGCTAAGCTCTCTTAAATACACTGATTATCTTTTCGTAAAGCTCCGTCTTACCTTTGAACAAAAAATCGTATTCGTCGCCCATGTTGTATGATGTGAAGAGGCGGATGGATGCTGAAAACAAGTCGAAGGTGGCATTTTACATCCCAACAGGGGCCGGCCGAGCTAAACGGCGCGAGCGAACATGAAAAGCTGCTGCTTTGCAGGGAGCGATTTTGATTGCTAGCTGGTTTTTATAACGGTAGATTCTTGGTTTTGAATATCTGGGCAGACTTTACGGTCTTTGCAGTATTTCCGCTCGTTACAGGTGAGACAGATAACAGAAACAGGTCACGTGCCCACTCAAATTAACCGAAATCAAGACTACACTATGATCTACTGATGGAAGCAAACAAGCGGACTCAACCAAAGATGATCCTGCGGGATCTGAGCCACCGGCACTGTTTGTTAGAATAGTCTGTATTATGGGATCTACTGCTATGCATTCTTCTTTGAGGAGTATGTGTACTATCGCTCTTTCTAGCCTAAATACAATCTATAGAGACAAAGCGTGGTACTCACGTGACACCGAAAATGAGAATGAGCAGCTGGAGCAGATATCGACCGAAACTAAGCCGAAGAGCAGCCGATTCGCTGTAAAGTGCCATATTCAAACCATGTATTCATGTAAATCTACACATTCTCCCAAAATCTACAAGTCCTGTTATCTGGGCCGCTGGTAGCTTACAAACTCATCTCGTACACCCACCTTGGTGTACAGCAGCTGCGCCCGGTGATTAAATGCCTGGGTGTGCCAATACACCTTGCCGATTTCGTGCTTATCAGCCTCTGCATAGACATACAGAATGAGATTCTTGCCGGTTCCATGGTTTCTCACGGTCGGAGACACATACAAGTCGTGCAGGTAGATGACGTCGTTATACTGCCAGGTAGATCGGTGGAACACAAAAGTGACAAAGCCAATCACTTCGTTGGAAGCATCATCTACTGCGACCGCTGCATTAACAGGCTCGGATTCATCAAAGAAGCGCTCCCATGTCTTATCCAGTGTTTTTTGCGGTAGTTCGGACTTGTAGAACACCAGATATTCTCCGAATAGCTTATCGTAGGCAGCTTTGTCTTCCTTCTCGATAGGCCGAACAGTAGTCATTATCAAAACAGAAATGATTCAGTGTAATACAATTGATCGCACAACTCTCTTTTATCACAATGCCAAAGCAATCCATGAGCATGTCGCCTTTATATATTCTTTAAACCTTCTGCCCCTCCTTATCTCGGATGCATATGCCTAATCGAGCATGCGGCTACGAACTCAGGAGCTCAAAACCAGGATTCCAAATCCAGCATAGGTTCAAAACTGCCATTGAATCGTTAGTAAATAATAGAAATCGGAGGCATTTTACGCAGTTTGGTATTGGCTGTTTCATAGTCGTCCTTGGCTATCAGCTTAGCAGACGAGTCTGCTAAGCTTGTACTTGGTGGGCACTCGCCTTCTTACATCTCCACAATGCATAGTGTCAAACGAGTGAAGAACAGCGCCGAACAGCAGGAAAGAAGGAGGAAGGATGAGGCAAAGAAGATTGTAGAATATAATGAACTTATTGCCAAATCCATACAGCTGAGAAAAGATGGCGCTCTGGATGGATCGGCTCTCCGGCTCACCACCTCCATACTCGAGTGGAACCCGGAGAATTATACTGCATGGAACTATCGAAGAGAGATTCTAGAAGATATGTTCGCCAAAGCTGCCGATGACCAACGGGATGAACTTAAAGAATCTCTGACTACCAAGGATCTGCGTTTTCTGGAAGCAATCTTGCAGAAACACCCAAAGGTCTACTGGATCTGGAACCACAGACGGTGGTGTCTGTTCACCAACCCCAAGCCTGACTGGCAAAGAGAGCTTAAACTGGACTCAATGATGTTAGAACTTGACAACAGAAACTTTCATGGCTGGCATTACCGGCGATTCGTCGTGGCGAATCTGGAAAAGAGCTCTGGAAGCAGCATGGTCGAACAAGAGTTCGAATACACCACTAAAAAGATCAATGCCAACTTCTCCAACTTCTCTGCATGGCACAATCGAGCCAAACTACTTCCAATGCTAATGAGTGAGCGAAAAATGAATAGAAATGACAGGATACTGCTACTCAAGAAGGAGCTGGAGTATATCCGGCAGGCTATCTACACTGATCCGGACGACCAGTCGTCGTGGATCTATCACAGATGGCTACTATCGGACGATACGCTTGTGAAATTGGCTGCTGAGGAAAAGAGTGGGATTGTTAAGGGTGAAATTGATGGAATTCAGGAGCTTTATGAAGTTGAGCCTGACAGCAAATGGTGCGCTCTATCACTACTATTTCTCAAGCAGCTCGCCGGAGATGCTAACAGAGATGAGGCCTATAAGGAATTGGAAAAACTAAAGAAAACCGATCCTTTGAGGGTGAATAGGTATAGCTACCTGGAGGAGAATACCCTGCTGTAGGTAATGCTGATGAGTACATAGAGAGGTATTGAGCATCTTTCATAGTAATACTGAATACTGTCGTTTCGAATCAAAACTTTGATTCACAGATATATGTGTGTTGAGGTTTGATTCCCATTGACTCTTGTACACAGACAAGCTGGGATCCAATCTCATGACTGCTTGAGTCTTTAGCAGCTGATATTCCTCGCCCTGCGCAGTAACACGCAATTCAACGACTGTACTGTAGTATTCTGCTCAAAAGGCAATATTACTATTATATTCTCTATTGCGACAAAACCCTGACTCTTTATGCCTCAGAAGCACTCAAAAGAAATATCCTCATATGGCTAGTATTATCAGTGCAATCGACTTTCCAGCTTAAAGCATATTTAGAAAAGCTACCCGTTTGTAAAACTGGCGGGCTTGGCATCTCTCTGAATAGACAAAGAAACGTTAGCAATAATATGGTCAGGAAGCACTGGTATAGCAGTCTAATATCGGTACTTTATTTTTTTAATTATTGCGAGCCAATGAGAAAGCAAAATCTACTGATAACAAGTGCTTACACCAATTGGAAGACGAAAGATCATATACGTATCGCTACCATTGCATCTACGACAGCCAATACTCCAACTGAATAAAGGCGCTATCCGAATACGCCAGCCATCTTTCAAGGTATTCATGATGATATCATTTGCGAGAGAAGATCCTATCGCTCCTGTCCATTGAATCTCTAGCAACTTTCATAGAATAAAGCAGTAAGCACTTTTCTTTTTATCCTGGTGTGCAATTGTCTACCTTATATTGATACAGGGATGGAGATTTGGCCAGTCTACAGTCGTCTAAGATCTGTGAGAATGAGACTACTACGGAAGATGGACCACAATTCTCCTCTCAGGAATAAATAAGCCGCTATGCTCCCGGCGGTTGCTGTTGTTGGGGTCATTCACTTGCGATTGACACCCATTTCCCTATAGTTTTCCATGCTTTTTCTGAAGTTTTCGTACATGGCAAGCTGCTGCCTGGTTGCTTTTTGTGACTCAGAGTCACCCTCCCCCCCCAGAATTGACTCTCTTAGGTGACTAGGAGTCACCCAACAAATTTTCGCCCCACAGTATTTAAACACTCCATCCCGCTCATCTTGAGTCATCACTAATCATCATCATGAGCTCGGACGCAGAGGATGCCAAATCCGGTACCGGCGTTACCGCACAGGAAATCTACCCGGGGTTTGATGCCGCAGACCCCGAGATCAAGAAGCGACTGGACAAAATCTATCGCAAGCTTGATCTCCGAATTATCCCCGTCCTATGGTTTTTGTATTTTCTGAATATGTTTGGAGGAGGAGCATACGGTGTATCTCTGACGATGAATACAGCTACAGAACATTCGCTGATTCAGCGTCTGAGCCTGACCAGCTATCACTTGAGTGTAGCCAATGCCATGAACTCAGTCGGTTACATTGTATTTGATGTTCCGATGAATCTCATTATGACTAGAGTAGCTGCCCAGCGGTGGTTGAGCCGAATTCTTGTCAGCGTAGGTCTCATATATACCTGCTATTGTGCTCTGGATAATGCTGGCGGTCTCATTGCGGTTCGTCTGATTGGTGGTATTGCTGGTGCGGGAATCTGGCCTGGCATGGCTTATTATGTCTCGCTCTGGTATCCTCACGAACGGACTGCTAAGCGTATTGGCTTCTATTTCACAGCTGCACAGATCGCTGCTGCTGTATCGGGACTTGTTTCTGCTGGCTTTCAGCATCTTGACGGCAACAGAGGATTCACAGGTTACCAATGGATGTTTCTGACCTACGGTTGTTTCGCCATGGCTTATGGTATTGCCGTAAACTGGCTACTTCCAGATCGACCAGTGATTTCTGCTGAAGTATCTGCTTCGGCTCCTACTAGCCTTTTGGGCAAAGTTGGTAGGTTTATGGCCCCGGTCGGCAACTATCCGCTCGATGAAGAGGAAAGACGACTCCACATGGCAGACATGGCATCTCGATATCAGTCACCTCCCTGGAAGCTTTCTGATCTTGTCAAGGTTTTGATGGATGTGCGAATCTGGCCTCTGATTATGATGTACTTTGGAGTGGTAGGTACTGGTATTGGCCTTGAGAACTTTGCATCTATCATTATAGAAAATATCAATCCCAACTTCAGTTCAATCGATCTGTCTCTTCTGGTTGCTCCTATTTGGCTTTTTGATTTTGGAGGTATTATCACTATTACGCCTTTTGCTGATAAATACACCAAATATCGGCCGGCTATTTTCTCTGGCTCTGTGCTTATCATCATCACTGGTTTATTTGTAACCACATATGCAGGGCCCCTATGGTCCCGATGGGGAGGTCTTCTTCTTTGTGGCTATGGCTTGGGATCAACTGTTCCAATTACCATGACAATGGCCTCTGAGATATTCGGACCCAGACATGGTGATGTAGGCATCGGAGCTTCTTTGGCTCTGGTATCCGGTCTAGGAAATCTTGGTTCTGTTATGACAACTTATGCTCTTTATACTGGGTGGCCAGCTGATGAAGCACGAGGTTACAAGTACTCCAATATGGTTATGGTTGCTATCCTGTTCCTAAGTATTTTGTCTGCTGGCTCCTCCATCCTCCTGCGATGGTACCTTGGTGACTTCAAATATGTACAGCATGACAGTGAGGATACCTTGAATGAGCTTCAGGTCGCTTCTACTAGCAGTGCGCTAACGGTGGATGAACCGAGCGGCAAAAGAGAAGAGTAGTTTCCCGGAGCCAATGATAGATCTCACGAAAAGTCAGCCTCGGTTAGACCACAAAATCATGATGATTTATAGTTCCTTCTATAGAATAATGTAATGAAAGCGATATGACTACATAATCTGCATACATTTGAACAACTTTTGGCGAGACCAACGGTGTTATCGCCAATTAGTGATATTTTGACGACACCAGTGGTGGAAACCCAACATCTTCTTACTACAGTGGTCACGATATAAAGAAATACGACTAAACACTCTCGACTGAAAGTTTATCACCGCCTTTATCGGCACTTTGGACACTGGCTACAATCACTGCCATGTGGTGGAAAGCCTTTCGAGGAGTAGCCCTGATCAAGCTCTTATCCTTAGCCTCCACGACCTGCTTGAAATTCTCAAACTCTGCCTGTACACCATTAACAGCACTTTCAGCCACTTCGAGTTTGTCCACCTTCATTGTCGGGCCAACTTCTCCGTGAACGTGCGTAATAGAGCGAGCAACCGATTCAGAACCAAAGATTTCCTCATAGACCAAACTACCTTTAGTACCAAAAATGGTAAAATTCAGCTTGGGAACAGTAGCTCCAAAATATGTTCCATAAAGAAACGAACCAAACACTCCAGATTTCAAGTGGAAAAACGAGTTGAGAGTATCGACATCTCCAGAAACCTCCTGCAACTGGACAGTTCTGGCCGATACAGCCTGGACTTCTCCCAAGACCTCGGTCAAAACAGCAATCTGGTGAACTCCACCATCGGAAATATATCCGCCAATGTGTTCAGGCTTCTTTCTCCAGGCAGTCTCATGGTAGGGACTAGGAGCATAGGGAGCAGCACAACTGTAAGTGAAAGTCACAACATCACCAATTTCAGGTAGAAGTTTCTTCAATTGGGCAACGGGATTGATGTAAACGAAATTTTCAAGTACCATGACAGGGACATCTGTTGACTCCGCCAATTGCACAATCTTTCGAGCATCTTCAAGATTGCCGGCAATGGGCTTCTCAAAACAAATGGGCTTTCCAGCCTTAACAGCTTTCTCAACAGTTGCCAAATTGAACTGAACAGGCAGCAACGCATCAATGGCATTGACTTTGTCATCCTTCAGTAAATCATCCAACGAATCGTATACCGTATTGACGTTTGTCTCCGCAGCGAACGACTCGGCCTTGCTCTTGGTACGATTGGCCACAGCCACCACATTTAGATCATCAATAGCATTAATTGCAGGAAAATGAGAGTCCTTAGCAAAAATGCCAGTTCCAAGTAGTCCGATATTCACCATTTTTCTTGAGAAAGAGGGGGGGGGGATGAAGAAGAATGAGTCCGACCCCCGGAGCCGCACTTACACTTTAGCCTCCGATTTAGAGATTCAAGCGTTTCGGCCGAGCCACCGAGCGAGCGCTGTGGTATCAATGATAATAGCCATAGAATGCATCCACGTAGACCGAAAGTAAAACTAGTCCCCGAACAGCAGCAGATTCGCGGCTGGCTGGATTCCGTCCCGGATGCCACCAGGATCGATCATTTGCAGCTGCCAGGAACCCACAACTCGGCAGCATGCTACTTCACAGTTATCCCTGGAGTGCGATGCCAAGGTTCCAGTGTAACAGAACAACTGATCCATGGAGTACGTTTTATTGATCTGAGAGTGGGTTGTGGATCTGCAAGTTCCAGCATACACTCGGCGCATATCGCACATGGCCCTCTCCCGGTCACACTGTTCACCAGAACGAGGTTCCTTGCTGTTTTACAGGAAATATACGATTTCCTCGACCTCCTTCCGTTGGAATTCGTTGTGGTCAGTCTTAAACCTGAGGGCTGGCGGTCCTGGGTTACGGATCAGTTTGCATCTATGGTACATGATCACATTACAAGCGACAGATATGCTCGCTACTGGCACCAGGGAGCCGTATCAGAGCTCCCTTTGGTTGGAGAGATACGTGGTAAATGCATTCTTCTGCGACGATACCAGCCTTGTTCTTTGCCTGATCTCGGAATCGACGCAAATGACTGGCAGTACAATGTCGGCTATCAGCGTACTAAGCTGCTGGCTATTCAAGACTACTGTGAACTGACTAGCTCTACGAAAGTCGCAAAAAAGTTGGCTCTGGTCCAGCAACACTCGGGTAGAGCTTCATCTTCATGCGAATCGCTGCTGTTCCTGAATTTCGTGTCCGGCTCCTCGATCCTGAGGCCCTCCTGTTGGCCCAAACAATTAGCGAAGCGTCTCAGATCGGCTCTCATTGATCCTCATGGTGTGACCATTGTGGACTACGCCGATTTGGCTAATTTCGCCATCGTTCGCAGCATCGTGGCCGCTAATGCCATTCAATGATCTTCACATGAACCGTTTACAATACCATATGACTTTACACGTACAGTAACTAATCAGATTCAGCAGAAATACTATGTGTCGATTAGGAAGGTCCAAAATTGAATCAAATATGGGTCTTGCCATTTCACATGTTGTACTAATATAGCATGAGTAGCAGCAGGCCCCTCCTGCATGAATTCTCATTAGAAAAGTATGGCTTTGGTAGCATCGTCATCCGAGCAGTCGAGAAAGGTAATGTATCTCCAACGAAATTCTGTTGAAAATCGAGAAGAACAATAGCTGTCGCAAATTAACAAAATAATTAAATAATTTTGTGGATCTTAGCACGATCGTTAACGATACAATATCAGTTTACAACAGCAAATTATCGTATTCACCAGTCACCAGATGTAATTCAACAGGTAATTTCTTCAATTACCTCTCAAAAATAACAAAAAACTCCAAAGAATGGTTTAACCGTAAGCTGAACGAGCTTTATCTTACAGTCTAAAATCAGTAGGATTGAATACGATCAATTCATTGGTGAACTAAAGAACAGGTAGAATAGTTCAAACTTAAGTAGAAAAGCGGCTCTTATATAGTACGAGAATGTTACACATCATTATGTAGGTGAGGATGGCAAATGAGGCTCTCCCCAAACAAACTGGCTAGTCGATCTCCTTCCCTGCGTAAACTTTATTTTTGCAGGTAACATAGGTCGAAATAAAGCCGCACATTGTATCTATCACGTGACCGATTTTGCTCCGAATAAGCTGGTGCATCCCACATCACCGTTCAAGACCCACCTTGCACTCTCTCACCAACCAACGAGTTTCACAAGCGCCATCCCTGACTGAGTGCTTCTGCTAAGAACAGCACTGTGCCCAAGTCCCGTACTAATTCAATCGCTTTGAGAATCTTGTCGAGCACCACTTCTACAAGAAATCATTTCTTTCTTCTACTTTTGCTGCTTTAGTCTACTGTTTTCGGCAGCTTGCTCGTGGGTCCTGTTGTTGCGCATTACCAATTGGCTGGTTGTGCGAAGGTTGCAGCGTTATACTTCCGGTGCAGTTCGTCAAGGCGAACACTGGGAAACTTCCGAAGCCACCGTGCCAGCACCGCCGAGTGATACCAGAGACGAAGGCTCGATCACGGCGCTCATTGCTCGTGACCGAGTAGTCAGTGATCGCATCATCCAGCGATTCAGAAGCCGCCGGGACTCGCCTTTCCAGGAGCTGCAGCAGTTTCTGCTTCAGGAGGACAGCGAGGGAGCGGCCGAAGCCTCCTCGAGCGGGCCCCAAAACCCCTTCACGTTGGCCAATTCCGGCCGACCAAGCAGTAAAGTGCTACCACCGCCGTCTAGGGATCCCGAGCCCAAAATGGAGGCACGTAAAGAATATACAAAGGAGCAGTGGCAGGCCCGCCTGCAGGAAATCCAGATTCCACGCCCTGTTCTGAATAACCTGATCATGAACTACCTTATCAACGAGGGATACCAGAGCTCGGCCATTAAATTTGCAAAGGAAGCCGGTGTGGACTCATCAGTTGATCTCAGTAGCATTAGAGACAGAATGAAGATCAAGGCTCTGATTCATGCTGGAAAAATCGAGCATGCTGTGGAGCTGATTAACGACTGCGAGCCTGAGCTGCTCGACACCAACCCAGGACTTCACTTTGAGCTTCTTCGTCTGCAGCTGATTGAGCTGATTCGCCAAATTCCTCAAACCGGTGATATGGATGCTACAACGCGGGCTTTGGACTTTGCCTCGACCCACCTGGCCCCCAGAGCACCGGCAAACAGTCAATTTTTACAAGACTTGGAGTGGACAATGGCTCTGTTGTGTTTCCCCAAAGACCATTTGGTTGGACCGCTCAATGATTTGATGAATGTAAAGCTGAGGCGCAAAGTAGCAGCAGATGTTAACGGAGCTCTCCTAGAACTGCAGGGAATTGGTGGAACATCTCACCAGATTCATAATTTGATCAAACTCTGGAGCTGGGGTGAAACAACGCTGTCCAACAAGCTGGTGTACTATCCTGGTTTGACCAGTAAGGATCTCAATTGAGAACTGCTAAATCATCTACCGCATTTATTTAT
Source organism: Zygoascus biomembranicola (assembly GCA_030556875.1). Classification (NCBI taxonomy): domain Eukaryota; kingdom Fungi; phylum Ascomycota; class Dipodascomycetes; order Dipodascales; family Trichomonascaceae; genus Zygoascus; species Zygoascus biomembranicola. The sequence continues at coordinate 146,544 of JAKTUV010000003.1, forward strand.
ATATATATATATTCAGACGGAGTGTAATTACCTCTGAACCAATGAAAATTTAACATTCTTTCTATTGCACCTGTGCAGGAGTAAGTATAATTGTTAAAAGCTTGCTGTATTATCCCATGTAAAGGAGTATATTATGGCCCTTTTCTTTTCTATAGCTAGTACCTACAGCTCTACAGCTCCGTAGCCTCGAGTTCACTATGTATACGATCTAAATAATCACTTTTTCGATTTCTTTTTGCTTGACTTTGAAGATTTGGACGACTTTGAAGCACTGCTTTTAGCGGGCTTAAGAGCATTTTCATCTGCTTCTTTCTTGGCCTTGTCAAGGTCGGCATGATGCTGGTGAAACTTGTTAATGGCCTGCTTTCGAAAGAGTCGCAGATCTTGATCATCGCCAACCTCGACATCGTCCAAAGCAAACATTCGCTGCAGCACCATTTCCGACAGTCGCCGATGATGGTCAGCACGTTCGTCGGGGTTTTGCGGTGGAGAAGCAATGAATTTCTGAATGGGAGCTTCGAGCTCGTTTTTCACATAGTCAAGAGCGTCCTGGATTTTCTGTTTCGGAGTCTTAGGAGGAGCAGCAGGGACCGGCACCGGAGGTTCCGCCTGAGGCCGTCGAATCGTCACCAGGACTTTGGATCCAGAGGTTACACCGTAGTCCAGCAGAGTAGCCTTGTCATTTGTGAGACGCTTTCCCGAATGAATCAAACTGACAGTATCGACCTGTTTATCTTTAGATTTTAGCAGATCAATCACCTTTTGCCGGAGAAAGCCAACAGTGACTCCAAGCTTGGGGTCGGCAGCGTCTTGGTCGGAGAATTCAAGCTTGTATGACGAGCTCTTCCCAACCTGAACCACTACGGAGGAAGGGGGGGTTTTGGAGGAGGATCCACCAAATAGCTTTTTGAACATGATGATGGACGAAACAGCAGCAGCGCCAATTACTAGAGATGTTTTGGGATCCTGCAGAGATTTCGAAACGGCTTCGGGAACTCGATCTTGGGCCAATTCTAGCTGGCCAAGTGCCCAGTTAGTCAAGCTTTCAAAGGAGGAAATTTTGGCGGAGTTTTGGATTGGAGTAGGTTGGAAGGTTTGGCGGGAGGAGGAGCCTTTGGTGATAGTGGTGGGGGAAGGTTGGTGATGTCGTTGCGCGGCGGAGGGAAAGCAAAGTCAGGCTATTGTAAGCGGGAGTGATCAGGTTAGGGGGGTGTAGGAAAGACAAGAAATGAGAAAAAAACAGGAAAACAAGAGCTGTTCGTTCAATGGGGTTCTGTATAAATCAAATGATGTAAATATAATATTAACGGTGCGCATGCTGCTGAAGATGTGCTCAGAACGTGAAAGCAGGACAGAAACGCACCCTTTTTTCAAGCCAAATTCAGCAATCTGCACTGGGATAAAATCAAAATACAGAGTATAACTTGGGAAAAGTAAATATACAGCTGTATGTTCTATTCATTTCTTTCGTTTCTTTCTAATCGCTGATTAAATACCATTTTCCCTCTACAGACTCTCATTACACACCCATGTCGTTCATTTCAGACCAAGTCTCTCCTTCGCCAGGCGATATTCCTCGGCCCGAGCCTTCTTTTCCGCCTCGATCTGCTGTGGCGTCTTGCTTACCGCCTTGCTCTGGATCTTTTCCTCTTCCTGTCGCTTCAATACCTTGAGCTGAGGCTTGTATCCAGTACCGGTCTGATCGTCGACGTCGTATTTTGCAGATTGACTGCTACTTGTACTCTACGGTCATGTTAATTTATATACATGCTATTTTACTCTACACTCCAAACTCACCGTAACCCAGTCGTCGTCCCAGGCGTCCCCCATTTATCGTTTGGATCTGTTCTCGATTACAAGATTCCAACTCCCCACACCAGCACCCAAACCAGCAAACTTACAGGAATTCCTCAACCCTGTGCACAACGCCTGAACCCCGGCTTTTCTGGGGCCCCGCTATATTGATATCTATGGAGTACCATGATCAGCCGCTCCTGGTGAAAGCAGCCGTAAGTTCGTCCCCTCTTTCTTTGCCTTGGTCCGTTGGACGTTTACCCCGGAGTCCCGTGACCAGAACTCAAACCACAGTGTTTCAGGGCATTCCACCCCATTTGCAGGCTAACTCGCAGCTGTTTCTATCCTTCATCTGTCTCACTCCCATCATAATCTACCTACTTCTCGATCTGCTTCTTTTGTTGCGCCGATTGCTCCGACCTGCTCGTTGATTTCGTGTTCTCCCTCTGCATATTGCTTCGATCCCAGCGAATTTTTCACAAACCAACATTGACTTTTCTTGTCACCATCACCATGTCTGAAGAATCAAACGTTGCTGCCGCCCTCAACCAGGCTTTCCAGGGCTCTGCTCGTCCCGTGCTACTTAACATCGCAATTTTCATTGCTGGTATCGCTTTTATCAAGTCCCCATTGATGGACAACTTGGCTCCTCAGTACGTATACTTTTGATTAGCAATTCTCGTTACAGCCAACAACAACTAACTCCTAGACTCTAAGCTTGTTCGCTCCTCTATGTAAATAGTAACAACAATATATATATTGCTAAATATTAACGTTTCTGCTACTTGTACACTATTTCACCTCCTGGACAGCTCCCTGAATGCTCCTTCTATGCAAACCTTGAGCTCCTTGTAGCTAGCAATAACACTGTTCTGCTCGTCTCGGCTCACCAGCAGAATCATCTCGTCAATCCCTGCATCCAACTTGTTCAAGCTAGTCAGAACATGATTGAGATCTACCACCGGTTGGCCCTTATCGTCCACCTGGTGGAACACATAGTCTCGGAACAGTTTTATCAAATACCTATCTCCCGTCTCGCTCCAGTGGGAGTCGTGCTCGTACTCGGGCCGCTCATTGATAAAACCAAACTTGGCAAGAAGCCGTACCAGTCGACCGTTCTCCAGCTCCTTTGAAAGCTCCGACTCCAGTACGTCGGCTTCAAACAGTCCACTGTCGAAGACATCAGTGAAATGATAGGCATATTTGGAGATTATATCCTTCACTGGTTCTCCGTGCAGTAAATCGTCAATCAGATCGCCGATGTCCTTAGAGTACCTAGTACGCACCAGCTGTAGAATCTGTGGAGAAGGAGATTCCGTCAGCGATGTCAGCGACAACAGCAGCTTTCCGGCACTAAGCAAGTCGTCTGCCTGTAGTTCTGGCATGCTCTTATCGTCTTCAAAATGTAAGAAATCTAGCACTCCTACGCAGTTAAGGCGTATTCGCCCTTTCTTAACTGTCAGTACACGTGAGGGCTCGATGACCCTCGCCGCTAGGCCACAACCATGAATTGTTTTGAGAGCATTCAACAGCTGCATTGCATATCCCCATAACAGTTCTTCAGACACCTTGAGACCTGTTCCGTGCTGGTAAACAGACTGTGGGCCCAGGTACGCATCGTAGATGGTCACAGATAGAGGGTAGTAATCGTATATAAATATTAGCGAGTTGTCACCAAACGCACGGCTAGTAAACGCTTCATGAAGTGCCACCACTGAAGGGCTGTTGACTCTGCTCCACAGCTTGAGAAGGCGCATGGTCTTTTCGTTGGTGAGTCGGAATCCTTCGATCCGTCTCATGCAGTATATCCGGCCGTCCAGATTACTTTCTACCTTATACACCCACGATGGGAAGCCAAACATCCTTGCATTTTTCTCTAGGCTGGTATCGAGCGGCACCAATGAGTGATAAACATGCACCAGCTCTGGGAGCTGCAGCCCAGGAATGGCTTGTAAAGTAGCCTCATTTTTACGCTGAAGTTCTTCTCGTAGATTATTGGACACGAAAAAGTCTTGAACCGTCCGCTGGTGCGGATTGAGCAGGTTTTTCGCGATTCCAAGTGGAGTAGGGGCATACAGATGATAGTTGAGTGGGTATGCCGAGTGGTGCTGGTAAATCGAGGTGGTATGAGGCGGTGCGTATGGTAAATCTTCATCCATATTGCCTACCGACAGATGTTGGAAATCTAGAGAGTCGGTGCTGTATAATTGAGAGTCTGCAGGTGCCTGGGCCTGGGCCTGGATCTGAGCTCCTGGCTCATAGTGAGGAGCAACATACTCGGGAGCAGGTGGCGGCGCAGGCACTGATTGGGGTGCAAATATCTTCTCTGGATTGAACTGTTTTGGCACAACGGTTGGCCCGTTCGATCCGTTTGAACCGCTGGACCGTGGAACAAATGCCGCAGCTCCGACATTCGGCGACCCAACAGACCCGGCAGACGACACCTTTGACGGTGTCAGAGGTGTCGTGAAAGACGGGGTAAACGAGGGAGAGTCCGCATTGAGCTTCTTTTTGAGATTTCTAGCAGGTTAGCCGCGATTCCGCATACAAAAAACACCCAGATCTGGCACGTTCCTGGCGGAATAAAGCCGGATTTGCAACATACGGTAAAGAGGCGTTCACAGTACCACCTGGAGAACCCGATCCGGCACTGGGAGGGCTCGTGGCGGTTTGGTCCTGCTGGATATTAGCATATTGTTCGGGCGGTGAATAAGCCACAAAGTACCTGCCTCGTGCTTGAAAATGCAGCCTTTGTCGGCGTATTTGCAGTACCCGTGAATAAGGATGTTCCTGCACGGCGTCTGGCTTGATACTTCAAGTTAGTAATGGTTTTTCCAGCGGAGTGTTTGTGTACGTACACTTGTTGCTGCTCATGCCGGCGCCTGGGAGTAAGATGGTGATGTTGGAGAGGCCTGGGAGGGAGGTTATATACCAGTGTGACGGTTAGAAAGTGATATTAAGTGAGGGTGTTGCAGGTTTATTTATAGGAAAATACAGAGATCACGTAGATGATTTAGCATAGTATTGTGTAGTATGTAAATGATACGGAGATGACCTAGTATTGGCTGGTTCGGCCGTATATTGGATGAACTTGGCACTGAATGTGAAAGTTAGTGCCCATAGTGACGAGGTGGATCAGTAATATAATGTGTAAGGACACCTTATTCCACCGTTAACCAACAGAAACAATAGAATAAAGACATTTTCAATAATGAGTTGAATATTCTTACTCACTCTCAGACAAAGAAATACTGCTGAAATTAACTACCCTCCGTACGCATCCTGGCATCTCTAATCGTACGCAATCTGCCTGTGCTTCGTACTGGTCAAATAAAGTCCCTTTGTTACTGATTTTCACCGGACAACTCCAGTAAACCATCTTCCAATACCTACATGCGATATTTGAACTCTTTACCCGCTTCTAGTATGCCTCAGTAGCTTCGCCGCATTATTGCGTAATATAACCAGCCGTTATTTGACAGTAAGCCACTTTCAATGCGGCTCCCAGGATTAGAGATTGCCTTGAACATTCCATAGGTGTAGGAGTAACCTTTGATCTCTCCATAACGGTACTGAAAAACTCAACTTATAAACGTAGTAAAATAGAATAAAAATGAGCGTAATTGTAGTGACAGGCGCAAGTAGAGGTGTGTACAGCAGATGTGAATGTGCTGTTTAACGGCCGGCCGCTAACTTTAGGTATCGGTCTAGCAATCGTGCAGGCGCTGCTTCGACAAGATATCTATGTCGTCGGTGTTTCCCGTAGCGAGCCGCCATTGCAGCATGAGAAATTTCGGTAAGAGATACCATAAGACTGCAATTAATCTATGCTAACTATCAGCTACGTTACAGGAGACCTCACTGATACCAGTACCACAACTGCAGTGCTTGAGCAGGCTAAGAGCCTTGGCAAACTTCGAGGGTTAGTGCTCAATGCAGGTGTCCTTGAACCAGTTGCAAGGCTCGAAGATGCAAATTTGGCCGACTGGAAACAGCTGTTCGATGTCAATCTGTTTAGTATTGTAGGACTCCTCGGCAAATCTATCCCTCTGCTACGAGACGGCGGTAGAGTCGTGGCTGTATCGTCTGGTGCCAGCACCGCCTCATACGTAAGTTATGCCGTTGCTCAAATGGACATGAAATTCTATTTACTGACGCTTTAGACTGCCTGGGGTGCTTATGGAGCTTCTAAAGCCGCCCTAAATCATGTGGTTCAGACTCTGGTGGTAGAAGAGCCTTCCATATTTGCCGTATCTGTCGCTCCTGGCGTGGTCGATACCAGTATGCAGGGAAACATCCGTGAACAGCATGCCTCGGCTATGCAGAAGGATCACGACAAGTTCATCGAGCTGCACCGGTCTGGTGCTTTGCTGTCGCCTGATGTACCGGGAACTGTCATTGCCAATCTTGCAATTGCGGGTAAGGGAGATATCAATGGCAAGTATCTGCGATATAATGATGCTCAACTAGCGGATTATGCATAAATCTGCAATATCAGGCTGGCTTGATAACGTTATATTTTTGAATCGCAGGGGCCCTGAGCATCGGAGGCTCTTTACACCTATCTTTCAATACTATTAACACATTTATATATACATTGAAAATATTACCTATACATCGAATACACACAAACTCTATGTCGGTTTCCATGGCCGCGACTTATTTCTGTGAAAATGTGGTTATTTCAAGCTGTTTGTTCGCCGTTTCAATCTTACCATCTTCATCCACACTTGTTGCCGTTCACCAATTTTGCCCGAAGAGCCCCATGTAGTCTAACTGAAAATGCCTATTTTACTACCAAATATCCCATTGCGTCTATTGCTACACTCAGCGTAATCCAAATAGCTTTGCCTATGTCTTTTTGGATATTTTTTTTAATCACCGCGCACTAATCGTATTCACGCTGAGCCGCAACGTTATCGTAAACTCGCCAAACTGCCAACTCTCCATTCCACCAACACATCTCCATGCTCTCCCGATCTATGCCAGCAGCGTTGCGAGCCGGTCGAGTGGCCCCTCGACTAATAATTGCTCGTCGAGCCATTAGCTCGTCAGCTTTGCGACTGAATCAAGTTCGTCCTCCTGCTACTGGCCAACCTCAAACGGAGCAGCCTAAACCCAAACCATCTTCTGGTGGCCCCTCACTTGGCGTATGGGCTGCTGCTGCTGCTGTTCTGCTTGGAGGCCTGTATTTCTTGTCTGGAGAAGGCAAGCTGCCCGAGGAGTCACTTGATTCCATCGTGTCGAACCAGGAGAAGCAGCAGGATGAGTCCAAACAGCCTCTAAACAGCTCGAACATTTCTGTTATTTTTGTCCTTGGTGGCCCTGGTGCCGGTAAGGGCACCCAGTGTGCCAATCTGGTAAAGGATTACGGATTTATTCATCTTTCTGCTGGCGATTTACTACGAGCTGAGCAGGGTCGCGAAGGATCGCAGTATGGCCAGCTCATTGCCGACTACATCAAAGCGGGCAAGATCGTTCCTCAGGAAGTCACCATTGGCCTTTTGAAAAATGCAATTGCAGATGCTCAAAAAGAGGGAAAGAGCCGTTTCCTTATTGATGGATTCCCTAGAAAAATGGACCAAGCAATCACCTTTGAAGAGCAGGTGGCTATTTCTGATTTCACCCTCTTCTTCGAATGCCCCGAAGAAGTCATGCTCAAGCGTCTACTCAAACGAGGCGAATCCTCGGGCAGAGCTGACGATAACATTGAGTCTATCAAAAAGAGATTCAGAGTGTTTATCGACACCTCCATGCCGGTGGTGGATTACTTCGAGAAGTCTAATAAGGTCGTCAAAGTCCAGTGCGACAAGTCTCCAGAAGAAGTCTATGGCGCCGTTAAAACCGCTCTCCATAACAGGGGGATCAATTAAACTGCTACTACAGACATATGTACATAATAGAAAGTACTCTGTACAGAGTACCAGCAGACACTGACATAGGAGTATAAATAATATTAGTAGTAGCCTACATTCCTTATCCTATCGATTTAAATTAAATATCATGCAGTTCTTCATCAGTTCCGTGTTCTCCTCTCTCTGACTTTCCATCCCGGATAAAGGTCTTTCAATGCTTTAACAAGCTTTTCCTCAGTAGGCGGACGAGTGATATGTCCACTAAATATTCCCTTCATTTCATCGGGGAACTCACTTAGAGAGGTAAGACTAACTATCGGTGTCTCCACATTGGCATTCATAGTATTGTGGATAAGCCTAGCCACATCGGCGCCTACCATATTGCCAAGTTTGTACTCAACAATGATAACATCGAACTTGACGTCTCCTGTAGCTCGCCTGATAGCTTCCTGGCCAGTTCCAACACTGACTACTCGGCATCCGATGTTCACCAGCATTCTTTCCACAGAATATCGCCACACTGGATTGACATCGCATACCAATATGTCCAGAATTGGCAGCTCGACGCCTGTTGAATCACCACTGCTAGTCCTAAAACTGCTAGTAGACGACCTGGACATCTTTCTGGACATTGCTCGACGCTTCTGAACTCGAATCAATGCCGCAGCATTGCTGCTTGGCGGAGGCGGAAGAGGAGGGTTTGTGGGTGGTCGTGGATCCTCACTGTCGGATCCACTTGGGCTCATGTCGAACACATTACTAAACTTCCTCTGTTTGAATTGGTCTCCCAGCTCAGGATTCGAATCTCTGTTGCTCAGTCCACGTCTTCTTGGGGACGATTCGCTGGGCGAGCTGCCATCGCTCGTCTTCTTGTCTCCCCAAGAAGATGAGAAGTAAGACACATCATCCATTGTACCAGAAGGCTTTAGCGCAGGTATAGCCAACATCTTCTGTGGAGAATCAACGGTACTGGTGCTAGAAGATGAGCCAGTACCTACCGGCATTAAGCGTTGAGCAGATGATGATATCGCTGATGATATCTGTCGTGTAGGTGAGGAATGCCTGCTGCTGTTTGGCGAAGGAGAAGAAGCGGTAGAAATGCTTTGCAACGGTGAACCGACCACGTTCTTCAGCGAAGTCTTCGAACCTCTGGAAACTTCTCTTTGATGCTCGAGGCTTTCCTGTTTCATCTTGTTTATCAGATCTTTGTTAGCCCTCTCGAGCACAGGAAGATTCTTGAAAGCAAAGTTACCAAAATCGTTAACCGCAACCGGCTCACTGAGCCGTCTAGTCCTTCCTTCTCTGACATGAGGTGGAATATGCAGCGGAAGAACCCTCTGTGGCCTGTCACGCTTTGACGGGCTGTTATGGTCTCCAGAACTATGTCGGGAATCGCTGCCACTACCTTTGAAGTTCGACCCACTTTGTGAGCTTTCATCGCTACTCTCCGCCTGTCCAGTTACCTGCAGCAGGGCTCGATGAACAGTGTGCCTATCCTCGGACCCAACATCGCCATCGCCTTCAAACTCTTCCATAACTGCTCCTCGACTGTCAAAATAGTCAGTATTCTCAGGATTTTCGACCTCAGGAATAAATGATGCTTCATCCTCCCAGAGAGTATCCCAGTTGTTTACACTGTTGAAGAAAGGATGCTCTTTGATCTGCTCAATGCCATTAACCCCAATTCTAAGGGTGGGATCTGAGCATAGCAGCCTATTTATGAGGTCTTTAGCCACCGGACTGGCAATAGGCTCCCCATCTTCACCAACGGCATATTCTTCTTCCGGCCATTGAATCTTCCTATCTAATATATTCTCAAACACATTGTTAGGAGTGGCTGCGTGGAATGGAGGATAGCCGTAGAGGAACTCAAATAGAATACATCCCAGAGACCACCAGTCACTCATCTCATCCTGACCGAATCCCCGTATGGTTTCGGGAGCAAGATAATCGGGAGTACCGACAAACCTTTTGGCTGTTTGGTTGTCTCCGGCTGGGTCAAACAGCACCACATGGCTAGCATGGCCAGAAGTACTACCAGATTCCCTAGGACTTGGCGAAATATGTTCACTCGATGCACGTGAAGAAGGGTGTGAGGTATTATCATCGGTGGCTTCGCTTCCAGAGGATTCATGACGACTTGCAAGCGAGGTAAGCCGCTTATCTCCGCGTCGTTCTCCATTTCCTGCCAGTGAAAAATAGCCAGGAACAAGACTGATAGAGGGATCATGTAAAGCTGCAACGGTCCCAGTATTGCTCCCACGACTACTCCCGTCTGACTGAGCTCCACTGCTTCCAGCAGCATCTCTCTCAACAGCATCTTCCAGAGTACTACTAACGGTGGCAGTTCGAGATGCTGACACAGACCCAGACGGAGTCCCAGAAGACGATGCTGAGTCTGCCCGCGATCGCTCGCCCCTAATATGTCGTCCAACGGCGCCTATTCGCGATAGACCAAAATCGATCAACTTCAAGTGGCCCTTGGAATCGATCAAGAGATTTTCCGGCTTCAGGTCTCGATGGACAATTCCACGCTTATGGAGCTCGTCAACAGCCACTACAACCTCAGCAATGTATTTCTGAGTCCAACTTTCAGGCAATCCGCCCAAAGCCTTGATCAATGCAGCACAGTCACCGCCATTAAGGTATTCCATCACTAAAAAGAGATAATCTTTACTCTGGAAAGTGAAAAACAGTTTGGCCACAAATGGGGAGTCTGCCTGAGCCATCATGATCGCTCTTTCGCTTTTGACATTCATGACTTGATTTTTGGCAATCATGTCAGCCTTCTTTAGAACTTTGATAGCAAAGTATTCCCTAGTCAACTTCTTTCGCGATAAATACACACTTCCAAACGCACCCTTACTGATTGGACAAATGATTTCATAGTCACGGATACTAGGAGGCGCTGGCTTGCTAGGAGGAGCTGATGCTGTGAGCAGAGGTGAGACTGGAGCTCGAGAGAAGTCTAGTGCAATAGACGATTGCCGCCGGTGGTGATGTCTATCCGGATCATGCGGATGAATTAAAGGAGAACCTGCGTACTGAAGAGTAGGAGAAAAGGCGAGACTCTCGCCATAACTTCCAGAAGAACTGGTCGGTAAAACTCTTCGGTGCATAGAACTCAAAGGCGATGAAGAATAAGCTCTCGGAGAGACATTTGCGGAGCCAAAACTTCTGCGAGATCTAATTCTATGAATAGCAACTCCAGGTGTTCCACCACTAACAATAGAGTTTGACCCTGACGCATTTAGGTCGAGATCAGCGAGCCCTTCAGTTAGGCCAATATAGTCGTTGTCCGTCGAAGAAAAGGAAGAACCATCGTTAGAGGTCATTGGAGTTTTTCTATGCAACTCATTCAAGGATGATATCGAGAGATTGGTAGAAATAGAGGTACGCCTCTGTAAAATAGGACTTCGCGTAACGCTGCTAGCAGGTGTTGAAGAGTTTGAGTTGGAGCTCATTTCTAGTAGTGACGTAGGAGTTACCAATTCTGTCTTGAGTCTTGGAAGTTTCTCAGATCTAGGCTCGACATTACTTTGGTCCTGGTGTATACTTTTTACCGTGAGGAACTCAGGGGGTGGAGGTGGTGGAGCTTTGAGAGAAGGTAAGGCCATGGGAGACAAGGCCGACGAAGAAAGCTTCCTTTCCGTGCTTGAGGATATCGGAACATTATCTGTATGTAGATAGGCATCTGAGAAGAGGGATTCATCGTCTGTGCTATTGATCTGATCAGAGTCCCTTCTCACCGCTTCTTCGATATCTTCCACTCGCACCACAGCCTTGTCATGGATAATGACAGTATTATCACCAATATCTGATTCCATGTCTGTTGAAATATGCTGATCATCCGCGAGAAGTATCTGGTGGTTATGAGGTGGGGTAGATGAGTAGGTATGTTCCACATCATCCAGCTCGTCGCTATCATCAAAAGAGTCGTCGACGTCTGCTCTGTCGACTGTCTTGCTCACAATATCATTTATAGCCTTCTGCACCTGAGATTCAACTTCTAGGCGTACCTTTTCTGAAAAGACTAGTATAGAGCCCAGTCGTACCACCGCATCTACCTTCTGCTTTGCGAATCGCGCAGTGTCTTCGCACAATAGCCCAAGGCCAGGATCATCGCTCTGTCCATATGTCCAGTCCATCACTTGATGAATACGAGTTTCGCTAACAGGGGAAAATGTTCTAATGCGTATTTCATCTGCCCCTTCCCGTGTGTTGTGGTCGACGGGGATCTTCTCGTACTTGACCTCAGGTACCTTGATTTCCCATGCCATGTCGCACAGCTCCACCAGCAGCTCCATGATTTTCAATGGCGATCGTTTATTATGCGGCGGAGAAGCTGTTCCGATACTTCGCTGCAATACTCGGCGTGACAGTGGTGTCGAGCCGAGTCTTGGCGACCTGGGTGGACTCTTCATAGCCCCTGACATATCTGGCGAATTGCTCAGCTGCGGAGATAGAATTTCCAACCCGCGGTATTCCAGACGAGGGACTCCGGCATCACCAGAATGCGACGATGAAACCGGGGTGTCAGAAGACGAAGAGAGAGAGGTGAGAGATGATGATGAGGCAGGGGAAGGAGTAGTCGGGCTTTGGAGCTCGCCGGCGCTCAATTGGGTATCGAATGCAGAGATGAGAGATGCAATGGTGTTTCGGTGATCTAAAAGGGCCTCCTGGGCCTCTTGTATTTGAGATTCTGCACGGTTTTCTACCACGCAGAGCTCGCAATGACGCTCAAACCACCATTTGGGCACATGTCGCTCGCAAATACGACACAGTTCCAATGGGGGAGCTGGAATTGTATCTTTCTGCATTAAAATGGAGTCACTGAGCTCCTGCAGGAAAGAAACCAGGAAATGGGTGCCGTCACCGAGACTGTTCACCAATTCGTTGGGTAGAGCAATGCTCAATGGCTGTGGAGCCACATAAGGTCGTAAAATCCACATGGTATGAGAGGGACGTTTATCCTCCTTTATCAGAAGACCTTGTCCTTCAAGTTCTATGCATAAATCAGGGTGATATGTTACCGAAGTATCCGATTCCGGCGACACAGGGACACCCGACGGGGTTGTAGGATGCTGTTTTGGAGTGCCATAGCCGTCTGAAGAGTCGTCACTGTCCCCAGAGGAGTGAGGGCTCTGTTCGAACTGACGAAGAGATCCTACTCTGGTGGTGAACTGTACGCGGAACGAGGTATCTTCATGCAACATGACATCGGTGGCCTGGCGGAACACATTTTTGTCGTCATCTGAGCCCAAAATGATATCCCTTACAGGTCTATTTATGATTTTCCTCACTGGCGTGCTATAGTTGTTAGTTAGATAAAGGATACAGACAGATCGGTTTGGGGCTAACGGCAGAAAAGAAAGCAAAAACGGGCCAACTAATATTTCTAATAAGCAAACAAAACATGCACCTTTGGCCTATTTAATTGCCGTGCACCTCGGTCCATGACAATAGCTCTGTTTCGCGCATCATGTCGTTATCGCTACCTACCCTACTAGGTCCTCCCAGTTTTTGCTGAGATAACGCACACAGTCGTCGAGGTCAATGTCCAGCACCATGGAACTATTCTGACTGGTGGCCGTACGAAGATCGTCGTTTTCCCGGCGCAGCTGATCATCGCTGGAATGGCTCGACGCAGCATCGCCGTCGTCGTCAGCTGGCATTTGGTGGTGGTGGTGGTTTGGTGGGGAATTGGAGAGATGGGAGAAGGCCATCATCATCTCACCAGATGAAGTTGGAAATGTTCGGCCCACCAATGTGGGGCACGGCTTGAGGGCATTGGAAACGGAAAAGGACGGGAGGGGCTTTTAAGATTAGATAACAGGAAATGTTTCTGAAAACTGTGTTTTGTAATGGGGCATTATGGAGTGCAAATTTCGTGCTATTTAGGTCCAATCCCAGGCAATACCAGGCAATACAAAAGGAACGGTCGGCTACAGGCTACAGGTCAGGTTCGGATGAGGTTCAAAAAAAGACGCTCTTCACGTCGTTATAGTAAATACATTACATGCGCATTCGCTTCCATGGTGTTTGTAGCGTTTGCTTGGTGGGGTTTTACGTACTTTTATATAGCAATGCAATGCAACGCTTTACAGTGTAATAAGAAGCAGGCAGCAGCTCCCGTGGTCCGCGCGCTGAGCTGAGCTGGCTTTTCTGTTTCAGTTTCAACCGGTCCGTTCAATCAAATGCAGACCACTCTGCGTCTCGACGACTCTGCTCATTTGTCCGGGTTTGAGATCAAACGCTGCCTGTTCAAACTCCTTCTGCATATCGCCACGGCCAAAATACCCCAGATCGCCGCCTCGACGTGCACTGTTGCAGTCGCTCTCGGTGGTGGCCAGCTCGCTCAGAGTACTGGCGCCTGATCTGATTCGCGCCTCATGCGCCAAAATAATGGCCATGGCCTCGTCCTTGGTACGGGTGATGTTAGCCTCTTTCCAGGACGATGGCCGACGCACGTCTTTGTGCTTCACCAGCAAATGGCTGGCTCGGATCTTCTCTTCCTTGCCATCTTCGCCGCTCAGCGAGTTGTAGGTAAGCGCCGGTATATCGGCGTATTTCTTGGCAATGTACTGGCTCAGCTTTTCGGCGTCAGAGCCCCGTGGGGGTTCCCATGACGACTCGCCGGAAGCAGTGTGGAAGTAATATGGAAGGTTGCGCGACTTAGACAGACGCACTTCCCAGCCTTTCAGAAGCCCTGTTTCAGTATCAGTCTGATATGCGTGTTAGTTAGAGGAAATTCGTGACAAAAGTTGTGTTGTTGTTGTTGTTGTTCAATACATACCATGATGAATATGTCAATGTGGAGGTGGACGTGGTGATGGTAGGAAGGTGGAAGAAGGTTGGGTTGGTTTGGTTTGGTTTGGTTTGAGGGAAGAGCCGACTGGACAACCTAAAATTCGCTGTTTATAAGTGTATCGTTACGCAGATGCTCAAAACGTTCAGCACGTTCGTTATCCTGTGAAAAAAGTCACTTTGTTTACTGGTTTTTTTATCGGGTTCCAGTTCTGCTTTTTATTTCTTATTGGTTGAATTCGGTTTGGTTCTGCCCTTTGGCTGGTTCGATCAAACCAGGAACGGGATCTAACCACAATGAAGAAGCCGGGCGGCCGCTCGCACACCAAGGATTAATAATCTAATCTTGGCAATATACGTTGTTTGTTTATATTTATTGTTTTCAATTCATACTGTTTAGTGCTGTTCATAGATTGCAGCGTAGGATTTTTGAGTTTCCTGGTTCACGGAGTTGCCTGTTTTGGTAACTGCGCAAGCATGCCCCTCATCGGCCAAATCGAACGCTGGAGATCAACCAGCTTAGATAAAAACGGAGAAGGACAATTATTTATTTATCTCTAATAACTAGCTTATTTTGTGATTTGCATATATAAAATGTTGCGTGTTGGAGAACAAGGCATTGTTCAGAAGTTCTTTCCTGTTAATGTACTAGCTATTTAGGGTGGATATTTCACCATCGGAACACTTGCTGCAACAACTTGTTCCCACCAAACTTAGCTCCCAGTTTTATCATAAATTAGTGGTATTAATAAAATCCTCATAATAATTACATAGGCCGTCTCCATATCTCATTTATATTTTTTCTTCTCTTTCTGAACCTACTAAGCTTCACACCCGGTTAGGGCTGCTTAGCCCTTATAAAGAACCACAGATTCTTCCAGAACCCGTTATCGTATATATTATGCAAGTCTTCGAATCCCCTAATATTTTTAGCCCGCAATCCCCTACTTCTTACCAGCTCAAACTCCTCCGTTGTGAGCTGACGATGCCAGGTGCCATCCTGATCCTTCTGCAGAACAATATCTGGCACTCCTTCCTTCCGGGCAATATCACGCTCCTGTACTGTAGCGTAGTCAAAAATATACAAATCTCCATCGGCAATCACCTCCTCGATTTCACTCCACATGGCTGTTTCGCCAGTGGTGGTGCCCTGGTAGATCTGCCGTAGATGCACAATGAGGAAACCCCCAACCACCGCCGAACACAGGACACACATGAAAACAATGGCGCTGGCCGTGTTGGTGGCTTTGTCGTGGTATATAGTATTGGCCCAGGATCTCCAAAACGGTAGATCTGCGTATTTCTCACGGTGTATTCGGACCACCAGCGGATAACTATATAGAGCACCTCGAACCAGCATGTTCAGGTTCACCACCAGAAACAGCAGAAACCATCGATAGTTACTATACCCCACACAATTGTTCATCCAGATGCAGTGGTGATCTCGCAGCATGACGCACGAGTCGCACGATGAGCAGTGCTTGGATCTGGCCGGCCGCTCAAATCGGCATGTTCGGCACGTTTTGCCCGGGAAATAAAGAATCCGGTCAAACCGGAACTCGGATAGTGCAAAATTCAGCTTTTCTTTGCTATCTATACGTCCGGGATCAGAAAAAACACACATTCCCATAAGAATATACGGCAGAGCCATGCTGATCCCAATAGTCAACCACTGATTCTGGTCGATTTTGTCCATACAGTCTCGGTAAAACAAGCCATAAAACACCGAAATCAATACACAATATCCTATAGGAACCAAATACCCGAACTGATGACTGTGGTCTCGATATAGTCCTATAGCAGTCCGTTCTACAGCACTGTCAAAGTACACTCGGTCCACCGCCTGCACCCGCAAAACGGCCCCCAGCAACGTCCGTCGTAAGCGGCCAAGCTGCGACTCTCTAAACTGTGGCAGACTGCCAAATAAACATACCAGCAGAACCAATGAAAACACCAGGGAGAACCCAAGCCACAGTGCAATGGCGTTCATGTTGGCCAGACAGCCGAATCGGGAAGGAGCCGAGCCCAAAGAAGGAAACGGTAGCTCACGTGACAATGGCACGTGACCAAATCTCCAAACAAATTAACACAACCGGGACCTTGCCAGGAGGTCCGCCAGATCGGACATTTATCTATTGCGCCGATCAAGCAGGGGTGTACAAGGAAGGCCAAAGCCATTTTAGCACTTTGCAACTTCTCATCGCCTTTGGACTTTTGTCTTATCGGAGTAAAATTTGCACTTGACGGGTTTCCGTTAGTTCACTGCTACCCCCCCTTTAAGGTTTTGTATGCAAGTTGCTCATCTCAGGAGAAGTTCACCAAACCTCAGCCAAAACTCTTGATATTTGACCAAGGACGTCCAAAAGATGAGCTTGAACAGCATTGAGCTGATTGAAAAGCGCATAGCCACCCTGGACTATATTGTGCGAGTGTAGGTATCAAACGAACGATAATGTACATGATTTTTTGCTGACTTTTCCTGGTCCTATAGGCACAACGGGTCGCTGCCATGGACAAATACCACCAAGATAGAACGTAGTGAGTTCGCCAACATCTATACCGAGAGCTCGAAACTGCAGCCCAGTAACGCGTATTATAATTTTTTCCTGGGATGCAGCGTTTCGATGTTGACTGCTCGATATACCGCTCTGCCTGAGCTGCTCAAGGCGCTTACCGGGGTGTTCAAGGATTACGAAAACCTCAAGAAAAGCACCACAGACCCCACGGCCACCCGGAAAATGGCAATGGTAGGCAAACGGCTGTTCCGCCAGCGTAAAGAAAGTGCTGGGTCTGCTAGCGCTGGTGGAGGGGCCGATCGTCGTCGTTCAGGCGGGTCTTGGAGTACAACTGGCACGACCGAAAAGATTGGAAATAGTCCCGAGGTGGATTTGACGTACCTGGTGGTATATCACCTGCCATACATGCCGGATGTATACCAGACGTTTGTGTCGCTGTGCGAAAGCCTGCTCAATTGCTACCGTTTGATTCTGGCTCTCATCGAGGAAGACAGCAGTCTGAGTACCAAAAGTGACATCTACGAGGCGCTGCTCAAGTTCGATAATCGAGTGAACAAGAATATCGTGGCTCCGACAATCAAGGATATCGACAGCCTGAGCAAGGGACTAGCATATGAGGATACCAGCAAGCTGAATCGCATGTTAATTCGGGCTTAGACCTCCCCTCTCAGTGGTGTGCATTTTCCATTTTTCGTTGGTTCTTCCTCTTTGGTTTTCGGTTTTACGGCTCTTGTTTTAGTTCTCACTGTTATTTATATATATATGCAATACGGTTATCTGTATGCCAGCTTTGATTCAACAATGCTATGATTCACAATGCTACTTGGCAATGCCAGCCACTGGCCAAGCCAACTATGGTGGTACCAAAACAGATCGATAAACATCGATGTACGTAATTTGTCGCTGTAAATACTTTGAAAATCACCATCAAACATGTTTGGGTGATCTTAGCCAGTGTGTTCGTGGTGCTGTGTGATCTAAGATCCTCTGATCCATTGATCCCTGATCCTTGATCCCTTGATCACTAAAGCCGAAGCAAAGCCTTGCTACAAGTATACAGCAGATCCATGAGCAAATCTACGCATCATTACAAATCGCATGCTCAATTATAGTTGCATGACCCCCCTCGCCAGTGGTAGTTCGTCAGTTATAATTGTGTAATCCTCCTATTTATGAGTTTATGCTACAGTAACATCTGATCCCTCCTTTGTACCCCCGCTATATATGCAACGAAACCTTGGTCTTCTGCTCCGATCCACCCTCTACCATCCTTGGGGATATCGACCAATCGATATACTTCCTCCAAACTGCATGTTAGCTCACGTTGTCCACGTTGATCCACCTGGTTTGCCGCCTTCCAGCAACTCCACCAGATCCGACCCAACTACGTTTTACAAAACAAACTTACCATAGTAACTAAATCGTCTACCTAGGAACTTCCCCACAATCGGAACTAGGAGAAATTTCACCAGCCCTTCCAGCTGCCTCATACTTTCATCCCATTCTTCCTGAGCCTCGTCTTTCCGTGCGTAATACGCCTCGAGGTCATCTTCGGTATAACTTTCCGTCTCCGATCCATATTCACTGCCGTCGTTTTCATTGGGCTCTATCACTGCTTCTGCGAGTAACTCATCTACCAGCTCAACAACACTTGCCTGCTCGTTGTGTGGCAAATCGCCTGTTTCTATGATGTCCATTTGTGCGGGTGTTGGATGGCCATGTCCAAGCCTGTTAAGCCCCGTCTGTTCGGTTCAGTTCATCTCCAACCGGGAGGCTTGGCTGCAGACTTGACTTTTCTCAACAAAACAGCAATAAAACGGTCTTTAAAACCACCTAGGAAGTTCTTAATTCTCCACAGATCTTATTTTAAACAAACAGGCTGCAAAGCAGTTGCAATCCTGCCTTAACGCAGCTCACTTAACAAAGTCAATTAGCTTAGCCAATGGCTGACCTCAGCAGCCCGAGCCTCGCGCGGCTCAACATGCGAAAAATAAAAAAAATATCCAAATTCACCGATCCTGTCAACCTCCACAATTCACTGTACTCGGCTGATCCGGCCGTCTTGTCTTGCCGCTTTGCGAAGCCCGTTCAGGTACAGCATTAGTAATATACGTAAAATGTCCAGCCAACAAGATCCCCAGTATGACACCATTTCCGAGGGCCTGGCTTCTTTGCAGGTGCCCCATGGAAAAGTGTTCTACAACGAGGTTCAGCGAACAAACCGTGATCTCAGTATCCTCGGTATCCGGGCCTGGAGCGAGCTTTACCGAGAGAATTCGCTTGCGAAGGAGCTGAAACGTAATAAACGAAAGAGAGAAGACTCTTCTCAGGCGTCAGACAATGCAACTGCACCATTTGTTGATATCCTCGAGGCCCTATCAGCTACAGGGCTCCGGGCGATCAGATACGCCAAGGAGATTCCTGACGTCAAAACAGTGGTGGCTAATGATATGCTGCCCTCTGCAGTAGAGAGCATTCGATCTAATGCCAACTTTAACAATGTACAACATATTGTTATCCCTAACGAGGCCGATGCCAACGCATACATGCATACTAGGAAGAGAAACCCTGCTCATGTGGTTGATCTCGACCCCTACGGATCTGCTACTCCATTTGTGGACGCTGCAGTCCAAGCTATTGCGGACGATGGTCTGTTGCTTGTTACTTGTACAGATCTGGGCGTTCTTGCCGGTAATTCTTATCCTGAAAAGTGCTTTTCGTACTATGGAGGCTCCACACTACATGGTGACGCATGCCATGAGTCGGCGCTACGCCTGGTGCTCAACATGGTAGCGTCTACTGCTGCCAAATATGGCAAGGCAATCGAACCGCTGCTTTCTCTCAGTATAAACTTCTATGTGCGTCTATTTATTCGTGTTAAGAAGAGCCCCGCCCAGGTCAAGCTGAACATGTCCAAAACAATGATTGTTTACCACTGTACTGGCTGTTCAGCAGTGACTACTCAACCACTGGGAAAAGCTACGCCTGGTGAAAAATATGCATACAAATTCGGGTGGGCTGCAGGGCCCACCACGGGTGAGAAGTGTTCTCATTGTGGCTCTACACACCATATAGTAGGCCCAATGTGGGGGGACAAGATCCATGACAGATCTTTCATTGCAAAAATGTTGCAGATCCACAAGACTATGGATCCGGAAATCTATAAGACTCTGAAATGGACGGAAGGAATGCTCTCACAAGCCCATTCTGAGCTCGAGAACGTTCCGTTCTACGTGAACCCCAACACTCTGGTCTCCAAGGTCAGGACCACGTCTATGCCCCAAGTCACTTTTGAAAGTGCTTTACTCAACGCTGGATACCAGGTTAGTAATACTCACTGCAAGCCCGGCTGTGTCAAAACAGACGCTCCTTTTACTGTTATCTGGGATGTTATTAGAACATGGGTTGCTCAGCAAGGCGATGGCGAACCTCCCACAAACATCAAGCCGAATAACCCTGCGGCTAAGATAGTACAAAGCTTGGAAACATCTCAAGATATATCTCTGGAAGAGCATGCCGAAGCATTGAAGCTCAAAGCTTTCAGGCAGAGTAAAGTCGTCAGATTCCCCGTTCATCCAGAAAACTGGGGCCCAAAGGCAAAGCCTCAGTAATCTCATAAGAAACAAGGGAAATTGCAGGGATATGTTTTTGTCAAATAGAAGGCTTGAAAGTTTAGTAGTTTTCATGCACAATTGTATTATTTACTCCTATGATTTGACTTTGTGTTCGCTAAACCTCTTTTGATCAGAGCCAACGGATTCTGGCGCTTATGAAAGGTATTTTTCAAATGCTTCACTGAGTTTTTATATTTTGAGAGTGGCTGGCCAATCTTTTGTGCCTGTTCGCGAGGGTCCTCAACAGGATGATAGTCTGCTATTTCACAGCATCTATCTGAGAGAGCAACTAAAGAGGCGACAGTATCAGATAAAAAATCAAGATGATTCCCATCTTTTACTGCTATATTCCTCATCTGTTGGTCAAAAATGAGACCAGAACAGTGAAGTTGATTCAGTGCAAGGCTTAAGAGACTTGTATTGCCTATTCCATGATCGCACCTGTCTAGCATAGTGAACCAAGCCTTGTACTTGTCTCGCTGAATGTACAAGGCAAAGACCGGAACTGACTTGGAGTATGCCAAAGCATACTTTTCATAGACGGCTGTAGTTTTCTCCAGCCAGTTTTGAAGTATTTTTCTAAAGTCGCAGTGAAAGAGTCCAAATACGTCCCGTCCTTCTGCTAAAGGATTCAATAAAAGTTTCCTGTGCAAGTAGATTATCTCCGTAGTCGAACTGATAAGTTTTTGCATTAATTGTGGATCCATATCAAGCAGCATATCGCCAAATAGTCCGAATGCGGTTTCCAGTTGATCTGAATAGCCTTTATAAAGGTTATACAGCCCAGCAATTGCTCTATGATGTTCAATGGAGTCTACTCCACAGCTTCTCTCTGTGGTGTTTTTGCCATCACATAATACAGAACTGGCTGGCACTATCATAAGCCCACCAATACTGGGATCATCATCGTCAGAGATAAGCTCAGACTCCAGATCAGAAGGAAATTCGGGATTTGAGGGATACCCAGAGTCCTCAGAATCCAATTGAGAAAGAGAGTCAATGTTAACTGGATAATCCGAGTTTTCAGACTCCAAATCCGAAAGCAAATCAAGATTAGAAGGATACCCAGAATCTGCGGGATGTGTTTTAGTGAAATAGACTGGATAATGGAGAAATTTCAATCTCAAATCAGGAGGAAAATCTGGGTTAGAAGGATATTCGCAGGGACGGGCCACTCTGAAAGGCATACCAGGTACATTACAGCCAGTTTCTTCTACTGAAACTGCCAGTGATGATACCGTACTTATTGAAAATTCCTCGAATGGGTCCGGATCAATAAAAAGACATTTCAGAGAGGAAGGGCACATAATGGGACAGTCTACTTGATCAGACACTTCATTTCCCATTTCCTGTGCACCGTATACTGAGCATTCACCGTTATGCTTCTCCAGCTTTTTCTCTACGAGAGAGATATGAGGAGTACTGGTGAACCTCTTATAGACTCCTGAATGCTTTTCTCCGACTTTTGTTTGTGTTACGAGCTTACCAGTAGATCCAACTACTCCCGTCTCGAAAAAACAGTCTCCCTCTGCACCTGGTCTGTTGAAATAATTTGTCTGATGGCCAAGTATACGAAATATCCTCCTTAATCGCTTGGCACATTTGAATTTCTTTCCGAGCACTCTCTGTGAGGCCGGATAACACTCCGACTTATCGTCGAGACATTGTACAGAGCTTGGCACCGTACTCAGTCCTTGGGGTGGGAAGAAGAACTCATGGTTATAGCCAGATGGAGATACAGAGTGTATTTTGAGCTCCAAGGATAGTTCTACTTGACGTGGGTGAAAAAAATCTTGGCTATCCTGAAGAAAAGAATGCGTGGACATATTTTATTTAACGTTTCAATGCACAATGTGCCATCAGATCAACAGAACACTAGTAAATAAGAGAGGAGCCCAAAAAAGAAGAGAAAGAAGAAGAAGACTACCATATTTTAACAGTGCTGCTCGTTTGATATCATAATGCCAGTGTAGCCTAGTGTTAGGGTATCGACAATCGAAGTTTCCACTCCACTCACCAAGAGCATGGAGTAATAGATGAAAATAACAACACCACCGAATAAAATATTTATTACAAGCCTTTCAGGAATTTTCTCAGTATTACTGACTATTTAAAGAATGTTTTTGCGTCGCGGTTCTCCAACCGTCACATTGATATGGCGCGGGTCGGATCAACTTTTCTTTTCTTCATTGATCATCATAAATTCGCGAGCAGATTGTTAACTGTGTAAGACCTGCGCGGACTACACCAAGAAAATCTGGGTTAACAGTTGTACTTGATTCCAAATTCTATTTACAATGCTACTTGATGCTTATTTAGTTAATAAAAAGTGTAATATATAGAGAGTGTACACAATGCTGCCGTTAAATCTCGGATACTTTCGATCTGTATCAATAAAAGGTGTGGATCTACCCATATCTTCTGGGAGGAATCGGTGGAGCAGAGCCCACAAGGTTTCTCACTTCATAATCCTGGTTTCCTGACAAACCTGTATAAGGTGGAGGAACATTGTATCTTTGCTGCATTGGAGGCGGAGGGCCTGGAGGTGGGCCATAGGAACCAGTATTGGCTGTATACTGATTTGAAGGATATGCTGTAGGTATAACGGGGGGAGGAACAGGATAAGATCCATACATTGCTGGTGGCGGCGGAGGAGGGGGGCGCCTTCCACTATTCATGGTTTGCTGCTGCTTGTAGTTTTTGATCATTCTCTTTCTAACAAGCTCCCTTCTGATGAAACCCCACAATATAAGCAGAAGTACAACACCGCCGACGGCGCATATAACCCCAATAACAATGCCTTTGTGCCTGTCAAACCAAGCACCATCAAATTCGGTTCGATTGCTGCCCGGTGAATACGGCGAACCACCAGTGCATTTTCCAGATTTGCAAATACCTGTATCTTGACAAGGAGTTCCATCCAGAAAATTCTGAGCCGTAGTAAAACATGTTGAGCCAAATCTCGGATCAACACACGAAAGCAAACAGGTGCTGTCGTCATCGCACGCTTTGGTAACATTGAGCGCAGTACCATCAACCGTATAAGTAGAATTTGAAAGTAATGTTAGACACTGCAAGTCTCTAGATGTACATTGACCAGATGCACATTTCAAGTTAGTCAAAGATGAATTTGCCTGCTGGCAGCTCTCTCCATTGGGTTTGACAGTATCTGAGGGACACTGTGTCGAGTTACCAGGACAGTATTCTGCAGGATCACAAGAACTCTGGCTTGCTCGGCAGACAGTACTGCTAGAAGCAAACTTGCATCCATCGCAGCAGGAGTCATTGGCATCATCACAGACTGAACCTGATGTAAATTTGCATGTAGTGGGATCACAACAAGAGTTATTCTCGCAGCCTGTATCTCCTCCGCAGTCACATTCTTCTCCTTCTTCGACTATCCCATTGCCGCATTCATTTTCTGTAACGAGTTTCACTCCAGTGTTGGATGTCAGACACGTAGAGTTGACGGAGTTTTTCCCAATAGCTGCACAAACGTTGCCTTGAGTACAGGCGGAGAATGTATCCTGCGAATCTGCAGACGACGGATTCATTATATACTGTCCGTTTGCATTGCAAGTCGATGATGACAATGGGCAACAGCCGGAAGAGTTCTCCAAGCCCTGGGAACAGGTATCGCTTGTACAGTCATGAACTGCACCATAAGAGTGTCCAAGTTCGTGAGCAAGAACTCGCCAATCTAAGCTTGTGTGAGATATCACGTTTGTGCCAGAAACGACACTGGTATTGCCATTTTGAGTGCTGCCGGACAAACAGGCCATACCAAGCCACGACAGACCCACAACACCTCCTTGCGCACAGCTAGTCATGAGCGACCATGTCGCCAGGCCATCATCAGATCGAGTTCCACGCCAGGAAGAAAATAATGATAGACGGGTGCCAATATCATTTGACGCACCGCAGTCGTAGTTCCAACTCTGACTCTCAGGGGCAGAAGCCTCATCAGATGGACAAGTAGAGGAGTTAACCAGGACTATCTCTGAGAGACCCAGTGTGATATTGAAACCTTTCTCAAAGGCCTGAGACGCACTATTGACTGTAGCAATAATATGGGAATTTGCATCTGAAGTCGAATTGAATTGCTGTAAGAAGTTACAGTCGGCAGCGATACCAATCAGAGCTATTTTTCTTGGACGAGGACATCCACTGGTATCTCCTACTGTGCTGGCAAGATTACTTCCGGACGAAAATCCTGAATCTCCGGTATCATTGGTGTCTCCAGATCGCTTGAAAAGACCAAATTGGGAACCAAGCTCCTCTAGAATAGTGCCAGAGTAAGTAGTATCATCGTCATCAACTATTTCCACAGCCCGCTTTTCCATTTTGGGAGAGTCCAGCAATATGCTGTAGTCATCATCTTTGATATCATAGCTGTTGTACTGAATGGTCCGTAGATCTGCATCTCGCCAGACGACGTGCTTCGATCCATCCACCTGATCAAGCAGTTTTGTTTCCATTGGAAACTCATTTCCAACCACATGTTTCATAGAGCGAAAGGTATTGATGTGATATATAGAGGAAGGGACACCAAGATGCTCTTCATCGTCGACTTTCCAAGACCCTTGCACCACCGGATCTTGCCCGTCCTTCTCCACAGTGAGCCGAGCCCATCCAACAGGTGCCCATTTTTGCTGCAACTCACCACTCTGTGTATTGTATTGCAAAACCTTTCTAAACGCCTCACCCTTGAAGGCCATGGGAAGAAAGCCAGCTCCATTGTCGGCATCGTTCCTTCTTGAAAGTGTGGTTTGTTGCGACGACGAGCCATCCTCCCCGAGAATGTATACGGGAACATCAAACAGAAGCTCATTCGGGTCCAGAACAAGTCTGAAGTCCATTGTATCGGAAGGATATTCCACGTCGGAGGAGTTTCTTGTTAAAAATGAATAGAGTTTTTCCGACGGCATGCCATATGTGTCGATTGAAGGATCCCAGGACACAGGACCCAAATCCCTGCGAAGTCGGAGCCCATCCAGAAACCCCGAGTTATTAGGATCAGACACTGCCCACCATCGTCTCTGAATATTGTGATATCGTCGTGAGACCGGCACAGAAATGCTCACAATGAGCTTTTTGTGAGGATTGATATGGCCTTCGGTGCCTCCAATAGATACCTGAGACACTGCAGAAAGATGAGAAAGCGGCCGGGAACGCCCAAAGGACGCTGAATGCGCTGAATGTATAAGACATGTTAACAATGTAACAAGCAGATATATGTAGCCGGTGCAGTTTGACCGTGAGCCGCCGGCTCTGGCCATGGTGGACAAGGCCATTATTTGTCAAGAAGCAGTACCAGCAATAAAAAACAAGCTGGAGAGCCAGTTAGAAAGGAAACAAAGCTAAATAAATAAGAATTTCCCCGTCCAGAAACCCCAGTTGTCAAAGGCTGCGGATACGAGAGGGGGATCAAGTCTAGATGAATGGAGGAGGAGGAACTTCCCGAGGTGGGCGAAAAAGCAACAGGAGATGAGGCTGTACGAGGTCGGTTTCAGCAAGCTACCAGCCAATAATCGTTGCCGAGCTTAATCAAAAGAGCTCCGTTAGACGGCCTGGTCACCGTATAAGTGATATAAAACCCAAAGTTGGCTAACGTAGGGGTTTTTGCAGTTGGTAAAGCCCTGGTTTAATGCCCCCTTAGAACCAAGCTTACTATTTCCTGCCTAACAACAAAAAATAAAAGTGGTAAAAAGACTACAAAAATATCTGGCAGATGTCCAAAGTATGAAGAATACCGCCTTGAGTTTAAAACTGAGCAGATAGCTATCAATATGTCTTATCTAGCACGAAGCTGTGTAAATTGGTACGGTTGCCGCAGCTAGTACTTCTATGCATGGACAGCTGATCGCCCACTTATAAATCTTTATGAATCTATTCAACGCCGTCACCAGCTATGTCCCGCCAAGCCCGTCATAAGGTCGCAACGGGAGGCGCAAGGTTTCCAACGAAAATATGCCCGTGGTGTCACAGAACCTTAGACATTTGGTCGCGGATGGTTCGGGGCTAAGGACGCCGCTGAAATTGCGGCGGTCTATAAATAAATGGCTCTTTTCCAGTCTAAAACTCACCCTAATATGACCGGGGCTGCTTGTGAGCCCAGCTACCTGTCCAGACCAAAACTAAACTCAAATATGTATTATTTCACACCTAGTAACGCTGCTTCTATGTAATCCGAGGATTAACAGATCTCTTGGTGTATCTGGAGGCTGTGTGCTTGGCAGAAACTTTACGGCCACTTCGGATTACTGACATCACGTGACTCATTTGGAATATCTTGGCGGAATAAAGGGACGCAAGCGATAGGCTTTTACACCCATTGTGTAGATGTTAAGTGGAACACCCTTCAGGTGCTTAAAGACTGCCTATACCCAGCCTGCAGGCTTGAAGTTACCGTTCGTTGATCAGGCTGTCAATTCAGCGTGCGGAGAATACAACTTTCAACTCTTGGAAGCAGATTGATAGAGAGTTTTCACAGTGTAGAGAGAAGCCAGAAATCGACAGCTAGTTTGGTGAATCTAGTGCAGACTGTTTGTGAAATTGATGGCAGAAAACCAATAGGGAATCTCACCGACTCTTACTGTTGAGGCAGCTCGCAAGGTTAAGCATAGCCGTAGCCGAGCATCCGCCACTGCCAATGCACAAACCAGAGCAGGTTTTGCCTAGGCTGTGTAATCGATATAATATCTGCTATAATGGTGAAAATTTGAGTTCATGCTTAGTACACTAAAGTCTCCCTGGCGAAATCAAACCTACCCCACAGGCGGTTCAATAGGGCCAAGACTTATATCATACACCACTACCAGTGACTTGATTCATTTCCGGATTGATCATGGAACAAGAGAATTTCACTTACCGGCTATTTACCACTGGCTTCGTGCTCGTTCTCAACTGTATAAAGCCAAGCCTGCACAATTAAATGTATGCTATAGCGACTCAGGGTTAGGACCGTAGTGAAATTTAAAGTTGAGTCTCGGCTCTCAGGCCGTTGACAGCCGCAAGGAGAAGATGAAGAGCAGACTTTTGTGGGAATCAACCAAGGATTAGCAGCAGGTCAGGAAATAGCTATCGTGGCTCACTTATCCTTGGCTGACCATTATTATAGTCTCTATTGGAAGAAGCTGTACTGCGCGGCTTCATTAACACAGACTTAATCCCCCCACCGACAAACGGTTCAGGGTGGGCCCATGCAATAATTGCATTTACAGCTGAACTACGCATTTGCAGCGCCTCAGCAAAATACTTTTATCCCAGAATATTTCTGGTCAGATTGCTCCGCTCTGGTAGCCGCCGTCCGGATGTGTCAAGTTGTTCGTTCAAAATACCTCTTTCCTTCGCAAACTGCCTCAGCAGTGGTGGGGCAATTTTCCCACCTGCTCACTGATGATCCCAACTGTCCGCCAACAACATGAACGAGAAGGAAGAGCAGCACCATCCGAGCTTATCGGAGCGGATCCGTGCGAGATGGAGCCACAGAGACGAAAGCTCAGACGACGAAAAACAAGAAACAAGTGCAACCAGATCTTTTTCGCCGCCACCGCTCACTGCAGTCCAGTTGCAAGGTTACAACAGCTCCACCAAAGGCCGACTCCTGGAACCTTCGGCCATAGAGGAAATACGATCTCTTCTTCCACAACGACTTCAACTGTTCGATAGCTGGGATCTATTGTACTCTTTGGAACAGCATGGTGCTTCACTACAAACGTTATATAGCAATAATACGCCCAAGAGCAAACTTCGGCGACCAGGCTACGTTTTGGCGGTCAAGGACGACGAGGGCCATGTATTTGGGGCTTATGTCAACGAACACTTCCATCCCACTGATAGCCGGCGCTTTTATGGCAATGGGGAGTGTTTCCTTTGGCGCGTGAGAACACTTGCAGACTCGGAGCTTCGGTTCGAGGCGTTCCCGTTCACGGGGTTGAATGATTTTGTTGTGTATTGCACCCATAAGTTCCTGAGTCTGGGGGGCGGAGATGGCCACTACGGCCTATGGATCGACGATGATCTCATTCATGGCGTCAGCAACAGAAGCCTGACCTTTGGAAACGAAGTGCTGGCAGGTCATAGCAAGTTCAGCATCGTGGGCCTCGAGGTCTGGAGGGTAGGCTGAATGCATTGGGCGGAGCTCCGGACATGGCATTTTACGTGGATCGAGTGTTCTACAACATTTTATTTATTTCTAATCGTAATTAAAAGACCTGTTATTTTCACATCGCTGTCTGGCTCGGCTATACCCAGCCTATGCATATACTACTGGCATGTATTGTAGTGTTTCAGTAGGAAAGATCCGATCTGCATTGATCTACCTTAGATCTGATATATAGCGCGTTTGAACAGATCCTCCATGCTTAATTGGGCTACATTAGGTGCTTAAAACGCACTAGTATCGTACAAATATGTCAGATCCTGCATGCGTTCCAATGCTAACCCCAATGCAGAGTGACTTATCACCTATTGCGCGCCACTTCGTACTCAATAGGGAATTTGTCCCTGGCTTTTTTTTCCAGAACACGAGCTCGTCGAGAGGCCCACTCCAGATCTCTTTCAGTTTGTTTGGCAGTAGCAATTCCCTCGGAAAATACACCCTTGAGCCCTGTTAACCTGTCGTTCGCTTCGTCCAGCAGCACCTTGAGTTCCATGCTTTTAGCATTCAAAATCCCACTGGTCTGTGCCTGGGCAACTATAGCATGATCGAGTCTGGTGGGATCGAACACACTGGAGAACTGCTCGTGTAAGAAGTCGACGGCGGAGAATTCAGTCTCCAGTGCGCGCGCCGAGCCCGCATACGACGAGTCTGATGAGGACACCGACACCGAGTCCGACCCGTCATCTGGAATGGCAAACGTCGATGCGTCCACAGAAGGCCCTCTCGTATGAGGCATTCCTGGCGTTTAACTGTGAATCTGGGGATCTGTGGATCTGGCTAAGACGGACCCTGGTCTGTTTCAAATAGGCAACTGCCAGCTCCAAATAGGCAATGCGGGGTCCCCTCAACACAACGGTAAATATGGCCTATTTCTAGTTAATCTCAGGACTCTCTGAGCGCTCCGGAATATTGTAGCGCCTTGTATTGCACTTTGGCAGTAAGCAGACACAAACAAGCTGAGCTAAAGGCAGGCGATGTGGCTGAGTTCACCAGCTTGGCAGAAACAATAATACCGGCTTGCTTCTTCGTCAAACAAATCTCAATTGATCTGTGATTTGCTTTGGAATGACAAACTCGCCAGTTCTATAGTACGAATTGGACTTGCAAAACCCCTATCTGAGTCTATTTGTCTGCCTGGTGCTGGTGGTGACTTTCATCTCCCCTACTCCCACCAACATCACCACCTTCCTCTGTCAGTTCGCATCAGCATGTCCCACCGCGACGAGACGCTCTCGCGGCTCCGTCCGTTCGGAATCGTGTTCGAGAAGTCTCTGAATGATTTGATTCGGGGAATTCGAGCTGCAAAGGATCCCCAGGCCCGTGAGACCTATCTCCGGCAGGCTCTTGCTGATTGTCATACCGAAGTCCGCTCGCCAGACTTCGATACGAAGACCATGGCGGTGCTCAAACTGGCATATTTGGAGATGTACGGTTATGATATGGGATGGGCAAGTTTTCATGTGCTGGAGGTGATGAGCAGCCCCAAGTTTCAGCAGAAACGAGTGGGCTATCTGGCGGCCATGCAGAGCTTTCGTACCGATACCGACGTTCTGATGCTGACTACCAATCTGTTCAAGAAGGATCTGGGCTCAGCAAAATATCTGGATGTTAGTGTGTCTTTATCGGGCGTTGCTTCGATGGTCACGCCGTCTCTAGCCCAGGATCTTTCTGATGATATCATAAAAATGCTCACCCATTCTCGACCATATATCCGCAAAAAGGCAGTTCTAGCCATGTACAAAGTGTTTTTACAATACCCCGAAGCTCTTAAAGTTGCCTTTCCACGACTAAAAGATCGGCTGAATGATTCAGACCCTTCAGTGGTGTCGGCAACTGTCAATGTCATTTGTGAGCTGGCCAAACAGACCTCTACCAAGACTTTCCTTTCTTTGGCTCCTCAGCTCTATGAACTCCTGACTACTTCAAAAAACAACTGGATGCTCATAAAAATACTCAAGCTGTTTTCCAGTCTGGCTCCTCGAGAGCCTCGTCTGAAACCAAAGCTGCTACCTCCGATCCTCCAGCTTATGGAGTCTACTTCAGCAATGTCCTTGCTATACGAGTGTATTAACTGCATTGTCAGCGGAGGAATGCTCGACGAAGATGACTATAACCTTGCTGCCAAATGCGTGGGGAAGCTGTCGGTCTTTTTGGAAGAAACAGACCAGAATCTGAAATATGTGGGTCTTCTTGCTCTTACCAAAGTTGTTTCTCTACATCCCCAATTCCTTTCCGGTCAACAGAGTGTTATTTTGAGCTGCATTGATGACCGAGATCTAACTATTCGTGAACAGGTACTCACCCTTCTTTCGGGCACCGCAGACGAAGATAATCTCTACTACATTGTTAACAAGCTGATGGAACAACTCAGAGATGGATCACCCAAGACAGATCGGCCAGATGCAGCTGAGGCGCTTGAAAACATTACGGGGTCTACATCAAAATCTGATGCCAGCACTTTGAATAGCTATCCGCCTTATCGTACTCAGGCAATCCGAAAAATCGTTCAGCTCTGTTCTACGAAAACATATCAGCTAATTCCCGATTTTGACTGGTATGTTAATATACTAGTTGAGGTAGTGTCTTTGACTTCAGAAGAGCCCACTCTATCTGCAGATCCGGAATCATCCATCGGTGCCCTCATTGGTGAGCAGTTTCGAAATATCAGCGTCAGGGTGAAGTCCATTCGACAAGATATCGTCACTGCCACCGATAACCTGCTACGTGATAATATTTCCTCAATTCCTCTTCACTTTCCTTCGATACTCTTTGGAACAGTCTGGACTTTGGGTGAATATGCGGCAGACCTAGTTGACCCAGTGGAAACTGTCAACGTATTGCTGAGTATCTCAACACAGCTGGCCAACCAACCATCATATGCGGACTCTCTACCTCCGCTCCAAGCCATCTTTATTCAGGCGATCATGAAAATCTACACCTCATATGGCGGCAATACCCATATTTCTTGGTCTCGTGACCGTAGCTATATTGTGAAGGATATGTCCGGCAAAATTGAGAAATACCTTGCACGAAATGCCACATCTGCACATTTTGAGGTCCAAGAACGAGCAGTAGGGTTCTTAGAACTTCTTAAAGTGGTTGAACAAGGTATAAACGAACACGATGAGGAGGAACGTGAAGAACCTCCACTTTTGCTCACCGTCGCTCTTCCATCACTTTTCAACGCATATGAGATAACTCCGGTTGCAAAGGGTGCTCAAGCTCGTGTTCCTCTCCCCGAAGGCTTGGATCTTGATACGGAGATCTTCCCAGGATCGCTCACAGATGAGACGTCAGAAGATGATTACGATGATTTCGACTATGATACCTTCCGTGACGTCCAGAATTTAGGACCTAATCATTTTACGCGGGAGCAAGCTGTTCAAGAAGCAATTATCCCAGAGGCTGATCTTGAGAAGCAGAGGCTGGAGCGTGAAAAGCGTGTTCAGAACGATCCATTCTATCTTGGAAGTGCACCAGCCAGTTCACCTTCCACAAGATCTGGTTCTCCAACCATCCCCAATCATACGCCTACGAATGGTTCGAGCAGCCAAGGGTCAACTACTCCGAATAACCATACTTCCACTACTGCATACTCTCGACCCCGTCGAGCTAAAGTGGAAATTCTTCTAGATGACGATGATAACAACGAACAGAGTGTCAAGTTGGAAGCCAAGAAGAGCAAGAAGAAGTCTCTTCTTCATGTACAATCCCGACTTAGAGACTTGGACCTCTCCGATGGCGACTCTGGCAAAGAATCAGCAGCTGCTCAGAATGAGGTCGATCGAATACGCCGGTCACTAGCAGCAGCCACTGCGACTTCATCCGATGTTGAAGTTGTTCACAAAAAGATTACGAAAAAGAAGGCTAACGGCGAAGTGAAAAAGAAGAAGGCCACTGGTGAAAGCAGCACTGCTGATGGTGAAAAGAAGAAGAAGAAGAAGAAAGCCAAGAAGCCAGTCGTTATTGAATAGCATATAGTTCTACCTAGCTGCTGAGACATTTCATGTACTCTGTTCGCCTTATGGCCTCACTCTCTGTTTCCAAAAACGCAAGCATTTCGCAGAATGTACTCCACAGGCCATCATAATGCATATTTATATCACATTTTCTATTATCTCATACATACATATAAACACGCCTTAAGATCTTCTAGGCACGTTCAGGAGCTAACCCAACCTTTCCTCCTCGCTGGTCCTTGATATCGCTAGATCGTACGACTGTATTGGACACAGTCTTCTCTCGCTCAATCTTTTGTCCACAAACAACTTTCTCGATTTCTTCCTTGTCCAATGTCTCATATTCGAGAAGACCCTGAGCAAGTCTGTGCAGCTCCAAGCTCTTGTCGTTGAGCATCTTTCGAGTACGGCTTTCCGATGCCACTAGAAGGCTTCGTATTTCCTCTTCAGCAAGATGCCTGGTAGATGCAGACCAATCATTCCAGTTCTCTGCAAGGTCCATTGGTCCAATGGCATCGCACATACCGAACGACGTCACCATGGCACGAGCGACTTGGGTGGCATTTTTTAGATCTGAAGAACAACCAGAGGTTACATTTTCAGGTCCATTGATGACTTCTTCAGCTATTTTTCCTCCCATGCACACGTCGAGACGAGCCAAAAGCTCTGCCTTAGTCTGATCGTACTTGTCCATGTCTGGAAGCTGGAAGGTGATACCCAGCGCCGACCCTCGGGGAAGAATTGTTGCCTTGTACAATGAAGTAGCACCAGGGGTATAGAGAGCCATGATAGCATGACCAGCTTCGTGGAATGCAGTGTTTCGCCGAGACTCTTCGGTCAGAACCATTGTCTTTCGAGCAGCACCCATAAGAATTTTATCTTTCGCCCACTCCAAGTGGCTCATGTTGACAGAAACAGCCTTTTGCTGAGATGCGAAAATAGCAGCCTGGTTAACCAGGTTCATTATATCAGCACCGGAGAAGCCAGAAATTCCTCGAGCGATAATAGTCGCATCCACATCTGGTGCAACTTCAACTTTTTTCATGTGATGCTTCAGAATAGAAACTCTGCCGCGAACATCTGGAAGTTCTACGTGGACAATCTTGTCAAACCGTCCAGGTCGAGTAAGAGCCTTGTCGAGCATCTCGGGGAAATTTGTAGCTGCAATGAAGATGACACCCGTACTCTGAGAGAAGCCATCGAGATCAACCAACAACTGGTTCAGAGTCTGCTTAGAGTAAGAGTGATCCTTAGGATTACGCTTGCTTCCAATTGCATCCAGTTCATCAATGAAAACGATTGCAGGTGCCTTTGCCCGAGCATTCGCAAAAAGCTCACGAACTCGCTTGGCACCAACACCAACATACAACTCATCAAACTCAGAACCGGACATGAAGAAAAACGGTACTCCAGCTTCACCAGCGACTGCCCGAGCAAGAAGAGTCTTACCTGTACCAGGAGGTCCTGTCAGCAGAATACCCTTGGGAAGACGACCACCAAGTCCCGTGAACTTGGAGGGATCCTTGAGAAAATCCACCACTTCTTCGAGCTCGGCACGAGCTTCGTCAACACCCTGGACATCAGTGAACTTAACATTGCTAGTCTGACCATTGGAACCATCGATCTTGCTAGCACTGAGATCTCCGGCGCCACCTTTCAGAATAGAAGCGCTCTCGGTGAAGAACGTCAGACCAACAACAAGCCCCCAAGCGGCCAAGCCCATAGGAATGAGCCACTTGAGCCACTTGAGTAGTGACGATAATGCAGTTTCGGTGATTATCACGTGGACAGGATCCACCCTGGTGCCTCGGCCAACTCCGCCAACAGAAGACCCCAAGGGCCCTGCTCCGCCAGCAACAGCTCCAGACGGCACCCCAGCGAGATGAATTTCAGAAGCAGCTCTTTGCTGAATAGCCCTTTCAACAGCCTCAGCTTTGTCCAGATGTCCAATCAGCCGAAGAGCCTGTAGATACAGTTGTTCGCATTCCTGATTACCAGCCACTCCAGTCGATTCGTACCGAGAAACCACCAAATGGGGGTAGTTTGCCGTCAAAAGTGAGCGGTAGAAGTCAGCCTGAATGGAGGGATTGGAAAGCGCTCGATTAGCCGCCTGCTCCTTGGCAGAAAGCCCTGACAGCCCAGAAGAAGCGTTGGACGAAGTACCGCCCACCGAGCCAAATCCTCGGTATCGTCCCATATATGCAGCCCTAGCGCCGGCAAATACATGCCTAGACGCCGGAATCGATGTGATCCGGCCTATTTGGATGGTTGTGGCCGGGACCAAACCCAGCCTACCCAGCCTTGCTATCTGTACACCCCATGTCATCGTGGAACTAACGGGTGAGTGGACGGGTTTGGTGAAGTGGGAAAAAAGAAGTTTAAAGAAGATAGTCACGTGAATTGAGCCGCACGCCCAGGAGCTGAGTAATACTGCCGAATGGGGACGAGCTAGAAAAAAACCGGTCTGTCTTCTTCGTCAGCTCGTCAGCAAATGCAATGCTCTACATTATACGTGTACTTCTCCTTTGAATAGGCACCTAGTGAGATTCACACCGATAACCGCTGTGTAGTGGTGCGGCTGCAGCTCCGCTTCGGCGCTGACTTTTGACTTTGTGCTGATTGGCCGTGTCCCCGCGGACCGGTTGCGCCCCGACATCGGCCCTGAAATTTGTCACCGGGACGCACTATATATATATGATTCAGTCAGACCAAACCAAGTTCATCTGAGCAACATACAATGCCCTCTACACCAAGCACTCCCCAGACCTTGTACGACAAGGTCTTTGCTGATCACGTAGTCCACAAGGATGGAGATAACTATCTGATCTACATTGATAGGCATCTGGTCCACGAGGTGACCTCGCCCCAGGCTTTTGAAGGTCTGAGCAATGCCGGCCGAAAAGTTCGTCGAACCGACTGCACTTTGGCCACGGTGGATCACAATATTCCTACTACTTCTAGAAATGCCTTCAAAAATATAGCCACCTTCATCAAGGAGGACGATAGCAGACTGCAATGTACCACCCTGGAAGAAAATGTCAAGGCGTTCGGAGTTCGATATTTTGGACTCGACGATGACCGTCAAGGAATTGTGCATGTTGTGGGTCCTGAACAGGGCTTCACCCTCCCCGGAACTACCGTTGTGTGTGGAGATAGTCATACATCAACCCACGGTGCGTTTGGTGCCCTCGCGTTTGGAATCGGCACTTCGGAGGTCGAGCATGTTCTGGCTACTCAGACTTTGATGCAGAGCAAAAGTAAAAATATGCTGGTTCAGGTCAACGGTAAGCTTGCCAACGGAATCACCTCCAAGGATCTGGTTCTTCACGTGATTGGCCAGATCGGCACTGCAGGAGGAACTGGCAGTGTCATCGAGTTTGCCGGCGAGGCCATTCGAGATCTGTCGGTCGAGGCTAGAATGTCCATGTGCAACATGGCTATCGAAGGCGGTGCTCGAGCTGGTATGGTTGCACCGGATGACAAGACTTTTGCCTATCTTAAGGGCAGACCTTTGGCCCCCTCCGGTGCCGAATGGGACAAAGCCGTTGCGTACTGGAAGACTTTGGTCAGCGACGAGGGTGCTAAATTCGACTCCGAGGTTATAATCGAGGCCAAGGACGTTATTCCTACTATTACTTGGGGAACTTCGCCTCAGGATGCCCTTCCTATTACCGGCAAGACTCCCGACCCCAAGGATTTTGCAGACCCCACCCGAAGAGCAGCCATCGAGCGAGCTCTCGAGTACATGGGCCTGGAGCCCAATGTACCTCTTGTCGATATTAAGGTCGACAAGGTATTTATTGGTTCATGCACCAACTCGCGAATCGAGGATCTGCGAAGAGCTGCTTCAATTGTCAAGGGCAAGAAGAAGGCCGACAATGTCCTCCGAGCCATGGTTGTCCCCGGTTCTGGTCTCGTAAAGAAGCAAGCTGAGAAAGAAGGTCTTGACAAGATATTCGAGGCTGCTGGCTTCGAGTGGAGAGAGCCTGGTTGCTCCATGTGTCTAGGAATGAATCCTGATATCCTCGATCCTCACGAACGATGTGCTTCCACTTCAAATCGAAACTTTGAGGGCAGACAAGGTGCTTTGTCTAGAACCCATTTGTGTTCCCCTGTGATGGCAGCCTCGGCGGCCATTGATGGTCACTTGACTGATGCAAGAAAATACATTGAAGATGCTGATGAGACCTCGGTATCTGTCGCCATTGAAAGTGCTCCCGAAGCTCCTATCCCAGATTCTCTTGATGTACTTGAAGATGCTCCTGCTGAGAGTGCTGCAGCTGCAGAGCCTTCTGCTGAAGATAACGAACCCGTTACTGCACCACTTGGTTCCACTGGCATTCCCGTTTTTACGACTGAACAGGGTGTTGCCGCTCATGTTGATCGAGCCAATGTTGATACCGATGCCATTATTCCGAAACAGTTCCTCAAGACTATCAAGAGGACTGGTCTTAGTGTGGGTCTTTTCTTCGACTGGAGATTTCGAAAGAATGCCTCCGGGGAGCAAGAGAAGACGGACTTCGTTCTCAACCGAGCTCCTTGGGACCATGCCAAGGTCTTGGTTGTGTCAGGCGACAATTTTGGCTGTGGATCTTCCCGAGAGCATGCCCCATGGGCTCTTGGAGATTTTGGCTTCAGATGTGTCATTGCTCCTTCTTTTGGTGACATTTTCTTCAACAACTCTTTCAAGAACGGTCTTTTGCTCATCCGACTTCCGGAAGATCTGATCAAAGCCAAACTTGCACCTATTGCTGATCGAGGTGAAGAACTCAAGATTGATCTACCGGAACAGAAGATCTATGACTCCAAGGGAAACCTGCTTTTGGAGCATTTTGATGTCGACCAGTTCAGAAAGCATTGCCTGGTGAACGGTCTTGATGATATTGGACTCACTCTCCAGAAGGAATCATTCATTAAGAAATACGAGAACACTCGATCGTCCAAGTTTAGCTTTTTGGAGCAGCAGGGTGGTCAGAAAATCGCTGCCCGAAGAACTACCAAAAAGCTCAAAGCGGACTGGTAAATACGAACAGGTTATACGGATTTTTATATGAATAAACAAAATATAATATAATATAAGACTTAATGTAGTTAAACAGACCAGTTTGCTTGTACTTCCATCGCACCTCCATCGCACCTCCATCAGTGAATGAAATAAGAATTCTTACTGGCCATTTCCCCATTTGCATACCCCGCCAAAAACCCTCCGATCTACGATTCCACTGATGAATCAGAGAAACAAACAAATATTGGCCAGATCCCTTCCTGCTCCACATGTCGCTGCTCTTTATATAGCTGCGATGGTTGACAGGTCATGCAAACCGTCATGCAAACATTCCATTCACAGGTCACACTACAAATGGCCATGAAAACAAACAAGTTCACACTATATATATATAACTTTATCATAATAACATTAAGAGTGATTGAACCTCCCAGATCGCAATCAAACCTCTTCGATCTTTATACGTCCTCCCCCGGCTCTTTGCTATTTCTTTTCTGCCCGTACTTATACGATGGAACACAAGCATTATTTACTCAAATATATGCCACTTGATGCTCCCTATCTTTTCCACGTAGATGTTAGGGAGTCAACCACCGAGATAGCCCACTATCACAATCACCGGTATAGCATTTGTATCGGGCCCAAGATTGAGCATTATTTCAGCGCAGTCAATCGCGCTTTTGCTATAATGCGAATCAGGCAGTCTTATGATTTTATTAAAAGCACAGCCCCCAGTTTCGGCTTCAAAAAGTTTGGGGATATCCGGTATCTTGAAGAATTTGAACAAAAGTTCATCAGCCACTACTTTCTGCTTTGCTGGAGGTATAACAGTGTTGCCGAGCCAGATATCAACATAGGCCAACACCAACTAAAAAATAATCCTGAGTTTTTGGAGGATTGGACATCCCTTGCCATGGTATACCTAATGAGAGATTATTTGACACAAGATGGCGTATTCGAAGTAGAGCTTCAGACAATATGGGGTTATCCAGCACCGGCGAATTGCTAATATTGAATGCTCTGCAAAAGTAAAAACCCCATTTCTCGATAGATATATAGATATATATATTTATGAGAAACCGCCCAGAAGAGCCGATATAGAGACCCGAGAGTGGTCTTGCGTGCCCCGGCCCGCACACGGATAACGCTTTAGCGACGACAACGTCCAGATCTAAACAAGAATAATAAAAAAACTTTTTAGCTGAAGCGGGATACCGCTTTCTCAATGTGATATTGTATTATGCAGTATTTTTTTGTTATCGGAACATCCAGTAAAGCAACCTTAGCTGACAGGTTGGCATCATATTTTACAGTAGGCTACCTAGTATGCCCAGAACTATAAAAGAAAATCTTGGCAAGATGGTATATATCAAGAATGATGTGTAATAGGCTGTGAAGTATCTCAGAAGCAGTGGATTGTAGCCTGTGACTCGTCCCGATCGATAAGGTTTCATCAACAGATAAGTGGCTTCTTTTAAGCTCGGTGATTCATAAACAATTCCCCACTTCAAGTTCGAGGAACATTAATTGCTTTTTCAAGTGCGACTTCTGAACATCAAACCAGCACAGAGGCTTAATCTACCATATATCTCTTGCGTTAGACTATAGATGCCTCTCTAAAGCAATGCTAAACGATATAACTCGAACTTGGACAATAATATACCGGAGAGAGTCATTGTGTATCTCAGACGGCGTTTCAAAGATCACTGATAACGCAATTCGGCAACCGCCTTTGCCATCGCTGCATGCGGATAGATACATTAACTTTATCCTTTGCTAACTGCTCCAAGACACATGCTGATGAAGTAACACTCAAAATACCAATGTTCAAAACAATATCCTAACTGGTGATAGTGCGATTGAGCCAATCATACGAGGACCAGAAGCTTTATTTCCAGTACTCAAAGCCGCGCCTTGGTGCGCGAGATTCTTCAGCTAGTATGCCTCAATTCTACAAAACAATCGCACTGGAAGTTCAAGCCCATTCCAAAAGGTATGACAAAAGAAAGCCAATTTGATACTCAAATTCAGGAATATTTGCGCCGATCCTTTCCACCCTGCCTTACTTATCAATTCCTTGCACTCTTTTTAAGTTTTAAGTTTAGGTTATCGGGACACTAAGCTTTAAAAGGCATCGGTGCCTCATGTATCCAGCCGATAACCGAGATACGAAATGAACTGGTTACATTCTCGAATAATACTCGAATGCAACCATGGTGCACAGTCAGGAGATCGGCGAAGCATAAAAGTGCACGCAACTAGCGATGGTGTTTTAGAAATGATAAAAATTCTTACACATCTACCACTATGAAATACTCGCTCATATTGTTCTTAACTGCCTTGGCTGGATCTTGTCTAGCGGCACCCAGCTCCGAAGAACAACCCGGATTTCTTTCTATCCCATTTACTCATAAAGTAGTAGAGCACAGCAGCACACTCAACAGGCGCGATGAAGACCATACCGCAAATTTAGCCAATTTAGTTGCCCTATATTTGATTGATATTGAAATTGGTACCCCTCCGCAGAATGTGCCGGTTATCTTAGACACCGGGTCATCAGACTTGTGGGTTTTTGGGACAGGCGCCGTCAACACGCTGGGATATGGGTTTTATAACGAAACTGCTTCAAGTACCTATGTCGACCTGCACGAGAGATTTTCTGGTATTTATACATCGGGATTTGCCTGGGGTGACAATGTGAATGAGACCGTTAGTTTCAGCGACGTAACTTTGGAGAGTATACAGGTGGCAGTTGTATCAACCAACACTTTCAATTTCCCCTTGGGAATATTGGGTCCCGGACTGAAAAGTCTCGAAAACAACTATCCCCAATATGACAATGTCCCTATACAGCTGGTTGATCAAGGTTATGTCAATCGGAACGTCTATTCGCTATATCTCGACGATATCGATACGTCAACTGGATCTATTCTTTTTGGAGCAGTTGACTCCGCCAAATATACCGGTCCTCTCGTGGTATCCAACCTGACTGATAAGTTTTCCTTTGATGCCAATCTTGAAAGTGTTTCATGGGGGTCTAACACTGGTATAAATACCTCGTTCTCTGTTACCCTCGACTCAGGAACATCTCAGATTTACGTTCCTGATCAGCTATTTGACCAGGTTGTGGAAGATCTCGGTGCCACATGGAGCCCTACTGCTGGAGAATATGTTGCTAAAAAGCCTATTACTGACGATTTTATTTTCAATTTTGGGGGAGTAAACATTACTGTTCCTGCTAGCGAGCTCTATAATAAAACAACAACCGGTGACAGTACTCGACCTTATGAGCTGTGGATAAATCCCGGCAACCGGAGCATCGAGTCGTACATACTCGGTACTCCTTTTCTACGATCGGCTTATGTTGTCTATGACCTTGATAATCTTCAAGTTGCTCTTGCTCAATCTGCGTGGGACGCAAACTCTACTAATATTGAAGTCATCACTGGCGCTATACCGGGTGCCATTTCTCCTTAAAGCTAACAAGCTTTCAGATCCATTCATCTGACCTACCCTTATCCAGCTTAGGAGCTTTATACACAAATTAGGATATATACAATAAACAAATTCTTTTTCATAGATAAGTAGCCGGTATCTATAGATAGGATTTCTCATATCTATAATAACACTGGCATATGTTCCCGGACTTTATTTATCTATACTATTGTAGTACATAGAAGAGAGAGATATTGTTAATCGGCTGGTAGAGTAGAAAATTGGCGATGAAGCGGCTGTTTCCCAACTTAAAGAAGGCCATCGCGATATTCCTAATTCGGCCACGTTCAAACGCTTACAGCATTGTTTCGCCCAAACAAGCCACAGAAGTAAATATGCATCCTCCCTTACCCATGAACATTCGTGTCAGAACCTGAGCATCGATCTTCAAAAGAACAAGCAACAACGAGCGGAAAATTAATCAAAGCAGTAAAGCCTAAGACATTTTTTTCCTTATAATAATTATACTGCTTGATGAAAAAACTGAATCGGCTTCCGGCGTTTTTCAGAGAATGTTTCGCTATCAAGGCGATAGCCACTTATAGTAAAGATTATGGAACCATAACCCCACATTAGGAAGAGCACGATCATATTGGTGCAGTCGAAAAATAACCTAAACCTGGGGCACTTGCTTATATATCCATGACCTCCTCTGATAAGTCTTCCCTGAAATCATAATCGTCTTCTGCAGAACCATAATATCAAATGGAGGGATACTTCTCAGCCAACCCGCCGAGACCAACCTTTTCGTTTGAAGGTGAGCATTACCAGTTCGAGTCCTCGACAGAGCAAGAAATGTTGGATGCATTTCTGGTACAGCCTGACAACTGCGATGAGGAGTTTGCCCAAACTCCGGAGTATCGTGTTTTCGCACTTCTGAGCGAGGATAACACTTCACCGCCATCGAACATTTTCCAGACTAGAATTAGGAACGAATTTGATCCTAATGCATTTGCAATGGGCATTGACATGGATGCGCCCATGCGTGATGTTGATTATATCAAAAGAGAAATTGATGCTCCGCACGATTCATATATCGATTTTGAAGAAACAAAATTAGAAAGCGAAGTTTTTACACCAGAATCCTGCTCTGAAGTGTCCACACCCCATGAGTACAAACCGTCTCCAGCACTGTCATCTGATTCTGCTTCTGCAATCTCGGCCGGGT
This sequence comes from Zygoascus biomembranicola, assembly GCA_030556875.1. Lineage (NCBI taxonomy): Eukaryota > Fungi > Ascomycota > Dipodascomycetes > Dipodascales > Trichomonascaceae > Zygoascus > Zygoascus biomembranicola. The sequence continues at coordinate 188,921 of JAKTUV010000003.1, forward strand.
CTAATTTATCACCAGCCCACCAGGACATAGACTTTGAACCGGCAAAAACCTACTATGACGAGGAAATAGAAGAGTTGCTTCAGAGTAATTTCTACCCACCTAGAGCTATTCTTACACCTCCTCCAGAGGCTTCTGCTTATCCTGTAAAAATCGGCTATGCAAAAGATATGTTAGAGATATTGGGATTGAGATACTCTCCACCTAGAGGGAAGTATTTTGCTCTTAAAAGTTTGTCTAATGAAAATGAGAAAAATACGGCACGCCATGGTATTCAACACTTGCTAGAAAGAAATAAAATCATCAATGCGGCGAGACAGTTTGACAACATTGATCTGCATTGCTGGGTGGGACCATCATATTCGCAGGGCCTGCTTACTGAATCTATAGACCACAGCCTCTATATTGCTTTGCTACGCCCTGGAGTCAATGTTAGCCTAGAGGACGCGGACCATCTGCCTCGCGGGGGACTTACTGAGAAGCGATGCCAGAAAGGGCTCGGCAAAGGCAAAAAAAAAAACCCATCTCTCAAACCTTGGGACCCAGTAGAGATCCATTACCCCATTGGCTATATCAATCCGCAAATGTGGCTTCACATGACTGATCTGAAACCAAATCAGCAATATTGCTTTGATCTGAAGGAATTTCAGTCGGCACCGTTGAATGAAGGCCCAATCTCTGTGGAAAGACAGAATGACAGCTCCTTTGATCTCCTGCGCAATCAATATGATGCATTTTATCTAAGATATAGCCCGGAGACGTCTTATCGTGAATGCTACTGTGGATGCTGTAAAACTTGGCACAAGCGTGACCAATGCAATTGGCTGCATCATATGAAGTCAGTACACGGCATCCGCTCGCGAACTAAGCAACGATATGCTTTACCGCACATCATTGCCGAAAGACCGGACAAGAGAGCGGGCTCAGGATTCCTCATCGGCTTCTGCGATAAGTGCCAGTCATGGCAGAACATCAACAATTCCCGAGCCAGAGGCAACTACGCCTCGTGGTTTCTTCACCAGGCGTCTCATGATGTAGAAAGAAACCGACTAGAGGGTCGAAGTGGAAAAAAACTTTCTCGGCTCGATGTACTGAGCCAGCAAGTGATTGTACGAAAGGTAGAAGCAGCAGAAAGAACTAATACGATCCGCGAGATTGAGAGACTTTTGATCGAGGAACTGCGAGTTCACGGAGGAGCAGTAGTGCAAGGGAAATTTTTTGAGCGAGCGGAGAATTTCACTGTCGAGCATCCGTTGTAATCAGAAATTCGAGATGAATTCCATAGAAACAATAACAATAGAGAATACGAAATGATATAATGGTGATATTAGAAGAGCGCAGAAGAACGCCGATTGTCAAAACAGTAACTGAGTCTTAGAGTTGGTATTCCTCTGCAATTTACTGCTAATAATATATATTATTTCAGAGAGTGAATTACTCTCTTGGGCTCAGCTACGACTAACTATGGATGCAAATCAATAATATCAGACAGAGATCAGATCCAACACAACAGCAAAACAGATTATATGGCACAGATCATGTCACATATCACAGATCATAGGCTCAAACAGCCGCCAGGCCCAAACGAACTACAATTATATATTCTGGTTAGCTGTTATCTGTTATAGTTGGAATTGTCTCTTCCGGCAGTCTCTCGCATGCCAGGTTCCGACGAACCCAGAATACATGAGATGACCTCTGATATCATGATCGGTATCGAGTTTCAGATTCCTGAATCGCGCATTGCACTAAAGTGACGACAAAACAGCCGCCCAATCTCTCGCAAAACCGTTCCCATGGGCTTTTCAAAAAAGGCCCTGAATTTCTGATGGCTTTGCTCCACGCTTCCACGTAGCACCTCTCAGGAGGATGGAGTATTTCAGAGAGAAGTGATTCACCGAATTTCCCACTCGCTTGGGTGAGCAGAGCTCTTGAGTAGGCGAGTAAGCGCGATAGACATCAGAGATGGAGGAGAAGAGAATTGTTTTCCCAGCTCAGTGAAAGTTGTGTTGTGTTTTCATCGAGGAATTTCGTGGGTGACCGACCAGCCCTCAAACGTTAATTAAAAGATGGGTGGAAAATCAACGATCCCGACCTTCGCGTTGCACTTCACATAGAACAACCAATGTCCAACATAGTTATCGTACTTCCCAAGCATCTACAGGCAGAAAACATAGTTATAGTTGATTTTCTGCATCCTCGAACCAGGCAGAAATGTAAATTCATCAAATCACCGTCGGAAATCCTCGAGATCACCGCCATTGACGGGAACTTACCGCACTCGGATGCTGCTGGGATCCCAAAAGCTGTAAATGAGGCCCGAGGAATACTTTTCAGCCATGGATACGTCAAATCAGACGCGTCTATTTTGGTGGCTTCTGCCGTGAATCCGTTGTTTTTTGTTCTCCGCGTACTGCGCAAGCACGCATCGGACCGTTATATTACTATCGAGAATATCGAAGACTACCTCGAGGCAGAATTGAATGCCAATGACATTCAAAATGGAGTTGAAGTTATTCCTAGTAGTTTAATTGTCGACAAACTCGATAAAGTTTGCGATTCAAAGGTTGTTTCGACCGGCTCAAGGGCGTACAAATTGCTTCCCGAGAAGCTTGTTGCCTATTTAAATGGAGTACGGGAAAGAACCATTCCTAAAATACCCAAACATCTGATCAAAAAGCATGTAGACGAGCTCATTGCTCCCGTCAATGTCGATCAGGAAGCATCAGCCGACATGCGCCAGGCCGCTCTTGACAAACTGGCTATGACATTGATCAGTACCTATCTCAGTGCGGATCTCACGCATTTATTTATGAAGTCGCGAAACTTTGAAGAGTTTGACGAATATGTGACGAAGCTCGCCTTGAGCAGAGACCGGGCCGTAGAAGTTCAGCGAGCCCTGTCCGAACGAGACACTCCTTCGGGTCCTCCGAAACAGAAACCACAGCTTAAAAGAAAGGCTCTTCAGAGGAAGGCAGTTGTTCCGGACAAAACCAGTAGGAAGATTACTGACATGTTTGGCATCAAGGCGAAGACTGTCTAGGACCAACCCTCCCATATTCATATCCTATATATACAATTACCACCCCTTATGTCGAGAACTATCACCGCTTATGTCTACAATTATCACTTTGCTATATTTTGCATTTCAAAAGCAAGTATTTCTACTGGCCCGTGACGACATTAGAGTTATCGGGCTTCACAAGATAGTGATCGTAGTACCACTTCAATTCTTGGATACTCTCCAGAATATCAGCCCGAGCAGTATGTGCAAATGCCTTCTTAGGCAGCATCTTCATGAGATTCGGATTATGCCGGTAGCCAATTTCCTTTACGGTAGAAACGTCCAAAATTCGATAATGGAGGTATTGAACGAGACTAGGGAACTCATTGACCAGAAAAGCCCGATCCTGGTGCACGGAATTTCCCGCCAAAAGTCCGGTCCTCGGCTCAGGAACATATTTCTTGACGTACGCCGTGAGATCAGACGCAACGTCGGCTAGCTTGTTCTTGGAGTCAAGAACCCTTTGAGTGAGCCCACTCTGCAGTCGGTTAGCCGTGATAGATATTTTATATGCTTCAGTACACTTACCTTTCCATGGGTATTTATGCACCATTCGTTCATGTTGTTCATAACTTCTGGTGGTTGGCTGACAACTGCCTCGAATCCAGTCTATTCATTGTTAGCTCCGATCTCCACCAGAAATCCAGTTATAATCTTACGGAATACAAGCTATCCTATCTATATATCACCACTACTAACCTCATCTAGCAAGTTCAGCTGTCCATCGGTGATCAAACAGCAGATCTCAATAATGCAATCCTTGGTTGGATCCAAGCCCGTCATCTCGCAGTCAATCCAAACTAACGGACCACTCATTCTTGTTCTTCTAAAAGTGTTGGCCTTGCTTTTCGTTATGTCTCTAAAGTTGATTTCGCGGCTGGAATAAAACCGGCGGAGTGTCCTGGCAATACTCTGTTGATGAAGTCGTGGGATCAACATGGGAAAGTTCAAAGTCGGGCTAAATCTACTGATAAAACATCATCAATTGCAATATCTACAGCACACTTATGAACAGCTATTATATATTTTTTCCACCTATCGACCCCAAATTCCACCCAAAAAGCCCTTTTTCTTAGAAGGCTCCTCGTCAGCAGCTGCCTTCTCCACACTCTTGGGCTGTTTAGCGGGGGCTTCTCCTTCATTGTAGTTGATGTAGTTGAAAGCAATGTCGAAAAACACCGGTTTCACAGGTACAGGAAGAAGTTTGCCCTTCAGCTGGACAACATTTGATAGAACTTCCTCAGGTGTTCCCGTAGGATAAACATTGATTCTGTTCGAAATCGGTTCGTTGAGAGGGTTCTGATGCTGCTCCACGTATGTAGCTTCCAGTGAAGCCAAGGCATGTGACTTTTTCAACTCAGAGTCGATTTTTTCCATAAGCTCATCAACATTTTTCTGAGTTAGCAGGCCGCTGAGCAGATTCACAGTAATCCTGTCGGTCTCGGTGAGTTTTTCGCTCACAGCACGGAAAATTGCCAAGCTCTTGCTTCGCTCTCCCCAAAGTCGGTACGAATATCCCACAGCCAAACCCTTTTGAGCATAAAAGTACTTTTTGCAGGTGGTGAGGGAGTTGAAAAGCCCTTCGTCATTAAAAACGCCGGGCAGCTCCAACAGCTGACCGCATGACTGCAAAATGCCATCATAAACTCGTAAAATATCTCTGGTGATCTGAAATTTGGGAGTGAGTTTCACCTTGGCAGCCTGTTTCTCCTCCAGTTGCCCAATGAGAACCTGGTCTCTGTGGATTCGTGTGGTGATCAGACTGTAGCTGATATATGTAGAAATGATGTACAGAGACTGGTCCGAATCTCCGCTTTCTTCGGCCTTGTCGATCACCTCGTGCAGCTTGTCCAACGCCTCCTGCCAGGCCTGCAGAACAACATCGAAATCATCTACCGAGATATTGTTTGCCAAGTTTTTACCTGCAGCTCTGGCTCGCAGAATACCAGCTGCTACATCGGGATCTTCGACACGGGTAGAGTGCTCGCTCCACACGATTTCACCCAGTTCTGCACTCGGGCTGGAATCGGTCAGTTCAACAGCTGACTGATCAACGCTCTTTACCAGCGTAACAAGAGCCTCGTTCTTTTCAACTGCAACGATTTTGGCCAAGGTAGGAATATCCTTGTCTCGTCGCTGCTTAGTCTGATAAACAGCAAATCCCAAAGAAGGATCAACACTGCTGCTCAAAACCTCCCCAATCAGTTGCTTCGCATTGTCATTGATGGTTTTATTCGAAATAGCAGCTAGGCAAACTCGAGCCTGGCTGTATGAAGTGATGGTTTGATTCCATCGGTGCTGCTCGAACGACAGAGAAGCTCCAATCAGCTCCTTCAGAGCCACAACCTGCAGCTTCCAGTATGCCGAAAAAGGCCCATCAGCGTCTATCTTGGTGATGCTCGCCAGATCGGCCTTTTCGTAGAAACTCACTGCTCGGGCGAGTCGGCTGATAACGTGACGGCGCTTGCTGGCCGATCCGCTCACCTCCAACGTCGATTTGGTCTCCATTGCCTGGGCCCAGGCCTTCTCCATCAGCAGAACAATCAAATAAGCATATCGGACATCACTTGAAAGCTGCTCGTATCCGATTTCCGCCGCTTTTTTCAGCGTCTTGGACCCCTTAGCCGTCTTGTGCTGGATCTTCAGATCTTTACGCAGCTTGGCAATCTGATTAGATAGACTTTTCCGGTAACTCTGGTACTCTGTCGGAGCCCCCGACACGATGGCCACCGCTCTCGCCTCCAAAAGCTGCTCAAGCGGGTTTTCCAGGGTGGTCAATTTGCTCATGTTGGTAAAAGCTGAAAACTGTCAACACTGTGTTTCCGGTTGAAAAATCGTCCCCAGCAGCTGCACCGCCAAATTTCAGTTCACCACTGCTTGGCACCAGCACGTCTAAACGGCCAGATATTTAGCTTAAGCCCACTGGAGGGTCTTCTATATTTGATATTCAGCGAGATACTGCATTTATAGACTAAAACATGCCTTTTTGATCCCTGCAGTTTCGGCCAAACTCCGTGCTTACCTAATATTGCCGGATCGGTCGACTGTATGGCTTCTCTTCCAATTCATTAAACGGCTGGTGAAACTACCAACTCCAATTCACGCGACTTGTAGTTCTCTGATTGGCGCCATATGGTCGTTATTACAGGTCTCTTGAATCTTGATATTGCATCGGAGGAAGCCCTGGTTATCCTGCAACAGCTCGATCTGTCCATTTCCTCTGCTCAAACTAAGTCCTACAAAGACGGAACCACGTATTATTGCTTCTACAAGAAAGGAATAGCTATTTCAACTAAAAACGGTCAGGTGGATTCAATTGAGCTTTATCAGGATGACAAAAACTACTCTAAAGTCGATCATAATATGATCCCTCATCCACTGACTGCCGAGTCTACTGGCAAATCCCTTGTTGAATCCTTTGGAGAACCTCTGGAAAAGGGTGGAGGAACCAAATCTCAGCCAATTGATATCTGGCTTAGATGGAGTACCTTTGAAATCACTATCAAGTCGCGCGATTGGAATCAAGCGTCTTCATTCCCTTGGGCAACATGTGCAATTTGGGGTACCATATCAGAAAACTAAAAACTGAGTGGACTATGAGATTACCTATGTTACTATCACTATTTACTTGTTACTCTTAGATATTATGTATATATACGTTGTCTGGGCGCAGATCACATTTGATCCCCTGTCTCGATGTTCTTCATAAAACTGTCCCACACTTCGTTGCCGACCACTTCTTGCATGCGTAGAATATCTTCTCCAAAGAAGCTATCAACAACAGGATTGCTGGGCCCAGCCGGCGATTTCATCTGGAAAAATCCCAAATCATTTTCAAGAGGTAGTGCGAAATTTTGTTCATCCATCTCTCGAAGCTGCACATCGGGTGAAATACCGGATCCGCTTTTATGCGAGCTACCCACTGTGTGCAATGAATCAGGTGAATTATCATCAACCGTATTGCCTCCGGTAGATGCTGAACCGGATGTGGTTGATCCATGCTTCTCAGGCGAGCAAAGCGTGTCCATTTGAAGATTCACGTCATCGGTATCCAGCCCCAGTGTGAAAGCCTTCTCAGTCTGTTCCTTCTTGCTCCTCATGTATGATCCGAACTCGTAAGTCTTGCTTCCCTTAACAGGTATCCGCTTCATACCTTCTAATACATACGTCTCGCTGCTAGCTACTGTGTGTAGCTCTGCTCGATCTTGCGCCGTCATGGTACTCACTCTTCGAGCATGAAGCAACATGGCCTGGGCAAATCTGCAAAGAAGACCATTAAACTTGGCTTTGATCATGAGCTGTTCTAGAACAAATTCACAAGAATCTAAAGTCTTCACAAGAGTCTGCTTCTCTTCTTCGTCCACACCCTGATCATTGAGCAGGCGCATGACCGCCACCACACTAGCATGCATAAAATAAGGCAGGATGAAGGCCGAGATTGGATAGTTGAATCTCTCGACCACTTTTTGTCCATCAGGGGTGCTAAAGAGCCACTGATGCAGCTCGATTATTCGCATGGAACACTCCACTGTAACCTTCTTACTAGAATTGAATTGTGAATTTGTCGATGCTCGCTGCGCGTATACACGATGCAAAACAACCAAAGTTTTAAGATAGTCAATCTCCATTACAAATCGCTCGTACAGGAGCTCCAGCGGATCAACTGATGGGCCATACTGCTGCGCTTTATAAGGTCCGTCGGTAGCCTTCTGTCTTATAAATTTGGGTAGCTTGTTGTAGAACTTGCGTATTTCCGCATCCAGCTGCCACAACTCCTTGTATGAGATATGAGACTGCCTGATTCCCAGGTTGGCGGAAAACGCACGGGCACGGAAACGGACAAGACGGTTCTGGAAAATCATAAAAGAAGACGATGTTGGGACAGTGTTGAGATCTTTAGAAACCGGGAAATGGCCAAACGCAGCCAGCATATCCTTGGAGTCAATGTTAGCCGGCTCGTTAACATCTTCCTCGATGGGGTTGATGCCCATTGGAAGACCTTCACTTATGGCACAGTAAGCATCCAAGTACATGACAACTGCCCAGATTCTTCGCCGTTCTTCAGCATCGAATGGAGAGAGAACAAAATATTTTGGATCTCGGTGGAGTCCCATACTCTGAGCGACTCTGATAATCTGGGACATATTACACCACCCCTTATCCAGCCAATCAGCGAATGGAGCTTGAGCGAACATCCATAGCACCAATACTCGCACATTGATGAGTCCAGGCTTGAACGTGATCTTGCCGATCTTACAGCAGAGCTCTACACCTTGGGTCCAGACATCTAGCTTCTCTTCGTATAATCCATCTAATGCCTCAGGTGTTTCTTGAGGAGAATAGCTTTTCAAAGCCAGAATGAGCATACAAAGAAGTAGGGCGACCCAGAGGATTTCGGTTTCAGAAGGAGCCATCCAGAAATCGTGGAAGGTCTGGTCAAACCATGGCCGATTGACAACGTCAACTGTAGGAGAAAAGACCTCGAAGTATCTTTCGACCAAAAGTTGGCAAGTTTCTTTGTCTGGGATGGAAGACAAGACGTCTCTGCCGGTATATCGGAAACCAGAACTGGCCGTATCGACAGTGCCATCATTCTTGATACCTTCAACCATATTGCACATACCAACATCTTCATTCATGGACCTGATAGTCTTAAAAAATTCTTGAACTTCGTGCATCTCGTGGAATAAATAGACCCAGTGGGTGTCGCCATGGTAAATGGAATTGCCCTTTTTATCGAGCTTGAGCATACCTAGCGATTCGCCAAGCTCATCCATAGTATCCGGCTCAAATTGACTTCCATCTCCATCTGAGAGATCTCCATCGTCGTCCGGAGACTGTGAGCTGTTTTCTTTTCCATCTTTGTTACTGAGCATGGTCATAATCAGCTGCTCCATCATATCCAACCTTTGTTGGATATTTCCACTTCCGCCCCCAGAGCCCAGCAGTTCGGCTTTTCTATTCAGAGCAAATTCCTCAGCAGATAGCATGGCTCCCACTGAGTTGTCTGGCTTGAGCTGAGTGGATTTCTCACTAGGCTGATAAATAGGTCTGCCAATGTTGGGTAGAATGAGCCCATTGGCTACAGCAGACGACGACGAGCCATCATTAGGCGAAGACCTGATTGACTGGCTCGAAGGACTCTTGAAAATGGCTCTGGAGGAGGACGAAGAACTGGATTTTTTCGATGGTTGCTTATCTTCTCCACGTGCATAATGGCAGTTTCCCCCGTTCTTCTTGATGCAGTTGGAACACGGTTGATTCCGATCGCATTTGAGCTTCCGGTTTCGACAATACTGGCAGTTTACAGGGACTCGGCGACGTTTCTGGCGCTGCTGGCCTTCAGGTGGCGACCTTTCCGACGGTGAGAAGTCCTTGTCGTCCAAACCAAGGGATTGAGCCATGAGCGCCTCGTCCACCTCGTAGGGGCCCTGGAAGTCTTTAAATGAGGCCGGTCTCATGACGTAGGGCAAAACTTATCAAAGTCTTTGTGAAGTGGTTAATATAGCGGGTTTGCTACTACTGGGGAGATGTAACTGTCACGGGCAAACGCTGTAATTACAACGTCGAGCTGGTACACGAGAGTCGGGCAGGGTAGTCGAAGAAGGGAGGAGTGTTGGGGCTCAAGTGGCGAAATAAAATCCAGTAGAAATAAAAACCAACAAGTTCAAGGAAAAGGTGGTGAATAAGCCCTTCAGCGCCTGTTAATGGTGAAACTGTAAGAATTGCTGTGTGGTCCGGCGGGGGGGGGGAGTGGAGGATATTCCTTATGTCAGCTACATTGCATACCAAATCTCGGATTTAAGCGTGCAACAGGTGAGCAGTAAGTCCGCTGGAGTCTGCGGCAGTTTCGAACGGACACCGTTGGAGAAATTTAGACAGCCCTCGTGCGACGGCAGGGTGATCTCAACACGAGGTGACTAACGGTGACTGTGTACGGATTGACGTCGATCGTATTTTGGCGATGTGCTTTCTCGTATTTTCGTCCACCGCGAGATGAGATGAGCGGAGTTAAACGTTATATGGCATTTACACAACTATGTAGCTCGGGCCTTGCCCTTTCCTTTAACATCGACATTTCCGGCAGTCTGCTGCGATGCTTCTTCTCGTATGCCCTCGAAGTTGGCTCGAATCTGTAAATAATGCTGCAGCTCATCGACGCTCACCGACGGAACCAGGGCCTGCTGGCTCTTGGCAAAATCCTCCTCATTTACCAGGACGTTACAATCGTCTTCCGTAGCTTCGTTTTGAAACCACCAGCGGGTTGAGATGCTCGGCTTTTGTTGCTCAGCTCGTTGTTTGTTCAGCGCCTCAATCTTCTGATCCACTTGCCCCGCAGTCCTGGTCATTGCATTGAGCAGAGCGTCGCTGCATAGAGCGTAGAAATCCGCTCCCGTGTACGTAAATGAGCACTTGTCGGCCACTCGTTGGAGATCCACAGACTCATCCAGGTGGAACTTTCGGGTCAACGCCTCGAGAATGGTCTTTTGCTTCTCGTGGGTATCTGAAATACCAAGATATAGCATCTTGTCAAATCTGCCTGGTCGTAGTAGTGCTTCGTCAAGCAGATCAGGCCGATTTGTAGCTCCAACCACGAATACTCCCTCGCCTCCAGATCCGCTCATACCATCCAGTTCAGCCAGAAGCTGTGAGACAATTCTGTCCATCACACCGCCGGAATCACCTTGGTTGCCCCTTTTGGGTGCGACCGAGTCCAGTTCATCAAAGAAAATAACGCACGGTCGGGCATCTCTTGCTTTCTGGAAGACCTTTCGTACGTTAGCTTCAGATTCACCAATATACATGTTCAGCAGTTCAGGTCCCTTGACAGAGAAGAAATTGAGAGAAAAGTTGCTAGCAATAGCCTTGGCTAACAGAGTTTTACCTGTACCGGGAGGACCGTAGAATAGAATACCGGACCGCTTCTTGACACCATCGCTGAACAAGTGTGGATACTTTAGCGGCATTTCAATGCTATCCAAAATCTCCTTTTTAACACCATCTAACCCACCGACATCACTCCATTTGACATTAGGAATTCGCGGTGCACCAATGGAATCTGAATACTTCGCACGGGCCTCAGTAATAGCTTCATCGAAATCTTCAGGGGTTATAGAGATAACACCTCTTCCACCAATAAGAATATCAATCTCATCATAATCGTCAGAGTATAGTTTTTTCAATCTTCGCTCTGCCTTGCTCTTAGCACTTTCGATGATGGATATCAGGTCAGGGGGTGTCAGACCTGCAGATTGGAGGGCCAGGTTATCGATCAAGACATCTTCACGGAACTTATAGCCTGAAAATATGGCTGAGCGTAGATCGTACTGATTGAGAAGTGCCTTGCTCGGAAGGATGCCCCTAGATGCATAGAACTGGAAGATTTTACCTCGTTCCGCCTCACTAGGCACACCTACGTTCACTTCAAACATGAACTTTGAGCGAATTGCTTCCGAAATTTTGTCACTTTCTGCAGCAGTAGCAGACATGATGAAACTTTTGCCGTTAATATGTTCATCTAGAACTTCGGCCACATTGGCCACGAGGCCTCCATCGGATCCATCTTCATCGGACTTCCGAGCGATGGCCTCGATGTGCTGCAGCAGCACCACACAGGGAGAGAGTGTAGCAGCACGTTCAAGTCGAGCCTTGAGTAGTCCAACAGTCTTGTTATCTCCTTCACCAACCAACTGATAGCAGTCAATTTCGAAAAGATGAATTCCGAGCTTCGCAGTGGCTGCTCGAACACAGGTAGTCTTACCAGTCCCACGTTTGCTTGAGTCGAGAAGAATCGTAGTTTGTAGATTTCTACCCTTAGATTGAATGCTCGCCTCAAACAGATGTTTTACCTTTTGGTAGTAATCAAAATCAGTAGAGTCATCATAAGAAAAGCTCTTGGGCAGACTCAGGTAATTTCTCCAAGGAAGATCCGTCGAAACAACAGGAGAACTAACCAGACCACTCTGGACCATTCTGGTAGCCCTGGGATCTACTAAGCAAGCGGAGTCTACATTTTCACCTTCCTTAGTAACTAGAGAGGTGACTTTGAACCAAGCAACGCTGTCTGGTTTGCCCGAGGGTAAAATGCCTTGCGGCTTGGCTGGACTAGTGGAAAGTGTTTGAGCCAGCATAGTGTCTATTGGAATAGCAATAATGTCATTGAGACGGACTACCCTGTATGAAGACTCAAAGTAGCTTCGCAGACCCGAGAGAAATGCAGATTGGTATGCACGTTCAGAAGTTACAGGAGAGGCAACTCTTCCTATTGTAATTTCGCCGCAGATTGGAACGACCTTAGATAGACGCCCACCAGAAGGCGAGTCTATCTTCTGTAAAGAGATCTTTTCATCGGCATCTCCAAGGTTGTGTAGGAGCAGAGGAGATAAGTAAATGACATCCGACGAGATAGTATTGGGTTCGGGATACGAAAATACTTGAATAGGACGCTTTGACGTTGCAGTTTCTATACTGACAATATCGCCAGAGAAGAGGCCCATTCTAGCCAGTCTTTCAATTTTGAGGAATCCAATACTTTCCATATCTTCGTGGTCTTGAGGAGCTGGGGTGATCGATCCGGGATTAAGAGGTGATACCAGCGGAAGAGCCTTGATAATATATGGTCTTGACGGGTTATTAGATATTCTGCTTATTTCATCGATAAATGCAGCTTCATTGTCGGCAGATGACGCTTGAGAAGAAGGAATAGCCTCCAAGTAGTTTGCAATCTCCAGATCAAGGTCATCCAGATCTTCTGTCTCGTCGCTGGACTCCGATTTATAGTGGCCATTGATTGTAGATGACGATTCTTGTTGTGCGATCGTGGGCTGGTCCTTGACAACTGATATTTTGGTTGAATTCTCCGATATAAGGCCCTGATCCACCGGTTCACACAGACGAACTCGGCAGCCGAGGTCACTGAAGAACTCGCCTTGTCTGATCAAGCCGTTGTTAGAGTAAAGAGCATTCTTCAGAGCCTGTCTCTGGCTGTCAGCTGTGCTTTTTTCATACAGATCAGCCGGGAAACTGACGATTACTCGGTCCAGCTGAACGGGGCTAGTTCGAACCACCTCGACATGATGAGACCCGGAAAAAAATAGCCGATTAGATTTAAGAATACATGAATTAGGAGGCAGAGAGCTATCAACAAGCGCCTTAAAAACAGTCCAGCCAAAGTGGGGCAAATGGCCTGGGCCAGATCGAATAGCCGCGAAACTGTGAGCAGACAAGCCGAGGCTCCTGTACAGATCCACCGACAGAAAAAGGGTTTCTGCCAGTTCACTAGACGGATTATTTATGACGCTTAGTAGCGTCGCCCGTTTGGTGTGCCTTTTGTTTCTGCTCGGAATTGCAATCGGCATTGTGAGAAGGTGGGGCAGAGGAAGATGCTAAAATGTGGGGTGGGTGGTGATAAGTTGAGCCGAGACCTAATCCGAGCCTTAGGCAGGAGGATACAGTTGGATGTCGGGCATACGGAATTATATAATTTTTTTACTCATTTTACATTTTATGTAAGCTTTTACCACTCTGGCTGTTTCATGTAAGTTTCTGCTTTTTAGGAACAAATGCCTGGAGCCGATGATAAAAGTCCAGCGCAATTAGACAGGGAATAATGAAAGTCGGCAGGTAAATGAAGAACAGATTCAATCGGACAGGGTCGCTGATTCCAGAGTGGAACAGAATCTCAGCCAAGCACGCATAGGTGGTGATGGCAGCTTCGACACCGTAGATCAAACAGGCCGTATATACTTTTACGGAATCTTGATGTTAGTCTAGCTGGAATGTTTGGGTGTTCATTCTGGCTGTACTTACCAATGGCCAAGCCAACTGCTCCAACAGCGAAGAATGGAACTTGGAAAACCAATTCAAGTAAAACAAACGATTTCAGCCATGCCGAGGGGCGTTTCAATAGAATGTCGTTATTCGTCTCCTGGTGGTATAGTGCAATGTTCTTCTGGAACTCGAACTGGAACTGCTCGGGAACTACAATGGTAGAATCGATAACCAGGGAAATAAATATGTGGGCCAAGCTAAATTCATTCTAGTCAGCTGAGTTCGGTTGATTCTGTGCTACCAGCTATACCTACAAATAGATGACATAAAACAGGTCTTTCTTTCGCTGCAACAATGGCCGATTCTTCAACAATGGCATGGTGGGATGGAGGTGTGCAAGATGACCGACATCATCAGTAAACTTCAAGTTTGATCGCTTTTGCTCTACAGCTGCACCACCTTCACGTATTTTGAATATAAGACATACTAATATGATAATGGATGTATGATAATGATATGTATCCTAGTGAAAATATTTACAAATGGCTCAACATAAATAAATTGTCCGGTACTGACAAATCTGCGCATGCTTCCTCCCCCCAGTTCTAGAATCCACTCTCCTTCTCGATTTTTTGTCTCGCCTGGTTGATTTTCATAGCCAAATAAGCTGATCCACCTTTGTCTGGATGGTTCATCAACATGGCCGTCCTGTGCAATTTATGCAGTTCTTCCTTGCTCAACTTATGAAAAGCATCTACCCCTAGAATCAGCTTGGCTTCTTGTAGCGTCATATCTGACTCAAATCCACCATGATAGAATTCAGATTCGTCAGGAGTAAACACTTTTGCCTTGGTTTTATTAAAATCAAAAAGCTCCGGTGGCAGCATTTTGAACCGTCTGTAAGCCCGGGATCCAGCACGGGCCTGAATATATGTTAGATCCTATTTGTTTTCCAGGCATATCACGTTCAAGCGACCAGCCATTACTCCTATTGAACACCTACCGTAGTGAATATCGCTCCCAGACCCAGTCCTATAAATATTGCCGGCCATACCATTGGTGGAGACGGGAAGATGAGGGATCCTGCTCGGGGTTGAACAGTGGCACGGGTGAAGGATCGAACAAGTTAAAAATCAAACAGTCAGAAGTACTCCGCTGCTCTCCAACGTTTGGCATTTTTCCGATATTTATTTATAATGAAGTGTTACTACTTTTCTCCAAAGTATACCTATCCTCTGTTGATTTATCATATCAGCTACCGTTTATGGCTAGATCGTTTCCAGATAAGTGATTTAATAGCTTTCAGATCCCCCATCTGAAAAACTCACTGCTTCGGATTGGCTGGGGTCTCAAAACTGCTTAATCTTATCCTGACCTTATCCGTGCGGCGCAGAATACAGAAAATGCAGGATGGTGAAAATACGATTTCCATCTGAAGATCACAATTGGAACCTCGAAGTGTGATTTCCTTTGGAATCAGTAGATAAATAATTGCGTTCGGTATCGTTATTGTTGGGCTCCAATTCGGTATTCGAGGACACTCGTAGACAAGTGCGGTCCTGTCAGTCAGTGAAATGATATATTTAAGGTATCTATTATGGGAATAAGAATATATCTGCAGCTTAGCAGTATTGTGAAACGACAGCTGAAAAGCCAATCGGTAAAATTCTGCAGTGTGGTTAATACTAGGATCATGTGGAGGTACCGGTCGAAGACATCCATAGTATTCGAGGCTCAAGGTCCAGGTGGTTGTAGTGGTCAAACGGTATCTATAACTAAAGTTTTCCGCCAAACAAACTCCCACACATCCTTCAGCTCCCGAGGATACATTTTACTGATCCCTTTAGGAACTTCTCGAGACATAATGAAGCCTGCTCTCTCGAGAGTCCGGCGCGAGGCAGTGTTTTCGGTGTAGGTATGGGCAACGAGAGCGGTAAGACCAAGCTGCTTATCGCCCAGTTCTTGTATAATTGTTTGCAGTGCTTTACTGGTGATTCCCTTTCTCTGGTAGTCGGGATCGAGCCAATAGCCCACGAACCCGTATGGTACATCTAGATCTGGAAATGGCTCCACGAAATCACTACTAGGGCGCGTGGCATACCGCACCTCGGAAGGAAGAACTCCAATTGAGCCAATCAGTTTGTCTCCGTCTCGAATGGCATACTGAACATGCACCATAGCCCCATTCGTGCTCGGGACTTTCAACTCGCTCATCTTATTGGCATATGCAATGGCATCCTTTTCTTCATAAGTAGGCCCCACAGGAACCTGGCCGAGAGAATCAGTTACACGCCTATCGCTCAAGTTTTTCAGAATTTCAGGGACATCATTGATGGTAATTGGAGATAGCTTGTAGGTGGAAAAAAGAGGAATCTCGGAAGCGTGCGACATCTTGTATTGCGTTAATCAATTAAACCAGGAAATCCTTCTATCTCTTATAGTCAGAATATGGGCTCTTAGTCATTCTATTTCTAGATAAGCCCAACTCTCTGGAATGCAGTCGAAAAAGCAGGAAGTTTGTCGAACGGGTGAGATAAAGTAGCCTATCATGCGGCGGTGATCTGAGTCATTGTGGAGCGGTACATACCAAACTAAAAAGCAGTCCAGCAGAAATATAGCTTTATGCAGATAGCCCCCTACGATTGGCATAAACAGCCGCCTTGGAACTGAAAAGAATGGATGATGTGGAAATGTTCTGGAGTTTTCCATTTTAGATTCGGAGACATGTCATTTTCGTTATCAGTTGCCAAGATGGGGCCAGATAAGCCCGTTTAGGCATATCTACGTTTAAAGAGTTTGAGATGCAAAAAGCTAGCTGGCTGGACTTCATTCGTCATCCACCAGTATAAACTCCCAAATGTCCTTCTTTTCTCTTGGATACTGCTTGATTGCGCCTTCTTTTATCTCCCTTGTATAGACGAAGCCGGCATTCTCCATCACTTTCCGGCTGCCCTGGTTGCCTACAAATGCATTGCCCAGGAACCTGGTCAGTCCGAGTTCTTTTCTTCCCACTTCCTCTAAGAAGACTTGTAGAGCCTTGGACATGATTCCACGACGGTGGTAGTCTGGGTTCAGGACGTAGCCAAGAACTCCAAACGGAGACTCGAAACCATCAGGTACCGGAATGAACATGGATGATTCAGGGGGTGGGATCTGGTGGTCCAGAGTCAAACCAATATTTCCGATAAGCTTGTCTCCATCGCGAATAGCCAAATTGATGTATATATCCTCACCTTTTGTGTTTTTCACCTTTGCACCAGCAATTGTATTGATGAAAAACAGAGCTTCTTCTGTGCCGTAGGTGGGTCCCATGGGAATTCGAATATACTGGGTCACACGGATATCAGTACAATTTTTGACCACCTCGGGAGCATCGCTCTCTAGATGAGGTGATAAGCTGTAATCATCAAATAACGCGTATTTCTGTTCTTTTGGCGCCATGGCTTTTCAGTTTGACTGTAATCCACAGCTTTTTGATCCAGATAGTGGTTATCAAGCCTGGGATCTCTAAGCAAAAACTTATATACGGTGAAACTGCACGGCACCAATGACTCTTCACTGACTGAATGTAGTATGTATGATTAGTGACATAGAAACTCGGAATTTTCAGATGAGTCAAAATATAATAATGTCATCCTGTAAAACGTTTTTTTGGATTTCACCTAATTATTGGCTTTCTCGCTCCATATACTTTATCGCACGGGGCTCATTTTCTAGTTAGCTAAATGGTGGTGGAGACCCACTTTGCCGGAGGGACTTCATACTAAGGTCGAGCTGCAAAAGACAGACAGGTTTTCTACAGTATTCTTTTCTGGCTGGTTCCATCAAAAACTACATAAAATCGTACACAATTGACCTTTGTTAGCTGTTTTGCGGACTTCAGGTACCTTCGCCCTGCATGTTGGGCAGCGAGCGACTCCCAACATGACGATGCTTCATCACACAGCCTTGGTGCCAAACCTCTACTTCGGAACACAGCTGTGGCCAGATAGTTGTGCAACTCAAAAAATACCTGTGTAGTCTGGGTGTTAGTTGTATTCGGAGTGCGGTTTTACTATCTGCTCGCTCTACCCGGGTTGTACACGTGAAGATCACGCTGGATCGGCCGTCTGGGCGCTTCTTTGTATTGAACTCGTAGATTAAATCACCCAAGTATCGGTTTCACGGGCATTTATACCTCCCGCTTGCATCTGATTTGACTGGGTTTTTATCTTATTTGCATTTGACTTGCATCTGACTTGCGTTTGGTTATCTGTTCGGCTATTTTCTGGCAAATATGGATACTCGCATCCCTGCTCCTCCTCCCACGAGCCGAAGCGGCAGCGGCAAGCACCGGCTGGGCCGCAGCTCTTTGGATATCAACCTACCTAATAGAATCTATGAACACAACTCGCTGAGTGCTGAAAGCATAGAGGAGCACCCTACTGTTAGTCCCGTTCCTACCGACGTTGGATTCCACGGGGAAAACTTAGCTGAGAATACTCTACAAGAAGAGGATAACGAAGAGGATTTTCTGGAATTCCGTCTCAAATCTGAATATGATGGCATTATGCGTCACTCAGAAGATACAGGTCTTCCACAGATGCTCCGATATGGCCGCAATGGAGCTTCGGGCTCTAACTCAAATCTCGATCTGTCAAGCCCAATTTCTCCTAACAAACCATCGAGCGTAACTTCTCCTACATACGGCGGCCCTTCGTCTATAACTGGCGCAAGTGTGGGCTCCAGTAAAAATAGCATAAAATCGGCAGGGTCGGTTGTTTCTCCACCCCTGAATCCCAGACAAACGAGTGGGCTCTCCAAGATGAGTATGCCAGAAGCAGCCAGCTCCCCGCAATCCCCTAATGGCAAGCAGGCTGTCACAGAAGCACCGAAATCTCCTGCTGCTCCTGTTATTCCCCACCCTTCGGAATTTAGCCATCTAGAGCTTCAACAGCACAATCCTCTTGGCTCCTTCCCCACTCTTGGACAAGCTGGGGAAGAAAGTGACCATGAAAATGACGATGAAGAAGAAGGCTGGCAGGAAATGAAAACTGTTGGTGCATATGACATTTACGATGATAAGAATAACGTGGTTGTCCACAAGCAAGAGTCTGAAACAGAGACCAAAGAAGATATTGCACACATACAAGCTGTAAAAGGCTACACTAGAGTTACTCGAGATGAAGATGCCAAATCCGTAACGTCTATGGATGAGGAGACTGGCTACTTATTTGATGAGGATGAGCTGTCAAGAAACCCTTTGAGCCAGCTTCAGGCTACAAAAGATATGCTGACTGATGCTCAGCGAATTGCATATGTCGGTCTCTGCCGACTAATAATGATGGACCAAGCTACTGAGCTAGCTCATATCCGAGTGTCACGTAGTACAAGCAAACGCTTGAGTAATGCGCAGGGCAGCATGGCTATGTGGACTCAGAAAATGATGATGCGATTGTATAGCCATATGGATCTGAGCTCTGAGGAGCAGATAATGATCGAACAATTGCCAGCCCATGGAGTACTACCTAGTGATCTATCACCATCCTTGATTAAAGTGGCAACTGTTAAAAATCCATTCCAGGAAAAGAACTCTGATGAAGCTCTCGACAAAAGCGAAAGCGAGGACTTCGGGGATGAACAAACTTTAGCATCCGAAAGTGCTCCTCTTGAAGGAGTTCCTGATGTTCACCGACCTGAGACCATTGAACATGAAGATATACTAGAAATAGATATTCGTTGGACACTATTGTGCGACCTGTTCTTAGTTCTCATATCCGACAGTGTTTATGATTCCCGTTCTAGAACAATGCTGGAGCGTGTTGGACAGGCTCTCAATGTTACCACACTGGAAATAGCTCAGTTTGAAAAGAAAGTCACAGATGCCCTTGAAATAGAGGAATCCAGCGATCAGCAATGGGATGAGAGTGATATCATGGAGCTGCGAAGAAAGAAAGCACTGAGGAAGAAATACATGTACGTGGGACTGGCAACACTCGGTGGTGGACTTGTTATAGGACTTTCCGCTGGCCTACTGGCTCCTGTAATCGGTGCGGGTCTCGCTGCTGGTTTCACTACTATTGGTATTACGGGAACCACTGGCTTTCTTGCTGGTGCAGGAGGTGCAGCCGTTGTAACCTCGACGGGTGCTGCCATTGGTGCTCGAATTGGTCAAAGCGGAATGACCAGGCGAATGGGACATGTCAAGACGTTCGAATTCCGGCCATTGCATAATAATAAGAGGGTCAACGCAATTGTTACGGTTTCCGGGTGGATGAGTGGTAAGGAGGATGATGTTAGATTACCGTTTAGCACGGTTGACCCAATCATGGGCGATCTATTCTCGGTACTCTGGGAGCCTGAGATGTTGCAAAGTATGGGTCAAACGATCAATATTCTGGCCACTGAGGCTCTGACACAAACAGTACAACAAGTCCTTGGCCAAACATTGCTAGTGGCTTTGATGGCTTCTATTCAGTTGCCGATGGCCTTAGCAAAACTTGGGTACTTGCTGGACAACCCGTGGAACGTGTCCCTGGATAGAGCATGGTCTGCCGGATTAATTTTGGCCGATTCTCTCGTGCAGCGTAACCTTGGTGTTCGGCCGGTCACTCTGGTTGGCTTTTCATTAGGTGCACGGGTTATTTACTCCTGTCTGGTAGAGCTTGCTAAAAGAGGTGCTTTTGGCCTTATCCAAGATGTTTACATATTTGGTGGTCCGCTCGTAATCAAGAAGGACCAGTTTGCCCTCTGCAGGTCTGTCGTTAGCGGGCGTTTTGTTAATGGTTACTCTAAGAAAGACTGGATTTTGGGCTATTTGTTCAGGGCGACAAGCGGAGGTCTTGGCCGAATTGCAGGTTTGGCCAAAATAGAAGGGTTTGATGAAAGAATGGTGGAGAATCTCGACTGCGGTGATGTTATTGAGGGCCATATGGGCTATCGAAATGCTCTTCCTAAATTACTTGCACAAGCTGGCTGGGAAGTACTCAGCGAAGAGTTCACCGAAATCGAAGATCCTGATCCGGAGCAGCATCGTGAGCGACAGCGCAAGCTTATTCAAGAATTTGACGAAGCCAAGAAACAGATGGAAGATGAGGCTGCGAAGAAAAAGAAGAAGTCAATGTTCTCTTGGATTAGACCTAAGAAAAAGGAATGGTGGGAGATGGCTGAGGCAGCGGATACACCCGTTGGATCTGGTCCTTCTGATGAATCACAGACTGGTACAGATGGCCAACTTGCAGATGATGACGGTTCAGAAATGGTATTCGATCTAGATGCAATTGAAAGAGAGGTTTACAATCTTGAACAGGAGAAGATAGACAAGAAAACTCCACTACCGGCGACGTTACCTGGTACTGAGGGTAGACATAGATCTGTTTCTTCAACTGCTTCAACTGTAGCTAATTCTACTGTGAGCCTATCATTTGACGATGAGTTTGATGATGACTACAAGGAGAGAGGTGCAGCAAGCACGAACTTGGCCGAAGCCCAAGAGCGAATATCTCCCTCTTCCCGTGTCGCGGTACAGCCAGGGAAAGACTTGAACGAGGTGAAGGCTGTAACTAGGCCAAACAATGACAGTATAGAAGAGAAAACGTCTGCTGTTCCTGAAGTTAAACCACCTGTGCAACCTTCGCCCGTAAAATCCGATTTCGACGATGATGATAACTTCGGCGCAGAGGAGAACGTGACAATGTCTTTCTTCGAATGATTTCATAGTGATATAAGCATTGCATTTTATTGATAACAGCATGATTTTTTACGTGTAGATGCGCCTTGGCCCAATATGCAACTACAAGTCATGGTCTCTGGACGATGGGTCGGCAATTAGAATATTAAAATTTAGCCACACTTGCAGTAGCTGACAATAATCTTGTACATAGCCCTAGGAATATGCAGTAAACCGATGTCTATTTTCCCACCAGTTGATGCAGGTTCTGTGGCTTCCTGAGACTCCGTCCCATACAGGATGGGGCCTTTCACCTTTGATTAGCTCAGTTTTAGTCAATCCACAAATATTACATGTTTCAGAGGAAGTACCAGAGGAAAATGTAATATCTGAGTTCAGCAAAGGGTTGATATAGTTATTTTTGGGAGGTAGCAAAGCTGATAGTCTGGTGGAGAGCGCGCTCCAGGTACTTCCCAGCTGACGAGCAGCACGATCAGCAGCAGATTTATCTGTAGCAGTAAGACTTCTTCGAGCACGTCCAGCCATTATTCTGGCAGCAACGACCATGACTTCTAGGAACCCAGATAGAAAGCTCACAGTTTCGGGCCTTGTCATCACTCGACGTTTCAGGGGATATGCTAGTGGAACCAGATCCTTAAACAATAGCTCAAGAAGCGGAATCACAGTGGTTGTAATGCTGATTAACAATTCATCAGGCTGAGGGACGTTTAGAGCGGGAGCCATTTCAAATGCACTGAAGTCATCTTGTTCGTCTGTTTGGGGGTCATCAAAAGCCCAAGAGTCGCTTTCAACATCTCCAATCAGATTATTATTCACCTGAGAAGGCGATTTGGAAGCAGCAGGAAGGCTCTGCAAAGGGCTATTGGTATGAGATGTTTTGGGATTAGATGTAGATGAGACTCCATGCTTTGCTCCTAAAACCTTTGTCCATTGAGCAGGAGATGTAGAACTGGGTTTCTGCACCAATTCACCAGTATAGGGGTTCTTGGAGGTGACCATATGCTGTCCAAATTTTATTCCAGTGGAATAAGTAGCCAGATCATTGATCTGACTCTGGATACTAGGAGAAGCGACAGAAGGGGAGGACAAAGACGGAGAAGAAATCCCAGGGGAAGAAGAGCCAGTAGATGCAGGAGGAGGTATACTAGAAGATCCGAACTGGGTAGGAGAAATAATAGCAGGAGACACGTTTGCAGATTCAACATCTGGGATCAGATCACTCCTGTGTACCGGCACTGCAGATACAAACTGCGGTTCGTCTGCGGTTTCAAAATCACCAAACTCGTCTTCTTCTTCTTCTTGCACCGCTGTTTGAACCGGAATAACAGGAGAAGGTGTGCTTAGAGCAGGTGATGCTGAAACAGGAGGAGAAGACAGATTCAGACCGCCAAGGGCTGATAGAATCTCACTGTTTCTAGAGCTGGTCGCCGGCTTTGAAGCGTTGGCCGAAGGTGCAAGTCCTTCAAAAAACGCCAATTCTTCTGCCGAAAGAGGCATTGTAGGAAGTGATGCAAAGGAGCGGTTTGTTTTGGATTTTAGCAGAGATCTCGAGGTCGCCAACTTTGTGCGATAAAGCGCGGCTGACCGTAAGCGCGGTGATGGTTAACTGACCATCACCCACCCCACATTATACAGAATAGATAGAGATATAAACGAACATGAACATCCGTAGACTTGGCGTAGGAAGCATCCGTTTCTTCCATAGTGGCAGAATGTGCGCTGCAAGCATAAAGAGCTTAGCAGAGTTGCCCCGGAGAACAATTCCAACATATGGTAGGTAGGAACACAGGCTCGATCGAGAACCATTAACGGTTAACCATCTAACGGTATATAGCGCCATCTACGAGTTCGTCGTTGAAAGACTTAACGTGGAAACGTCCACCCAAGAACATTTTTTTCGTCAAGAAGCCGTGGGATGGCTATGTTAGAAGCGCATTGCTGGATCTCATTAGGTCGATCAAGGCAGATTTTCCCGACACAAATATAATAGTCGAGCCAGACGTAGCTGAGGAGATTGGTGACGAAATCGATATAGATCTGTACGAAGGAGTAGGCAAAGAACTGTACGAAACTGCAGATCTGCTGGTAACTCTCGGTGGTGATGGTACTATTCTCAATGCCACCTCTCTATTCGCCGATGGTGAAGTTCCTCCCGTTCTGAGCTTCTCTATGGGAACACTGGGCTTCCTACTGCCATTCGATATCAAGGATTCTTGTAGAGCTTTTTCGGATGTTTATAATTCGCAGAGCAAAGTGCTCAACCGATTCCGTCTGACTTGTGAGACTTTTTCTGGAAGCAAGGTCAAAACGCATGCTATGAACGATATCAGCATTCACCGAGCTCAGGATCCCCATCTTACTCTTCTAGAAATAGAGGTGGATGGTCAGCATATCACCCAGGCAATTGCAGATGGTGTCATTGTATCTACGCCTACAGGGTCTACTGCCTATAGCTTATCGGCGGGGGGTTCTATTGTGCACCCGTCGGTTCCTTGCATTCTCATTACCCCCATCTGTCCCAGATCCTTATCTTTCAGGCCCTTGGTATTCCCTGCATCTTCAAGCATAAAAATTTGTATGTCGCCTAAATCACGGGGCCGCAACGCAGAGCTGTCAATTGACGGAATCGACTATGGTACCATGCATGCCGGTGACTCGCTGGTAGTAGAGAGCGAAAAAGGCGACAACAAAGGTATCTGGTGCGTGGCTAGAACGCAGGAAGACTGGGTTCAAAATATTAATGGACTGCTGGGCTTTAATTCAGCCTTTGGTGGAGTTCGGTCAAGGCATTAGACATTCGGTGGGCCGACTTTTAAGATACATTTATTACACTATAAATATAATAGCAGCTGTATGTTACAACGAACTGTGAAAGATTAGACATGAATGCTGAGATCAGCCGTCCACATCCATCTCGCCGAAATTGGTCGATCCTACCGTCTTTCCGCCAGTCCTATCTTCATCGTCATAATACTCATTATCTGCCTCTATCCGCTCATCTTTTGCCTGCTGAGTACCTCCTCTACTCTCTTTGGCATCTTCTTTGTCCTCCTCTTCGTCTCCAAGATCTTCAGCGTCCCTAGGAACATCCTGCATTTGCACTGAGGGGGCGAATTGAGTCCTACTAAGATTCTGAATCACCTGCTCGGAGATTTTCTTGAGGTATTCGGGTGTGTTCGCATTGTGCATATTACCAGGTCGAACTTCAAGGAGATAGTCTGGTCCATAATATTCGTAGTAGTCATTGTAAGGAATATCCGGGCCAACTTGTTTTCCAACCAGTAGACCAGTCTCATAACACCATGTTCGAGCGACATTTCGCATGGTGTATCCACCACCTCCTACAACAAGCGTAGGGAGCCCGAAACTCTTGACGAAGCGCACACAATTGGCGTGGCCCTGCATGGACAAATTGAAGCAGCCCAGACTATCACCTGACAGCGAATCTCCACCACACTGCAGCACTACAGCACCTGGCTGGTACCACTCCATGATTTTAGAAATGACAGGCTCAAAAATGCTCTTATAAGTCAAATCATCGATTCCATCTCGCAGTGGATAGTTGACAGCATAGTGCTTGCCCTTGCCAACACCGACATCTCGAACCTGACCTGTTCCCGGGAAAAACTCACCGTACTTGTGGAACGAGGCGGTCATGACACGGTCTGTAGCGTAGAAGGCCTCTTCAACACCATCACCGTGATGGATATCAATGTCAATGTAGAGAACCCGCTGGTGATACCTCAGCAGTTCAATTATACCGAGAACAATATCATTCAAGTAGCAGAAACCAGAAGCTTCACTCTTTTTGGCATGATGGAGGCCTCCTGCGTAGTTGATGGCGATATCGCACTTCTCGCGGTTGAGACGGGCAGCACCTTCCATGGAACCACCGCCCGAAATTCCGCAGAACTCAAACAACCCGTCGAAAATCGGGCAATCATCTCCGACATTGAACTTGACTTGTTCCTTGGCAAAGAGCTCCTTATTGTCAGGCGTCACTCTCGACAAGAAATCAATGTACTCGTCGGTGTGGAACTGGCACATTTCCTGCTTGGTAGCAGGCTTTGCCCGATAAATCTCCATGTTTTTGTAGAGCCCGTAATTCATAATCAGCGAGTGAGCCATCCTTATTCGGTGGGGTTTCATGGGATGACCAGAGCCGTAGGCATAGTTTCCGACATCACTGTCGTAGAAGTACGCGACACGCTTCTTGTCGCTCGGCTTAAGCTCAAACGGATCCAATGGGGGTGGAACAGGCATTAGAAGTGGGTTGGAGGTGGAGAGGAGGGCACGACAGATTGTGTCCCGGATATGGGCTCCTTGGTGGAGGAGGGTAACAATGGATCGGGCCAAAAAGGCAGGACTAAACTGGATAGCTCGCAGAGGTTGTTAATGATTTTGACGGTAAGATGAAGCTTGAATATGATATACGGTCCAGTTATGTGTTTTCCATCCGTTCAATTAGTGGGGCTGTCGAGGAAGGAAGATTCTGATTCTGCTGTTCGCTCAATTGGAGAATCGCTCAATGGAGAATCGCTCAATGGAGGATATAAAGATAGTGGCTATCGATCGATTTAAGCCCAGTAAATAAACTCCAAATGCTGTTGTACCCTAAATAAAAAGATAATATGGTGCAATTGCACGAATGTCTTTTTTTTTTCAAGCAAATATTGCAGGGGGACCGGGTCTCTTGCTTTGCAGCGGGTTCTTGCATAGATTTTGAGACCTCCGGTTTTCTCGTTGGAGCCGTGCGACATCTTCGGGGCAATTTCCTACCAACTACTCTGCGGCTCGCCCAACTATCTAACAGCACATCATGAGTGGAACGAAAATCATGGAAAAGCAGTCAAAAGCTGCTGTAAATGCATATTCCAACTCCTCAGGAAACTCTGAAAAGAGCAGTCTCCACCAAATAATACGTCTGCTTGTCTGTGTAGGCGGAATCTACGCATCTTTCCTCACGTGGGCTGTTCTTCAGGAGCGGATCAGCACTACTCCCTATGGACCGGATAACCAGATATTCCGAGCGTCTTTGGTCATAAACACAGTTCAGTCTGCTTTCGCATCTCTTGTTGGCTACATCTACCTGACATTCAAGCGAAAAAATGGTGACGAACGTTCTAAAGCCCCTGTTTTTTCAAGTAGTCAGGTTGTCAGAGGGTTCCTGCTGGTGTCGGTCGCTCAAAGCCTGTCATCTCCTTTTGCTTACGCGAGTCTGCAATATGTGGATTATCTCACACTTCTCCTGGCTAAAAGCTGTAAGCTTCTACCTGTCATGGCCCTTCATCTTACTTTGTACCGAAGAAGTTTTCCAATGTACAAGTATTTGGTGGTGCTGGCCATTACCTGCGGAGTCTGTCTGTTCACCATATTTCATAACAAGCCCAAGAAGGATTCTGGGTCTGAGGCCTCTCTATACGGATTTACCTTTCTTGGTATTAACCTTTTTCTCGACGGTTTTTATAATACTACCCAGGATAACATGTTTCATACTAACAAGTCGATCACCGGGCCCCACATGATGGCTGGTTTGAATGCTGTTAGTACTCTACTTACTAGTGTTTTCCTGCTCACCCCTTTTACAAGTCAGTTGAGCGATGCTGTAGCTTTTATTACGCTTCATCCCCAGGTGCTCAGAGATATTCTTTTGTTCGGTATCTGTGGAGCAGTTGGACAAATCTTCATTTACTATGCCTTGGAGAATTACGGATCTCTTGTTCTTGTAACTGTAACTGTGACAAGAAAGATGTTCTCCATGCTCCTAAGTGTTATATGGTTCAACCACAAGCTTAGTATTGGGCAATGGGCCGGCGTATTTGCTGTATTCGGAGGGATAGGTGCAGAAAGCTTCATCAAATACAGGCAAGCAAAAGCGAAGAAAGACTAAGAAACATCATTTACTCACTCTCAAGCGGCATGCTTGAAGACGGGTCATAAAAACTAGACAAAAGCATCCCGAGAGGTTGGAAATTAGATTAGAACTACACCTTCCAAATCACCTTAGACTATTTAATAATGGCAACAAAATACACCGCCAAAGAAAAACATTGTCCGAGTAGTCAGTTATCTATTCATTTTTCTACATTATCTATGCACCTAGTTACTGCTCAATGACAAAGGGCTCGACTAGCAACTCCAATGCTGATGCAGCATATGGTATCTCATAGTTGGCCAAAACCTCCGGGTGGAATACACCCAGCCAGCCAATAACTATAGGCTCTTTATCGCTTTCTTCCTTGAAAAACACCTTGGCACCACGACCAGGGAAGAAAGTGGGATTGGCAGAATCCTCTTCTATCCAATAGCCTCTATCACCTCTGCCTTCTCCACCCAACCAGGGAATGTTGAGCATCTTCATGATTCGATCAAGAAGTCCATGCACAATTTCAAAACCAGAAGTTTTGCCTGCATAAATTGAACAGAATCGTCGTTCGTTTCGTGCCCGTCGCTCGAGGGATAAATCTTTGAACACAACATCGCCTACCTCGAAGACCTTCAGAGGGAGGGAGTGTTGCAAATTTTCTTTGATTGTCTTCAGCACACCTGGGATGAGTGATGTTCGTACAACCTGGTACTCAGTAGTCTTGGGGTTTGCAAGCACAACGGCAGTCTGGCCATTGTCCTTCAATCGTAGAAACTTGAAGTTCTCATCGTGAGAGCACAAAGTCAAAGGCATTACTTCGGACCAACCAGCCATGGCCACTTCCTGTCGGAAGATATCGCCAATTCGGTTTACAGCGAAGGGAGCACCAATAGTGAAAGAATCGGCCGGGAAGGTCTTGGTCAGGTTGTTGAATCCATAGCCAATACCAGCATCCTCCATCACATCACATTGGTGAAGAATATCACTTCGAGTAGTGGGAACCTTGATGTTCAAAATGTTTTTGTCAGTTTTGGATGGCTCGGCAAGAAGAGACATTTTATTGAGAAGTTTAGAGATTTCCTCAGGGGACAGCTCCAGTCCGAGGCAGGAGTTGATA
Organism: Zygoascus biomembranicola; assembly: GCA_030556875.1. Lineage (NCBI taxonomy): Eukaryota > Fungi > Ascomycota > Dipodascomycetes > Dipodascales > Trichomonascaceae > Zygoascus > Zygoascus biomembranicola. Next base: position 217,404 of record JAKTUV010000003.1, read on the forward strand.
TAATCGACTTCAGCCACAGTATGTCGAGGGGCAATTTTAGGGCACTGTCGAGACAGATTATTGTGCTCGGAAACAATCTTAACCGGCTCGACTGTGAAGGGGTCAGCGCAGTATTCAGAGAACATGGCGACAATCTGGTTTACCACAACCTCGATTTTGGTCTTATCGGTACCAGAAAGGTCGATGAACACATTTTTGGTGCCCAGATCAATCTTAGTTTTTTCTGAATTAATGATGGGCGGTAGCGACATGACGTTTCCAGCACCATCGTAGTAGACGGGGTACACAGGAGAGTCTCGGATCAAATGCAAAAACCGGCCGATATTCTTGTCCTTTTCGTAGAACTCCATGAGCTGTTCTCCATCGAAATCCTTGGTCTGATTCAAAGGAGTGAACTTGATGTCCTTGGGGGTGACTCCCTTGTAGTAGATATCCTTTCCTCCTTGCATCTTGTCCAGATCGTGGGTTCCAATGGCCACCAAAGATCGGTTTCGGCACAGATTCGAGTGCAACTTGTCCTGCAGAGCAATGAAAGAGTCGTAGCGACTCTGGTCAAAGGAAATATTCCGCAAAATGGCTCCGGCCACAAACGGACGGACCTCTTCAGTCTTGGCGTCTACATGGATGGTGTAAGGCTCAGCAGCCTCAACCAGCCGGTAGTTGGGGACTTCAGCACGGCCCAAAAAGGTGTTCAAAGCTCGTGAAATACCTTCAATGCACAGCATATCATATCGGTTGGCGCCGATTTCGATCTTGAGCTCAGGACGCTCTCCGGGCAGGACGGAGTCCTCGGTGTCCTCGTCCAGCTCAATGCCGAACTCGAAACACAGCTCGTCGAACTCGTCGGTCGTATAGGTTCGACCGAGTCTACCGAATAGCTCTTGCTTATCTACGGCTACAGTAGGCATTATATGGTGGAAGTTGCGAGGGGTTGGTGATGAACTGAAGACGGTGATGAGTCGATGCTGGAAATTTTGAGTCAGGTCCGTGTGCCCGGGTAACCTTGCAACCCGTGGCACTTGCAAGTTGGGACGACCGTAAGGGTTGTTTGCGACAACACATCGGCGAAACAGACGAGGATAATTCACACTTAGAAGGTGGTTTTGTCTGGAGAATAATAATACTTCGAGATGGCTTCTACTCGAACTTACGATTTGTTGATCAAGCTGCTGCTGATTGGAGACTCAGGTGGGTGAATTTTGCTGCTTAGTGGTTTAGCTGCCAATGGGCAATAGGCTCGGATACTCAGGGTACCCGAGGGCGGCCATGAGGCGGCGGGCAGATAGTCGGGAGAACTGTAACTGGGCTGGGAGACCGGTGATTTTGGTGTCGGAGGGCTAGTTGAGTGGATGCTAGGCTGTTTGGTGGCACAATCATGGCCGACTGGTTGGTATACTCTGTATAAAACCGCAGCTGCTCAGCCTTTGAACCCAACCTCCGGGATTCGGGATCGCCAAAGTTGAGAGACTGAACCCCGGATTCTTGTTTGGTTTGGTTGGGAGTTTAATGGTGTATCCGTGCACCGGTTTTGGTTCTCCCAGTCGTCTTGGGCAATACGGATTAGACATATCACATACTAACTGATTTACAGGAGTGGGAAAGTCATGTCTTCTGCTGCGATTCTGTGAGGACCAGTTTACTCCCTCTTTCATCACTACAATTGGAATTGACTTCAAGATCCGAACCATTGACTTGGACGGAAAGCGGGTCAAATTACAGGTGTGGGATACTGCAGGTCAGGAGCGATTCAAGACAATCACCACTGCCTACTATAGAGGAGCCATGGGTATACTGCTTGTGTACGATGTTTGCGACCAGAAGAGTTTTGAAAGTGAGTGAAACAGGAAGGAGATAAGCGCAAAAAGAAGAGCAAGAGCGATGTTCGTCTGAAAGCCATGTTCGTCTCAAATCGATGCATAAATACTAACCAATCCCTTTTTAACAGACATTCGATCTTGGTACTCCAATGTCCAGCAGCATGCTAACGACAATGTTGTTCTGATCCTGGTTGGAAACAAGTCCGATATGGACGACAAACGAGTAGTGTCTACCGAGGAGGGCCAGGCTCTTGCCGACGAAATTGGCATTCCTTTCATTGAGGCGTCGGCCAAGACCAACAACAATGTCGAAGACACCTTTTTCAATCTGGCTCGTCGAGTCAAGGAACAGATGGGAACCGCTGAAGAAAAGTCCACCGGAAACAACGTCCGGATCGATGGTGCATCTTCTACTGGTAGCGGCAAGTGCTGCTAGGTCTAATATATAAAGATATAGTTGAATGCATGGGTTAAGTGTAAGGTTGGAGCAGGTGTGGATTGACATCAAATCGGTACCCCAGCTACTTTTCACTACAAGATAGATATGAAGTGCAAGTACAAGTACATTATAGTAGACGTCGATACAATGTAGATATGAAGTGCAGATGCACAAGGATATGCACATATAGATCAAATCAGATCAATATGCGTTCAAGCGGGAGTATCGAGTAAGTAGATCAATTGCTGCCTGAGTACCGCGTAACCGCAGTACTAAGCAAATCTAGCGTAACCGGGCTTCATTACTACTTCAACCATAGCCCAGGATCATCTAGTAGATTCTCCTAGTCTCTATATATTATGCCTATTTTACCCATTGTCCAGGTGGGGCTTTCTCCTCCAGCTCCTCCCATGGTCGGAGAGCTGCCAGCTTCTCTGCAAGTATATATTCGTCAGCAGCCTGAACAAGAATTTCCTCAATGAGACCACATCCAACCTGAGACTCGATGACTTCACGGACGTCGTTATTTTCCACAATCTTCTTACGGGCGTTGGTGAGATTCTCTACCGATTGTCTGTACACACTAGAAGCAGGGTACTTAGACGCAAGCAGACTTAAAGTATGGTCGTAGACTTTGATCAATGCAGGTCGGGGGTTGGGATGCTCGAAAAGAGTGGTTATGCCAGTGGGATCTGAGAGAAAAGTTAGTTAGTGGTCAAGGGCCAGCCAAGCTAGCGGTTGTTCACCGTTGGAATTGATGATATTTCTACATACTTCCTCCAGCAGCCTGGATGACAATTTCCTCGATACCATCAGCTGTAGGCACCTTCAGAACCAGATCCTTGGGAACAGGGATCTTTCTTCCCGAGGTGGAAATGGCACGTAGCACTGGTGTGAATCTCATGAGATGTGTGAGTTTGTGATGTTGGAAAAATCGCAAATTGGTGGGTTTTGGTTGGTGGGTTCTGGCTGATTAGTCAGCAGCCAAAACCGGTCGTATAGGAACCAAACGAGTAGTAGAATGCTTAGATTACTGATTCCACCAGTGCTGTGCTCAAGCTGAAAAACTGAAAGAGTCGAATGCAGAATTTCTCTTCTCCATGGCCTGTTGTCAATTACAGTCTTCTCAGTATGTCCATATCCAGACTTTCAATAAAGATCAGTGAATAAGGAACAAGGTCACGTGCGGTTTCTCCCCACCCCTTTGCGGCGTCTGGGAAGCAACAAGGTGATCATTGGGGGGAGGGAAACAAGCTCTACTTTAACTTTATAACATTCAGACTCAATCAACCAGTTAGAACAACATGCCCTCTGCCGAATTTTTGGAAGCCGTGAGTGGGAATTTTTGAAATATAGTTAATTGAACTGAATAGCCGATATTAACCATCTGCCTAGGCCGATACGGTGCAGAAATTGACTAAGCGACCTTCCGACGATGAGCTTCTTAAGGTAGGTGTTGGTTGGGGCAGGGCCACCTCCTTCGAATGCGGGGATCACCATATATTGGGCAATCACGCATTGGACATGATATTGGGGGGGGGGAAGGGTGGAAGATGGCCGGATGTGACTTGGTAGAACAGTACCATGTGACCGGTGTGAGGTGTGAGGTGTCATTATTAGTACTAACACAGCTGTAGCTATACGGACTGTACAAACAGGCCACTGTAGGAGACAACACCACTGCCAAGCCAGGTATCTTTGACCTCAAGGGCAAGTACAAGTGGCAGTCTTGGAAGGACCTTGAAGGAACTTCCCAGGAAGATGCTGAGAAGGAGTGAGTAGAACGGACAACCAAAATCCTGACCTTTGGGGCAAATGCGCTAACCCCCTCTAGATATATTGAATTTGCCAATTCCTTGATCGCCAAGTACTCGGAGTAAGATCAATCCATAGTGACTATTTTATATAGCTGAGTAGCGTCATACATGCAATTAGATGTTTGTCCGTTCCCCTTTGGTGAGACTTCGCCTCGTTCAAGATGGACTTGTATTGGAACATCAACATCAACAATCCACTTCTTACCTCACCCACCATCTACGGTATCTCAACATGAGCCTCCTGTTTTCCGCCGAACGGTTCTGCATGGTGCTCACCTGGCGAGTATCCCGAACATTCCCGGTGCTGCTCGTCAGCTCGCTGTTGACCTGGGGGTACTGGTCCGTGGTTTGGGGCATCTGCTTGGTGGACTATCCGCCTGGCGCGTTCCGCAATGCCACGGTATTGCTTGCCACCATTTCCTACGGATTGGCCATATTCACTTACATGCAGATATTGTATTTAGGACCCGGATCACCTGCAGATCTCCCGGGATTCGCCCATGCTGGCCCAGATGGAGTCGAGCTTGGAGAGATCAGTGCTCCTCCAGACGTGGTTAATAACGTCACCGCCAAGGATAATGGCCAGATGCGATATTGCTCGAAATGTCTATGCTGGAAACCCGATAGAACGCATCACTGTAGCACCTGCCGACAGTGCGTCCTGCGAATGGATCACCATTGTCCCTGGTTCGGGGCATGCGTAGGATTCAGAAACCACAAGATCTTCTTCTTGTTCCTGGTCTATACCGTAGTTTTCTGCCTGCTGTGCTTTACGCACTCGTTTACGTCAATATACTGGTTTCTGGTAGACGATTCGAGACTGTTCGGCGATGAGCAGCTCAGCATTAACAATGTGATATTGACCATTGTTTCAGGAATCTTCTCAGTTGTGTTGATCGTGTTCACCGCATACTGCTTGTATAATTTATTGCATAACCAAACAACTCTCGAGGCTATGGAGCATGTGAGATACAAAACGCCTATACCTGCTAGGCAATATCGCTACAATGAAGCCCCCAGCAGCCAGGTAATCGGCAACCTGTTTGATATCGGTACAAGGCGAAACTTTTGCTCCATCATGGGTGACTCTCCGTCTCTTTGGTTGCTTCCAATACCGAACGCTCCTGGAAAAGGCACTTCATTTGGTATCAACCCTAAGGTGTGGAGCCAGATTCAGAATGTAGCGAAGATGGAACGACAAGCTTCCGAACAGTACAGGCGATGGGACAGAGCTAACACAGGCTCAGCTGGAACACAAGATTACAGTGAATATGATGTGTAATTTCCATGTGCTGTGTCAATATGGGGGACGCTGCTTCGAATTTGGATCCCTTCATTATAGAATCACGAACATAATGCATTAAAATAGTAAAATAGCTGATAACTGCATGAAGTATCTTGCACCTTTTCAGGCATATAATTAAGATAGGAAAAGTAAAATATACAAAAGAAAGCGAAAACGAGTCAGGCTCTATGGAAGTAATCATTGCATCTACCCAAAGAGTGCCGATTAGAGCTCTCCTGGTTCACCACCATTTAGACTGCGAGCACGCACCCACAAGAAGATGGCAAAAAAAAGAACTACAGCACCTTCTGTTCCCATATGGTCACCCACTATAGTACTGTGTAAGGCTCTCAGATGCTTGAATAGGACTGATCGGACGGGAAGTCTTATTTTCATCTGGATATGGCCGTAGCTGACATCTTGTACTTTGAGTAGGTTTTCAGGTGCAGTTTCTCTGGCCTGAAAACTAGCGGAAGAAGGAATTTTTACCATTGCAACATTCCAACCTTATATTAGTCCAACACATAGCCTGTATATCTATTTATTCAGCATTTTTAAAGTGTTCCTGTTGACTTCCGTTGATTTTAAGACGAAAGCCGCAATATCTGAGGCTCAAAAGAGTTTCAGAGCGGCTGGTTTTGTAAGCGTATTTGTTGTCATGTAAGTAGCTTTCATCACCACTCAACTCCACTCACTCAATCCATCTGAAAAATCGTTACACATCCTTTCTTCTCACACTCAACAACACCTAATTTAAAAATGGCCCCCACTGTATGTATGACTCCTTAAGAGTTAAAATCGTAATAGCACGGCTTTGCTGTTCGTTAAAATGAAACAATATATTTCGTATTGTTTCCGATTTTAACTCTACCTGAGCGGTAGGCATGTGCTAATACAATCCAGAAGTCCAAGACCCCCAAGCAGTTCAAGAAGTTTGTCATCGATGCCTCCGGCAACGCTGGCGACATGATCGACCTTGCCAACCTCGAGAAGTTCTTGGTTGAGCACATCAAGGTTGACGGCCGAACCGGTAACCTCGGTGCCGACGTCACCGTCACCTCTGAGGACTCCAAGATCTACATTGTTTCCTCTACCAAGTTCTCTGGCAAGTACGTCAAGTACTTGACCAAGAAGTTCTTGAAGAAGCAGCGACTAAGAGAATGGATCCGAATTGTCGCCTCCTCCCGAAACGTTTACCAGTTCCGATTCTTCAACTTGGTCTTGTCCGACAACGAGGATGAGGAATAAAGGATTCCTCTAACAAGTTAGATAACAAAAAATACATGGTTAATGAGCTTTACTCTTTGTGATTACAGATTTATTAGTATTTATTGAATGCCATGAGCTGATTAGGAGCAAGTCTGGTTCGTCGACGACGAAAGGTCAGCTATAATCTCTCATAGACCCTGTAGAAAAACCGCATATTCTCCAATCTCATGCCGTATTCCAGACCTTTGGGTAACCGAAACCATTTAGAGTCGTTTTTCTCAAGTAGTTTCCAGTGCTTTTCACTAGTCAGTGCTTGATGTATGAGAAAGTGTACAGGAAAAACCTTGGAGCCCACTTTGATCTCAGAGTAGGATCCCGCACTTTCGACAAATATAAATATGGTACCTTTCTTACATGCAGAAAACGAGTTCAGCATTTCCATAGTATCGGCCTTGGATGCTGCAAAAAGCTCGTTAATGGTGAAAAAGGAGGTTATTAGTGACAAACTGCTGAGATCAACATCGGCCTGATCCAGATCAAATACGCTCTTGTGTATAAATTTGAGCGAAAATGGGTCCGTACTCGGAGTTTCACTCCATTTGTCTGTCATTTCAGATGTTATTTTACCCAAGCAGGTTTTCCAATCGGCAATATCTACTGCCGTCATGTGAATTGGTCTGGGCAAATCACTTCCTTCGCCAAAGTGTGCTAACGATGCGAAGGCTACAGCCTCCGCTCCTGCACCTCCGCCAATGCTCATGACATTCTGTTTCAGTCTATCCTGAAGCAAAAGATCCCTCACTGCATCGATAGAACGTAGAAAGGAATAATATGCAACTGCCCTGTATGGGGTCCATCTTACTACATATGCATCGAGGTAGTCCTGGTTTCCAAAAGCCTCCGCATAGTTTCGATCATAGAGTGAGCTTTTCACTTTCTGGACAGTTTCTGTGAGATTTTCATCCTTCAATGTATCTTCAAATGCAGATGTAAACAAGTCCAGTATACTTTGAAATGTTTTGAAGTCTTGTTCTGTGAGCTTTTTGCTCATATTAAATATTTTGGCGATGAAATAGATTTTCCAGGTTGACAGTTTTATCTTGCATCCCACATCAAAGGCATAGCACCTAATTACAATTCATAGTAGAATTCATAATATTAATACAAAACTACAAAAAGCTATCTACAATTTATCGCGACGCTCTAGCCGAGCAAAATGCATCTTCAACAGCAATCGCTTCGTAAAATCCCTGAGTATGAGTCTTGATCGTGTAATGATGACCCTGGATGTTTGAAGCACTATGAGTCTCTACCACCTTTTTCCTACCAGCTCGTCCAACCATTTCACTTCGAGTGTAAGTGAATGAGAATGGGGGCGTGCCCGTGAATGCAAAAACGAGATTGGCCTCATCACCTTCGCGAATAACCTGCCGAGATAGACTTTCATCAATCTCCACTGTGGGCTTCTGATGGACAGTAATAGGGGGGACATGCTCTTCCAGGCTGAGCACACAAGTCGAAGCGCTATCCGCTAAGGACTTCAACACTAATACACCTGGTAATGAAGCTATTCTAGAAAATGGAGAGTCGGCTTTCGCCCTCTGCAATTTTCCATTGAATTCATAAGTAACTTCAAACGGTGCAACACCGGTAAGTGGAACAACAATTCGTTCACCTACACAGTAGTCGGTTCGAAGATCTGATACAATAGCTTTAGGTAGCTCAGATGCAACGATTTCTACTCTTTCGTCGTCAGGGAAGTTTTGTCGCACACACCCGTACGAGTCACTCAGCGAATCAAACGATACAGTATGTCGACCCAGACTTAGATCCTTGAATATGCTCGTTATAGAGAAGGTTTCCTCTTCAATATTATTGATAGTTTTTTTCGTTACACGGCCAGTACCATCATGATAGATATTTAGCGTGATCGCAAAGGGTGCTTTGCCAATGAGTCGAATAGGAATTCCATCATCGATAACATCTTCTTCTCGAAGACTAGAACATGCTTTAAAAACTTCTCCCTTCCTTTCAAACGAAACAGATGGTAGTGGCCTGACTTCCTGCTTTATGGTTATTTGTTCGAGGTCTTGCTCACCAAGCAAATAGAATGCATCACCTAGTGACTTGAACTTATAAGTGTAATGCCCTGCCTTCGAGGTGACTGCTTTGATGTTAGCAAACTTAGTAGCAACATCAAGTTTCTGATTAGAAAGCTTAACGGGCCCAGCAACATCGTAAGCAAGATTGAATGGGGGATATCCTTGCAGGTCGATTCTGAAGTTGTCTTCAGTCGCTGCACAAATTGGCGACCGTACGAAAACAGACCCCTGTTGCTTAAGGGAAGACGAAGGAGCTACCGACATCTTAGGCTTATCATACCAAGACACTTGAAATTTACTTGATGACTCTGATACCTCTCCGGGGCAATATGCATCTTGAACACTGATAAGAGTATAGACACCAGTGTCGTCTATCGGGATAGCATCGTTGGCAGAACCCAGATTAATACCTTTTCTAGATGTCTTGCCTTCGAGGTTCGTGTGATCAAATTGTACGTTCCAGGGACCTTCTCCAGATAACCTCAACGGTATATTGACCCTAGAGTTCTCCAAAGTCTTGAGAGAGAGATCACCGTCAACTGAAAGGAAACCAACAGAAGGCCGCTGTCGACGAACTTCAATGATGGCTTCCTCCTTCAACATGGTTCTGCATCCTCTGCTATCCTCGATAGATACCAATGACACTGCATACTTTCCGCCCTTGGATAGCGCGGGAACATCAATTCGGTAGGAATAGTCGTTGATATCCTCGACGATTTCAGGAGATCTCCTAGTACTTCCAATAATTTCATAGGCAAGCTTGAAAGGAGGCAATCCGCTGAGCTCCAATTCAAAAGAAACGGGGTCACCAGCACAACATTTCCTTGTTCTTGTTCCTCTAAATGTAGCAGAAGCAAGGGCACGAATTTCCAGTTGAGTAGAGAAACCTTGGCTGCAGTAGTCCTTATTGTTATAAATACTGTCTTTCAGGCTAAAAAATTCGTAAGAGTAAAGTCCAGCAGAATCGGGCCTGAATTCAAGCTGATGCCGGGCCTCTCGAATTGAAACAGTCCTGACGTCCACCTGACGTCCATCTTTGACAACTCGATAAGAAATACTAAAAGGTGGGGTTCCAACAAATGTGAGATCAGCCTGCACACCAATAGGACCAGCGCATTTGTCTTCGATCGGTAGAAAATCAACGTTCACTTCGGGCTCTGGAGGAACGTAAACCAGACAGCTTGACGGCTCAATCACGTCGCCAGCACAGAATTTTCCGTCCACAGATATTAGGGAGTAAACACCAGGCCTACTAATAATCATCCTGTCCGAGCTGTCTTTGAAGGTATGAGTTATTTTCTCGGTATGGCCAGGATTTTCAGTATTCTCTAGATCTTTGAACTCAAACGTAGCAAGATATGGCCCGTTGTGAGAGTCACCGATCAGATCCACAGGCAGTGATAAAGACTTTCCGATAGGTAATACAAGAGGAGTATGGGAATTGCACCCAGAGTACCTGATTTGTGGACGGGGATGCACAACAAAGCTAGTACTGATATCTTTCGGGGCATTGGAGGGGTATAATCGGCCCCTCTTCTCGAACAGTTGCTCAAAAGCCACCGTGTTACCAAGCGCGTCTTCAACCTGGTCAATATTAAATATCCATTCTCCAACGTTGGTCAGAGAGGAGTCGATGGATACAGAGACGGCCTGCGGTATAGCCCAACTAAGGTCGTCACCACCACTAATCTCTTTAGGTACTCCACCATGCAGAAGTGGAGATACAAAAGTGTCAGGCTGGATACCTCCAATAGAATGGACCGATTCTTTGCCGAGAACGAGACGCGTATACTTTAGTTTCAGAGGGGGGACGCCAGTAACTATCATCTCAGTTGTATCGATTTGCGATAGACACCTATTAACATCGGTTTTCCGTGCAAAAGAAGCCGATGGGCAACTTGGAATAACTAGATCAGATGAGATTACTCGAGACTCTGTATCCTCTGCATCGCTGACTCTGATAAGCCGATACACTCCTGGTTTAGTCACTTTGACTGCGGCATATGAAGCTTCAGGAATATCAGAACTGTCAGGATTCGAGCTATGTTCATCCTGATGTGGTGAATTGGGTGATTTCAATTTTGTGATATCTTTTCCACGATATTCGACGGTAGACTCCGAATAAGACTCCAAGTCGATTTGAGCCAACTGAATAAGAGCCGGCTCTGTAGAGTTGAAAACAAAAGGAATATACACAGCTTTGTTGAATCTGTCATCAATGCAAAACTTTTCGTTGAAAGGGTTCATGATAGCAGTGCTTTCTGGCAAGATTTTGACCATATACTGGCCTTTGAAGATATCTCGACCTTCCAGATCAGTGTTCGAAACACGAGTTCCCGACAAGGTGTACTCGCTCTGAAAGAGTGATTTAACTAGCGCAGCAATAAAAGCACCCGTAGCAACACTCTTGCTACTTATAACCAGATTGAATGCAAAAAAGACAAGCGTGAGAAAGATGTTCACCCAGGTAGAGAAGCACATCCAAGGGACGCGAAAAATGGGCAAAAGCCACCAAAACAAGCCATCTATGAACAGATACTTGATGGCAAACATTTCAGTAGAGTACGAATTTTTGGGGAATATCAATTCGAATAACTTATAGCTCTGGATCAACACGAATATGCTGACCACAGCCAGTCGCTGGGTGCCAACGTCCAGAAACTCGATAGGAATCAACGGCTGCTGGACATTGGCACTCACAGCAGGTACAGCACCTGACTTACGCCATGGCCTAACGGAAGACTGACGTCTCGCAAGTTCTGGCGGCATGTGGAGGTGTCGTGAGCGCTGGAATGATTTGCCTGTCGATGGTTCAGAAAAAGGTAAACACCGCAGGGTAAACATCAAGTGAGGGAGGAGGTGTGGATCTGGTGAATCGCACAAGTCACAAACCAAAAACAACAGCAAATAGAAACTCCAGTATGCTGAAACTATGGCCAATTACTCATATAATAGTTCTGAGCAGTTTCAAGTAGTGGAAAATATACTTATAATAGATATTTCCGACTAGTCAGTTGCAACTACCGTGTGTTCAGCATTCCCGTAGGCTTGTCACCTCGACCAGCCAGCAGTTTGCATTGTTAAAACGACTATTGGATATTTTACGTATGCTGCAAAGAGCATATGGTTACGATTGAAATAATGTGATAATGTTCGACGATAATCTGCTACGGATTTTGTGATGTGTAGAAAGAATAGAGAAGTAACAAAGGTGGGGTAGTAATATACAATGCTCCTCGACTAGCCCACCATAGGCAGTTTGTGTGAATCTCACTCGATAAAACAATCAACTAATATGAAAAAGCTGTTTGAACCAGTAGATCTCCTGCTATTAAACATGTAATATCCTTGTTGCCGATCTTTCACGACGTGCTACATTTTCCCACGTGTTGCCCACTCCATCCATATCCATGCTGTTGGCTTGGTTGATAACACAGGCCGATGCATAAGGTAGCACCTTGTTATTTCCGCATTTCGGCCGCCATTTACGGTGCATTACGTGGCAGCCGCTTCAACCAGCAGCAAATTCCACCTACCACATGCGTATTTTGTACCAATGAAACTGCAAGTATTAACCTGGTCTTCCAGTCTCGGTATCCCTGCCGGCTTGGCTGTTGTGCTCTGAGCTTAAGTGCGATATGATAGCTTGGTTATCCGTTATTTGATTATAGCTTAATTCTGATAAAACCAGATGAGATGCTGACAGCTACTGCTTCAGACCAACCAACAACGAACTATCTATAATATAAACAGACTGTAGCCCTTCAGATTCAGAGACTTTCGACACCCTCCGTATGCAAACACAAATTAAGCTTTATTTCTGATTAAATGCACTGTTGCGTATGTCAGCCCTACTACCGTTCCGTTCAGCCGCACCCCGTACATCCATTCTTATTTGTCTCGGCCCCAAAAGAACAGCTTGTCGACCACCCCCCCCCATCACGCAGAATCTCCTATCGTTTCTGACCTCCACTGCTAAACAACTCCGCAGGGTTCTTTTCTCGCACTCCTCAGGCTCAATAGGTCACGAGCCTATCGTATTTATCAGTTTCTCTGGATATTTCGGAAGGTTTGTTATTTGTTCCGGGTTTCTCCACGTTCAACTCTGGCCTCGGCCGCGTATTTTCAGAGACGGTACTTGCTAAAATTGACTCTTTTCATAGTTCCTGACTTCTCTATAGTTCCTGAGCTATGAATTTTCACTTAAGGGAGGATTCTGAGATCCCCAGCGGGCGAGGAAGTGGGTCGTTCTCCAGCGAATCGCACAGCAGCGACAGGGCCGACTCGAGAGAGTTCGCTAGAGGCTCCAAAATAATCATAAATCAAAAACCCCAATCGTCTAGTTTGATAAGGGAGAGGAATAATTTGGATTCTTCAAGCTCAGACTTCTCGTGGTCAAAAGGCAAAGGTGGTAGGCCAGAAAGTATACCGCTGAGACGTGCATCCACCTCTTCGTCTCCTAATCAATCGTCCGAGGAACTTAGACCTAATCATACCGACGAGCAGGTGCGTTTTGTCGAAGATATTGATGATAATGACCTAGAGGATTATGATAGTGCGCCGACCAATAACAATGACCGTCAGCCATTTCTGTCAAATTTTGAAGACTCATTTCTTCCCGGCCCCTTCAAAGAGAAATTTGACCATTTTCTTCAGTCTTCTAAACGAATAGTCACCAAATATTCCAAATTCATTGGTCCTGGGATCATGGTCTCCGTTGCATATATGGACCCCGGCAACTACTCTACCGCTGTCTCGGCTGGTGCCCTCTATCAATACAAGCATCTCTTTGTTATTCTTGTTTCTAATCTATTTGCAGTATTTCTACAGATTCTTTGCACAAAATTGGGCAGCGTTACTGGGTTGGATCTCGCGCAGAACTGCCGACGTCATCTGCCTAGGTGGCTGTGCCTTCTCATTTACATCCTCGCAGAAATTGCCATTATTGCAACAGACCTTGCAGAAGTAGTGGGAACTGCCATATCTCTCAATATTTTACTTGGAATTCCGCTGCCTGTGGGTGTTGGCCTGACTGTTATCGATGTTCTGTTGGTGCTCATGGCATATCGACCTAACGGACCTCTTCGAATAATACGGTACTTCGAATACATGGTGTCTTTCCTTGTATTTGTGGTGGTTGTGTGCTTTGCAATCGAACTTTCTGCAATTGGACCTTCTGATACTGGTGCCATATTCAGGGGATTTCTTCCCTCATCTGCTCTGCTAGAAGAACAGGGGCTTTACCTGTCTTGCGGTATCCTTGGGGCAACAGTCATGCCGCATTCACTGTATCTTGGCTCTGGCCTCGTGCAACCCCGACTAAGAGATTACGACCAAAAGCATGGTTTCTACCAGCCACCTGAAGAAGAGAATGAAGATGAAGAAGACTTTTATAGACCTTCCTTGCATGCCATCAAAGACTCGATGAACTATTCTATAGCAGAACTCGTTATTTCGCTCTTTACAGTTGCTATTTTTGTCAACTCTGCCATCCTCATTGTGGCAGGAGCGACACTTGCCAACCGACCTGATGCTGTTGATGCTGATTTGTTTAGTATCTACGACATGCTTAAAGTATTTTTGGGCCAGTTTGCCGCTCTGGTATTTGCCCTCGCATTGTTGTTCTCCGGCCAATCTGCTGGTATTGTCTGTACACTCGCTGGTCAGATGGTGTCAGAAGGTTTCTTGAAATGGTCTTTTCAACCTTGGATTCGACGACTAATAACACGTGCCATTGCCATTGCACCCTGTTTCCTCGTTTCCATCACAGTTGGCAGAAAAGGGCTAGCGGACGTCCTGAATGCTAGTCAGGTGGTGCTTTCCCTTCTACTTCCTTTTGTTTCCGCTCCCTTGCTTTACTTCACAGCCAGCAAAGCCATAATGAGCGTGCCTACCCATGTTGCAGTAGTAAACGAACAAGCAGCTCATTCTCAAACAGATTTACGATCAGCTGGCGACGATGTGGGTCCTTATTCTCGATTGGATTCCGACCAGTCTTATGACGCGCCCCTCGACGTTACACAAGTTGCATACAAGGACCTCAGCAATAGCAGAGCCACAAACGTGATCGCTATATTTATTTTTGCATTGGTATCGGTGCTTAACGGGTTTTTGATTATCTCAATGGCTATGGGTGCAGATGTACATCTTTAGAATTACACATGGCATCATATCAGCTCATAAAATACTCGATACATAATACATATAGTGGTAATAGACAACATCTGAGAGAACTACCTTCTTGATGACCGCGTAGTACGTACAGGTGGCCTGTTATTGATGCTCGGGAGACGGGCCTGAGGCTGGATCGAGCGGTCGGTGCCCGGCAGAGTTCCTTGATAGTTGACCATGAGAATTGGAATATTAGAAGAAGGCTCGAGACCCAGCTCTTTGGGGGTATAATCTGCAGCTAGTCGTCCTAGTAAGTTTTGGGCTTTATTGGCGACACTTCGCTCTTTTTCTCCAACCTTGAACTCGGATCCGTCATTAGAAGAGAGACGGACTCTCTGGAGAAATTGGAGCTGGAGTAGCAGTTTACTAAGGTAAGCACTAGCGCCACCCGCAGAATAGGACTCTAATTCTTCGTCATCAATCTCGTTGTCAGGAGCCCATTCGAAGATACTGAGAAGGTCTATTTCAGTACCGGCAGGAACATCTTCAGCTTCTTCCTTGACGACGGAAGTATCAGCTGGAGAATCGGCTTCAGCCATGGAGACATCTTCATCATCTTCATCTTCATCAGATGAAGCTTCGTCATTCAGCGACGGAGTTGCAGTTTTCTTTTCTAGCCACACCGAACTGGCCAAGCTATCACTGATAACGGCAGAACCATTGTCCTTGACCGGTGCAAAGCTGGAGTAGTCATCATACTTGAGCCACCTGGTAGACGGAAGAGCCGATTGTGTAGGGTGAACAAAGCTTCTCAGCAGCTCTGTTGGTGGCATAGACGGATGTGGAACCGAGGCAGTTGCCGGTGAAACAAATCCCAGCTGGTAAGGAGTGATGTACGATTGAGTGAGCGGAAGCACTTTGGTGGTGTTGAACTGGCCATGGGTTTCAGTGTCTCGGGGGTCTATTGCAGCTTTTGCGTTTATCGAAGTGAACAGAGGCCCGCTGTTCTGGGAAACAATGAAATAAGCCTCGCCATAGAATTCCTTGATATCGGTGATGATTCTGCGATACCCTGAGAACACCTCTGACTCGAACCCGCTATCGGCCGGTTTTTCGGCCTCAGCTGGTTTGAGCAGGCCCAGTCTTTCACCTTCCCGTACAACGAGATCGGCTATGAATTGAAAAAACGAGTATATCTCTCGGTACTGGGCGCTTCCTATGGGATGCTGCACCAGCTCGTGAACAGTGGCCAGCTTCAGATCGTGGTATAGGCCATAAATATCAGAGTTATACACTCCCTCCGAGCTCTTCTTGTCTACGGTTGATGTCTTAATTTCGTCGTACTGGTCTAGAAATTCATCAACGGAGATTTTGGCGCTCACTGGAACCGGGCTCTGCACCAGGCTGGAGCCAACTGCCTGACTGTGTTTTGTTAGCACTACACCATCGAATTTCACATATTATATACCTAAACAACACAACTCACCTTTTGACAGCACTCACAATGTCAGCAACCAGTTCATGGATTTGGGCCTTTTCTGATCGTGAGCCTACATGTTAGCAAAGAACAACAATATTAACCAAAAATTTAGAGGCAATCAGCATATGTCCTCAACTCCCCAGTGTTGGATTGACCGGATTCTGTCGACAATGCTGATTCCTCACTACGTAATGCTTTGACCCACCTCGCATTTCGTCGCGCGTTGTGTTGTGAAGCTTCGAAAGCGGTTGGAACCGAAAATTGTAGAAGGTGAGTTACCCGGCGCTCCACCCTCTTTTAGGCAGTGAACCCTTGCAATTTGATCTATCAGCCATCACATCTAACCGCCGCCAAATGGACGAGTCTGACGACGAATACGTGGATAACATCTCGCCTGATGATCCTTTGTACGGGGAGGATGAGGGAATTTCGCGGCGAACGCGGAACCGTGGTACTCGGACTTCGGCCGGAAGCCGGGCCAAAACGTCGGATACCGCTCTCAAGACCTGGGAAGACGAGTATCAGAGATCGTGGGATATCGTCAAAGAGGACGCTGAGGGTTCACTGGCGGGCGTGGTGGCAGGAATTGTGGAAGATACCAAGAAACGGAGGGTGGTTTTTGATTCTAAGCCGGTGCAAAGAGGCATTATCAGGAATCTGATCCTAGTTCTTGATCTCAGTACCGCTATGGCGGAGAAAGATCTTCGGCCCAACCGCTACCAGATGATGTTGACATATGCCATAGACTTTGTTACGGAGTTTTTTGACCAGAATCCCATTTCTCAACTCGGAATCGTGGGAATGAGAGATGGGCTCGCATTACTGGTATCGGAAGTGGATTCAAATCCCCATGATCATATTGCGGCTCTGCAGGCGCTCAAGAAAAAGGAGCCCAAGGGTGACCCGTCGCTTCAAAATGCCTTGGAAGCCTGTAAGGGACTGCTATTCCATGTCCCAGCCCACTGTACCAAGGAAGTCGTCATCGTATTCGGGGCGTTGCTATCCTCCGACCCCGGAGACATTCACAAAACCATAGATTCACTCGTCAATGAGCGAATCAGGGTGAAAGTCATTGGACTTGCTGCTCAGGTGGCTATCTGCAAAGAACTAGCTCTGAAAACAAACTACAATGATGAGTCTGCATACGGGGTCATTCTTAACGAGAATCATTTCAAGGAGCTTCTATTATCAGCTACTACCCCTCTTGCAGTGTCTAAAATGGGATTGTCGCAGAATTCAACCCTGGTAGAAATGGGATTCCCTTGTAGAATCTCTGAAACCCAGCCTACTATCTGCGCCGATCACTCTACTCTCACGCAAGGTGGCTATCTTTGTCCTAGATGCAAGGCAAAGATCTGTAATCTCCCGTCAATCTGCCCCTGCTGCAGCTTGACACTTATTTTATCTACGCATTTGGCCAGGTCTTATCATCACCTGTTTCCCCTTCAAGCTTTTCGCGAGGTCAGCACACAAGACCCCCGAGCTTACAATGTCACCCAGTGCTTTGGATGCCAGTCGGATTTTCCGACTTCTAGTCCCATCCTCAGTCACCGCTTTGTATGTCCAAAGTGCCAAAATCTCTTTTGCATTGACTGTGACGTATTTTGCCATGAAACCCTGCATGCTTGCCCAGGCTGTGAATCTGGTGCAAGGAAACCTAAACCTACTAAAGAACACAGAGTTACTTTAGCCTTAAGAAATGGAGGTGAGCCTGACCGGATCGGAAAAGACCAGTCACTGCCTAAACTGAGGATAAAAGTCGGAGGAGTTCAGTAGATTATGTACTATATTAACATTACTTAACTACCCATGATCCATTGATTCGCTCTTGGATTACCTTCTTTGCAGGAAGGTCCCATCCAGTACCACCAGATCCAATTGCTGCGCCAATACGGGGAACAACCCAAGCTTCTCTTTTGACGTTGGTAATATTCTTAGGACCGTAAGGAGGGCCTAAGGGCTTGGAGTAGGTAATTAGAGCCGTAGCCTTGCCGATATTGGACAGCATCGGCGCTGATACATCTGTCAATGGTTTCATCCTAATTTTTGCGACCTGGCCCTCTTTATGGCTCTGGCCCTGTTGAACAGTATGATAAATAAGATACTCAGGAGGAACAGACCCAGACGAGTTAAGAATGCTAGATGAATGAATATAAACGTAAGGGTCCGGATTTTCCTCGTTGGCACCACCCTTATCCAGCGTGGGGAACAGGGTCTTGTAAGGGTATGTGGAGATATTCCTCTTAGCTCTGGTAGGAATGTCTGTGTCGATCAAGTCCGCTCGAACTGCTACTTGGTCAGTAAAGCCTGCAGCGACTATTTGCTTCAGAGCCTGCCGCTGTTGAGCAGAAGGGGGCTTCAATTTTTTCCCAAGCTTGGCCAGAGCCCCGTCAACATTCTTAGGGAATGAATTGACGGCAACAAGATAGGAAACCTGTTGTCTTAGTTTCTTCACTTCATCCATAGTTTTGAATCTCAGGAAATTATCCCTGCAAAATTTCTCGGGGTCAGAGGACGCATAGTCGAATGCACATACAGAACTGAGCTGTTTCAAGCAGTCGGCTTTAGGGTCCAAAGCTGACATTCGTGCTTGAGCTTCATAATACTTGGATTTGAGCTTTCTCTTTGCTTCCTTCTCTTCAACAGTCTCATCATCGTACAGGTCTTCGTCATCTTCACCCTCTTCGTTTGGTTGTCTGATCACCTCCGCGATGCCTAATTCCTGTTCTGTGACGAATGGATCACCCACAGACAGAGCCGAAACGATAGCAATAACATAAGGCAGACATTCCAGTTGATTGCCAATAATTACCATCTTTGCAAATCGTGGACTAAGAGGGAACAGGCTCATAGACTTGCCGAGATTGGTAAGTTGGCCAGTCTCTTGATCCAAGGCACTGAGGTATTTGAGCAGCTTCAGGCCACGGTCCAGGCTCTCTCGAGAAGGAGGAGTAGGGAATGGGAAATTTATAATATTGTCAATTCCCATGGATTTCATTTGTAGTACCAGACCTTCAATAGGCATTCGCATTATCTCAGGCTTGGTGAATTGCTCGAAATCTGCTTCATAAACTGCAGATGAGAAGAGCCGATAACAATGTCCAGGTCCTGTACGACCAGCTCTACCCGCTCTCTGATCGGCACTCGCTTTGCTGGTCCATCCAACTCTGAAGCTCTGCACTTTTGTTTCTTCTTCAAAGTGCCGCTTCTTGACTCGTCCGCAGTCGACCACATAGCGAATTCCAGGAATAGTGAGGGAAGTTTCTGCTACATTTGTAGCTACAATGCAAACACGAGATCCCTCTGGAGGGTTCTCAAACACCTTCATCTGCTCTTTGGTAGGCAAAAGAGAATAAAGGGGTAGAACATGTAATGGAGCATTTGCATCTTGCCCCTCCTCTAACGTCTCTTCGAATCCTTCCTCATCCTCAGAGTCATAGTCATCTGCTGCCTCTAGTTGCTCAATGTCATGATAGTCCATTTCATCGTCTCCAAGATCGATTTCCTCGGCTTCTGTGGTACTGTCCTTGGCGTCGATTCTCACGGCCACTTCGGTTTCTGCCTGCTCAGTCTTTTTTGACGTCTTGGCTGGAAAGGCTTTCTTCAATCTCTTGACAAGCTGCATTATTTCATTCTGACCTGTCATAAATATCAGTATACCGCCCGGTGGAAGTTTCTGATGAATTTTAGTAGCTTTCTGATAAGCCTCCTCGATGTATTCGAATTTAGTTTTCCTGTTGAAATGCACAGAAACGGGAAACTGTCGAGCTTGAACATTAATAACGGGAGGAGGCTGCTTGAATAGTGCTTTATTCTCAGTAAAGTCTCCAACTCGCAAAGTAGCGGACATAATAATCAATTTCAGCGGCTGGACATTAGAGCCTTCCTCTTGGCTGAGATCTCTTCTCAGTTTCAGCACTCGTGAGAGTACACCAATAAGGATGTCAGTATTTACATTTCTCTCATGGGCCTCGTCAATAATGATAGCAGAGTATTTAGACAGTGTAAGATCATTGGTAAGTTCTCGCAACAAGACACCATCGGTCATAAACTTCAGAGCGGTTTTAGCAGCAGTTTTGGTATCGAATCGAACTTGATAACCAACCCGATCATTGTAATTGCCTAATTCCTCGGAAACTCGCTTTGCCATGCTGACAGCGGCAACCCTTCTAGGCTGTGTTATACCGATCATTCCAGATGTTGAGCTGCTCTGAGGATCTCCATAGCCTGATTCGAACAAGAACTGAGGAACTTGTGTAGTTTTACCACTTCCAGTTTCACCACAGATAACTACACAGTCGTTGTTGTGAATAGCTTCCATGATGCGTTGCTCTTCAGCAACAACGGGCAGCTGCAATCGCTGCTCTTGAACCGCTGCAGAACGAATTACATCAACATGGGAAGACTTTCTGAAAGGATTGGCCTCATGTGCAATATCCACCGGAACATCCTCACGGTCTTCTGGCCGATCAAGAGGTATGTATTCCCCGTTGAACTCAGGGTACTCTACTCCCTCTTTTATTGGGGCCGTGAAAGAATTGGCCCACTCTTTGAAGATTGCGGATGCTTTGGGCTTATTGTCGTCGGGATCTTCATTTTCATCATCGTCACTTTCTTCTTCGCTGGATTCTTCACTATTGTCATCACTTTCGTCGTCTTCATCGTCGTTCTGAGCTTCACTGTCATTGTCATTCTCCACATCAGATACCTTGGCCGTTTCACCGGCAAATCCAGTCCATTCGGCTTCGCTGCCGCTCTCATCCTCATTTTCACTATCATTTTCATTGTCATTCTCACTTTCCTCAGATTCACTTTCTTCAGATCCAGATTCACTCTCACCTTCCGAGTCGCTTAATTCAATGCCCTTTTTCTTTGCCTTTTGCCGGTCCAGCGTTACCCTCCAATTATACTTTCTTTTCGGGGCAGTCTTGCTGATTTTCTTTACATTCTGAAACCCAAAGCCCATGCTTGATCCTCCTTGTGGCCTATGATCAATGAAGGTCGAACTAGGTTCATCGTCCTCGTGCTCTGACTCCTGTTGTAATTCATTATTCTTTTGTAGAATCTTCTTGAATTCTTCGTCATCTTGCCAGTCTTTGACTTCTCTTTCCTCATATAGTATTTCTTTAGTGGTTTCGTCTCCCCTTCCAGCCTGTTCTAGCTGAAGAGCCTCGATAACCTTCTCTCTTTTGGTCTTATTACCATGACCCAGTGTTTTGAGCGATTCTAAAGTTCCAGTATCAAAAGTAGATTGACTCAATTTGGTCAGCAGTTCTGCTTTTTCCTGCTTTTTCACCTGTTTATCCTAAAATATTAGCTTCTGCCGTTTCTTCCATCCATATCGATCCAGCACTTACAATATATTTATCAAGCCTTTTTCTTTTCGACGCAGATATTTTAGTCTCGCCGTTTGCAGGATTCAAACTCTCATGCAATTTTCTCTTGCGCTCCAATTTTTCTTCAGTGGTCATTGGCAGCAAGATCTCGGAATTAACGTCTGCAACGGCTACTGGATCAGGCCGGCTCGTCTGCTCGTCTTCGTTCTGGTCATCTTGTCTATAAAGACCCTTATTTCTTGCTCTTTTCAATGCCTGCTGCTTCGAGACCATTCCGGCCCGAGCTTTGGCGTTGAACCGCTCTCTATATTTCGCCATTTGGTCGGTTTTGGTTCAAAATGTCGAGCGAGATGTTGACTGAAATTTATATTTTTCAGAGTTTGATAATATTTTTTTTTTGTGTTGTCAGCCTCTCCATCCAAATTTCTCGACAAACTTCACCAAACCCCGGCAATTTTGAACAAACCATCACAAATCCGCACCCGCAACATCAAAACAGTCATCCGTCAACTTTCCGGCCAACTGAAGGATGAACGATGGTGCTGGAGGCCCGAAATATTGATCTGGTTGTTTTCTGCCGGTATATTTTCAAAACCTGGTATGGCTGCCTCGGTTATTTTGACGCATCACGGCTCATCAAAGGAGCCTCGGGCACTCCGTCCAGTTTGGGTGATCTCTCTGGTGTTCTGTCTTACGCACCCAGTGGTGAGGGCGCTGCATCTCTGAGCGCGAGCACATCGTCTAATGGGCAGGCTGCTGGGCCAGAAACCAATGGAAAAGTGGCAGATCCCAAAACTACCATTGATATGCTGCATATCTGCCAATTTTGCTTCAAATACACGGTTTTTGCTGATGATCTGATATCTCACGAGGCTGTTTGCAGTTATCGTAACCAATTCCCCGGCGAATTGGTGTATCGGAAAGAAGATTATTGTATTTACAAGGTAGACGGAGCGGTCGAAAAACTATATTGCCAATGCTTGTGCCTGTTTGCAAAGCTATTTCTCGATTCAAAAAGCATATATTTTGCTGTTGATGGCTTTGATTTCTATATATTAACTGAAAACAAAAAGAACCCTCGCATCCTGGGCTTCTTCTCCAAAGAGAAGGTGTCGTGGGACGACAACAATCTTGCATGTATCCTAATATTTCCCCCATTTCAAAGGCGTGGACTAGGAAGACTTCTGATTGCATACTCTTACTATATTTCGAGTCAAGAGAAAAAGCTCGGAGGACCTGAAAAACCTCTGTCATCTCATGGCAGGGCATCCTATCGCAGCTATTGGCTAATTGCCATTGCTCGAGCCCTGGCCAGCTGGAAGCGACAAACCATTTCGATAGATGACCTAGTGTCGCTTACCTCAATACAGCAAAACGATATAGTGGACGCATTAACCAGTATCGGTGCCTTCACTCAAGTTGAGGGCAAAGCCAATCTCATCAGCATCCCTAGTATAGTGGATTGGATCACTAAGCATAAGGTCTCCCTCGCTCCTATTATAGATATAGGCTGTTGCATTAACTAACAAGTTTATAAGTGTATTTATTTTTGTTTTTGTGATGGTTGGGGAGATGCTGTTATTAAACTCGAAGCGAGTAGCCAGGTTTTGTCTGTTTATAGCATTACTGAATTCATTAATCGTCTAATTTATACACAGAATAAAATTCCTATACACTCTCAGGTAAAGTTACACCTTGTATCAGTTTTGTGAGTTTGAGAGGGTTGAAAGTAACAGTTTCGTATACATCGGGTGGAGGGAGCTCGTCCAATACAGAGAAGATACTATCAGGAAGATCAACCATGCCACTACTTTTTTGCTTCTTCCTTTTGAGATCATCACCATCATCGGCTCTGTGTTCTTGTCGGTGATTGGCAAACCGCTCACCAAGATCTAGTTCAGTCAAGGGATTGTAATCTGAACCAGGGCTGTATCTATTCACAAATAGATCCACCGCGGATTCATCAGGGAACAGTTCAGCATATCTCTCTTCAAGCTTTGAAATACCAGTCAAGTCACCATAATCATTTTCATATTTCACGTAATGTCGGAAAAGAGCTTTCTGCTGTACCGGATCCATTTTCGCGACACTTTTCTCAAACAGGGCACGTGCGTTAGGCTCGTCATCAACCAGAATTAAAAAGTCAAAATATGCCTTGACATAATCTGCAACAATAGCGTAGCGCTTAATGCCAATTTCAAAAATCTTGTTTGCGATTCCAGACTCTCTGCTGTTGTGATATTCCATTAGAGCAGACGAAATATAGATATGATGGGTGCAATAAGTGAGCTTTCTACCCTCACTGAAAATTTTCCTAGCACCTTTTATACCTTCTAGTCTCTTGACAGCCTTCATATACTCTGTGTAGGCAAATGTGATATCACGAGCATTTTGAGCCAGTGCGGGAGATGCGGGGTTGGTGGGCACTGGGGTCTCTGGAACGGGCGTCGATTCCTGGACCGCTGTTTGCTCTTCACTTCCAGGAATGTGTGCTCGTTGGTTTTCCAGCACCTTAATAAGATTTTGAAAAACTCCCTTGAGTTCAGAAGGTTGGTTTTGAGAGCCATAGAGCTCAGCTGCCTTCAGAGTGAGCAGGAAAGAGGAAGGGTTGGCTTCGATTCCATCGGTGAGTATCTCTGTTGCCTCATCCACTTTATTCAACTTACTGAGACAGTAGTTAGCGGCTGCAAACCACCAATCAGGATAGTATCGTAATGACATGAGGGCCTGTCTGTAGGTATAAAGAACCCGCTGTTGGAACACTTCTTCGGTGGCTTCCAGTGGGTTTTTGAGTTCCCAGTTGATCCATTTCTGCCATAGTTCACTTTTCTTTTTTTCTCGAGAGTTCCACTTGCGCTGATGAGGAAGAGTAGAAGTGTCGATACCCTGGATGATATTGTGCAGTTCTCGAGAACAGGACCGCGAATTCATATAGGTAGCCGAGCGATCAGCAATGAACTTTCTAGCGGTGGACTTGTTGAGGCCGTTTTCAAAACTATTGTACCCCTGCCAGATAGCTTCGATATTTTTCAGAGGAATACACAAAGCTCTCCTGTATGTTTTCCTAGTAAGATCCATAGTCTGCTGGTGATCCAAATTCGAGCTCTTTGGGGCCGATCGGATGAAGCTGAGGTAGTCCAACCAGATTTTTCCTGATTCTCGATCACTGCCAATCCGCTCCAGAGCAAACTCATAGGCCCTCTGAATAATCAATCTGACATCGCCATCGGCCTTTTCATCATTGACTCGACGTATATAGCTAAGATAGCATTCCCACAGATCCACCTTGAGCACCTTAGCCAGGCATCGCCCAAAAAGCTGCTCTGCATGCTGAAACTCGCTGTGTTTTAGTTCCACATTGATGTAATCAATCCAGATTTCAGCAGAAACCGGGAAGTGCTTGAGCATCTTCTCGTACGTCTCGCGAACCTCGGACAGACGATCTTTGGACTTGAGTTCCTGGGCCAATTCCAGCCAGGAATCAATATCCAATGGATTGGATTCCAATTTGTCTTCCAGTCTGCCAATTTTGTCCCTAGTGAGACGTTTTCGCTTGTTTCCAGGTACGGCGGCAGGCTCAGGCTCAACCGAGCTCACCGGTTCAACCAAGGTGACTGGCTCAGCAGGGATATATTCATCTGGAGAATCGGCTTCATCAAACGCAGCACCGGCACTGACCTGTATTTCAACCTCATTGGCAATTTGTGGCTCTCCTTCCTGTTCGGTTGGGTGGTCTGCCATGTCGATGTTAAGACGCTACGATTGGGATCTGCTACTTTTTACATCACCAATAACTTTCAGCCCAGAGCCAAATCGGCCCAAGCCAAAAATGCCAAAATCCACGCACGAAAAACCCAGCTATGAGCTGCACATATGGGGCCCTTTAGACGATGCTACGTCATTTCTACCTGAATGCCTTGCCGCTGTCTGGTACCTGCAGTTGACTGTAGGATCAGCAAACTTGTCAGTGGTTCAGTCGTCCAATGCCAATATCGCTGGCAATAGGAAGCTGCCAGCGCTGAAACACCGGGCGGAAACGGTGGCTGGGGGGTTTCAGAGTGTAGTTTGGTATCTGAAAAAGTGCGGATACGATTTGGACGGGGATCATACGAATTCAGCTGCATTATGTTCGTATATAGTTAGTCGAGTAGTTCCACTCACTCTCTACACACTATTCGTGAACAGCACCAATTTTGCAAAGGTGACCAGCCCGCTACTGGCTACATTGGTTCCCTTCCCGATGCAGTACAATTTGACAATTGCTCAACGGGACTGGGCCAAAACTGTATGTGCTGAAGCCGGTTTGGTCGACACAGCTCAGCTCGAATGGAGTCTCAGCGACAAGGCCAGGAATAATCCCACGCTGAGTAAATTGCAGCAGCAGCTTGAAGGGAAACAGGAGGGCAAAAAATCGGGGCTCAAAGATGCCAAACAGAATCTGAGAGCCTTGAACGTCTCCAAGGATGTGTTCGAGGTCCTGCAGGGATCCAGTTCCGGGGGGATATTTCCTTTCGGAGGAGATGAACCGACCTCGGCCGACTTGCTTCTGCTGGCAAATCTGAAGATATCATGTTTGGACAGTCTGCCTGTTCAGATCATTCGGACTTTGATTCAAAACCAGTTTGCTGATCTGGACGCCTATCGGGTCAACGGAAGCGAATATATCGATAGTAACGTGGGGAACGTCAAAATTAGTCCCATGGCATCAGAGGACAGCTATTCACTGTTCAATTTTCTCAAATATCATTCGGGGTTTGCAACTGGTTGGGCTTAGACTAGTCCAGCTGCGATCAAACTGCAAACAATCGTCGGGAACAGGATAGACATAGGTATGTACTATAAATAATGCATGATAGAACACCAAAAAACAGTTGGCGGGATCAGTTTTTCCGGGGCTTGACCAGCCCATCATTGACCAAATAATACACAACCGTACTGTCATTGGTCACCATGGCCATGACCACTCTGTTCACCCCGTCATCTACCGACCGAATCCCGTCAAAAACGCCTGCCAGTTTCTTAACGCTATAGGTATCCTCGGTGGCAGTGGGCAGCACCCATTCGGTTTGCAATTCTTCGGGATCATCGGGGTGCAGTTTTTCGAGGGGTGTACCCTTTACGAGTGTAATACTATGTGAATCTAAAGGAACTAATACGTCTGCTTTGGCTAGTCCAGTCCACAGCTGCTGGTGGTTCAAGTTATTTAGCACCAGATCAGCTATTGTTTCTAGGGATTCCATTGTGAGGTTTTGGTGCTGGTGAAGGTGGGATGGATCGCATCTGAAAAATCCCCTCGACATCACGTAAGAGAGCACCGGAAACTGCTCATTCACTAGCGTAGTCGGACCACTTCTGAACCAGTAAGTGTTTTATGAAAAGAGAGAGAGAAGAGTTAGATATTCTATTTACAGCTATAATCTTATACATGTAGACTGTCTGTCTGTGCAAGGCGCTCTAGGTTTCGGCATGTGTGGTCTTTTACAGTTTGTCAGCCCAGTTGCGTTCAAACTGCAAATCCATAGCCTTTCATGCAGCTCTTGTACTGGCCAATGATGGAATCACACTTGCCGGAGTCCTGGCCATTAATGAGAATACATTCATCTCGAGTGGACTTTTCCGGCTTGCATACACAGCAAGGTTTGGGTTCTGAGCGTTAGTTAGTTTGAGTTAAGTTCTGACAAGGTGAGCCGATAATGCTCGGACTATCTGGCTCGGACTACGGGGATCCATAAGACGTACTTTCAGCAGCTAGGAGGTTAGTATGTAATACAAAATTAAAGCTTCAAATAGGCAGACAGAATACATATGTATATTTTGTCCCTGTATAGTGCCAACGAGCAGCGTTTACGTACGGTCAGCCATGGTTACTAATCGGTGAGTTTATATGGTGTTTATCAGAAGTCCAAAAGTCCCGGCTGATGATGGAAATTTCCATAGTGGATGGCACGTGACCGCCACATGACCCCGGAGAATTTCTGAGCAGCGATTGCAGCACTTTACATATGGCATATATTAGATGCCGTTTCTGAAATAGTGGAATTCTCCTATATCCTGCTTTTCAACGGATTTCACCTGTTGTGGCTTCTTTTCTGTCTCTTTTGATTGCACTTTCCCTATCTATTGCCGATTTAAACAGGGTTTTGAGCGCCGCCGAAAACGTGCCTTCCTACTCATCAGATGCCCTGTGCTTGAGACGAACCGAACAAGAACCACACGTAATTATTTGGCTAGTTGCCGAGTATCTCATCTGTTTCATTCAACTGTCGAGTCCGCTGGAAATATCCGAATATGCTCAGGCTGGGTAGTCCATTTCCTCGGGATGATCTCGATGATCCGCAATGCCAGCTGCTTGGGCCGTTCGCTCTGGTGATCCAACTTTTGATGGGTGTTATGGCCATTTTGTCACTGGTTGTCAAACGGCAGAAAGAATTCCCCCGAAGGCCCTGGTGGGTCTGGGTGTTTGATGTCAGCAAGCAAGTTCTGGGATCCGCCGGCCTGCACATGATCAACCTGGTGATCTCAATATTCATTTCTACCCAGGACCAGATTCCCGATATGGATGACAATCCATGCAACTGGTATTTTATTAGCATTCTACTGGATACCACTGTCGGAGTTCCCATTCTGTGGTTTTTTCTGTTTGTGGATCATACTTGGGCTGTCCGGTTGGGCATCTCCGATACGGTGTCCGGGCAGTATGGCAATCCACCTCGGTGGATAGCTTTTTTCAAGCAGGCCTCCATCTACATGACTGCCATGGTGCAGATGAAAATAGCTTTGAGTGCGTTCATTTGGGCTACTGGCAATGTTATTGATGATTTGGGCGAGCTTCTTATTTCCTGGACTTCATTTGATCCACGAGTCCAGGTATTTTTCGTCATGATGGTTTTCCCCTTAGTGATGAACTCAGTGCAGTATTATCTCATCGATACAATTATTCAGGCATCGGAATACCATCATAAAGAGTCTTTGCTTGGTGAGGACTCTGCTGCAAACTTTCATAACTACTCCTCCATCTCGGACCCATCACAAGATTTCATTGCTGGACTGACAGCTTCGGGAGAGAGCACTTCTACCGATGGAGAGACCGAAGGAGATAACCGCCTTGACCGTCAGCTGAGCAAACATAAAGGAAAACAGCCAGTCTAGTCGCTCTAAACCGCCCCCATTTTCATAAATTTGCATATTTACTGTATTTATTATGTTGGTATTATAGATTAGAAATACTTAATTATTTATATTTGTTTCAAAGTGTGGACTGCATTGCTCGGATTAGATGTAACGCACTTTATCGGGCATGAACTGAACACTGGACTCACTAAGAACCTTAGTATCTGTAATATTATGCCAGTTAAGTATAAGTTCCTATTTACATACTTTTCACTCCATTTCCTGGGAATTTTGCTTGTTTAGAGACCAGCTCTGAGGCTGTGTTTCATGCCGACCATTTATGCATCAGTCTAGAACTTCTAACCATTGAGTGGTCGATTCACAATTCTTTCCACTACAATTCACTTAAGCTCATAGATATCCAGCTTAATATATATATAGTGTCTAGAATTTTGCTCAACGTCTGCATTCATTTTTCCGGATGGCATAACTTGACTAGTTCAGCAGCCCGTTCCTCTCCAACTATCTGTTTGAGTTTTGATATCTCCAGAAAGTCGTGGTCTTCATATTCAAATCCAGGGACAACAACTTCACTAATGAGCAACCCCTCGTCATTGTTGGTAAAGCTCGATTTGTAAGTTCCGCCTTCAACCACCCATTGAAGCCTCTGTCCTGGTCCAAAGCCAACCTCGAACGACTCAACTTCGCCAGTTTCAGGATGAATAACTACATAAGTGCCTGATCCTCTCTGCAGAATATGGATAATTCGAGATTTGTTTCGGTGGAAAACCCCAATGGGTATCTCCGGTGCCAAATAGTAGAATATGAGGGTGGAGAAACTCCGTACCGGATTGGCTGAGTCCTTGTACGGTGATTTCATTTCAAACGGAGATCGATCAGTCTCTTTGAAATACCCTCCCTCTTTGTGCCCAATTAAGCCCAATGTGTCAATAATCTCCTGACTTGTCGGGCCGTTGGCCCTTGGTTCCGGAATACGAAGAACCATACTATAAACAAATCGACAACCTATCTAAAACACAATTCTAAAATGAAAATAGAAACGTGCAATTGTGCAGATATACGTCAATTGTCTGAATTACTCCACAATGTGTGTCTGTGATTAGCCCTCCTAATTCAGCTAGATCTGATATAAAAAGATAGCGGGAACAAAGCAAGAGCCATCGGACCTAATCGGGGTTCATCAGGTTATCAAGAACACTATATATATGAAGTAAACCCCACAACGCTAGCCAACCTACATTGACATCAACCAAAATGAGCTCATTCAGACCCGCTCTACTTGTAATTGATTTGCAAGAAGATTTTCTGCCCCCCAACGGATCTCTGGCTGTAACTGGAGGCAGAGATATCATCCCTATTATCAACCAATTGGTGGACAAATCCGTATACAATTGGTCCCTTGTCATTGCCAGTAAAGACTGGCACCCTCAAGATCATTGTTCGTTTGCTTCGAATAATCCAGGGTCCAAGCCGTATGATTCGGTGCTATTCCACAACCCCGAGGATCCGTCTCAAACCAAGCTGCAGGTGGTTTGGCCCGATCACTGCGTGCAAAACACCCATGGCTCAGAGTTCCCCCCTGAGTTTGTTCATGATGGTAAACTCGATGCGCTGGTGAAAAAGGGCTATCTGGCTGATCGAGAGTACTACTCGGCCTTTACCGATACCTGGAACTTCCACCACACCGAGTTGGCCGATATTCTCAAACAGAACCAAATCACTCACGTCTACGTTTGTGGACTTGCCTACGACTATTGCGTTATGCACACTTCTCTGGATTCTGCTAGGCAGGGATGGCCTACCTATGTGATTTACGATGCTGCCAGGGCCGTCGACCCTTCCAAACTCGATACAGATATCTGGCAGAAATACACCGACGGTAAGGTGAGCATTATCACTACTGAAGGTGAAGAGATTGCGCGAGTCAAGAAGTAGTGGGTAGGTTTGCATATGCGCACGGCCATAAGGAGATAAAACATAATAAAAAACTAGTGGTTGGTAAAAAGCTCCTGTTTTCCTACATAAATAACCATCAACTGCAATGGGCAATGCCCCAATATACAAAGTGTTTGTGAAATGCTGTGAACAAGTTCTAGCATGGGCCTCGTTAGATGAGCATCCACCAACTGGAACCCAGCATGAAAATCAATAATACAGCCGTGATGACACCAGCGCCAGCTCTGTCTTTGGTGGTCAGGTTCAAGGTCGTCTCGTACGAACCCGAGGTTCCGCCCGAACCTGTACTGTTACTGCCTGCAGCACCATCACCCGCAGATGTACCACCGGTTGAAGCTGTCAACGGAGGCGCTTTAGTATGAATAAGTAGAATATTGAGCAGATCCAGAGCACAGATCTGTTCTCCAAGACCCCATACACCATCCCAGTATCCCAAATTCCAGTCAAGGCCGCAAGTATGACCGTCACTACCACCACTACAGGAGCTGGCTACCGCAGCTGCACTGGTAATTATATAAGGTTCGATAGTCTCTACTGTAGTAGGTGCCATGAGCATTGTGAGACCCAGGAACCGCGAGAAAATGCCCTTGAAACATCTCTGATCGGTGTCACACTTATTGTACGGTTGACAAGCTGCTTCGTACATGACACCATCGTCAAACATAACTGTTGCTCGAGCCCATAGGAAATCAATTCGCTCCATCCAGACGTCGTCTTGGGTGTAATTGTAAAGGTACGCAGCACCGGACAAAAATAGACCGTAACAATACGTCCACTCGGCTTTCAATACCGTACTGCAATTTTCTTCGACATAAGCGCCATCGTAAACAAACGAATAATTCTCCCCGGACGGGGTGTAAATGAAGTCCACGGCAACCAGCCAATTCCAGGCCTTTTCTGCCCAGTCGACATATGAATCGTTTCCAGTGAAACGAGCCAGTCTAGCAGCAAGGTGGAACAAACAGCCATTGGAAACGGAATTTTTGTAGTCATAACCTGTATTCCAGGTGTAAATCTGCCATCTCAAGCCCCCTCCGCAATAGGTGGTGTCCCAACGCCAAGCCATGGTGTTGAAGGTTGCCTGAGCCAGGTAAAGCCAGCCAGGATAGTCTCCCTCGGGGGCAGAGAAGTTCTTTTCAGCAGCCTGAATAGCAGCTACACCCCAGAAACCTTGATCGTCATTTCCTTCGGTGGTGGTCTGGTTGGAAGGCATATAATCCCAGCCGGAACCGATTTGATACAGCATACTGCTTTTGATAAGATCAGCGTAAGTATCGTTTCCAGTGTAGTAGGTGTAATCCAGCATAGTTCCCCATGCAACACCTGCTTCCCACCAATAGTAGCCGGTAACGAACATGCCGGGCGTTTCACCAGAGTCGTTTCCGTTGTAATAGTCCATGAGACCGGTAGCAACCAAGGCCTGGGCTGCATAGATTGATTCCACGTCCGAAACATTGAGGCTCAGAGCTGTACCGCGCATCGCGCCGAGCGCGACCAGCAAAAATGAAAGTAGCTGAAAGCGCATGGTTCACAAGGTGGAGGTGGGTGGGATGGTGAAGTTGTGTTGGTCTGCTTGGGAACGAACAGTTTAAGCTGCACAGCCGAGGGAACTCCAGACAAAGCTCGAGATAACTTGGCACAAATTCGTTTGAAAATACCGCGACTTGGCGGTCTTTTTCAAATGAACCTATTAGATATTTATTCTTCTTTTCAAGCATGCTTTCTGAAGGAACCGGCCTGTTCGTGGCCCTTTGATTCAGTTACCCGGTAACCCTCGCGTCCAGCCGTGCCGAGAAAAGGGGGCATACCATCACACTGCGGAGAAGAAAATTTCTCGAGCGATTTACTTTGATCGATTATGATAGAACTAGATATCTACTAGATCTATAATATATATGGATACCCTTTGCTATAGTGCCAGTTGATCTGCTGTAGTCGACTGTCAGTACGGTTTTCTCCTCTGTTCCCCGCTATATCATTTTTTTTTACTTTAATCTTAATTTCAAGCAAAATGAGTGAGCAGAAAAATTCACCGTTTAGGGAATCCTAATTATAGCGATCCGTGATTATCACCCCGCTACCAATATTCGTTAATTAGCGACAATAAAACCCCTCTTTGCTCAATCCGATTGCAGTGGATTAGTGTACCGTTCACCACGATGGATTTAAACCTCCATACTGGCGATATTTCTGTTGAAACTATCCCATTTAGCGCAAGATCGGTTCTTCTTTATGCTCTCATGTAGATTCACTCCACAAACCACACTAAACTCAATTGTTAGTTTAGCTGCTATTGAATTAAAAGCATCCCCTTCACGTTACGTGTTCTGCGTGAAATTCTATTATTTTTCATTTGAAAAGCCTCCAGTGAAAACTTCCAGAAAACCTCCAGTAGATCAATTTCCCGCCTAAGGTGTCCATCGATGATGTCATCTCCATTTCGTCAAACTACAATAACGGCCAATTATCAATACATTTTCACAAATACACATATTCATCAGTTACTTGCTATCTGGTACTCATTTTCCAGGTTTTTTTCTCTCTCCAGCGTATATTTTGTTTGTTCGCTTCGTTATCTAGTAGATGGCAGCCAGGCCAGCTCGGCCGCTCTCAGTTTTACCACAACATCCAGAATCCAGTGCCCAGAATCACAGACAGAGAGACAACAGTAAGCACTGCGGCACCAGCCTTGTCCTTAGTCTTGATAGTCAGGGTGTTGACCGTGCTTCCCGAATCTGTAGATGATGTTCCCTCCTCCAGTGAGGAGGATCCACCAGAAGTATTGGTGTATGGTTTAGGCATGTCAGTTGCAAAATTGTTCTGAATAACTTCTAGCGCACATATCTGTTCTCCAAGGCCATAATAGCCGTCCCAGGTGCCATTGAACCAGTTGAGACCACATGTATGGCCGTCACTACCACCGTTACATGTGGCCGCAGCAGCAACTGCCGATGTCTTGAGCAGAGCATTAATATCGTCGGCAAGCGACGGTACCAGCAGTGCTGTACTTCCTAGGAACCGGCTAAAAATACCTTTGAAGCATCTCTCATCGGTGTTGCACTTTCCAGTTGACTGGCACGCCTGCTCGTACATGATGCCGTCCTCGAAGAACACAGACGAAGCCTGGGTGAACAATCCGGTAGCTCTGGTTTCCCAGACTGTATCATTTGTATAGCTATACAAATAAGCACAGCCTGCAAGCATCAAGCCGTAGTTATATGTCCATTGCTGGGCGGAGTAAGTTTCACAAGAACTGCTGATCGAAGCACCATCGATAACTTCATAGGTACTATTGTCTATAAAACCAATGTCGGTGATCCAATCCCATACTTTTTCGCACCAATCGACATAAGTGTTGTTTGCGGTGTATCTTGCGAGTCTTGCGCCCAGGGCAAAGAAGCATCCGTTGCTGACAGTATTTTTATAGTCGTAGCCGGCATTAAACGAGTAAATCTGCCACCGTAATCCGCCATCACAGTCTGCAGCGTCCCATCTCCCTTCCATATCCTGCCATACAGCCTGGGCAAGATAGAGCCACTGGGGATCATCAGAGCTGGGATTGGTGAAATTCTTCTCGGCGGCATTCATCACAGCCAGACCCCAGAAACCTTGATCGTCGTTACCTTCCGAGGTGCTCTGATTAGCAGGCATGTAGTCTTTGTCGGTACCGACCTGAAATAGAAGAGCTTCCTTGACAATGGAGTTGTAGGTGGTATTTCCTGTATAGTACCAATAGTCAATCATGGCACTCCAGGCAGCACCGGCCTCCCACCAATAGTATGGCGAAACCATGAGACCAGGAGTTCCACCGTAATCGTCACCACTGTAGTAGTCCATGAGACCATCGGAAATGAGCGCCAGAGCGCTTGTTACCGAGGAATTGCTAGACAAATCAAGCGTAATAGCATGACAAGCGCTGAACCCCAAAAGGGACAGCACCAGAGAGAAGAAATTCATTATTTCGTTTGCAAGCTGCAAGTGTTTTCACAGTGCAGTTGTGGAAATAATAATAAAAAATGATCGAGAGATAAATATTGAGCCTAACGCTCTAGGGAATAATTAATAAATAGGAGATAATCGGCTGTGAGATCGTCCAATCTAGTTTGTACACGAGATAATGCACCAGAAAATGTTTTATTACAATTCCTGCTCAGTCAGCCTAAATTTGCACTTCTTTTCGCCGTTTTGGAGCTTCGTGCTCTTGTTGATCTGGCGGTCCGGGCAGTGATGGAGGTTTGATACAACTATTTATAAACCCCTTCACAAATAAATCCTGGGGGATTGCGAGGCTTGGCTAGGGGGAGTACCAAAGGGTGGGTACCTAACATATATATTTCGAAAAATAATTTCTGCTCGAAAACAATCAAGTGAGATTATTGTCTTTTTCTTTAAATTTATATACGATTCGTTAAAATGTAGTTTCCAGTGTGTTTGTGCCGGGAAATGTCGGAGGCAGCTCATCGCCCTCGATATGGTGGAAGAACGGATTTTGACCGTGAAGAAACTGCTTTTCTGAAGATATCTGAGAAGAAGCAGAGATAGAAGCGTGGATATCTTCCTCAATGGCTAGCTTCTCATTCAGATTCAGCAAGAGTCAATGTTGACCCAGATGGGCCCGTTCAGCATGGTTCCGGGCTGAGTAGAGTAGGTAGGTTCTGTGTAGAGTTGTTTGATTCCTGGCATAGGAATATTGATGAACTAGACAAAACTGATCCATAGAGCGTACTGTAAGCAATGAGTAAGACAAAGCTGATCAACACAGCTTTCTGTAAGCCATCAACGCCGCACTGTAAACAATTGACAGCTTGCTGTTCTTTCAAAGTAGTAAATCCAAATCCGTTGTATAGACACAATAAGGACCTCGATTCGTCTTGAATACAATGATTTTCTCACTGGAATGTTCGACATTTCCATCCTGACTACGTTCAAGCTCATATCTCACCCGTCTGTTCGTGCCGTCTCGGTCAATTAGCACTGAATTCAAACCAGCATCTCGAGCTCCGTCATAGTCTTTCTTGGCATCGTCGCCAATATGCCAGCACAATGCCGGATTGAGACCTTGAAGGAGAAACAGAAAAGCTCCCTTTTCTGGCTTTTCATATCCGGTATCATAGCTTACGCTGCACCTTTCAGCCAATTCTCCCCATCCAAGATCGGTCAGTACCAGCCGAACCGTAGAATCTGTATTGGTAACAACTCCTGTTTTTATCCCACAGTCTTCCAAACTCTTGAGTAGCTTTTCAGCATCACTAAACTTCTCGTAGGCCTCTTTTTTATGAAAGTGATCGTTGATTGCTTGAAGCGCTGAATCATTCAGCTGTGCCGGAGCAAAAGTCATGCTAATAATCTTCTTCCACCACGATTCTACGCTGAGGCCAGTACTTTTACCATAATTGGGATGCTCTCTAATTACTTCTTTAAACGCTATATGGATATATTAGCCGCAGAATCAACCAGGAGTTTGCTTTTCCAACTTTACCTACCGTGTTTGAACTGGTTTCCGACGGTCTCTTGATCCACATCAACACCAAATCTACGAGCTACCAGAGCATACTGCTCTTCAACACTTCCTTTGGGAATATAAAGCGTTCCGAAAGCATCAAAAGTTACATACTTGGCGCCTAGCAACGCCCTTCTACAAGCCATATCTACTTCTCCCTAATCGGCCCGACGGTGTTGTTGGGTTCAACTCACATGCTCCAGGAAAAGTCGCATAGCATGAGCAATCTTGGAATAAATCCCTCCCTCCTATTAATTTATACTTATATTCGTCAGGTGGCCAGTAGAGTCAGATAAAGACCTACAGGGCATTTATAATTATATATATATATACTCTCCGAGTATCAACCTAGGAATACCTCCCATCCCCAGCTCTTCATGACTGAGCTCCAATGATCCCAGTCCAGGACTGCACTGTCTCGGGTTTCTTCCTGGCCGTCTCTTCTCCTCCAAACCTCCTTAACTACGTCTATCGTTCGATCAATATTGCCAACCCACATGAATTGCGACAGAATTGCCCATCGATCTGTCACCCATGTGCGTTCGGTTGGTGTTGTCGCTTCGCACCCTGCTATTAGTAAGGGGAATATGTGAACCACACAAGTACGGCTTTTGGCCGGAATTGAGGCCAGCAACTTAGTCACCTTTCTGGCCAACTCATGGCTTCCAAGCGATGGTAGTTCAGGCACCGTTTGGTGTAAATAAAGTAGGGCCGCATAGCGGTAGGCTTCTGCGGTGGACAAGCAACTCTGAATGTCGCAGTCCGGATCTTCCAACTCGACATATGCTGTGATCTGAGGTTGCCATAGCTCCAGTTTCTGCTTTAACATGGCACCTTCAGCTAACACCATAATGTTGTTGTCCCTCATCTTCCTTACTCTGTTGGATAAAGTAGCGACTTTGCCCACCAGTGGAAATAGCGTTTGAGCACACCCAATCAACGGATCAATACTATTGACAGCGGCAAATAATGGGGGTCTTGCTACTAGACTGGTCATCTCATGATCTTCGTCGTCAACGCCCATCTCTTCCATTGCCCGTTCTTCGCCGGTTTCGCTAGTCAGCTTCGTGCATACATCAAGGTACAGCCAATTGTTGAACAAAAATTGAAGTAGGGGTGACACCGGGGTATTACTCTTTTTCTGCAGAGGAATTAGCTCCTTGAGCATCGTGGTAGCCCCTCTAAGATGAGCTATTCCTGTGGTAGTCGATCGATCCCAGGCTTCTGCCCAAGCGAGTCCAAGCGTACATGCCATAGCAACTTCCAGTGGAAGAGAATGGTCGCTCAGCCCTTGAGCGAGAAGTCTAAAGCTCTTCTTCATGTGATCGACAGCCTCTATTCTCAATTCTGGGTCGAACCTAGCGGTGTGAAATTTGGTCATCGCTCCTAACGCATGATAAAGCGACCCATACGTTTCCGTCAGCGGCCATAGCAGAGTCCTCCATGGGTTTTCCGTTGGTCCATCTTTCATGCTGACAATACCACACGTGAATCTATTGTACAGCTTGAACACCTTATCTCTTTCATCCACCAGAGATTTTGTAAATAAATAGGGACCCCTTTCACTGAGCATCTCCATACGCGATCTACCGCTCCTTCCTGCTATATTTTCAATGGCCAGGTTGTTGATATCGGAGTCGTTATTCTCATTATTCAGGTTGTCGTTAATGACCTGGGCTTCATTTATCAGGTTCTCGAAGGGGTCGATTTCAAAATGACCCACAACTGTCATTTCATTTTCAGCAGCACTTATGGGTACCACTTCCTGACCTCTAGAGTCGGACTCGTTCGAAGGTATGTGAGAGTTATTGAAATGCATTCCGTTGTGCCCGGATGATGCCGACGAGAAACTACTGCATGCCACGCTAGTGGTATCATCCAGCAAATCTGGAGAAGACTGACGAGCTCCCAAAGTATTATTTGAGGGCTGTATGTCAAAATCGGTGTTCATAGTGCGATATTCGTGGAATTCGCTTTCCTGTTTGACGATGGAGATATCCACGTACGAAATGCCCCCTGTACCAACACCAGCACCTGCACCTGCGCCAGAATTAACACCAGCACTATTCAGCTCGTTTCGAAACACGTCTCGTGTCGGTAACGACCGGTCTACCCCAGGAGCATTGTCCATCCATGCTTGCTCAGCCGCCTGTTCAGGGAATCTATGGGCATCGCCTTGTGCATCCCCAGCCATCAACCCTGTAGACTCCAGCTTAAGCACGCCTATACCCATATCTGAACTGTGAGACTTCTTAGAAACACGGCTTGTTATGTTTTCTTCGCCGAAGTTCCTCCATTTGAACTTCTTTGCGTATCCTCCACATTCTATGCCCCGCTTAGTGCACTGAACACAAGCCGGTTTGGTCTCATCACACTTATATCGTCGTTTTTTGCACGTAATACATCCGTCTCTGCTCTTGGTGCGCTTCTTTTTGTCCAGAGCACCGGCGCTGTACATTTTGGCAGTGGAAGATGTTCAGCCGGCTGACAATATGCTTATCAGTAGCAGGCCGTAAATCGGCCTCTGTGAAAATTGCTGACTAATCTTACCCCCGCCCACGGTTCTTGAAACCTACTGTAGTGATATATTGAGTTTCCGCGCAGTTTGGGGAATATTTGAAGCGGAGGAGAAATCTGCCGGCCCAGGATGACACGTGTGACTCTAAAAGGCCGCCGGGAAACCGGTCTGGATGTTGTACTATGCGGATTGAGACTGCAATAAGGTGCGCGCTAACGTCAAGCCGAACCCCCAGAAGCCACGCCGCTGTGACATTTGTAGCTGAGAGCAGAGAATCGGCAGCAGAGCGCCGCAACAAGCCGTTGCGAGGAAAACAATAGGGAGGGCTACATTTAGTTGGTTGTTGGAGACTGTGAGTTGAAAAATGTGATTGTAATGCCTTGGATAGGCGATAAAACGCGAGATACCGCGTGTACCAGGAGAAACTGAGCCCGTATTGTGAATTATAGAAAAGTCTGTTTAAACATAAAGCTTGTGAGGATCACTGATGGTCTGTTCACCATGGTAATTATTAAGTTCTACTACAAATTAAGAATAATAGGCCTGAGCCTACTCCGCTGTTGGCTAATCCAGACAGTTTGGTGTGAGTTCAAACGTAGTGATGTGTTTGGGAAACCTTAAATAGGCTCTAACAGGGCGCTTTCCGCAGCAATGGTTTCAGGGTGTTTAAATAATATGCATATCTATCTTCTAGATAACAGATATCAGACCATTGTCGCTTGATCTTCAGTGTGCGCGGGTTTTAATCCCAAACTTTATTTCCAATTGTCGTGTCTGTCTAGCTATTGTTGTTGATTCTCAGGCGATGCCGTCGGTATCACCACAGAAAATCGTACAGAACCTTATCAACGCTCGGCTCTTCTCGTCTATAATTTACTGAGGTTCCAGTAAAACTGTCTGATTCCTGATATCAAGACCGCTTTTCAATTGCAGTACTTAACTGTACTGCAGCCGTTTTCATAGATCTGTCAACCTTTGTGCACGGCTGTTGCTGCTTACTAAGCCATTACCAAGATGCGCTGACTCTTTGAAATTTCACATCTGGGCTGCTTTTTATCATCCATCGAACATGACTTTACGTGAAGCGGCTCTAAGGGCTTCGTCTTTGCCAGTATTCGGAAGATGCTCGCGGAATTTAGTACAAAATGCTGCTCGGTACGGCCTGAGATACAAATCTGACAATGCATATCCCGGGATCGATGATTCTTTGCTGACCGATGAAGGAGTTCCAGACTATGTCAAGATGATCCTCACAAGCAGAGTATACGATGTTTGCAAAGAGACCCCGCTGGATGAAGCTGTGGGACTTTCGCAGCGATTTGGCAAAAAAATTCTCCTTAAACGAGAGGATCTGCAACCGGTCTTTTCCTTCAAACTCCGAGGAGCCTATAATAAAATGGCCCATTTGACTCGTGAAGAACGATCTAGAGGTGTCATTGCATGCTCGGCCGGAAATCATGCTCAGGGTGTTGCTTATTCTGCTCGGCACCTGAACATTCCCGCTACCATTATCATGCCTACAGCTACTCCATCCATTAAATTCAAAAGTGTGGGTCGAATGGGCGCCCAGGTTGTGCTGTATGGTAATGATTTTGACGAAGCCAAGGGCGAATGCGCAAGGCTTTGCCAGGAAGATGGTCTGGTGGATATCCCTCCTTTCGATGACCCCTACGTCATTGCAGGCCAGGGAACTATTGGCCTCGAGATTCTGAGA
The DNA here is from genome assembly GCA_030556875.1 of Zygoascus biomembranicola. Lineage (NCBI taxonomy): Eukaryota > Fungi > Ascomycota > Dipodascomycetes > Dipodascales > Trichomonascaceae > Zygoascus > Zygoascus biomembranicola. The sequence goes on from JAKTUV010000003.1 coordinate 257,819, forward strand.
CAGGTGAATGTTCAGAACGTTAAAGCCATATTCTGCACCATTGGAGGTGGAGGCCTAATTGCCGGTATTGGCTCGTACATAAAGCGCATTGCACCACACGTTAAAATTATTGGTGTTGAGACGTACGATGCCGATGCTATGGCACAATCACTGAAAGCTGGAGAGCGTGTTACATTGAAAGAGGTGGGTCTGTTTGCCGACGGTGCTGCTGTGAAGATTCCTGGCAAAGAAACATTTAGAATTGCTCAGGAAGTTGTTGACGAGGTTATCCTTGTGAACACTGACGAAATTGCTGCTGCCATTAAGGACGTCTTCGAGGAGACGAGAGCTGTTGTTGAACCGTCTGGCGCCCTGACTGTGGCTGGAATCAAAAAATATCTGGCAACTCATGATAAAGAGGGTTCGGATGAAGATGCATATATTTCCATATTGTCCGGTGCTAATATGAACTTCAATCGTCTGGGTTTTGTGACTGAGCGAGCCCAACTTGGTGAAGGAACCGAAGTCTTCAGTATAGTGACCATCCCTGAGCGGCCCGGTTCTTTTTACGATTTAATCCAGGCAGTGTCTCCTCGGGCCATTACTGAATTTTCGTACAGAATCTCCGAAGAGGTTTGGGACTCTGGCAAGGCGCATGTGTATATGTCGTTCTCGGTCAATGACCGTGAAGGAGAACTTAAAACCATCAAAAAGGAATTGGAGGAGAAGAAGCTTGACTTTATTGATATATCTGAGAACGAGCTGGCCAAATCCCACGCACGATACATGGTTGGAGGAAAGGTCAAGGTGCTGCATGAGCGGATCATCTCCTTTGAGTTCCCTGAACGTCCAGGAGCTCTCATCAAATTCCTCGACGGTGTCCAAACAAAATGGAATATCACGCTGTTTCACTACCGAAACAACGGCTCTGACATTGGCAAAGTGCTGGCTGGAATCGCCGTACCACCTGCCGACAATGCTCAATTTGAGGAGTTTTTGGCTCAGACCAACTACCCCTATGTCGAGGATACCAGCAACGTGGCCTACGAGTTATTCTTGAAAGGCTAATTAGAACTGTAGAACTTCGATAAAACTATATGTAGCTTTAATATTCATAAACCTCTATCTAATTATCTATGTTGATGGGAATGCATGGAACGTTGAAAGGTTCTCTCGCTGTGGCTTTCCCGAAATGGGGTATAAAGCTTATCAGTAGAAGATCTCCGAATTCCGCGAGATCAGTCGAACCAGCCCCGAACTCCGCGAAATTCTGAACAAATAACATCTCGAACCTTCGAAACTGTCCGTCCGGGGGAATTGTTTTTTGCGGCTTTCCCCTCTATTGAATCAGTTGCTTGGCAAAGACCCCGCCTTGACGTATCCTATCATGCAAGTGAGTCAACAACGGTGGGCCTGGCCGATATATAAATTAACAAGTCGCTCTGGAATTGAGTTTGATTCAAACTTTACTTGCATCATCGTGTGGAGTTCAGTGAATTGAAGCTTGGATAAATTCGTTGCTGTTTTTGTCGATTAGTGCTGCTTGATTGGACCGATTTGGAAATTTAATTGATTCCCGATAACACCACAATCTTCCTTCCCCACATCTACATCAGCCAAAATGGTAAAACAAGAGGATTTCCAAGTCGAACGATGGATGGACGAATACGAGACCAAAGTCAAGTACAATATTGCCGAGACATGTTGTGCTTCGGTCAGTATTGCTGATATGGAACGGTTCTGTGGAGAGGAGTTTCCTACCCAGGACCTCAAGAACCTGCCCTTGACGTACGGATCAATTCCAGGATCTGAAGAAACCCGTTCTTTAGTAGCAGAGGTGGTCAATTCCCCATCTGGCGGGCCCATTAAGGTGGACAAGGACGATGTTCTCCTTACAAACGGTGCAATTGGTGCCAATTTCCTGGTTTATTACGCTCTTTGCGAGCCTGGAGACAACATCATTGTAGTAGATCCTGCCTACGCCCAGCTGCATTCGGTGCCAGCAATGTTTGGATCGAATGTGCACAAACTCAAGCTGCGTCCTGAGACCGGCTACCAAACTGACTTAGAAGAACTCGAGAAGATGGTCAGGGAGCTCAAGCCCAAGGTCATTAATATTAACAGTCCTCATAACCCTACTGGAACTCATACTAATGAGGAAGATCTGCTGAAAATCGTGGAGCTGGCCAAGCTGAACGATTCATATTTGCTGGCTGACGAGGTGTACCGTCCATTATTTCACTCTACGGACGATGATCCTAAGTCTGTAGCTACGCTGTACCACAAGGCCATTATCACCGGTAGCACATCCAAGGCGTTTTCTATGGCCGGTCTCAGAGTCGGCTGGGTGGTTTCTCCCGACAAAAGCGTACTGGTTGAGTGCATGAAGCGAAGAGATTACAATATTATCAGCGTAGGCCAGCTGGACGACATGGTTACGGGGTGGCTGCTCAAAAACCGATCTTCTCTGCTCGACAGGAACTACCAATTGTGTATACATAACCTCAAGCTTATTGCGCAGTACCGTGATAGACTTCAGGGAAAGATCAGCTATGTAGAGCCCACCGCTGGCAGCACAATGCTCGTTAAAATTGAGGGAGTAACAGATACCAGGAAGTTCTGTCACGATCTGGCAGTGCAGAAGAGCGTGATGCTCGTACCCGGAGAGGCTTTTGGGGTTCCTGGGTACGTTAGACTGGGATTTGGCAACGATCCTGATGAGCTGAAGATTGGGCTTGATTTGCTCTACGACTTTTTGACAGAAGCATAACTAGAGCTGACACAAACGTTTCCTACAATGGAGATCTTTCAGAAGCACCTATGAAATTTTGAGGATTTCGTCTGCTGATGAGATGAACTGCATCAAAAATTGTCCGAAGAGATGAATGGAAACTGGACAGAACAGCGACTTTAGGAAAAGCAAGCGTAAAATACATACTAAAATGAAGTGAAATAGAACATAGTGAAGAATTATCTGGACATGTCGTTAAAACGTATATTTAGTCGTTTGCGACTATAAGATTATGCAGAGTACATTAGGGAGGAATAGTCTATAAAGTACAGAACCAAGTTGCAATAAGGGCCCCGTAAGTAAATTTAGGTGTGATATGAAATCCAACTGGACTTATCACATTGATCCTAGAATAACAACTTCTCAATAAACTACCTTGTAGCTAGTTCACCGTCGTTGTTCGAATGCACTCTCCCGGGAGGCTGTGCTCCGAGATCACATAGTTTCGCGTATGATCTGCTGTAAAAGCTGCTAGCCAGATAAAATAGTAACAAAAAACCCCCATATGTAGATTTTTGAGAGGGTCTCACTACTATTGCTACCTAGCTTGTGTCATCTAACATTTCGAGCTGTGGTCATTTCGTGCTTTTGTCACCTAACATTTCGTGCACTTGTGTCCAGTTTCCACTTTGGACGATCAACCACGGTATGATCTCCCACTCCAGGGCCCTGCTTGAGCAATTCAGAAGCATCTAAATCCTTCCAAGCTGGCTGTCTACGCTGTTGACTATTTCTAACTAGTCCGAAAGCGGCATGTGGATCGGGAACAAACCCTCCATCATCGTCGTCATCGCCTGATTTCGGCAGCAGCTCGGGAGGAACTCGAATATCGTCCATCTCCAGCTTCTCCTTGGCCCATTCTTGAGCCAGAATTGCCGTTGTGGCGCTGCTCAGGTGCAAAACCGAGCGGTCCGAGTCCTTCATGTTGAGGTGATTGAAGGAAGTTGGCAAAGCCGCATCGGAGTAGCTCACTGCCGATAAGGCCGTCGGGCCGGGTAACTGACCTTAGGCGCAGCGGGCTGTTCCAACATGACTTATACCATGTTGCTCGACCCAGTTTGAAATCCCCTGAAGCAGAACAGGAATTGATTGCGTGCGTGTGAGCAATGAGCAAGATTGTGCGTTCGATCAAGAACGTGACCAACGGATACACCAGTGCTCAGGTCAAAGTGCGAAATGCCACCTCCAATGACTCGTGGGGGCCTTCTACCCAGGATATGCAGGACATTGCTAAGCTGACCTACGAAAGCCATGAGCTTTTCGAGGTAATGGACATGCTGGACAAGCGGATGAATGACAAGGGCAAAAATTGGCGCCATGTGCTCAAGGCGCTTACGGTTCTGGACTATATTGTGCATGCTGGCAGTGAAAACGTGGTTCTGTGGGCCAAAGATAATCTCTATGTCATCAAAACCCTGCGAGAGTTCCAGTATACTGACGATACGGGACGGGACCAGGGTGCCTCGATCCGAGCTAAAGCTAAGGATCTGACTGAACTAGTTCAGGATGATGATCGGCTGCGAGAAGAGCGTTTGAATCGTTCATCCCGGCGAAGGCGGCGCCGAGACAGTCGTCCAGTGCCCCGAGATTCTCCACCGCTGGATTCGCGAGGAAATAGGTCCAATGTTAGTGTGGGAAGCCGGCCTCGTCGGGGTGGTGAGAGCGACAGCGATTTTGAGAGGGCTTTAGAGGAATCCCGGCAGACGGCTGAGGACGATGAACGACGTAGAAAGCAGCAGGAAGTCACTGACGAGGATCTGCGCAAGGCAATTCTGCTTTCTGAGGAAGAAGAGCGAAATCGCAGCCAAAACGGTACCCAGGACATATTCGGTAACCAAAGTCAACAACATCAGGGGTCGCTTATTGACACGGACTTTGGCCAGCAGCAGCCTCAGCAGCCACTATATACAGGCTACCAGCAACCCCAACAGCTGTTTTCCGGGGTCCAACAGCAGCAGGTCCAGTATGATATGTTTGGGAATCCCATCTACCAACAGCCCATCTCTACAGGGGCCCTTCAAAATGCTTATGCGAACACCGGTGGATTTCCCCAGTTTTCAGGCCAGCAGCAGCCCCAGCAGCAGCAGTATTATCAGCAGACGGGATACGACCAGTTACAGTCCCAGCAGACAGGTTATGAATCATTTCAGCAGCAGCAGCAACAGCCAGAGCCGCTGCAGCCTCTTAAGACGGGATCTAATAACCCGTTTGCTAAGCTTAACCAGCCATCTGCCCCAGCTTCAAGCAGCTATGGTGCAAGCTCAAGCGCAGGTCCTTCTATCAACCAATTGCAGCAGCAGCAGCAGCAGCAGCAGCCGCAACCAATTCAGCGGCGACCTTCTGGTGTTGATCAGAGTCACATGAACGAGTTGAATACTCTTCTTGCCAATGGAGAAGGTGTCGATACTTTTGGCAACGTGGGTGATCTGCGAATCCCTGCTCAGCATACACGAACAGGTGGCTTTGTGAATTCATCTGGTATCGATCTGACTCGAGATCGAACAGGTACATCATATAACCCCTTTGTAGGCACCCAGTATACGGGTATTGCGACCAGCCAGATCCAACCTGCATACACTGGCTACGGCTTTGGTAATGCTCCGCAGAGCCAACAGAACTACCACCAGCAGAGTTACCAGCAGCAGCAACAGCAGCAACGGCCTGGAAATAACCTGATTGACTTGTAAGGCTGTATGATTACGAGTGAGGTGGACACCTCCATTGATTTATAAGTTTAAGTAGTGTGTTCCGTTTCGATCTTTTTGTAAATTAAATTGAATAAATAGTTTGTGCCTCTACTTCTTCCTCCGTATGATTACCGAGCCGTCTGAGTTGGACGAGGCCGTCTCGAACGACTGGGCATCGCTCTCGTCCTCATTGATATAGTCGGCGTTCGTGCCCATTGGACTAAGAGACAGAGACTGGACGGGGTAGATGTTGCTATTGAATCGAGACATGGTTAGTGGAGACGAGCTTGGGGCATATGAGATTGTGGCATGCGAATAGGTAGGATATATAGATGAGCCTCGAGAATGGCCCATTGGCGTCTGTAAAGCACCGGCAGGGGATGACTGGGGGACTCTAAGCTTGGTCATGTCCGTGATGGGGTTGCCAGGATATGCATCTCTCAGAGATTCCAGCAAACTAGCACGAAGTTGTGAGTTATCAGTGAGAAATGAAGATGAGCGACGCTGTGCGGACATTGCGTTGAAGTATTCATTAAGTCTTGTTTTAGAGGGCACACTGGACTGATGGCTTAGGGGAGCAGAGGTTGCAGAGGTATCATTTGTCTCTGGAGCATTTATGGAGGAAAGAAGATGCAGAAGAAGTTCCATAAACATTGTGAAATCATGTTCCTCGATGGGTATACCCGAGAATCGAACCTTCTCGTACAGACGGATAAACCTATCGATGACGTCCCGGTCGGCTACTAGGACTCGGTACGACGTCAATAGCTGAATGTAATCACGAAGGGCCATTCCCCAGGGCTTGGCGAAAGAGCTGTGAATCATAACAGCCTTGTTTTCTATGTACTCCACAGAAGCGATTATCATCACCTCATAGGGGTCCGAGATCTGTTGGTGCTCATCCTCAAGGCGCTCGGGGTTCATCAACCCCGGATGCGAAATGAGAGCACTGTCTGGCTTGGTTTCTTCCAGAACGCACCTGCAGCGATCATATTCCCTGTCAATCAACCTAGCAGAATGACGAGGAATGTCTTCGGCATGAAACATGTAGCGCTTTGGGATCATCATCAAGCTGCGCCTAACATGTATGATTCTCTGGAGGTAAAACAGCAGACTTCCCACAGCGGTGATCACACAGGCCACCACGATGATGATAACATCCCAGAACTGACCCGAGGACTCGGATTGCAGAATGGTATCAACCGGACTGACGACCAGAAATGCAAGAAACACAATAATTAAAAATATGTAGGAGCCTTTGTACAGCCAGTCTGTCAGTATTTTGAGCATTTTTAAGCTGGCCTTTGTTACAAGGGGCGCTGAAGAAAAGGGGTCTTCTGCCGCTGATTTTGGCGGTGTTGATGTCGAAGTAGATGGTGTTGTTGAAGATCTAAGCCCCACATTCCACTATGGGAGTTAAGTAGAACTCGTATATGGCAGGGCTTAAGATGAAGAGAAAAAGTTTGAGACTGAGGAATTGGCAGCTTGAAATGTAAACTTTATTGTTATTTGGAGTTATTACAATATTATTAAAACAAGTGACAATCAAATGAAACATAGTTAAATAACATAATAATCAAACAAATATCCTGAGGACTTCGACGGATCTACGTTGAAAATGAGCTGAACTTTTTTGTCCGCTCTCTAATGCTTGAATTCTGCAGATAAACATCAAACCCACCGCAGTTACAGAAAGTGCAAAATCCAATCTTTCCGTAGGCATAACTAACAGCCACAGCCCCTGCTACATCCCACCCTTTCTATACTGGAAGCTGTACGATCCGTATCTGTCCTTGGCAATACTGAACAACTGCCAAAGTCTTCAGAAACCATTTACTCTAGGCCATGCGCTGCCAGAACAAAGTCCTGGACGCACGCGAGCCTGATCTACGATACCTGGAATCTCTAAGTCTACGAAGAATAAAACCTTGAAAGGTTCTGTTGGATAATTCAGGAATTTCCATCCCATACAAATGCGTGCAGGGTACAGGTTTCACACCTAGCCCACACTGAAAGGGTCAAGGAACTTAGCTGTTATTTCCAACAACCAGTTCCGACCCGATGCCAGTAAGTCATGATTTATTACATCGAACAATAAACAAATTGTATATGGTGTTTGATTTTTTGGGGGGGTTGTTCACACATTATTATAGAAGTGAAACATTTTGCACAAGTGCCAAAAGCCACATCTACAATCGTCGACCTCGTCGACCACCCTTTCTTCGGGTGCTGTCTGAGGGGACAGGAGTGACGTCCTCGATTCGGCCAATTCTGATGCCGGATCGAGCAAGGGCTCGAAGAGCAGCCTGAGCACCGGGACCAGGGGTCTTGGTGCCAGTACCACCGGTAGCTCGGATCTTGAAATGCAGAGCGTTGATTCCGACTTCCTTGCACTTGACAGCGACGTCCTGAGCAGCCAACATGGCAGCGTAGGGAGAAGACTCGTCGTGATCAGCCTTGACCTTCATTCCGCCAGTGACTCGGGAAATGGTCTCTCGGCCAGAAAGGTCGGTAACGTGGACAAATGTATCGTTGAAGGAGGCGAAGATTCGGGCAACGCCAAAGACAAGCTCACCCTCACGGGCCTGGAGACCCAAAGTGACGTTTTCGTTCTTAGGAGCCATTGTGTTGTTGAAGTTGGTGGTAAGTGAAAGGTTGGCATGTTTAAAATTTGGCATGGTTTCCTATTGAGGGGGGTGCTCAGATGTCCGCACGTCACAACTATCAGGTAGGGCACAACCCTAATCATCTCTCGTGTTTTTGGCGATCTTTGGTTTCCCAGTGTCAGCCGCATCATCTCAAATGGGCCTCTCTGCTGCAGCCAGTTCTAAGTTGAAAGTCGAAGTGAGGTACTAAAAAAAAAGATTTAATTGGAGTACTGCTGAGAAAAAGACCGATTTTCTTCAGCTGGCCGGTGCTAAGTTTGGAGGGGATCATGCGAGCTGAAGTCGGTGATCTTCTACATTTACCTGTGATCTAACAGACCAACTCGATAGCTAGTAACCCAGCTTTGTAGGACTTCTTAATAGTATGATAATTGTTAGTAAAATACCACCATTTGCTGAGTGAGAACATAAAAGAGCGCTACCGTTGTAGTCGACTACGGCAGAATAATGTTCCCATCGCTCTTTTTTCTTTGACCACACCAAGCCTTGAGAAGTACTCTAGAACCGTCTCGAAAATAAATGGATCCAGCTCAATTTCTGCCGCAGTAGGATTCTGCAGTGTGTATTTGAGTTGAGCCACTCTCTATATCCCGGTATCTGAAGATAGCTAGACTATACCGGGATAGCCTACTGATGGATGGTCCATTTTCTATAGCGTACATGTAAAAGACAACGACTGCTTAGACCACCGGACCAGTGTTGACAGTTCTTTGTCTGTACTCTCCCCTATTTCGCCCATTTTTGAGGTGCCTTATGAAAACCGTAATTATGAAGCTTTACAAGCCTATCGGCTCGGGATTTTTCCATTCCAACTCGATATATTTCTAGTAGTATATTCTTTCAAAGCACAAAATGCATTGAGATACAAATACAGGAACCTTCTGCAGAAAATATTATCGTGACAGCAAGGCTACGATGGAATGCTCTTCGGTGAGCGGCTCTTGCATGTGTAGACTACTTATTCTCGAATTCTTCAGTTAGCCATTATCAGCTATATAGCCTATGAGGCCTGTCTTCCAGCAGTACTGGATATGCTACAGCAATCGCTGTCTGAGAATGCTTCTTGAAAAGAGTCGAGCGGTGGTGTGGTGATGATATTCACGACTGGATGTAGCCAAGTGTACTCCCCGAGCCAGCAAAGGTTTCCCTACCATTCGGGTACCGATAAAGACACAACCAACTATTGAAGACCACACCAGGCAGTTTATCTATGACGAACGGTCAGTCTCAACCTAATTGTAGCTGGTTCAAGGTCAGCTGTCTCTTGAGCATTCTCTCCATTCCTTAGCTTGTTTGCTGGCTGCATACAGGCCGCCTGTTGCAACACGGGTTTCTTTTTTCTTCATAATCACCAATGATAGACTCCGTCTACCTATTTTGTTCGTCATGTCTATTGTTAGAAAGATCATGCAGAGGCGGCCCAATGTGCACATCCAAATGGGGCGAGTGGAGCAACTGGAAACGGTGGTATACATTGAAACTGGAATGCACTAATCCCGGAAAAGTTTCTATTTTAAACTAGTTTGATTATGATCAATCGAGAGAATGGATTTTCGTGGCCATAGCTCTAACAGTCCTGCAGATGACGGGTTTGTCGCACAGTACTTTTTTCACAACCTTGCCGAAAGGCCGAGAAATTTCTCTTAGGCGTTGTACCGGAGATTGAGCTACAGCAGAAATACTGAAGCAGACGTCAGTCTCGATAGGGGCTGGTGAAGATGTGTAGAGAATCCGCGAAATGGGATCTAGCACCTTACAACCTATCCATCTTGAGCCAGGAAATAGCCAAAATGCGAGAGGTAAATATTATATAGCTGATAAGCTGCTAAGAGATATTGTAACAGTAACAGACAGAGTGGCTAAGGCAGGAGAGAGATATGTTGACCAGATAATTGACATAAGAGAGCCCTATCTGGACAAAAAGTACCAGAATTTCTCAGATACAGGGAAAGAATACTGTGTAATGGTAGATTAAATGCTATAATTTTCTCGTTAATTTCGAGTATTTTCTGATTTTGCAGGAGATTTTCTAAGGATTTTTAGAAGTAGGTTAGTATTGTCGGTCTCCTTTCAGCCTGGGCTAACATCAAAGTTTGTGACTTTTCCTTCACCAAAAGATCAGAGCACTGTAATATAGCTGACTAGATAATAGTAAACAATGGTTAAGAAGATCTAAATATGTCAGCCAACTGTGATATCCAGCAGGTATCTGCTGTACTTCCATTTGGTGGAGTTAATAGGGCTGGATGAGCTAGGAACTGCACACCATTGGGATCGGGAACTGTAAGAGCGGCAGAAGCAGTACTTGTGAGATTCTACAGGAGGATCCAACAAAAAACTCTACTTGACGACCTTTTGTCATTGTATCTACCATAACTCACTATTCCGTGTTGTTCTTCACCCCCGTCCAGGAGAGCCTGCTTTCCCCCACGATACTACAGAGCCGGACAGGCAAAACAGGCAGGAAATATATTTTTAAGAAACGAATTGAATAAATCTATTTTTATCCCCCAGCTTCGGGCGGTTTAGTCAGACTGGACTGTTGCTAAGCCCTGTTCAGCCCCGATGATGAAGGGCACGTGACTATATCTGAAAAAAAAAAACAAGGACCCCAGGCTCAGCAGTATAGCGGATCCCGTAACTCCGGTGCCGATCACGGAGATAGCTATTTTTATCAAATAGCACAACAGGAGTAGCTGACATAAACGATAAAATCAACTGTTTACTGAAATAATTGACAAAGAGCTGCAGCTTAAGGTTTAATGAACCGGCATATGACTGCGTAGTGCGATATTTTCTTTGCCTTTGTCGGCCATCAAAAGCCACTCAAACTGCACTATTCAAAGTTTACATCATCAGCGTCAAATAGTAGCCCGCGCAGCAATCACCCAATGTAATACGAAGGCTGCGTATGGTTAGTCATTATTCCAATATTTTTCCCCAAACAGATAGCACTGTTGCTGCTCCCTCTAACGGCTTTGGTAAAACAGGTAATCGCCCTCCGCCCACATCATCAACGGCAAAGAAGCTTGAGATAACAAAGTAAGAATCCCTGGATCTATTTTAGGCAATGGTTCAGGTAAGCAGCAACCGGATAGATAGAACGAAAGCAGTTCATCCGCCTGGTGCCGAAAAAGTCGTTGCTCCGGCATGATCGGGACCGGATGCACGGCTGTTACAGCAGTAACCTTCTTTTAGGTAGGGGTTTTAACAGTGTCAGTGCGTCACAGCGGCGCGGACACCGAGCCCCCCGATCCGGGAGACCAAAGGTTTGCATAATGAAGCCAAAAGAGAGCGTTGAAGGTGTACCAAAATGATTGCGGGAAAATCATCTCCACAATTAACCTCCCGGCTTACTTGCTCAGAGCCATATCGCATTGAGCTAGTTTTGAAATTTGAGCTTGGAGGTGGGGGATCGGACGCGGCTCGAACCAACGGGGAAAAGCAATTTCCCGACCGGCCAGGGACGAGGCGAAACGGCAGGCAAGCGTTGAAATCGGGCCAAGAGCCGCCTGACCGTTTGCTACTCAGGCCAATCTTTCCCCAGTTGGAATTCTAAATATATCATTGCTGCCGACCTGTTTCGATCGGCCGGCTATGTGCAGCATTTGATGTCCTCGTACGATACGAAATCATCCTATTTTAGGTTTTTTAGCATCGGATCACAACGGCATGCATCGGCAGCAAGCTAAACCAACGACCAGCGGTAACGAGAACTTGAACAACTGGTAGAATGACAGAATAACTGTGATAGTTTCCAGCAGGACCAGTTGCTGCGTTTTATCTGCTCTCCTTGGGGCCGGATACGCTTGCCAGCCATCCGGTCTGCCAAGCTCACAAGAACCCCATCGCTGACATAAGCCCACCGGATACGGATTTGGGGGGCCAGCTAATCCCGAGCTTACCAATGGGTGCTTTGTTCCCTCTCGCATTTCACCTGTTAAATATATATATATATACTAGCCGTGTCTCGCACCGATTGTCCCTGAAACTTGAGCGTTTACCCATCACATACTATGCGTTTGACTGTGCTGACAACCCTTCTACTGCTCGCTGCAGCGGTTCCGGCTTTTCCGAACCCCCATGATGATGAGGACCACTCTATGACTGAAATGAATGAACCTGTTGCTACCGGCTCGATTGACCCCTCGCCGGCAAGCGCCCACAGCGGAATGCATCATGGCGTCCCTGTGCTGGAAATGCCTGATTTAGAGCCTCAGCAACGAGCTTACTGGCTGGCCTACAATGCCACTACTTTTTTCAATGCCGAAGTGCCCAAGCGCTCGCTTCTGTGGGCCCATATGGCGCTTACGGTTATTGCATGGATTGGACTGTATCCTTTTGTGCTCATGATGGGTTGCGAGGATCATCCGCTGTGCCTCGCTGCTCAGACTGTTCAGTCTGGAGTCGCTGTAGTGGGTCTGGTGTGTCTTTTGATTTTTGGTTCGTCGTGTCCGGACGACTTGTACCCAGGAAATGCCTACTCCAAAATGTCGGTAATTTTGTTTTTTTACCTAATTGTGCACTGGTCCGCCGTTTTCGTCAGGGAAATCGGCAAATGGGCCCTGGAGAGCGGCTTGTCGCGCCCCATTGACGGAGCCGATTACGTTCTGGCCAACATGGCCGAGCGACGACGGCCCAGTTATGACTCGGGCCATGCCTACGAGGGGAATGAAGATTTACTGCTGAATTCTGGCTACCGGGAGGCTCAATTGGACCGAGATGCTGTGGATGATCTCGACTATGAGACTCCAAGCTCCATGCCTAGCCAGAGGCTTTCTGCTCCACCTCAGTCCCGATTAGCTTCCCGAGTCTTGCAGTTTAAATATGCTCTTCCCATCATTACTAGATTCCAGAACTTGGCCAATTTGGTGTTTGTTCTGTTGCATAGACCCCTGTTTTTCTTCGCTTTCATCTATATCATGACCGGCATCGTTACAGCCTTCAGGCTGGGAATCGGTCACAATGTGTTCAATATTCTTGCCCATTTCATCAAGGGCTCAGTGTTCTTTTTATATGGTTTTCTTACTCTTGCCCGATATCTCGGTGCGTTCAAGAGCAAGGGGATGGCTTGGAATATCCGACCGGGATCAAAGTACGACCCCAATCACAAGCGTCTCCAGTCGGAAGGAACTACCGGAGAAATCTACCTTAATGTACATAAGCCGGTCGGTACTGACAATTTACGGCTTTTCTCACGGCTGGGCGACAGCATTCCTTCCATGGAGTTCGTTGAATGTTCGCTCATTCTGTTTTACGGTTGCACCAACATCTTCATGGAGCATCTTGGTAATAGCGACGGTACTTGGAGCCACAAAGATTTACAGCATGCTTCTATTGCATTTATGTATATTGGAGGTGGCCTTTGTGGCCTTCTTGTTGAAAGTAAGTCCGCCAGAAAGCTGTGCGGTGTCAATGTGGATGGCGAGTACAACTTGCAATATGGCTTTTCTTTCAATCCGCTACCTGCTTTTATGGTGTTCTGGACTGGCATTCTTATGTCCAAGCATGCACAGGAGCTGCCTCTGAGTACCGATATTCACCAACAATGGGGCGTAATATTTGTTGTGGGCTCTATTTTCCGTCTCTTCACTTATCTGCTCCTCTACCTTAATACTCCCGAAAGTACCACCCCTTCTCGGCCTTTCACCGAGCTAGTGGTGACATTTTGTCTTATCTGCGGAGGAATGGTGTTTATGGAATCCAACGGGCAGACTGTTGAGGCCATGATCTACCTTGGGCTCGACAGCATGTTCACTCTGAACGTCAACGTTGGCGTTGCTGTGCTTATAATGGCCTATGAAATGATCGTGTTTACGTTCAAGGGGCTGATTGCAAAGGATCATATCAAATGATTCCTTCCTGTACTACCCTAAATTTTGCTTGCCTTCGCTTCACTCGCTCCTATGTCGTGCCCTGTATAAAAGTTTACGGTGAGATTCACACGGCGTAATCATACTGAACCTGTTGATAATAATAAATGATATATTAGTAGTATGTTCAAACAGTGGAGAAGTTAAGTCTTTTACTGTCAGTAGCATGTACAGCCAGTTTGTTCTACATTGTTTCATGATTGATCTACATGCTTTATAAACTCAGCCGTACTATGTTTTTGTAATTGCGATGCAGTTTACAGATGTTTATGCACATTATTGAATGATTATGGAAGTTGACCTGCTTCACATGGAGCAGTAGCCAATGCTGGATCAAAAGGCCCAGCACAGCCCGGTGTCAACCAGCCCCGACAAGTAAGACAAGCGAGGCACAAATAAAAAAAGAAACCCACCCGGCTGTACAACTAGTAGTTAGAAGTCAGAGCTTCGTTTTCTTCTCCGTCTTCTGTTGGGCCGTTGAACTGCTTGTAGGGAGGAGCAGGTGCCCAAGATCCACCGTACCAGAACTGTTGGAATATAGAAAGTAGCATGGACTGAGCCTTGGCATTCCAGGAGCCCTTGGGCTGACCATTATGAGGTCGGAGATTTTGCTGGCGAACAAGAAGACGAGCATATGCAAGAACCACAAGGGAAAAGTACATTCTGATCATGAGTAAACCAATAGGAACCACCATGGAAACGGCAGTTTCAGACGCCAGAGAAGCGCTCTTGTCCAAATCGGTTGGCTTGAGAGGATTGGCGCTCGGCAAAGTATCATTTCCGCTGACAGTGGAGTTTCCACCCCCTGAATTCAGCTTATGATGATTGTCCGATACCGACAAGGCGGCCGTGGAAAACCACACCACTGAGAAAGAAGTGGTGAACACGATGCTCACCAGTGTATCAACAGTGTAAATATATGCAAACAGAACGGTGAGAAGAGCATTACGCTGCACCACTGCCCGGAATCCAAAAATGTATATGGGCAGCGCAATGAGAGCACTCAGATTGAGAAGCCATTCCAGAGCAGACAGCGGGTGGCCCGTAAACAGTGACAGAAATCCGTAGAAGCCCGATGCGCGGTTGAAGATCCCGAGTCCGCATATCATTTCCGCTCCGATCTGCAGCGGCAGCATCATCAGAAACGACTTGGGTACTATCGATGGCATTTCGGTGGAATTTTACTACGGCGATATGCTTAAAGGAAAGGCGATGGACGCATTTCCAACGCCATGACGACAAATTTTCTGGGACAAATCAGCCGTGCAACACTTCAAGGGAAAAAAAAATATTAAAATATATCAAAAAAATATTTAGAAACTGAATGAATACTGAATAAATACAGCAGTTTTTGAGATGGACGAGCTGGAACTGGGAACTTCCCGGATCAAACTGGATTCAGATGCATATTTTGCCAAGGGAACCAGATCAAGCAAGGTTGGAACCGGAACATCCACCGACAAGGCAGACCGAGCTACCAATGAGCAAGTGCTGGATCCCCGAACCCGCATGATCCTGTTCAAAATGATCAACCGCGGAGTGATATACGAGATGAATGGGTGTGTTTCTACCGGAAAAGAGGCCAATGTGTATCATGCCTTGACGGAAGACGGCCAGGACAGAGCTATCAAGATTTACAAGACTTCGATTCTGGTGTTCAAAGACAGAGATCGCTATGTTTCTGGAGAATTTCGATTCAGACAAGGATACAGTCGTCATAATCCCAGAAAAATGGTGAAACTGTGGGCTGAGAAAGAGACTAGGAACCTTAAACGAATCTATCAGTCCGGCATTCCTGTGCCCAAACCGCTTCATTTGCATATGCATGTTCTGGTCATGGAATTCCTCGGCGACGAGAAAGGATGGCCCTCTCCGAGACTCAGAGACGCTAATATCGATCCTACTGAGTTCCCCCATCTTTATCGTCAGCTTCTTGCATATATGAGAATTCTGTACCACAAGTGCAGGCTGGTGCATGCCGATCTGAGCGAGTACAACATACTTTATCACCAGCAGAAGCTGTTTATTATCGACGTTTCTCAATCAGTAGAACACGACCACCCTCATTCATTGGAATTTCTGAGAATGGACATCAAGAACGTTAATGACTATTTCAAGAGGCAAGGCGTGCACTCTTACTCGGAACGGTTCTTGTTCAAATTCATCACCAACCCAGATCTGCCGATCGAGGAGGATGCAATTGTGGAAGAACTCAGCAAAACAGACCCTGGCCAAATCACAGATCAAGACGAGGCGGATGATGCTGTTTTCCGATCGGTTTACATACCGCAGAACTTGGAACAGGTCTATGATGTCGAAAGAGATACTGCCAAAATCGAAAGTGGAGAAGGTGAGGATCTGATCTACAAAGATCTTCTTACTGCAAATCGAAAGAAAGATCGAGAAGATGAGGCAGCTGAAGACGAAGAAGAAGAAGAAGATGATGATAGCAACTCCGACAGTGACTCTGACGACGACTCTGACGACGACTATGATGTATGGACAGAGAAACCGGCTAAGCAGAGGAAGTTTGAAGACAGAGATGCAAACAAGGAGCGAAAGAAGGAGCTCAAGGCTGCTGCTAAGGATAAGCGTGCTCAGAAGATGAAGAAGCATTTGAAAAAGAAACTGGTAACCCAGAGCAAGAGCAAGGGAAAAAAGCACTAAAACTTGCATAGTCATTATTTAATTGATACTCCATTATTTTTAGAATCTTATATAAATATACTTCGTCCACGCTGTCTGTGTGTATGACTGGGCCTACATGGAACCACCGCTCCTTGCTCCGCTAATTATGCCGGCCATCTCCAACAATGCCCTTTCCTCTTCAAAGTCTCCACCAGAAGCAGCCTTCAAGTTTACTCTCTGGCGATTACGCGCCTCTCTTTCCTCCCATTCTAGCCTCTTTCTCTGGTCGTCCAGGTCCTGCTGACGTCCTATGCCCCACACTTCAATTTCCTCAATTTCAAACCTTTCTTCATATTCAGTACCGTTAGCACATTGAAAAGATCCACCAGGGCCCACATGGCGAAAAACTCCGTACTCAAGCATTTCATCCAACGTGAGAGAAACGTTTCCAACGTTCAGACCGCCTCGGTACGGAGCTGGAGAACCAAACCCGATACCGGCAACAGCCCCGCCTTTCTTCTGGCCGGGGGTGCTAAAATATGCATAATCATTATGAGCCTGACTACTAGGATATACCTCAAAGGAAGAAGACAGCTGGAAAAGTATTGTTTCAGAAGAGGCAAAGCATTCTTTAGACGATACCCTCCAGGGAGTTGTAACGTAGGCACCAAATATAACCTTCTTCGGGCCACTATTTCTCTGCTTGTTAACCAAAGGAGGTATAACTTCGTCTAGAGAGTGTGATTTCGACGAGCTGGTCGATCTGGTACCCATAGCTAGAATCACCGTCGGGCTATGCCATCTAAAGACTTTGGTTTCAAAGGCTTGGAGGGAGAAGCCATTCTCCGATCCAGCATACAGCTTCATGAATTTACCAATACTATCAGGCAGAAAGGACTGTAACGAAGAGTAGACAGCGGGGTTAAGAATTTTGGCATGAGGGAGCACAGCAGCAGTTTCTATATCCGTGCTCTTGATATCGTACAACAACTGGTCAAACAGGCTTCCCAAAGGATCGAGTATTCTCGGAAAATGATGATCTATCGCTCTTTTGAACTGGTCGAAAGTCAATTTGGTGTCCAGCTCAACGTTATAATCCATAGTCCTTAACATGGCCGTAGCAGACTGCCTGAAAATCTTTTTTTCTGCTTCATCCTGGAAAAAGCTGGCAAAAAGATCCAAAGATTCATATGGATGGAAAGAGTAGATGGATAGAAGAAAGGACAGAACTGCCTGCAAATCTCGGGCCAATATGTACGGTTCCGCAGTGGAATTGGGCGCAATCAGGTACTCGAACGATTCGAGAAGATCCAAATCGTCCAAATGATTGAGATCATCAATGGTGAAATCCGAGCGTTCGTCATCAACCACACTATTCTCCACCACGGCGAGCGACATGAAGATCAACTTGACATGGTCATAGTTATCTTTCATCACATTCAAGTAGCGCCGATCGTAGATTGCCACTACTTTGACCATTGATTCGAAGGTCAGCAGGGCCGGAGAAAGGGTGCGGACAAAAGGGAACCCGGCAAGAAACGAAGCCGATTTAAAGATGAGATCGCTCGCACCTGCTATTCCATCGGGGATCTTGAGATATTTGATCAGAGTGTCCTGGGTCCAGTATTTGATTCCGTCTTTATTCTCAGCCAGCTCGAAAAACGTCTTTTTCAAAGTGTACAGCTCAATTCCGGTAAACTGCTTGGCTAGACGCTGCGCAAATGCACTGCTGGCCTGTTCTGGCCTCATTGCAGGCCTTTTTTCGGCGTCAGCCGACGTGCTGTTGCCCATGGTGATGGATGGAGGAAGCGAAAGCCGCGTTGTTCTGGAGGGTTTGTGACCACCGAAGGAGTAAAAACAGCCCGCCAGGAGAGCATTGGACTTTTGTAGCAGATTTAAAGTATTGGAAACATGGCTAATGCCGAGTCAGGTATGACAAGTAGTATGTTTTGTTGATATCATCCGGATTACTCGAATCAACCGGTCGATCTTGATATTGGAGATCTTGCTCGGGGAAACGGTTTAGGCTCGTTTGGGCTTATCTCCGATAGCATCCCCGGACTTATAACCGGAACAATTAAATCTGTCCGCCCACCACGAAAAACAACAGTATTATATGTGAAAAAGGCATTGCGGGCTACTTCTGCATAACTGGAACAGACCAAGGTCCCACCCGAGGGCCTAGGCACTTTGGATCACTGTCGTCCGAAAGGCCCCTTGTTTCGCTTCACAGAGCTAAGTATCATGGGCTGGCTGGCCCACCTGCAGGCTCTCCGAAGATCATGCATGAAATAGCAAGAATCGTCGCAGAAACGGCAGGAAAGACATGTCGGTTAGCCGTGATCCCGGATTAGACAGCCTTTTTCGGAACCCAGTGCCATGTCGAATTACAAAGGTACTGTGTGGTTGTTCTGTTTTGCCGAGGATCAAGCCTGCGAGGGTCCACGGCTCAACGCACCTCCGGTCCACAACTGATCCTGTCTTTTAGCCAACAACTAATCTCTGCCAGAGCTTGTGCGACACTAACCGAACCGAACCGAACCGACCTGGACGAAACCGAGTCCAAGTTGTAGTATATATTCTTTTTTAATTTGTTCCACAAACTACGTACATCCTGGGAGATATCGTGATCGCTATATCATGAACCTTAAAGCTCTATTGTGCTGTTCGCCAGACGAGCCTGAACCCAAGGAAAAGACATCGAGCGCCAGGCGCACCAGCGGATTGTTTAAATTGCATCACCATGCACACCAAGAACCGCCGGCTGCCGAGCCCCAAGGCTCACCTGGGGTATCAGAAAGCCTTGCTGATGTCCCTCGAGGGCCCTGGCATAGTTACAATATCGAGGATGACGATGAGTTGCGGCGGGAAACCACCACTGGCAGCGGACTTACCGGCACTACTAGAGATGATTTTCTTCCTCAACCAGTGACTAGGACCGAATCAAAGCGTGCCAAACATGAGCTGTACTTTGACGCATCACTTGGGCCCGGATTTAGTTAACCTGGTATGCCTAAGCTGCTGTTTAATCGCAGGATCACAGCATCGTCGCTCATGTCCGTTCCGAGCCAAGCCAAACAATCAAATAGCGATTCTCTGCAAAACACCCCCCTCGAACCCCCTCTCTATTCTAAGCTCAATTGCTCTTTGGTATATATTTCTTTTATGCGCTGAACGATCTGTTTTATGTAGTATGTAATAAGAACCAGTCACTTTCTGCTCTGTCTCGGTTGCTGCCGCCTTCAGCCGTCTCTGAATAAGCCGTGCCCGCACGGGTAGCCGCTCGGCTCGCTGACTCAGCTCAAAACTCACCCACCACGGACTCATCTTAAGTCATCATTGTAGAAATATATAGATTGCATAAAAGCGGCGCCAGCGATCGGGCGACAAACACCAACACAAACCGAGCAATGAGTAGATTCTACGTTTACGATTTGCCGCCGGAGTTTGTCAGTGCTCTTTCGGTCTTTGGTGAAACAAAGCTCGAGCTGGAGACCCAGACGGCGGCTCCTCAGCCCCAGCATGAATTTATCCCAGGCACCTGCAGCTACTGTGGGAAATTTCAAACCAAGCCCAATGAACACTATAAGTCAGATTACCATAGATATAATATTCGTAGAAGCCTGCGAGGGCTTCCTGGACTATCGGAGGAGCAGTTTGATCTGCAGATTGGCGATCTGGACGAGAGTATCTCGGGATCAGACTCGGGATCCGATTCAGAGCTTAGTGACATCGCAGAAGAGAACAACGAGCAGTCGTCTGTAACAAAGCCCAAAATAGGCTCTCCGCAGGTGCTTTACAATCTGCCGCACAAGGATGGTGAAAAGGAAAAGTGCCTGTCTGTCTATAAGACGCTTCTTGACGACACAGAGAAGCCGGTAGACTCACTTCTGAAGCTACAGACGCTCAAAGGATTGCACTCGGTTATTTTGATGATCGGGGGCGGTCACTTTTCTGCCGCCATCATATCGCATGCTGCGACTGCGCAGAAAAACTCCTCTACTAATCCATATGCGTCGATCAAAATACTAGAGCACAAGACGTTTCATCGCTACACCACGAGAAGAAAGCAGGGAGGTGCTCAGTCTGCTTCGGATAACAGTCGGGGCAAAGCAAAGTCTGCTGGATCCTCTTTGAGACGATACAATGAACAAGCGTTGATTCAGGATGTTAGACAACTGCTGGATAGCTGGAAAGATTTGATCAATTCTGCATCTGCTATTTATGTTCGAGCTGCTGGACGATCTAACAGAGGAATTCTCATGAATTATGAAAAAAGTCCTATTAATTCGACCGATAAACGGCTCAGATCCCTACCTTTTACTACTCGTCGAGCAACCGCCTCTGAAATTAAGCGGTCATGGCAGGAACTTACACAGGCCAGAGTGGTCGACAAGCCCGAAATAGTTGAAAAGAAGGAAACCGTCAAAGAGCAGAAACACAAAAAAGAAGTCAAACGAAAAGAGCCATCTCCTGTTGCCGTTGATCCTTCCCAGAAGCATTCGACTGAGATTGTCAGCCTGATCAAAAAAGGCAAGGCACCAAAGTTGCTGGTCTACTATAAGATGAACAAGCTAGACTACGATTTTGAATTCCAACCGCCCAATCCTGTTACTCCTACAGCCCTTTTCTATGCAGCTCTTCATGGTCAAAAGCAGATTGTTAGCTCGCTACTCGGAACCAACAAGGTTAATCTTGCTGCTTTGAATTCTTCTCAGAAGACTGCATACGAAGTAGCGTCAGTACCTACTCAACAGGCTATTCAAATATTCAGATATGATCACCCTGATGCTTATGATTACGAAGCTGCCAAAGTGGGTCCTCCTCTTTCATTCAAAGATTTGGAGGTCCAGACTTCTCTTGAGAAGCTAAAATTAGAAGAGGAGCAAAAGAGCCAGTTAGAGCAGCTCAAAGAGAAACTGAAGCAAGACAAACTAGACAACATTGTCGCTAAGCATGGAGAAGGTAAAAGACTGGTTTCAACTCCCGCCGCCGCAGACCTCAATGGTCTGAGTGAAGAAGCCAAAGCGAGACTCGAGCGAGAACGACGGGCCAGAGCTGCCGAAGCCAGGTTTGCAAGAAGATAATATACATATTATTATTTTAGCTGTATTATAAGGTGTTCATGTAGCAGCAATATAAAACCTATAGGTTACATGTTTGATCGTTAATATAAAGTTGTTGATACAAATCGAGAAGCGATAAATATTTTGAGATATCAGTGATATCAATGCAGGATAAACGTGAGCAATGACTGGTAGAATATGTGGTTTAGATACCAATGAGACCAGCAGACAGAGCCAAGTACCAAGTCAATGAGCCGCCATTATCCAGCCAGGTGCTTGAAAAATCACTCTGTGCGAAGAAATCATATGCCGTTTCAGGGTCAATTAGGGCTTGATTGGATCTCAGGATTCCTAGCCAGCCCGAATCAAGATCGTCAACAATACTTTCCAACTTGTCATCCCACTCCTCCTGAACGAACGCTTGAGATCGGGTAAGACCAGAGGCTGGAGTGATAGGAAGCATTTGAATTCCCTGGATGTATTCTTCGTTTGTTCCAAAGAATGTAGTATGGTCGCACTTATTTTCGTAACTGATACCAGTGACCTTGTTGCCAACGATCTTTTCAGGCTGGTTGGTGTTGTCAGACTTCATCAAGAAGTAGGCATCCAAGGATCGAGCAAGAATTGATAGCATCAAATCGCCTCGAGCCTCCATAGTTTGATCACCAATAACCTTACCCCAGAGCTTCATGCCATAGGCGAAGTTAACATCTTCTGAAGTGGACTCCTCATTCTTACCATCACCAGACTCAAACAAACCAGCTGCCCAGGAATGACCATGGAAGAAATCAAACATTCGGAAAACAGGGAAATAGGTGTCATCAGAAGAAGGGTTGGCAACATCACGGATAAGAGAATTGACCCAGTCCGCGTTATCTGTAGCCCAAGTACCACCATAAGCAGCATCGACATAGCCGACAATAGCAGCAGTATGAACCCAATAGCCATAGTGGAAGTGATGGTCATTGTAGTAGGGAGAGCCATAGTCAGTATTAGGATCACCGCCATCCTGAGCTCCAGAAGATGTGACACCGCCAAACAAGGTATCATACATCAGAGGAATAGGCTGAGTATTAGAGGTCCACACTTCGATGGCACTCTTCAGAGAAGACAGAAGACTCTTGGCAGAGGTTTCGTCGCCCAAGATATCATAGGCGACCAGCAACATATAGGCAAACTTGTCTACAACCTTACCAGCGGTGTAAGTCGAGTCCACATCGCTCATGGAAGAGAGATCCTGGGTCATTTCAGAGCTGAGAGCCGCCGCAATTGCGGTTAACTCAGAGCTATTATAAGAGACCCCGGTATAGCTTGACGAGGAAGACCAAGGCAAAAATTGCATAGTAGTGTGGAGAGTCTCCGACATGACAAACTTGGTGGTAAGATAGCCAGTCATATTTCCCTTGGTGGGAGAAAGGAGCTGATAGCTTGTAGATGTACCTGCCATATCGGCAGTAAATGAGTCAACATGGTGAGCCAAGGCATAAATGAAAAGATCTCCAGAGGTAGAGGCTCCTCCAGTGTTGTAATCAAGGCTGTATGTACCAGTTTCACCACTGACACTAGCATCAAGAGTAACACTTGTAGCATATAGACCAGCGGCAGAGTCCAAAAGGGATTGGCTGTCGGTATCGGCAATGATACCGACTTGAATAACCACATCTTCTGCGCTGGAACCGGTAATCTGGTAGTCACTGTCGACTGTCAGATTGAAGGAACTACCAGTAGGTTTAGTGACGTAAATAGCCCAAGTAACACCATTAAACAGCTCGGCAACATACACATCAATGTCACCGGCTGATGTAGTGATGCCAGTTCCCTTTGTGACAGTCTCGCAGCCAACTTGAGAAAACAGTCTGGGGGTCAAGGAGTTGTATTGAGCAGTGACCAAACCCATACCAATGACAATGGGGAAATCGATGGATCCACCCGATGTGCTAAGACTGGCAGTAACTGAAAAAGTGTCGTAGTCAGAAGTAGAAAGAGCCATGTTGGTGCTACTGAATTCCTCGGCAGAAAAGGCAAAAGAAATCACTCCAATGGGGTTTGTATAGTACTCAACAGTAGACAAGGATGCATCAGGTCCATAGACTCGGTCAGAAACAGTAGAATGAGAGATACCCAGACCATAATAGTTGGAATCTGTTGACCACCAGACCGAGTAAGGCTGGCAATACACGGGTTCGAGCTGGGTGCCGATGATCAGATTGGCATAGAACTTGTTGGTGTGAATGGGAGAATCATCATTATTGATACCAGTTGGCATGGTGA
The DNA here is from genome assembly GCA_030556875.1 of Zygoascus biomembranicola. Lineage (NCBI taxonomy): Eukaryota > Fungi > Ascomycota > Dipodascomycetes > Dipodascales > Trichomonascaceae > Zygoascus > Zygoascus biomembranicola. Next base: position 281,780 of record JAKTUV010000003.1, read on the forward strand.
TGTCCAAAGTAGAGCTAGGGAAAATGGAATCGGGAGCTGCAGTATCAATTGGGCTGATGATATTGCTCACCGTATAATAGTTACCGGCAGCAGCGGCAACAGAGGTGGTCTTGGAAGGAGCAGTAGAAAAGGTTTCAACAGAGGAAGAGGCAGCTTTGGCTACTACTGAGCCGGAGGTAGAGCCACTGGTGTTTACCAACGAAGTCGAGCCGGTGGTAGAGGCACTGGTGGTTACAAACGAAGTTGCAGAAGCGCTCGTAGCAGCAGCATAAGAGGTACTGTACACCGTTGTAGAGTCTTCTACAATAGTATAAGTAGTGCATGCAACGCTGGTGTCTTTTGAATCAGAAGCTGACGTCAAAACGTCGCTGCTGGTAATAACGAAAGAGCCACTGCTAAGCAGCGAAACCTGGAAACTGGTGCTCTGAACAGAACTGCTCGACACAGCAGCGGCAGCAGTAGAAGCAGGAAGAACCACACTAGAACTGGCGTACTTTGCAACATTAATAGAAGCAGAAGCGGCCGTGGTAGGGTAGGTGGAGTACTGAGTAACCGGCGCGACGGTGTCAGTAGCAACAGTAGTAATGACTGAACCAGTAACCGTGATAGTAGGAGTGCTATTGGCAGTATAAATGGTAGTAACAGACGTTACAGACGCCACGACGGTATCGATGGCAGCACTGGCGGTCACCGTGACATAAACGGTGTCCGGGGTAACCGTTACAACGTCGACATCGGTTGCGTAGTGAACGATTACGGCGGCCTGTACGGCGCATAATAAGGCGCAGGAGCGCACTAAAAGGTTTTGAAAACGCATCTTGATTTTTTCACTTGTGAACGAGAGGAGGTGACAAGATGGTTGGAGCGAGATAAGCAGGAAAAACGCTTGGACCAGGGGCCCCTCGGGGCCATTTTATATCCTCCATGCCAGCCCCCGATCAGCCAATTTCGACATCGCCTTCTCATTAATCAATATTTGACGCTGCACACGTAGACGCCCTCAAATAATGCCCGGTTACGACTATGATTAACCCAGCCGATCCAATAAAATGGCTGGTGCGTGCGGCGCGTGAGGCTCAATTACCGCATCGGGCACAATGGCTGGGCCATGGCTGGTCCGAGCGCACATGGCCAAAGGGTCGATCGCCAGCTCTTGCACACTACAATGCTGGGGATGACGACGTAATGTACTCACCAACGCTCTGGATCAGCTTCTCGAGGGACTCAGCGTCCTGTTGCTCGGCGTTTTCATCGCCAGACCCACCAGCCTCCTCCCCCTGTTTCGGCGAAATTGGAATCGGGGCAGCCGCATCTTGAGCCGCATTGCCCGCTGCTGAATGCTTAGTTTGTCGTTCTTTCACCCTTTGAGCAGTCAGTCTACGCGATCGAACATCGCCTGTGACGTACTCAAAAACGGCTGGCAGAGGTAGTCCGCATTTGATGAAGAACAGTTTGAGGTTGCGAGCCTTGTCCTTGAGCTGGACCTGCGATCGATCTTTGAGGATCTCGCTCTCCGACCCACCAGGTCCATGCAGCTCCAGAATCTGAGCCCAGTACGGGCCTTGCACTTTATCCAGACCCTTGAGTAAGGCCGCCTCTTCTTGCTTCGTCCAGGGTCGTCTGGTATAAGTGCTTGGGGCTCCCGGGCGATTGTTCTTAGGATCGCGAGCAGCTTCATATGCGGCTGCCGCTTCCGACATAGCAACAGCACCGGCTATTCTGGCTGCCGGAGGCCGTGGAATTTGCCGGCGACGTGAGCGGGCTCTTTTAGCACCATAAACTTCACCAGCAGGGTCTGTGGAGCCCAGGGAAACGGTGCCTGCATGGCTAGTGGGGCCCAAAGTGGAGGAGCCTACAGCAGCAACAGGCACTGAGGCGGGATGATGTAAGCCGCCAACCACCACCATTTTGCTGACATAATCATGGATGTCCTTCATGAACGCCAGCCAGGAGTAGCGAGAAGCGAGCTGGTCGAGACTCGGCTCTTCTTCAAGTAGCTGTCGGCGGCGAGAGCACTTGCTGTCGAAATCAGACTCGGTGGGGGTTTTGGGAGCAGCCTCTGGCCCTGGCACAGGGAACAACTGGTCCAGGATATCGTCCTGTGACTTGTCAAGCTGGCCCATGGCAGAAATATACGCCTGGGTTTTGAGATCTAGAAATAGAATTGAATGCGATTTGAGGAACTTGCCGTCGGGGCCCACGAAACAGTCGACAAATCGCTCGTTGAGCTGGTAGAAGCCCACTTCAATCGATCCGAACACCGCTGCAACAAAAGTAGCAAGATTGGCCCGTTGTATAGCAGCTTTTTCCCCCGGAGAATCGGTTATTCCATAGGCAATGAACTTGTCTTCACCGTATAGTGCCCGAGTCTGCTCGAACAGCGCCAGCAGCTGAACGTACACATGTCCACGCTCGCTCTCAGGCTGTGTAACAGTGTTCAGAGTATCCTGGTAATGACCGTAGCCAAGCATTTGCAACACCTGAGTGCTCAGGCTGTGTAGAATGGGAATGCACTGCAGACGGAGGGCAGCAAGCGGGCTAATTTCCGCGCCAAACGCGCCAGAATCCGCCAAATCGCCCTGGAAATCCTCGCCAGCGATAATCCGCTTCTTAGCCGTAAATGTTTCTTGTTCGTCAGGCTGGTCCTTGTGCGAGATTATAGGTGAACCGCGGGAAAGCTCTGGATCAAGCGGCTCTCGAACATCCTCAGAACCATCCCGGCCGGCCAGCTGCTCCTGCTCCTTCTGGATAATGTCCAGCAGCCGCGTGACCTCAAGTTCTTCTTCGTTTTCTTCCATAAGAAGCGCGTATTTGGGGCGGTTTGTACTGAGTTGAACCGGGTGGTAAAACAGCACTTAGCACTGATTTCGGGCCTGGTTGCTGTTTTCGGTCGCCAGAGTTACCCGGCCCAATGTTGGCTCTTTTGGCTGGTCGCCCCGAACCCCCAGCGTCTACACCGTCCAACCTGCCTTCATCTTTACACATTACGTCGGGCCAGCCATGTACTACGTCAAGCGCGCTATGTACGGGCCTTCGCCGGAGGAGCAGCGTCGGAAATGTATGTCGTTGATTCGACAGAACCAGCGGGAACTGGACAAGCAGCTTGGGGCTATGGGCACCTCGGAAACCCGCACCAAGACGATGATCAAGGCAGCTGCCAAGCGGAAAGACATGAGAAGCGCCAAAATATTGGCCAAAGAGCTGTATGGAATGAGGAAGCAGAAGGCGCGGCTTCACAAGAGCAAAGCGCAGCTGAATAGCGTTGGTTTGCAGGTGAATGAAGCATTTGCCCTGCGCAAACTGGAAGGAAGCATGAAAAGCAGCACCACGCTGATGAAGGAGGTCAATGGGCTGGTTCGGCTACCTGAGTTGATGGGTACGATGAATGCACTGGGTGCTGAGCTCATGAAAAGCGGCATTATTGACGAAATGGTTGCTGATACCTTGGATAATCTGGATGAGGAGCAGTTTCTGGACGACGAGGAGGCTGAAAGTGAGATTAATAATATTCTGGGTGAAGTTCTGGGTACCAGTACCAAAGAGACGGCCCCCCAAGTGTCGGATACACTGGCAAATATGCCCAGCGTAGTTCAGGAGAAGCCGGTAGAGGAATCGGTGGACGAAGATGCAGCTATGCTAGACAGTATGAGGGAAAGACTCAAAGCATTACAAGGTTGAGTTGAGCTACAACTGGCATTTTTTGATAGACCCGCTCTATTATGACATTTATGACATATTTTCGAAGGGGACCAAGGCGTACTTCTTCGCATTCCGCCGCATCACCTCCATACTATTCCTTTTTATGTTTGGATTATGGCGTACATGCGTTGTTTAGAATACCACTGACTGCAGCAGCACTGTTCAATGGCAGGTGCGCTATGGCAGGTGTTACCGTGGCAGGCTTGTCGGAATATATATAATAATTGAATGGTATTTTGCATTGCAGTGGATGACTATATTTATAGGTGGTGTTAACAGAGAAAAGTGGAGGCCTGTACTTTCATGCTTGCCCTCTTCTCCGAATGCCTACCGTACGTATACAAACGTTATGATCTGTGCAGTCGTACAAAAGTTGCACTCTGAAAAGAGCTTTATTCATTTGATAAGCCGAGATGGAGAGCAGAAAGTCTCACTTGATGGACCCAGATATAACCAGAGATTTATTAGATGAGCCTAATCTTGTCCTATACCGTTGCTTTTAGGGGCTACTTCTCTCGGAGCCACAACCAATTTAGGACATATCACCAAAAATCGGTATACATCTATTTATCTGCCTTATCTGCCTTTCGATTATATCCAACTTGAACTATATCCATGCTTGCATATCGCTCATATACTCAATCTGCTTTGCATCGTACGGCTCAAGATCCAGCCGCACCTAACACAGCCGTGCACCCCTCCAATGTGGGGCAATAAACAGCTAAGATCAGATACCAAGCAGGTAAAACTTATATTTAGAGCGAGGGTTCTACTATTTTCTCTCTATTCCAACTGATTCTGACCGGAAATTCAATTTTCCATGATTTGTTTCCGTGGTTCTCATCTCTCTTAAAAGCGATCCTCATATCGATCTGACGGACCCGCAAAATCGGACCCCCCAAGCAGCCACCAAATCCTCAAACGGAACTCACCACACGCACAATCCCACCAATTCTAGGCGCACCGCGGACACGATACTACCACTATCATGTCGAGTTCAGTCCTTGTAGACAGTCTGAGGGCTGAAGGGGAGGTGCTTCGACAGCAGTTGGTAGCGAAGAGGGCCCTGGCCAAGGACTCCAGCCTCACCAAAATGGCTGCCAGTCGGCCTGCTCTGCCGCGGTTCAAGCTGAAAGTTGCAAAAGAGTTTCAGGGTCATGCCGGACGGGTAATGGAGATCCGAATCTCTTCTGACGGGCGATACTTGGTGTCTTGTGGAGGTGATGGATACATGATTATGTGGGATACTGGCTCGGCCGTCAAGATCGATCTTGTCAAAGTCCATAATGGTTACGGAATGGCTGCAGCTATTTCGCCTACCAGTCAGGTGTTTGCTGAAGGCGGTCTGGACAATAGCATTTCCGTATATGCCGTCCATCTGGGATCCAATCCTCTCTCGCATGTCAAAAATACGCCCTCTGGGGCCAGTCCGAATCCTCTGGCAAAATACAAAGCAATGCTGAGCGCCGCTGCAGCTTCCGGAGACTTTGACCGGGCTCCATTGGTGTCTCTAAAGGGGCACAGAGCACATGTTAGCTCACTGGACTTTTTCGACGACTGTACATTAGTGTCAGGCAGCGGTGACTACACAATCAAGGTGTGGGATGTGATGCATTCCAAAATAAAGACGGAGCTACGAGATCACTGTGGAGGCATTGATACTGTTCGAGTATCGCCCACTGATCCTAATGTGTTTTTGACGTCCGCTGGTGACGGGCTTGTCAAAATATGGGACACTCGCACAGCATATCGGTCTCAAATTACTCTAAAAGTTCGCACAAGTGATATTACTTGCTCCAGGTGGTTTCCTGCAGGGAATTCGTTCGCGGTGGGCTGCGAAGATGGGGATATTCATCTGATGGACATTCGATGCGACAGTGCGATAGAGACATACTCATGGAACAAGAATTCCCCAGACTCCAAAAGCCCTATCAGTGATTCGATACCTAGCGGACGGTCAAATGCCTCGGCAATGTCAGGAGCTGCGCTGAGTACAATGGAGTTTACCAGATCAGGAAGGTGCCTAGCCGTAGGCTACACAGATGGCTCCATAGGCATGTTGGATATTCTGAAGAACCGATGGGTCAGCTCAATTACAAATGCACATTCAGACAGGGTGGAGTCATTTGCGGTGAGTGGGAATAAGCTGTTCAGCTGTAGCTCTGACGGATTCATCAAAAGCTGGGTATCAGCATGACCAACCCATCAACGGCAATGGACACATCTTTTTTCTTATGGCTAGAAGGTTAATAATAACAAATAAAATGGGCTACCACATGTACAAGGGGAGAAAGGGGAGAGTTTACCACAAATCAGCAAGGAACTGATCTGATACAGCATACTTAGATCAGATCGAGCTTATTTACACCTATTTACATAGCTGATCTGCACAAGACCAATTTTATCGTCTAATCCTTGGCAATCTTGGCCAGGATTTCTCCATCTCGGAACAGAAGGTAGTCCTGGTCGTTGATCTTGATGCTGGAACCGCCAAAAGGGGGAATCAGCACTCGATCACCAACACTGACAGAGGGAGCAATTCGGTTTCCGCTCTTGTCAACAGCACCGGGTCCAACGGAAATAACGTCGGCTTCGCTGAGCTTCTCTACGTTCTTCTCGGGGATGTAAATACCAGAGGCAGTCTTGGCCTGGGCCTTGGCTCGCTGAACCAGAACTCGGTCGAGCAGGGGAATAATAGCCTTGGCAGATTTAAGAGTAGTAGACTGAAGAGAGGGTTAGTGGGCTGTTATGTTTCTGTTGATCTGGGGTTAAGACCTACCATTTTATTCAGATTTGGGGGTGGTGAAGAAGTTAAGTTTTTGGAAATTTCCAGATGTTTTTGAGACGCAAGAGGGTAATGCGGAGAAACTGCGGAATGTCAAACCAAATCGTTGTGAGATATTCAGAGATTCAGAGACTCATCAAGGGAACGCATTATTTTGTTATTTTATATTGAGTAATTTTGTTTCTTTGTTTCTTTGTTGTTTGGAATAATAAATAGTTTCATTTGTTTATAATAAATAGTGTGGTGTCTATCAATGCTCTTTGATGCTACGAATACGCCAAATTTCATGCCATATTCGATGCCATACGTTCATAAATAGACCGGTTTCTATAGCTTTTGGGTCCATTTCATCTAGTTTGTAGTAAACCAATTACTCACTTCTTGTAGTTCAAAGCTAAGGTCCGAATCTTCATTACAATATCTGCACTGATGGCTGGAGACGAAGCTTCCAAGTCATATCGCTTTGGACCAGACGTTTTCATCACCACTACCTTAAAATTGGCAGGGATCTTGCGACTCTGTTTCACTTTGATTACCTGGTTGATATGGAATGATGACGTTTTGGGTGAATCAAACCACGTTCGTTCTTCGCTCGGCATGATATGAATGTATTCTCCATCAATGGCCAGCACTCTTTCGTGTCTCGAAATAAACGACATGGGCTGCCTTCGCCATACTGTATACTTTTCATATCCAGCAGCACTCAGTGCTCCCGGTAGCAAGTCGCTATTGACAAGGTTGCTCATTCGACTGTTGAGTGCCGGTCGAGCAGCCGGGCCGTTTTGTACTTCAGCACCACCAGTGGAGTTCCTTCTCGCCCCAAAACCTCCACTCTCGGCAGCAGCGGCATTAGCAAGACTCAGATTACCTGTGGAGGTGCTCTTCTTCACAGAGCGTGCTGCTGCACTTGCCGAAGCTGTTGATCCTGCACCTGCTGCTGCGCGAAGATTGCTAATAGATGCACGGCTAGGCGTGGTATTGACAGCACTTGTAGTAGTCGCTACTATATCGGATGAAGTGTAGCCATTTGTGCGTGTAACGACTCTTTTGGGGGTGAGTTCCAAGGGATAGTGAATCGAGCCAACCAATACACGAGGATAAAGAATGTCTCTTGTTCCGGCAGCTTTGAACACATAGGAAGCCGGATCCATCATCTTATCTCGGCAAACAATCTCCAGCAGTGTTTGGGCCTTTATCGAGGGAGAAATGTCATCAGACCAAATAGGTTTAGAGACAAGTTCGTTGAACGGGAAAAGGTACACCACTATAGACACGGGTAAGTCTGGGTTTGGCTTCTCCGGCCGAGTTTCTGGCGATTTGGCCAGAGCTGCAGCAACTGCAGTGGGCTTTTTGAGGTTCGGTGTAATCTTCTCATTTTCCGCGGCCTGAAAAGGAGTAGCTTCCACCAGGGCAAACTCGTCAAAGGAGTAGCCAGATATCATTCTCGTTCGATCCAATGCAGGAAAATCGTCATCTGGCTCACCATCTTCCTCGACAATTCGCAGATTCCATCGGTTGCAGTCGCACAGCTCGTCTTTGAGAGCAGGCTGTCGCTTATCCTCGGCATAGCAATATAGCGCAAAGCCAATAGCATTAGCCACGTTGGCATCTCTACGAACGAGTACTTCCCAGGGCTTCTTGGGTTCTGCGCAGCTGGGCATATAGATTTTCAGCTTGAAGGGCCGTCGCTCTGATTTGCCAGATGCTGAGATGTACTGCTCTAGGGGGTTGTCGAATGTGGCCTGCTTTATTTTGATAAGAGATGACAAAGAAGAAGTGATTGATTGCGAGGGCGGAATACCGACTTTGGGAAACAGATCTGCATCGATAGAGGACTTGTTTTTGACAGCCTTGTCGACGTTCAGCGGTGCAGTAGTGCCCAGATTATCAATTGTCCTGGTTCGCGGCCTATTGGGCGCACTCATGCGACGCTGCATTGCAGCTGTGGAGCTAGAAGTAATGGCAGGCCGTTCGCCGGTGCCAGAAGTGGTTCCTCGACGAGATCCGGGGGCCGTCAGAGGTAAAGGAAGCGGCGTAATTCCAGAAGACGAGGAACTGGCAGTATTGGAGCGACGTCTGGGTGATCTTTCGCCGGCCATATTTATAGGAGATGAATCTCCTATAAGAGCCAGGCTAGTGGAGGACGATGTTTGGCCCTCCGCCGCTAAATTGGCCTTTATCTGCTGAGCAGCGTACTGCAAATCCTCCTCGATGACACTATCGTCTTCTTCTGACAGAGCAGAAAGATCTGAGTCGGAGAAATAGTGGTTTGGCGCTGTTTCCAAGTGATCGCCCAGGGAAAGCTCGTCTCCACTATCTTCCAGGCCGTCCAAATCGTCCAGATCGTCTTCCAGATCGTCATCAGCAGAATCGCTGTCGTCGATCCGGGTTCTTTGCAGCTGTTCTAGCAAATCATCCGTGCTATGGGGACGATCTATCATCGACCGGCTGAGCAATCCTTCCATAGGAGGGTCTTCTAGCGTCTGTTCGACCGCCAATTCGTCATCTTCCAGTAACGCCGGCGCCTGCAGTTCAGGGTAGGTGGCCGATCGACCACGCCGGGTGCGTTTGACAGACGCGTTTCTGATGGTGGATGACTTGGCCAGGGCAGCTTTGCCTCTGCGGAACTGAACGAAACGCTCATTGAACGAATCGACTGGAATTGGAGGCGAAGAGGCCGACGCCATCGAAAGAAGAGTATTAGCCGCCCAATTGATATCCTTGGGGCCCGACTTGGTGATGTACAAATGCGACGGTTTGATTACACGCTCGCCGACTCCATCATGAAACGACTGGAGATACGCCGCCCGCAGGTGGCTTATGACATAGCTGAGGTCAGTACATATGTTATTTTCCTCATGTAACGCCACAGTTAGACGCTGTTGCTGATACTCACTCCTGCTCGTGCAATAGGCTCATTGTCGCCGTCCACCAATGAGAAGAAGAGGTGGTCCCAACCTCTGAAAAACTTGTCTTCCTACCATCTACAGCACAACTAAATTAAACACATACAATGGTTCGAGGTTACACAATTGCTGGCAAGTTTTTCCCGGCCTGGCAGGTGAGTAAAAATAGAAACGCCGGGTTTTGACGCCCGGCTCTGACCTCGCGTTCCCGGACTTTTGGTCCTAACCGACCCAGCTGTCTTTTGTCACGCTCAGTTCCGTAGCTGCTTACGCTGTATACGCTACTTCTGGCGGCAAGAAGGAGACCGCTCCTCCTATCAATGCTGCTTCTCCCGAGGAGGAGAAGTTTGTTCTGGACTTTTTGAAGGAAGAAAAGGAGACCAAGCACTGATTTGGTGTATATAAGTAGCCCCCTTTGCAGTGCACTTGCACAATAGAAAAAATGATACAACTGTTTAGTAGTGATAACGGCGTCAATTGGTGTTGGTGATAAGGATCTACCATAAAAGGCTATTTGAAGGCTCGTCGAAGGCTCTTTTGGTTCTCAATTGCTGCGTTATATGGCCCTAATCCAGATGAATTCGTAAGAAGGCTTTTTCTACTGTAAATCCATCATACTGCGTCTTCTTATCAGTCTGATATTACAGCATGCTACTTTTACCGCCTAATTTATTAGCTCTGGCTTCAAACGTATTCTATTCCATGAAACTGTGAAGTGACCGGTGATTTCAGTCCAACATGTAGTTATAGCTACTTGCTGAGCCAAAAGGACTTGATGAGATTCTGCCTACAATCTTAAAAACTGACATCTCTCGTATTCGACCATGGCAGTGCTACGTCCCCTTCCATCCTTATCCACCTCGGCTGGCTCTTTGATATTTCCTTACTCAAACTGTCTCCTTTCTTTATTTCATTACTATGGCCGTACATGGTTTCGGTTCTTCCCATATCATTGTCATTAAAATTGACAATGCTACGACAATATTAACCAAATAGCTTGTTCGTTGCAAGCGGGTCTTCCTTGAGAACATTCTCTCTCTTCTTGAGCCGTCGCTGGACTGCAGCATCAGTTCTTTCTCGAGCAGAGGCTGCCTGTCGGTTCTTGAGCTGAGCTCGCACAAAATTGGGAGAAACATACTGCTTGTTCTCGTAGATAACAGGACCGCCAAAAGAGCCCTGCAGAATGGTAATTAGCGTCATAACATACCGAGGACCAATCTCTACGAGAGAAAGCTCGGTTTTGCCGGTCTCTGAGTCCAAGGTCTCGGAGATCTGATAGTTGCGGATCCAGATCTTGCCGTCTACAATGCTGAAACTGAGAACGTGGTCCACAAAAGGCTTGCTCTTTCGTGCTCTGGGGGGCACTCCAAACTGCTGAAACAGCATCTCCTTCACCAGCTGGTAATGGGGGCTGTTGTCAAACGTCTGATCAAACGATAACACGGGCCGTGAACCCTTGAGACAGTTACCGGTGAAATTCAGCTCGTCCATGGTATGCATGTTCTGAATGAGAAATTTGATGCTGGGGCCGTTGGGGGCCTTGGTCAGCCATAAATACAGATCCTGGTGCTTTCGTGCTTCAAAGTACATGATATTGTTGCAGTTATACAGCTCAGCGATCTCGTTAAGCTCGGCAGGCTTGCTCTTGTTGTCGAACTTGGCTTCTTTCCGGCCATGGGGCATCATCGAAGCAATATCGGAGATCAAGTGCCGGTGTCGGAAAATGACACCTCGAGAGGAAATCACCAGGACCCTCTGCTTGTTCTTGTATCCAGGGCCGTCGCTGGTTTTCTCGTCTTTGCCCGACAGGCTTTTGTATAGGGAGCTCATGGTGGTGATTTGATGGTGGAAGTTCGAAACCAAATTTCCCAAATTTTTTTTTATCGCTATAATTTTTTTGGATCATTTTTCACCGTGCGGCAGTGCGAAGGGCTTCTGAAGAGCTGAGAAACCACAAAACCCGAACTGCCTTAGGATATCGACCGAATTGTTTTTTCGCTGCTTATTAGCATTCTGGGGTTTTTCTCAAATTACCTTATTTTCTGGCTTTTTATTGACATTTGGTCAACTTTTCTTTCTTTTCACCAATTTCTCCACCAGCAGCTTCCAATTGAGTTCCAAGTTCCCAACTTCCATACCCTACAGCATGAGTAGCCTGGACCGGACTATTTGGACGCATGTGGAGGCGGGCAATTTTGCCCAAGCTCGATCAGTTCTGGCTAAAGAAATGAAGCGGAATCCAAATTCTGCAGAATTGAAAGCCAAAACAGCATTTGTCTATGCGAAACAGGGACTGCGGAAACAGGCCGTTGAGCAGGCCGATCTCATCAGTGATTTCTCCTCGTTGGCTACCATATCATCTCTGCAAGATGCCTATCTGATCAGTGAAGAATATTCAAAGCTCAATTCCATGTTTGAGGCTGCTTTTAGGGCTCTCAGCAGCAAGTCCTCGACTAGCCAGCTCGCTTTCGAGGTTCTTCAGCTTTGGCACCGGGCCATGTTGGAGATTGGTTATGCTCGTGGACTGCTTTCGTTGAATGTGAATCGTCAAAAACTACTGGGAGATCGTGCTAGTATACTAAGAACTGTATTTTCGTACTATTTGGTATGCGGGGTGCCGGAAAATGCAGCCTCGCTTAGTCCCTCGGAGCAGAAGCTGTTTCCACTGCTGGCCAACAAGCTCCTAGAGAAAACTGAGCCCCTTCAGACTGCTCAAGAAATTTACCTGAAGGCCTTAGTCTTGTCTATCCAGCCGCTTAGTGGGCCCTTGCTGGATTTTCTGTTCGATAAAGCGACCATTGAAAAGTGCCCGCTCTTAGAAATGTCTCTTTTGCGACTAGAAACTGCACAGAAGCTGGGAAAGCACGATGTTGTAATTTCAGAGTGTAAGGAATATCTCACTAATAGTATGGATAACTGGATTCACTGGAAAGCTCTTATTGAGTCTGGGAGATCTCTCGGCAAACAAGATGAAATACTAGATTTCATAAGCAACTATAAGGTGACTCGAAATTCCAGACTGGCATTAGTTGCTCTGGAAAATACCCAAGAAGCCAAAAAGGCCTATTTTGCTTCGTTGGGCCGAAAGAGGTGTGCATATGAAGACCTTCGTGCCTTTTTAGGGCCTTCAGAACCTTGGATAGCAGCCCTGCCACTGGATACCGACGTCAAGCCTGCCAACTTGGATGAGCTTATAACACATGTGAATATTGCATATCTCAAATCAGACGATCTGAGTGTTCAGCAGCTGGTACGTTTATACCATAACTCCACCCATCTGCTCCATGGCAAGGATCCTAAAGACTACCATCCAGGAGACGATTATATTCTTCTTGCGGTAGCCAAAATACTCAAGTCTGACCCTTCAGATCCTATTAATATCATAAAGTCTATCTGCCTTTTAGAGCATGTTGCTAAGGCCGATGCTCATCAGTTTTATGTTAGATTGTGGCTGGTCACTTTATACCAGTTGATTGGAGCTTATCGAAACGCTCTGGGTCATTTTAAGGCTCTGAGCATAAAAAATGTGCAGTATGAGTCTGTTTCACACTTTGTTCTCTCTAGGGTGGGCACGTTGTATCCTCTCGAGACTGACGTGGTGAAAGAAGCTCTGAAAGTGTATGATGAATGGCGGGAAATGGATGGATTGCTCCAGAGAGCTCTGGATGATGGTCTGTATACTAAAGTTGCGGGGATGCTGGATCTGAAAAGAAGAATGAGTAACAGTGTTTCTCAGAGAATCATTGACTTGGAGAGACTGAGAATTGAGCGCTTCTCTAAGAGTAATATTGCAGCGTCAATCGATCTTGATCTCGAATTCAACTGTGAAAGGCTGACGGACAGCCGAGATTTTGACATTATGAGACAGCCACTGCCCGCACAGTACAAAACCGTGTATGATGAACTGGATCGACCAAATAAGCTCGGAAATGACTGGATTGAACTGGAGCTTTTGCGTGAAGCTCTTCTCAGATACGGTTTGTTTGATATCAGTAGCAAAGATACCTACCCTATTCTACTGGAGAAATCGTCAAAGATGGAGGTACTACTAGAAAGCGCTTCTACGATTACAGCAGCAGAGAGATGGGCTTATCAGATACATCTTGCATTGGTGAATATCCTTGAAGAAAAGGAGAATCCAGCCTTGTATCAACGTGCTGCTACCCTGTTCAAGGAAGGTATTGACAAATGTGGTGCTCTTAATACGTGGAAAGGGCTTCATGCTGGTTTTACAGTTGTCTGTACTGGCAAGGTTGTGAGCGGATTTGTTCACCGCTTGAAAGCTGCCAAACAGTTCAAAATTAGTGGGAACGCAGCAACTGAGCTTCTAGAGAGTGTCAAAACCACTATTTCTATAATTCAGGATGAAGCCTTGAAAACCAAAAATCGACGTTTGCAATCGCTGAGGGAAAATATGGATCAATTGGGCCCCTGGGCTTCGCAGGTTGGGCTGACGGTTGGTCAAGTTGAAGACGTAGTAGATGGAATTGGCGCCTCGCTGGATGAAACCCTGACCGTTTTGAGGAAGTCGTAGTTGTGTAAATAATTACATTGTAGATATGCTATGCAAAATAATGAGAATAATAATGTAAGTGAGAGTCCAACTAAAGCAATTGAAGGTATTTTGCCATGTCATTCGCTTGCTTCGTTCCCATCGACACAAGGTATCTTATTTGGGTTACATCGTCCTCTGCTTTATGCTGGTCGAACTCCTGTCTGGCAAAAGCTATGATTTCGCTCCGCTGGTGTCGATCTGGAATCCCTGTAGGTTAGCGCAGCCCAATGGCCATTGGAAGTTTCTATTTTCTTTTACACACTATATGCAGTTCGTATTATAAATCTCCAAAGAGACCTGGCTTTCGAGGTTTCAATGAACTAGAGTTAGTGTTGTTTTGTGGTCGTTGTGTACTTGTTAAACAACTTACATATGCAAGACTTTTCATGTTGGTAGGGGGAAGTCAAAATCAGAGCTCTGAAAAATGGTGATAAAGTGCGATAACGGAGCGACGGTAAAAAATTAACGCCAAAAAATGCCAGAGATTATACAAGAGTGATAAACAATGGCTATTTTTTTGATAATTATTCTTTTAGACTAAAATGTGGATCCAAAACTACGGTTTTTGGTTTTGCAAGATAGTGTATTTACAACGATAATCCGGGCAGCGCGACCAAGAAGCATGCACAACTGCTTTTTTAACGCTTGACCCATGTATAGCTCTTTCGGGCCTTGGGCTTGCCGGGCTTCTTTCTTTCTTTGACTCGTTTATCTCTCTGGAGACACTTGGCTTTCGACAGCCGGGTCTTCAGCAGAGGATTGTGCACCACCAGAGCCTGGGCAACACCATGTGCAACAGCCGAAGCCTGTCCGGTAGATCCACCGCCTTGCACAGTAGCGAAGATGTTAACTGCGCCAACCGATTCTACAACCTTCAGAGGGTACAGAACGGTTTGCCGGTCCTGCAGCTTGGGGAAAAAGGCATCCAGAGGCTTCGAGTTGATGAGGATTTGGCCAGCATGCTGTTCACTGGATTTGACGACCTGAACTCGAGCTGAGGCCATTTTCCTGCGGCCCACGCAGGTGGCTCTGCCGAATTCATCCAAAGTCTGGTAACTCTGTTGGGTTTTGGCCCCGGAACCTTCTGATTCGGACTTTCTGAACACAGCCAGAAGTGTCCTGACCTCGTCCGGCATCAGCTGGGGGTCGATGGAGTCCAGGCGCGACGCTACTCGGACGAATTTCTGGTATGCAGAGGGTTTGATGATCTTGGAAACACCGGCAAAAGCAGTATATTCTTGGATCGACATCCACGAAGCTTTGTGATAGTTTTCCTGGACAGGCAGATTGATGTTTTTCTGCAGCAGATCATTGAGTTTTCGCATTATTTCTTCATGGGGGGGATTCGACATGTAGAAAGCCCGATCCCGAGGAATCACTCGTAGTTTTGCCAGCGTGGGGTGAACATGCAAAGGATCATTGTAGTTCACGAGATCCTCTCCTGAAGTGCCCTTAGACGCCGAGGATCCGGTGCCGCTGCCATTGGCGTTTACAAACGTATCAAACTCGGCCTTGGCACTGACCAGCTCGCCCTGAAGCTTGCTAACCAGCTGCTGTCGGCGGTTGAACGCACATGTAGCGCTGGAAAATCCACGAGCTGGGCGCGTAAACACATTCAACTGTGTACGGAAGCTCTTCAATCCGAGCATGGCGCCAATATGGAGGTGGTTCGATGCAGTTGATGAGGAGGTGGTGATCAAATTTTCGACGGCTGAAATTTGGGTGAAATTTCAGTGGTGAACGCAGTTGCCGTGGCAACGAGAAACGTCAAGT
Organism: Zygoascus biomembranicola; assembly: GCA_030556875.1. Taxonomy (NCBI): domain Eukaryota; kingdom Fungi; phylum Ascomycota; class Dipodascomycetes; order Dipodascales; family Trichomonascaceae; genus Zygoascus; species Zygoascus biomembranicola. The sequence goes on from JAKTUV010000003.1 coordinate 297,498, forward strand.
TGGTGCGGGAAGGAAATGAACGAGAATCTGACAAAAACGTTGCCATTTTATAGGACAAAAAGATGAGAAAATATTTAGATTTGGCAGTTTAGACGGCATTTTAAAACGGAAGTTTAGATATCTGTTGATTGAACCGTTTGATCTGACATCGTAGATCTGTGTCGATTGAACCGATTGAGTTAGCAGCTCAGATCTAAACCGCTTACACAGATCCAATCAGATCGAACGAGCTTATCGACCGCACCGAACAGAATTCCCCCGCCGAAATAACCCATCACTTTCTATTGCATTTGAACTTCTTACGCCTTACGGTTCTCACGCCCTTACGGTGGATTTTGGTTTTGAGGTTCGCAAGGCTGAAAAATCCCCCATTCAATACGGTCGTGCTGAAATTTTCATCAACTTGGACCCCGATATTTTTTTATTTCCTCCACCAACCTCCTGAACATGAAGTACATTATTGAGCACATGGAAGATGGATTTTCCGCCTGGGTCATTTTGGAATACGCCCAGATCGCCAAGGATCTTGCAGAACTAGGCAATGAACTATGGCTAACGTCTATTAAGGCCGGTTTGGAGGTGCCTCAGGAGCTCCGGGCACTTTCAAATCTCAAATGGACGTCCAAGGACGTCAAAAATTACCTTCCACCGGATACAAACGCCTCTCGAGTGTGTTTGCTTGATCCTGGAGCAGACAGTCAGCTTGTGCCGGAAGATGGTGAGACGTTTGACTATTTCTTGTTCGGAGGCATCTTGGGCGACCATCCTCCTCGAGATCGAACTGGAGAACTGCGAAAACTGGGCTATGTCGGACGGCATTTGGGAAAAACTCAGATGACTACCGATACGGCTGTGCGAGTGACTCAAAAGGTTCTGACTGGAGGCCAGAAGCTGGAGGATATTGCGTATGTTGATTTCCCGGAGCTGAGATTCAACCAGTACGAAAGTACTGAAATGCCGTTTCGCTATGTCAAGGGTGAGGACGGAGAGCCGATTTTGCCGATTGGCATGTTTGAACTGATTCACAAAGATAGCGATAAGAGTCTTGAAGATATGTTCTGAACGGATGGTATTTGGAGATCAATACCGCCAATGCTTCGAGGGCCTGCATGTTGAGAATGTCAGCATGAAATTTCATAGGATCTGTGGATTATTGGTGGTTGTGGATTTGCGAGTTTGTAAGCATACAATGGCCATCTGGAAAAAAAATTAATAGAGGTTTACTGTGAGAACTTGTCAGAACTGATTTGAATCACTGATAAGAGTGGTTTCTGCTTTCTAAACAGTTTTAGCACGGCAGTTTGGGTGAGTGGAGTCTTGATATCAGTGATGAGAACAACCGATTTTGCACAGATCCTGTCAGTTATTGATCGGTCAGTTACTGGTGTCTCTCAGCTATCGTTATTGCCGTTATCGTTATCGACGATAATTTTCCGTGAGCATCTATAGTTTATCCTGAATCATCGGCAACCTCGGTGGGTCTCCTGCTGTGGACTCTTGCCGATTTGGTTTGCAGTGATTTGATTCCTGTGGAGATTGCATGTTTCATCGGGTGTAAGTTAGTGCATTATAATTCTAAATCTCACCAGCATCGTATACGAATAATATTATTTAACTTTCTCCTCATTAGCTACGTAAGTTCGTGCTGTACTGTACCTCGTTATACATGCCCACCCGCAACTTCCGCTTCGAACCCAGAATCTCGCATCGGAGAAACGAGGCGATCTCATTTGTTTCCCCGATTGAGACTTGTATCCGCAGTTGCTAAGCGCAAATTTGCTGGTGTGACGCCGCTTGCTGGACCCTTCGCTTATATTGCGGGGTTGCTTTGGGGCGGTGGGGGCTCTTTTGTCTGGTCGGGTCGCCCGTCAGCGGTGCTCAAAGCGCACCAGATCGGATATTAAAAAACGTGGAAAAATTATTAAACCAAGCTCGATGCTCTTTGTCAGGAATATCTGTCATATTCGCGGTGGAAATGTCGTGTGGAACACAAATTATCCTGTAAATTTACTTCGCACCCAACAAACTTAAACATTCGAGAAAGTACTAAACCAGATCAGATCGTCGGCTCGTGGAATAATCGCTGCGAAAATTTAACATGATCGACAAGATTCGGCAGGGCAAAGCAATCCACTTACCGGCCTCACGGAGTTTTTCATTACCAAGACATGGCCAATATCTACGTTTAACACGATTTAACTTTCTTTGCTTTGTGATACAGATGCCATACCACAGTTCAGACCAGTATCGGAATGGAGTCAATATCCCGAGCACACCAGACAATGGCAGGAAACCGGCCCAGCGGCCCACTACCTATAACAAGAGTAGAAAAATAAATATAAGCTCCCAATAGCATTCATTATCATGCATCGTATGGTCTTACTCGGTATGTTTCCGAGAGTGGATGTTGTTTGTTAGTTAATGCTCGGTGCTTAGCTGGGCCAACTACTGGCCTTTGTTCGAAACCAAAGAGCACCACTTAGGCTGGTTTGACGACGGACGCCCACAAACAATAGGACTTTGTCTGCCCAACCGCCTGATTGTTGTCTGGTCGCTACATTTCGCCAGACATGTTCCATAGCAATAACCGCGGCGTAGCCCTATCCTCACTAGTTTTAGATGGTAGCAGATAATCACTAGAGTGAAGTACTCATGTGTTTCTACCGACTTAGCGCTGTGCCACTTAAAGTTGGCCAAACAATAGCAGGGCCAGGTTTCCAGGGCAGAGCCGCCCATCGTGCCGATCATGCCCAGTATGTTTGCCTATTAGGGAGTCACATCTTTGCTGTATAGGTAGAATCTTGGCGATGCGAACGTGCCGTTAGAGTGTTTGTAACACACCTAAAAGAAGACGGCTAAAACCAGTCGGTTTTGTTGCGTTAGAGCACCTTATTGGCAGCTTGTTCATTCATGGTTTGACGCGATGGCTTCAGGCGTTTAGGGCATTAGTCGACAGAACATCGAGCCAAAGTGCCCGACAAAGAAAAAGCAAAAACAAAGAATAAAAGCAACGTTCCATATTCTTCTGATGGAGTGGACTTTATTTTTTTTTCCGGAAAAAAACAAAAATTCCACAATTAAGCTCTGAGCCGGTAAAGAAACAAAAAGTCGTCAAAATGTCCTTGAATCTCTTGTCCCCTCCTTCAGGCTCCCATGTTTCGAGAAAAAGAATACCGGGAGATTCTGTACGATCAAGTCGTTGGACAAAAGCGACCTAATCCTTATGTGCGTTCGACCTCAGGCTCGCTGCTAGATGTTCGGAGACCTGGCTTCCTCGATCTACAGAGACATAGCAATCCGAATCTGGAGCAACTGAATCTCATTAGCCACTCATCCGACCCGATTAATGGACAAACGAACACTTGTATAACCGTCGATCTGCTTGATCCTGCTCTCAACGAAGCGCTTAACTTACTAGCATCAGACAATGAATATTCCACCAACGGCCTCAGTGCAACAACCGGCGCTTGTGACTCTCGCATTCCGGTCATCTCCTCGGTGGTGAGCTACATGACGGGGTGTCCGCATATTTACCGTGCAGCTATTGGCAAGATTCTCAACTACAGCACGGTACTTTATCCAGATCGAAAAGTATACGCCAATGTCACACATAGCGTGCCCAGCAGCGAGCTGATGGCGCTGAATTCCAGCCGGTTGAAGAGACAGCAGGAGCTGCAACCGCAACATGAGACGCCCGACCATGACGACGCTGCATACTCACATGTTCCTCTCTTCCACGCCTACTCTTCCAGCCCCTTAGCAGACTCTCCTCCGGAGCCAGCGTCTCCTACTTCCGATACCTCCGAGGATAATTATATTATTTCCCATACTTCTCAACGACCACATCATCTCAGAGAGGGCGAATGGCCGCCTATTGACCAGATTGCGGGCGTATTTAATACCCTTTCAGTAGACAGGGGCCCTGCTGAGCTGATAGTTCCTCCAATGAGCGCCAATTTCTCATTATCGGTCGATTTGTTGCCGATTCACCATTATCGAGACTTTGAGACCAGCGTCTCAAAGCGTTACGACGAATTGGCGCCCGGCGGCACCATGCTGTTTGTTTACCCTTCATCTCTGAAATTTTACACTGCCAGCGTTCTTCCTTGCCTTGATCTCGCATTGTACCATATGCTGGCGCTCAATCTCATCTCGTCACACCAGTGCGAGCTCATCTCCCGCCTTCCCGACAGCTCGGCTGCCCCGACGTTTGAAACACAAGGCCAGTTTATAAGTTCTTTACCTGGCGCTAACGTTATATACCAAAATGAACTCAAAGACTATCAATACGAGGACTGGGGCCGATATTGGCTGCACTATGAGCTCGACTGGCTGAAACACATCATTCGCAGGGCTACTGGCGAGTCCAATCTGGCGTCTCAAACGCTGGTCAAATTAATACAAACAATGATGGCAAATAAAGCCTGGAATATCGCAGGGCACACTGAGGCCGGCGTCTTTGTTGTGCGAAAATTGGCCGAGTAGCTCACTGTCACTACCATATCCACATCCCGCCTTTTAGAACCACAACACATTACGGTTTCAAACGCCAAATACCTCCTATGGGCGTCTAGATTTTTCCAAGATTTAAGTTCTGGCTACTACTCTCAGATGCGCCCTGGCTAGGCAGCCCCATTGGTAATGCCCCATTAGACCCCCTGCACTTCTCATCATCTTTAAATTTACACGCCATCAATTGCAGGTATCACCTGGACAGGTTAAAAGTGCTGGCTCTTCAGCTGGTATTTGTCCGCCTTATTTATCCGCACATCTCATGAATACACGCATAGTACGAAGATCTGTACAACGAGAATATATGACAATTAGCATAAATAATATATACATGTATATTTACGACTCTATCATCCAATGCGGGAAATGCTGATAGACAATGGCGGTCCCGGACTGCTGGTGCCAATCGTAATTATTTTTCGGCATGAATACCAAAAGAAGCTGGCGGCGACAAAACCATAGAACCGCGCAAAGTATAAACAACGCGCGCGTGTCTACACGCCTAGTATCTGCCGCCTATTTTTTTGTTTTCCAGTCGGGCTTCAAGACGCCCAACAGATAGTTGGCTACGTCTTCATTGTCGAAATAACTCATATGCGACGCAATAGCGGCCAGCAGCGAAATATCCAAGACGCCTTCCTGTAATGCATAGTCTAAGCGCCCTGACGGATTAAGCGACCTGAGTTGTGCTTTGATTTTCTCAATCTGTTCCGGTCTGAGCCTCTTCTTTTCATTTGAGTCCTTGCTATCCTCCACCACCTCCTCCTCTTCTTCCACCTTGTTATTCTCCTGTTGCTGCTTGTAGTAGCTCGCGACAGTATTCCAAAAAGATGATGCGTTTTTGCTCAGTTTCTGGCCGAACATCGTCAGCTCCTGAATACCGGAGGTTAATCCTCCGCGAGTGTACGGGATCAACTCCGGCGTCAGGTCTCCAGCCCGAGGGTCCACCAGTGGCTCAATTCGATAGCTTATGGGATCAGAGGGATGGAAAATGTTGTAAACTGCCTTTACGTTCTGAATCAGGGCTTCAGTCGCTATAGTCTTTCCGATAATCAGCTGGTACAACCCCAGCGGGCTCCCCATACAGAAGAAATTATCCACAGAAAACTCGAGCTGGCTCTTTGAAGGGGGAATTTTATCGCTGGGAACTGCACCTTTGGAGGATTTTGTAGATAGTAGATCAAACGCTATAACTGAGCCGAGCGAGTGTCCGATCACCGAGATTTTCGGCATCCTCTTGCACTGATTTAGTTTGACAAATTCCCGTACGATCTTATTCACCTGTAAGGTAATATTATCCAAGATCTGAGTCTTGTATACCGGCTCGTTGTAAAGAAGAACGTCCAGAACCACATCGCCGACCATATTCCTGACCGGAGTTATTCCATCAATAGTGATATCCTGCAAGCTAACTGGCAGAATATTGCTATTACTAGTATCTAATTGACTGCGCGTCATGGCAAATGTAACGTCATGGCGCCACAGTACCGGCAGCACCTGAATGCCATTGTTCTTGTCTTCGCCGTACGCCTGTTTCAGCAACTTGCGAAACAAATTGATATCGTGAACGAACGACATGCTCTCCAGGCGCTGGCTGAGTTTCTGGCCAATTCCATGCACGCATAAAACCAGGTGATCCACTTCCCGAATCACTTCACCCGAGTTCTGGCTGGAATCCTGCGAATAGTCATTTTCCATCTGGCTTTCAAGCTTGGATCGGCCGTCTTTCAGGGCAAAAAGCGAAGTCAGAATATTTTCAGCAGATCCACTAGATCCTTCTCCATCTTTAGACGCCTCTGACGCATCTTTTTCCTTTTGCTCGTAGCCGCCACGTTTGATTTTGCGGGTAGTCAAAATGCCGATGCCGAGAACCTCCCCAGTCTTGGTAGTCAAAACAGCTTGATCCGGACTAGCACTGGCAATATTGATAGATCTGGAAACATTAGCGGACTTTTCGGCGTCTTCGAATGGCAAAATGTCTGTAACATCCAGTGTAAGCTTCTTGATACCCGCACTTTTGTCCGACACCTGGCTGTATGCCTTGTCCAGCGCCTGGGCCAATTTCCACTCGCAGGGTTCAGGAGGTGATGTTTCGTAGAACCAGACGCCCCGGCGTATCTCATAGGTTGGACCAGCCCAGTATGTGGGCGCTAATTCCAGTTTGTGGATGTCTACCGAGAAAAGTCCATCTTCCTTCACCATCAACCGGTGCTCATCGAGATGAGACTGGAGATCCGCGCTTTCATCGCCAAGTAGACTACCCCTGGAGATAGCCGCCTGATAAGCTTTTTCTATTCTGAGCGAATCGCCCTTGCTGAACGCAACGAATTTCGTGGGTCCCTTCTTCGGCGGGTTATACAGATTGCTCTTAATCGGCACATCGCTGGCGTGAAACCAGTAAGGGTCGCCATTGTTCGAGCTATACGCGCGCGTCCAAATCGGAACAATGCGACATGCCGTGGGTGACCCAATCAATCTACGACAAAGCATTTGTGGTGGGTGGGCGTAACAATAAAGATCGTGTGAAAGCCGGCCGGTTTTGGATATTAAAAAACTATGGTCATCTGACCTGTAACGGTTGATTGCAACGGCTTTTGAGCAGTACTTCATTTCGGCTAGGTAGATATGTAAAAATTAAAACTGAACTGATCTGAGCAGTGCATTATGAAGAAAATATAACTAGAATTCAATGTTCGTTTTTGATGCATTTTGGGCGGTTATATGCTTTAGTTCAGGTCGAGCGGGCCACCGTCGTCACTGAGAACTACACGCATTCGGTGCGCGCTAGGTAGTTTGGGGATAACGCTGACGGCACACGCCAGGATGTTAATGATGAAAAACGACAAGTCGTAACGGGTGTAATGGGTGCTGACCAAGAATAGAGCGATGGGGACACCGAGCAGAAACTTCTTAGCCGGCGTATATTGATCACCATCGTCAATCTGTTCCCACATAGTCAGCGAATCATAGGCACCGGCGTTAAATTCAAATGGTACACCCTTGACGTAATGGAACATAATGTAGCTGCCCGTCACATAGGTGATGTTGGTTAAAGTCCATGTCAACTCCTGAGAAACACCCGGAATAAGATCGTAAGAAACCAGCAGAAGCAGTATGATCACCACGTGTATTACCCAGGCTCCTTTGTTATTTACCCAGCTAACATTTAAGTTTGGCAATGCTGCCTGGTCGCTGGCCTCCTCCACAGTTTCCGGCTCTAAGTGCACAATAATAGACGATGAGCGTCGACGGCGCTCTGCAGCCCCCGAGTTGGAATGGGGTAACTGCAGCTTGTTCGTGCCACTACTTGCCGGTGGTTGTGTCTTGGTGCCTGGCATCGGGCGTGTTGTACGAGTGCAAAAAGTACTTGGCTACAAGTATGACTTTGGTGGTGTTGTGGTTAGAAGGTAGAAAATATTCAAACCTGGCGATGTTTGCCGCCACCCACACAACATGTCCCAGGACCTCTCCCGGTACGAGCTGCTCAGCCCAGTAGTGTCGCGATGGCGTGGCGTCTCGCTTTCGCCGTCTGGTGGCGATATTATTGCGGACCATCATAATACAGCGGCCGTCGGTGACATACAACATAGCGATGGTGATAGTGACAGTGATACGCTGGAACCAGCGCCTGTCGCGCACTCTCTAGAACTAGAGAGCCCCCCTGCCCCGTTGGCGGCGTTAGAGGACGACGAAGACGCGTCCCCACAATTTGCACGAGCGCATGAGCTGCGAATCCGTGCTTTGCGCGAATCGGTGCGTAAGAAGCAGCGTGCTCTGGACACTGTGTGGACTTCCCCAGTCCATAACAAGCGCCGGGCTCAGGCGGTCTCGCCGAGCTCATCACCGCAACATGAAGATGGTAATACCAACCACCCGACCACAGCAAGCATAGATCTAGATCCACAACCGGAGTCAGATTCAGAACTAGCGTCAGATAAAAGTGAATCCCCGATAGGGTCGGTTGTTACTACACCATTGCGTAACAAACCGGCTTCTCGCGCCCATCCCACTCCTAAATCTCCGGCGTTTGAGGATTGGACACCAGCACAATGGACACGACTGCTCAAAGATGCCAAACAGCTCAATTTACGTCCCGATGATATCGAGGCTTCTGCGCCTCTCCCTCAGGCCCTTCTGCGACACTTTCCAGGGTCCAGTGACTACACGCTGCGGTTGCGGCTACGGGCGCTGTTCCGCGCGCGGAAAATCACCTAGTGTATGTAATGTAATGCCTGTACGATGAATACGAATATATGTTATGATTAATGCTTTTTCATTATTTTCGTTAACTTTTATATAGACTAGAAAAACCTACTGAGTTGAATGTACTTGGCCATGTTGCCAATCATATTCATTTCCTTGTCTTTTTTGGATCCGTCCTCGCTGCTCGGCGGCGTGGGCGGCCGTTGCGTGCCTTGGGCCCGCGACTTAGATCTAGTCACCAATGGCTGAGCCTCTGTTGGCATTCGGCGGTTCGACGAAGCAGCGCTGGGGAACAACGGCTCGCTTGGAGATGGAGGCCGAGAACCCCAACCGTCTTCACATCTGAGCGCCGGTGACAATTTGGCAGGGCTTTCTTTGGGTTTAGCGCTGCCACTGCCGCTGTTTTTACGCTTCTTTTTCTGTCGCTCCTGATCAGTTGATGCCTGGGCAGCCGCTGCACGAATCTCATCAACATTGAGACGCAGCTTTCGAGCCTCTGCAAGTACCCGTTCAAACGGCGAGCAATCTTCCGCTAACGGGATCTCCGGCTCCTCGAAGTCCTCTTCTCCTTCAAATAAATAACCTTTGGTGACTTTTTCCGTAGCATGAGCCACGAGAGCATCTAGATCTAGATCTACCTTGCCCTGCAGGTAACAGGCAAGATTTGAAATCTTTTCCTTTTGGTTGTTTGTACTAGAAACACTAGCAACCGAGCCGGTCGGCCCAGAGGTGCTAGTGCTGCCTGCACTACTGCTGGCCATGACCCCAACCATGTTGGAGTCAGCCCCAGAATTGCTGGTGGGCGCATCTGGCACCGACGAATCTGGAGACGCTGGGGTAATTGCTGCAACAGAGTCCTGGTCATCAATTGCTACCCCACAGCCGGCTGCCGCTGCATCGTGGCTGTTAAACTCCAGACTGTGGCTGATTCTGCAGTGATTGATAAAACCTTGGACAGAACCAAAATTGCTGCGATTGCACTTTGGGCACACCAGTTTGACAATAATACCGTCAGCCCGGCGGTACAGACAACTATTATGTGACACTTTGTTCTGGGCCCTGAGCGTTGAGCTACGCTGGGAACGGGTTCCATACAGATCGTCCATAAGCGGATCCAAAGATGCAAGCTGGCTCGACTCCCGCGTGTATACCCCATGATGTGTTGCCGGGGCCATGTCATAAGACGACTGTTGTCCAGGCCGCGCTAGGTACTGAGCGTATATATCTACAAAGCCAGAGGGCTCACTGTCGAGATTCTGCTGGGGCTCATGCTGTGAAAACTGTCGCATCTGAAGCATCATGGCATGTATCTTGGAGATTTCGTCCTCAATATGAACCAGCTCTCTGTGCTTGAGGAGAATTTCTAAATCAAACTGTTGGCGAATGACATCTCGCAGTCGCTCTGCGACATCCCGATTGTCATGCACCACTTCAGTTTTTATGGGGGCCGTCACCACCTCACTGTCACTGTCATCTCCAGGGCTATCACCCGGTGGCGATCCTGACGCTGATGGTGTCGGGGTCGCCAGGTCAAGCGACGGTGGCTGCTCGTCGCCGCTGTTGGGCGATATCGGGCATTCCGGCTCCGAAGCTTCTGTCTGGCGGCGGTTAACACTGCTGGTGCGTCGGCGCTTAACGCTTAGGGCTAGTGCATCTGGAGCACTTTCCTCGGGTCGTTTGCGCACTGCCATTTTGTGTTGCGACAAAATGTTGGTGGTTGAATGTGAAGTCCCGTTGCCTGATTTAGCTTTATGGCGAAGTGAGAGAGGGGGGATAGCAAAGGCGTCCACGGGTAGGTGAAAAATGGCCAAAATTCGCCGCACCCGCGCGCTTAGGCATCGCCTCATGAACCTCCCCGGGCACTCCAATCAGCCAGATAATCCAATCCGCCAATACCATTGTTGCCCGTGCTGTTTGCCGGGGATCAATTGCTGGCTGTTTGTTTGCAACAATATTGCTCCGCCTTGGACGCAGCGTAAATTAAGGTATGGCGTATACCTCATCATGCGGTATAATTTGCCCTAATCGGGGTAATCCGAACATAGTCTTGGGTTTGAAATTTCAAGGCCCCCAACACCATCACATGGCTGATCTGGATCATGTCGATCTGAGCATTCGCAGCGGTGATAAGACAACTGAGAAGGTGCAGGCGGCGCTTAGCCGACTACATGACAGTGGCAATGTCATCCTTGTGAATGCCCCGGGGCATTCATGCCAGAAGCTCGTAGCTGTAGTGGAGCTAGTGAAACAGCAGTGGAACGGTCAATTGCAGCAGACAAATGTGCTGTCTGCCGATAAAAGCTCGGAAAAAGGTGCCAGGCTACAGGTGGAATTGCGGGGTGAAGAAGTCTCGACCTAACAGATCTGATGTGATGCCTCTGAGGATCTGTCGACAAGGGAACACTTGCTTAGCCGAGTTGGACTGAAGAAGAGCCTCCAGACGGCCAATATTCAGGTCAAATAGAGTTGCTTAGTCTCTGCACTCAATTTATTAATTTATTATGTTTCTTTAGCGGATCTATGGCAATACGTAGATCTATGACAATGCGAGATGCTCCCGCTAAACAATGCTATAAACTATAGACTAGCGTACCGTAATGACGCACCAACGGATTTAAATCACAAATTATCTCGTCTAGCACTAATAAACCTTCAAAAAACCAATTTAATCCACCTAAAACGTACAATTTCACTCCCCTACCGCTCTTAGCTGCCATTCTCCAATTCCGCTTACCTAACCGGTTAGCAGACCGGCTCATCGTGAACATCAACATTGGCACCTAACGTCTCCTCCTCAGCATGTCTGGCTTACCGCTCGCAACGTCGTCAACTCCCATCGTCCCGTCGTCTCAGACGCCGACTGGCATTCTTCGTATGCCGTCATCTACTCTTCCGCACCCCAGCACGCGGGCCAACTCGCTGACCAGTTCCAGCGGGTCCACATCGTCGCCTGCCGCGGTACGGAGTCGAACAGCGGCAACAAAATACGAGAAAAATCTCAATCGCCGACCTCCAGAAGTGTCGTTAAACGCCTTTGCATTTGTGTTTAGTGAGCTCATCCAGTACATGCAGAAACAGAGCTCAGGGATCCAGGATCTGGAAAAACGACTCAGTCAGATTGGATATCACATGGGCCAGCGGGCGCTTGAGCTTGTGACGATCAGAGAAGGAAAAACCGCACACCGAGAAACCAAAATAATTGGAATACTGCAGTTCATACATACTACGGTATGGAAAGCTGTATTTGGACGGGCTGCTGACGCTCTGGAAAAGTCCAACGACAACAACAACGAATACATGATTATAGATGTGAATCCTTTGGTTAGCCAGTTTATCAGTTTACCAAAGGAAAAAAGCCAGCTCAACTGTGCTGCTTTGGCTGCGGGAGTCATCGAGGCCGTGTTGGACGGCAGTTTGTTTACTGCCAACGTGACGGCACATACCGTTGAAACTGAACAATACCCCAATCGTACAGTTTTTCTTATCAAATTCGAGCCTGTAGTGATAGAACGAGAGCTGGCTTAGGTGGTGGTGGAGTAGAACATGAGATATCTATAGAAAGAAGTACAGATTGCATAGCATGAGCATAATTGGTATACAACGATATCACTTTCAATGTTGTAAATATTCAATTTTACAGTTCGAGTCCGTAGCGATAGAACGAGAGCGAACTTAGGTGGTGATGTTATAAATCATCAGATATCCAGAGAAAGAAGTACAGATTGTATAGCATGAGCATAATTATCGGCTGTAATCAGCGATCAGGTTTGGACTAGCCACCATAATGTTGTGAATATTACTTTCAGCCAGCGGCTATTGGCCTCACAGCTGCGTCACATTTCCACTGTTATTCTACAGTTTGTCATATCTACATAGGCCCTACTTATTGCAGTCCCACTTTTCTCAGTCCTACTTTTTCTAGGCGCCGATGCTAATCGCTCCAGTAGCTCCACTAATATCCAGCAAATCATCGAGATCATCTTCACCGTCGGCTGCTTCGGAGTCCTCTGCAAACTGACTCAATGCTGCTTTCATGCTGTAAGCGTCCTCGCCATCTGCGTAATATTTGCTCTCGATCTCCACCACCTCGAACCCAAGCGAGTCTCGGTACAAATGAAGAGCCGCCGTATTACTCTCTCGGACATGCAGACTGGCAAACTGTGCACCGCATGTTTCGTAGAGGGTTCTCAGCGACAGTCTAAGCAGCTTCTTGGCAATACCCATTCGGCGGTACGTCCTCATCACCGAAATAGAGATGATATGTGCAAACACAGGTGATGTATCATTTTCACCTCTGTTTTCATCTTCTATTTTGGCCATTACATATCCTACGATCCGTTCATCGCCGCTTGACGTCGGTACGGTAGCTACAAAAGATCCGTGGGGCCACGAAATCGCCTGATACAAATAATATTTCATGGCATAATTCTCAGGCAGATTGGTGAGATTTGCATTCTGCATTCCCTCGAGGTCGTCGATGGTGGCAGGGCGGATGTTCATGTCGGAGCCGATTTGATAGTGGGAGGTTATGTGAAAAATCGGGTGGAGCGAGTGAGATGAGATCTGGTGGGAAAACGGTAGATGAAGAACGGCGGTAAGCAGAATGACAGCCATTGATGCTACAGCGTCTCTACTTTTAGAAATTAGCGCTCATTTGCAGAGTATCAAAATATGTACCATAAGAAACTTCAAATCAACACTCAGAGATGGAATGGTTGAAATGAGTGGCTCGAGTAAAGAAGCTTTGGGCCAACAATAGCCAACAATAGCTGGATAAGATCTGGCAGCATACACCCATGCTTTAGATATATACTATATTGTTTGAGGGATCTGGCAATTAAACTCCGGATCTGGCAAGAATACTAGCAGCACCACCGAGTCTCGGCAAGACTACCAAAAGTATCAGCAGGTACCGGAAATTGGCAGATACCTGTGATGTTAAACCACCTGCAGCTGATTGATAGAACGGCTGTAACAAAGTCTGCCAACATCCCGCTCATTTGGGCACAACTAAGACACGCACAAGCACAGAATTGGCAGCTGAGACAGTGATAGACCGATTTAGACCGAGAACCATCCTTCTTAATGAAAAAACGTATCTATATAGTTGTGCATTGACTCACTGTCTAAGAGTTCAAGTGGTGTAGTCGCGTTCAGCCCCTAATCAGATCTTACAGCACAGCCATCAGGCCAGAACAGGTACAAATGCACAGCTGTGTCTCCATCCATTTTCTACCACGTCGGCTCAGATGCGGTGACTTAAACCATGTGTAGATAGACGCCGTCTTGCGGAATGTTCTTCTTGTACAGCTTGCGTACAGCTTACGTATATCTCATGGCCTATGGGAGATGAAGTGGATCCAACTGCTATACAGCACCGCGACCTCCTCTGTATATACTGGTACAACCACATATTAAACCAACCTCAGTACAGTTCTAAAACTCCAGCACCCTTACGTATTTCCTCTAAACCTTTCACAAACTCTACGACCAAACTTGTCCCCATTCCGGCAAATACCGTGCTGGTCCCTCGGTACGCCTCACGTGCTAACATGCCCCATCCAGGGGCTCCAAGCCGCTCATCAGTATCACCGCATCAACAATTGCAGGTGGATTGGAATGTGATCTTTTGCCAACAGATGGACTGTGAAAAAAGCGGTTTGTTCATCTAGCCCAATCTCTGCCGAATCTCCGCCTAGTTATTTTAATCTACATGTGCAATCTCATGTAATTTGCACACGTTGTTATCCCGTTTTGGGCAAATACCTGCGGTAAACTTTAATCGGGAGCTCATTTGGAAGTCGTTGTGCACTGAGAAGAGAATTGAACTGCACCGAGCAGGCAAGCTAAAACCTCAAGATGAATCTTCCTAGGGCAGTGCTCTGCTTATTCTCCAAGCATCCAGCAATTTTACGTATTTTTGGCGTATTTTTTAGCATATTTTTTTCCGTGGCCCCGCAGGCGCGCGCGTTCCGCTCGCTGCGTGGTGATGCGGCCTCCTTTCTTTTAAGGGTTGAATAAATTAAAATGGCTAGCCACTCCACACCTTTAGGTCTCCCTTCTCCACCGCACACCCACCCAACTCCACTCTTTAAACGCTGGTTTCCCGCGCGCCAAGTCGCTGTTTGACTTTTTCTTTCCTTTGCCTATCATTGCCGTTTGATTTCGCTTTCAAATAAGCCATTTTTTTACCCATTCTGCCGAAAAAAGCTGTGAATACCCATGACTGTGGCTTGGGAACCGCTCATCAGCGTGGAGGCCAAGCTGGTTGGCGCTGGAATGGCGTCCAACTCGTATAAATTCTTCTCAGGCCGGCTGGACCGCCTGTATTCTGAGCATGAAGACGCTGATACAGACTGCGAAAGCGTTGTATCCCGCGCGGCAGACCTGACTATGACCACTGATGAGGTTAAGCAGTTCATTAAGCTGCAGAAAGACGCTCCTTTTCACGATATCCCCCGTCTGGATGACAAGTACCGGGACGAGACGCTGCCCGATAACGAACTCGACCTTTGGGCCGCGCTTATCTCGGATTTCAGGCAAGTCGCGACCAAAATCCCCGTTTATACCTCCATGATGGTGCTCAACGGCATCCCCCCTAGCCTGCGTGGGAAGGCCTGGACTAGCATGGCCGAAGCCAACAGCTCAACGCTGGACTCTCTGTATAACCTTCTTGCTGAAGAATGGACTCCATTTGTCAAGATCATCGGCAGAGATCTCAATCGCACTTTCCCCGAATTGACCATGTTTCGGGAAAAAGGAGGCTCTGGCCAGATGAAGCTTGGAAGAGTTCTCAGAGCGTATTCAGCTTACGATATTCAAGTTGGCTACTGCCAGGGACTCACGTTTCTGGCTGGTCCGCTGCTGCTGCATATGGATGACAAGCAGGCATTCTGTACACTGGTGAAGCTCATGGAAGACTACGATCTACGTTCAATGTTCACTGCCGACATGGCTGGTCTTCCATTGCGCATCTATCAGTTTGAACAGCTTTTCAAGGAGCATCTTCCGACACTTTATACCCATTTCGAAGAGCTTGGCATTGGATCTGTCTATGCGACTCAATGGTTTCTGTCTTTTTTTGCGGTTACTTGTCCCCTTGACATGCTGATGCGAATCTATGATCTCATGTTTGCCGAAGGGGCCATACCAACCATGATGAGAGTCGCCCTGTGCGTCCTTAAACGAAACCAGGCCATTCTGCTAAACTTTGACGAAGAGGAGCAGATTCTGGAGCGACTTCTGGGAAGGAGCTTATGGGATGTTTACGGGTTTGACAGCGATCAACTATGCAGCGACATTGCAGATTTTTCGTCGAGCATGCTGGTTCGAATCGACAATCTACAAGGACAATATGTGAGCAACGGCCGAAGAAAGACTCAAGAATCTCAGCCTCGAAAGCCCAAAAACAGTAAAGCCGCTGCTCGTATTACCGTCAACCGACTCACCAGCTGGCTTTCTGTCTCAACGAACAACACCAATATCCGTGGAGAATGCGATTCGACCGTTGCTGTTTCCTCGGAAGACGGAGACGACAGTCGATCTACTGTTTCTACGTCCTCTGCATCATCTATTGCTTCGTCCACTGCTACGAAGCGTACCAGTGAGGAAATGCAAAACGAACTTGACAAGTCACGTATTGCTCTTGATTTAGAACGCCAGGAGCGTGAATCCGACAAGGATGCCATAGAGGAATTGCTATGTCTGATAGAAAAACCTGGAGTTTTATCTGCTGACCGTGAAGATGAGGACAAGCTTAACAGCGTAGTAGCGCAGCTCAGACAACGGCTGAATTTGACACCAAATGGAGATATGCCGTCTTCAGCAGCTACCGACTCAGGCTGCAAATCTTGTGATCGCCATATGATGGATCTGGCATCGATCAGAGCTCGAGAAGTGATGGCACGACAGGAAATCGACATGCTCAATGACCGTATAGCGTCATTGGAAGCCCAACCAGAGACACCGCAAGAGTATAGACCGCCCACTCCACCTACTCCACCCCGCGGAAGTTTATTGAAGCCACTGCCTGTGCAGAACAATAACCGGTGGAGCATTCTAGGTCGGTCATAACAACCCGCATACACTCCTTAGCATACATAGATATAGATCTATCCGATCCTTCACTATTCAGTCTAGCTTGATTCCACACAAAGAGTAGCGCTACGAAGACATTATTTTATCAATGGGGTACGTTTCATTATTTTTCGATAGGTACATTTCATTAATTCATCTACAGATGATGCCTATTTCGTCAACCTGGTTTACAGATGATCTTGAAAGTTACAAAAGACCTTGAAAAGTTAGTATGATTTCATCAACAAATCATAAGACGCCTCAGACAAAATTTAAAGGTAGCGTGTGTTTTTCCACATCGATAAAATATCTCGAGCCAAATGCACTCTAGTCATCAGCGGTGTCTTGCAGCTTCAACTTACCTGCAAAAAAAGGTGAGTGAAGAAGAAATAATTTTTGTTGGTCGAGCCAGCTTTATAGTGAGTGTCGAGGTGGGAGACCACGGTGTTTTAGGGGCATCTTCAACATGCACAGACCGACCGACAGCAGACAGACAAGAACCAATTCTTCCAGCAACAATGCATTACAATCAGGGTTTTCGGTAGCTGATCTTATCAACCTTGACTTCTCCATCCAAATAGCTATAAATATACAAAACACAGACGCTGCCTTGGACGTCCAGCAGGCAAAAACTAGGAATCGGCTCTTCGTCAACGCCATCTTCGCCCTTTTCGGGCCAGCTGGTGCTGAAGGCACCGGTAGCGCTTCCCGGATTCACAAAAAACTTGCCCTCAAGCTGATACGCTTCGACTCGGTGGCTACCGCCGCCCCAGATGAGCATATCGACGTCGAGTTGCCGCGCGGCAATCAGCAAAGCATCGGGATCGGATTTCGGAACTATGGAGAAACCGGAAACTACGCCTATTTTCAATTGTCCATGTGTGACCACCCGATTGAGCGGCAATTGCGACCCTACATCGAATTCGCCTTTGACAGCCTGGTAGTCCGGCGACACCTGTTGAAGCATCTTCACAGTGGCCTGGTCGGTGACGTTGCCCAAACACAGCACCTGTGAGATTTTCCCCGGCGTCAGAAGCTTTTTAAATTTGCCTGGCAGCCCGGCGGCTCGGTCGGGGATGTGCAAATCGCCAATGGCAAGAACAAGCATGTTTGATGTTGAAGGGAGACAGCTGGGAGCTGGCAACACAGCCTGAAAAAGTAGCGGAGAGCGGAGATGAAGCCCCACGATATGGAAGAGTTGATTCGCGTCAGTCGAATGCAATTTTGCAGCTCTACTAATATATTACCCTATATGCATGGTGTTAAACCAATATATTATTTACGTTTGTTATTTTTTAAGCTTTCAGCTGGCTAGCCGCGCGGGCAGGCAGGCGGAGGCCGAGTTGAGTCGGCCATCTCACATTTGCAGCTTAACTTAGACAGGAAGAGGGAACTGGATAGCCCACTGGCTGATCTCGGCTTTGATAGACTGGAGATCGGAAGCATCGCTGGCCTTGACGGCAGCAGCCTTGAAGTCCTTGAGCTTGTTGGCATCCTTAGGCAGAGATTCCTGCAACTGGACACTGTACTTGACGGCCTTGTCAATATACTCGACGATTCGAGTGAAATCGTCCTCGCCAAGACCTCGAGTGGTCATAGCAGGAGCTCCAATTCGAACACCACCGGGGACCAAGGCAGACTTGTCACCAGGAATGGAGTTCTTGTTGAGAGCAATGTTGATGAGCTCGCAAACAGTCTCGACTCGGGCACCATCAATGCCCTTGTTTCGCAGGTTGACCAACACCATGTGGGAGTCGGTACCATCAGAGACCAAGGTGTATCCGAGCTTCTTGAAAGCAGCCTCCAAAGACTTGGCATTCTTAAGCACCTGGGTCTGGTACTCGACAAACTCGGGGGTGTTGGCCTGCTTCAGAGCAACAGCCAAAGCAGTGATGGTATGGTTGTGGGGACCACCCTGGTGACCGGGGAATACCGAGAAATTGATGGGGTTCTCCAGATCGTACAGAACCTCCTTGCCAGTCTTGGGGTTGACGGATCGGACGCCTCTTCTGAAGAAGATCATGGCACCTCGGGGTCCTCGAAGAGACTTGTGAGTAGTGGTAGTGACAATATCAGCATACTCAAAGGGAGAAGGAATGACGCCAGCAGCAATCAGACCGGAAATATGAGCCATGTCGACCACCAAGTATGCGCCGACCTTGTCAGCGATTTCTCGCATTCGCTTGTAGTCAATCAGTCGGCAGTAAGCAGAGGTGCCGGCCACCAGCACCTTGGGACGGTACAGAATAGCAGTCTTCTCCAACATATCGTAGTCAATGATACCGGTCTCCAGATCAACTCGGTAAGGCATGGTCTCAAAGTAAGTGGAAACCGCCGAAATCTTTCGAGTGTCGGTCTGGTATCCGTGGGACAAGTGTCCTCCGTGGGGCAAGTCCAGTCCCATGAGCCGCTCGTGGGGCTTCATGATGGCCTGGTAAACCTGGAGGTTGGCAGGAGAACCCGACAAGGTCTGGACGTTAACACCCCATTTATCGGCCTCGACATGGAAAGCATCGAGAGCTCGCTGCTGGCACAGCCGTTCAATTCGGTCAATGTGCTGGTTTCCACCGTAGTATCGGGCACCAGGGTAACCCTCAGAGTACTTGTTGCACATGGGGGATCCCAGCGCATCGAAAACAGCCTTGGAGGTGAAATTTTCAGACGCAATCAGAACAATAGACTCCTTCTGACGCTCGATTTCGTCCTGCATGATCCCGTAAACCTGGGGATCCAGAGACTGGAGGGGATCCTCGAGCAGCTGCTTGTGACTTTCAGATAGAGCATAAGACATTTTATGGTTAGAGGCGAGTTTGATTCGCTTAGATGGGTTCTCGGTAAGACTAATTGTTGCGAGTGGAGAAGAAGATAACTTGGAGGTGGGTACCACAGGAAAAATTTTGCAGCACGTGAACGGACACATTTGTGGATTGGGAAGTAGTGAGAGGACCATGCAGGGTAGGAGGGGGACTGGGGATTGTTTTTATCGATCTATTACTGTTAAACTGTATGAAACGCTATTGTTATATTATATATCCGCTGTCAGGTGTGTTTCAGTTGCGCATTTGATGAGAGAAGCTCATCGGGCGGAGTTACCGTTTTAGGTAACACCGCATTGTACTTGCTTAAACTCATTTCCCTTCTTTGTCTAAAAACTACTCAATTACTGCCTAGATATCGGACATCTACTTTGTCCTCCTTGTTCAATCCACTAGCTCGTATGACTCTCTGATCTCCTGGAAACAAATCAAACCCATTGTCGTCTAAAAGCACCCCGTCCTTCTCCACCAGAATCTCTACCCCCTTAACTGGAGTGTTAGAAGAGACCACAACATACCCGTCAGCTACTTCGGTTCGTACCTGTATTGAGGGCTGATTCAAATACTTGAGTGGCTGCGGCCAGTCAGCGCATCTGGCAATGACGTTTCCGCTACTGTCGGTAAGAGAGCCGTAAATGACCAGCTTATCACCGTCAAAGTGGCTCAAAAGTGACTCGTCCTCTTGCTTTTTGCCATCCGAAATCTCAGTAGACTGATTAGCAAGTAATACAGAGGGTTCACAAATACTCTCCTTGAGTAGCACTCCGCTTTCTATGTGGTAGCATTGGACTTTGAGCGTCACTTTGATATTTGCCAGTGTACCATTAACACCCCAAATGTCAAGCTTATGAAATTTGTCAGTGTAATCAAATCCTGGAGTAAACCCGTATTTTTCAACGAATTTATCGACACCAGGGTTGCTGATAACACTCCTCTGCATGCCTAAAGCCACGGGAGCGCACTCCCGCTTGACTGCGTAATATGCCAGCTTGGGTCTTCTATAAAAGTCACAAATAGCCCAACTTGTGACTGGCCAGCAGTCATTCATTTGCCATACCAGAGCTCCACCATTGTACTCTTTTCCTGGTCCTTTCCACTCCCGTCTCCAGTATCGGTAAGCCAGAGACAAGCACTCTGACTGCATCAACTGAGTAGCATAGCCCCAGCTGTCAATATCGAGGCTTTTTACAGCAATATTTTCTAAAACATATTGAGCGAGCCGCCTTTCGAACCCATCTGATTTGTTGTGGTGATCCATAACTTTGCTCTGAACAAATGCTGAATCGCTGTCTTCAAGATAGCTGTCTATTGTCTTTCTGTTAGGCAAAGCTAACATTCCGAATTCAGATACGAATCGTCCTCCGAGCTTCCACCAGTCCTGGTAGGGCTGTTGAGTGCCATGCCAAACATTCCACTGATGAATGTCTCCCACTGTGGGGTCGTCAGATGTTTTGCCTCCGTAAGGTGAACCAGGGCTATAGGAAACATCAGGAGCATGGGTTTTTACCAGCCCCGGTAGCACTGTTTCGTAAATATATCTGGCAGGGAAACTGCTGTTGCGAGGGTCCTCCGATAGCATATCTAGCTTCGCGACCTCTGCAACCTGGTAGTCTTCATTATTGCCAGTAAAAATGACTATACTGCAGTGGTTCCGAAGTCGCTTCAGCTGATAAATAGCTTCCGCTTGCACAGATGTAACGAATTCGTCGTATGCAGGATAGACTCCACAAGCAAACATGAAATCTTGCCATACCATGAGTCCCAGTCGATCACATTCTTCGTAGAAAACATCTGCCTCATATATTCCACCTCCCCAGACACGAATCATGGTATGGTTTCCATCCACCGCCAAGTTCAGCCATTTTCGATAATCATCTTTGGTGAGCTCACTGGTGAACGAGTGGGCTGGAATCCAGCATGATCCAGCGGAATACACAGGGACATCATTAATCTCAAAGTAAAAGCTAGTTCCAGGCTGATCTTCAAACTTGTGCTGAACCAATCGTGCCTTTCTCAGTCCTTTCTTCTTGGAGATTCGCTGAACCACCAGATCATCCTCTGCAACCAACAGGAATGTAAAGCTGTACATGTGTTGAGGTCCAATATTATTAGGATACCATAAAGAAGGTTCAGAGATGAAAAGGTCTTGTGTAAGTGTGTAAGTTCCTTGATCGACTTTGCTTTCAGCATGAGCTGCTTTATTTCCATTTGGTGCATGGACCTCGGTAATAAGGCGCATGCCACTGCTAGCAGACGTGCAGGTAATATCAATTTTTACGTTTGCTTCTTTCAAATCAGTATTGAGCGTATCATGAATACTTATTTCGTCCAACAAGACATCATAACTATCGACATGAATCGGTTTGTACGGTCCACAAGTCATCAGTAGCGGGCCCCAATCCCATCCATAATGGTACTGGGCCTTTCTGATATGAGCACGACTCGTTTCGCCATTGGAAGTGATGCATTTCCCGTGAATTTTCTCTAGTTCACGAGCTTTCCTCAAGTTGTTTTCAAACAAGATTCGTACATTGTTTTCCTTCTTGCGTAGATTCTCCACTTTAAGAGACACTCGATGCCCGACAAACATATTGGAGGTCTCCAGCACCAAAATATCATTGACATATACCTTTGCATAGGTATCTAAACCGTCAACTACCAGGTCATGGTAGGCGTAATTCTCCAAATTCGGCAGGTCAAACCCAGCCTTGTATTCCCATTCTTTATCCGCGACCCACTGCACCGATTTTTCATTCATCCCTACGAATGGATCTGGAATCAGTCCATTGTCACGTAAATCAACATGGATTTCGGAACTGGGCCGTCCATTTTTCGATTTGATCCAGTCGGAACTACCAGCTTCTCGGAACGACCATCCGCTCAAAGTCTGACGATCACAAAGCCCCGATTCTTTCTGCTCGGTAGCACTTACAACAGCTGTGGTGGTTGACATGCTGATGCCTTCGCCTCTCAGTCCCATGCATGGTCTTTATATCTGGTTAGCCCCGCCTGCCGATTTGCGCTTTCCGCTTTCCGAATGTATTAGGCGGGGGATCGGAAAAAAGGTCGGGCCAGTGTGGGGGGAGATCGGCACTGCAGGTACCAAATCTGGAAATCTGGAGAAATGACATCTTCAGGTTTGAAAACGCTACAGAGCAAATATGGTCGGGGGAATATCGGCATATCGGAGGATGAGGGGTTTGTCATATTGAAGGAGGTGATGTACATTTTTGTGTCATGCGCATAATAGTCGCTGGTATGGCCGACAATTATTCCGATCAAAAGTTCGATCTGCAGATCCAAGACAAACAGTAAGGTATTACAAGCTTTTGATTCACATTCATGTTGTTCATTCAAATATGACTGATAATTAACTGATACAGAGCTGGTAAAATTTATAGCATTTATTTAATGTCAGTATCTTTGTCTAATAGCGTTCCTATCTGGCTAAGATTCCACCTAGGTAGTGGTTAGAATCACTGTCTAATAACATTTCAAGCCGGCCAAAATTCCACTTTAGTACTCAATTTCAATATTACTGCATAATCCTACAAACTACCTATGCTTCTACTGCTTCTACCGCTATGACCTCATTGTTATCCACATTGATAAGCAACTTAGCCTTCTGGGTGGAGGCCTTTCGGGGATTCTTTTGTTCAAATATATGTGTCAGCTCTTCCAGGGTATAGCCGTTGGTCTCAACCATAATAAAGTAATAATAAATGGTCTGGAAAATTCCAAAAGCCACAAACACGAAGTAAGTTTTCCATTGGATTCGCTCCAGTGCGACTGGCATTGCATACTGAATGACTAGACTGGCAGCGTTTCCTGCTACTTGCTGTAGGGCCATGCCTTTGGCTCTCTGTTCGTAGCTGAGAACCTCTACAGGATACAGTGCCTGAAGAGGTGTATAGGCGAAAGAGAAGATGATACCAATTAGAAATATAAACGCGATGGCGGCCTGAGCTGCAGCAGGTGTTGCGTGATGCTTATAAACACCTGTGCAAGCAGCCATAAGGATCCATAGTACAGTCAGTGTAGAAGTAGTTCCAAGCAGCGTTCTTCTTCGTCCCAGTCGATCAATCAGCGATGCTCCAGTGACTGCAGCAAATCCAGAGGTTATTGCAATACCCAGATTGTAGTTAAGGACTGTATTCTCAGCAGTGACACCAGCAGTAGTGAGCATACCGGCAAGGAAGTAGCTAACAGTACCCTGGCCCGTCCACTGCGAAAAGGCGGATACTGCAGCTGCACAGAGCACTGCTCTATAAAAGGCTGGCCTGCTGTTGAACAGGCAGCGATAGTCCCAGAATCTCTTATCAGCACCATCCATATTCAGCTCTCTTTCAAACTGCTCCAACTGGAACGAAACGTATAAAGAGTCAGGATTATCATTTCCATGATACTTCGTGAGGATCTTTTTAGTCTCCTCTTTTTTTCCATGGACATAGAGCCACCGGGGAGATTCTGGGAAGAAGATGGCACCCACAGCGAGAACTATTGGGAAAAACAACTGAAGCCAAGTGGGAATCAGCCAACTTCTGTTGTCTGTATAGTGGACGGTTCCTCTCACAGTAGCTGACGCAAGAATACTGCCGAGATAGTAACATGTGTTGTAGAGACCCGTGATCACTCCCCGAAATGCTGGGTGAGCAATCTCAGCAACCAAACTAGGACAGGCAACATTACACAGAGTAGCTCCAAATCCAAGGAAGAACCGTCCTCCCATATAACAACTGAAGCTGGTGGTGGCTCCTTGCAGACAGACTCCTAGAATAAGAAACGCACTTCCGATATGGATTCCTCGGCGTCTTCCCCATGTATCCACACAGGGACCAACAAAAGGCAAGGCACACACGGCTCCAATCGAGTACATAGAAGAGATAATTCCGGTTTTCACACCGAGAATACCTGCACCAAATGTATCTTTGAACGGCTCCATCACCAGGAGTGAACCCATTAAAGAGCCATCGAAACCGCCCATGGTGGACCCAAGGAAATAAAGTGAACAAATAGCACAAAGTTGAATAATCCGCTTTGACTTATAGTTTATTGGCTCTCGAATGAGAATCTCATTGAGATCTTCTGATCCCTGGGCAACTTTCACCTTGACATTGCCTTTCTCAGACATACTCGCAGCCTCGTTATGGTCAGCTTCTGGTTTTTCAAAGACACCCATAGTATAGCTTTTTTTTCTTAGTGTTTCAGCTCGTTGATATGATCATTTGCTGGTGAAATAAGGTAGTATATATAGCGATAAGGAATGTGGGGGAGAAAATCTAACGAACAGCCTCACCAAAAACATTGCGGGGTATTCCGACGATTTTTCCGACATGTCCACCCAATTAGTATAAGAGGCAGACTGAAACTCCACACCACATAGAAGCCCATGCTGCCAACATGAATTACTCCTCTTCTGCTCCGAATGTCAGCAGACACTCCAAGGAGTGCATTAGTTCCCCACCCAGCTTCCCTATCGGGCCCTTCCGACGTTATGTCCGCAATCCTGTACTTCAGCCTTGTGCAAAACACAAATTCGAGGAGGGGTACATCTACAATGCTGCGGCTGTAGTGGTTGAGGAAAGATTATTCTTGCTATATCGAGCCCAGGACAAGGCACTAAAGTCCTCGGTCGGGTTAGCCTGGTCCGACGATGGATACAATTTCACTCGGCTTGACCGCCCCGTATTCGAGGATGCAGACCTCCAAGGAGGTGTCGAAGACCCGCGCGTTGTCCGCGTCGATGGAGTCTTCTATATGACGTACACTTCATGGGACCTGGTCAAGCCCCACCTCTGCCTGGCTACATCTGAGGACCTGGTTAACTGGACCAAGCAAGGAACAATTGTTGACAAATGGGCTGATATCGAGATTGTTGAGAATGGCAAAACTGAAGTCAGATTGGACCATTCAAAAGCAGGGGTTATCTTCCCGGAACGTGCAAAGGATGGGTTTTATTACATGCTGTTTGGAGATTCCTTTTTCCAGATTGCAAAGTCCAAAGATCTGATCCACTGGGAGCCACTTCCTTTCAACAAACATTTTACTAGGGGGCGTTTCGAGTGGGAAAATAAGCTCATAGAGCCTGGACCTACACCGATCAAAGCCTCCAATGGCAAGTGGATTTTGGTATACAATGGTGCCACTCTTGGTGGTTTTGGACGTCCATACAATCAGTACTCAATTGGCCAGATGCTGATCGATCTGGATGATCTGGAAAATGGCCCGATTTGTAGACTTGAAAAGCCGCTACTTGTTCCAGAGGCTGAAAACGAGCAGACCGGTCTTGTTCCCAATGTGGTTTTCTGTGAAGGGCTAGTCCAATTCAAGGGTGAGTGGTTCTTGTACTACGGACAAGGCGACAGTGAACTAGGTGTAGCAGTAGCAGATCTATAGTTATAGTATGCGTGAGCTTTTGTATAACAGATATAGGCTAGTTTTCCCTATGTATGCGCCATATTCGGCTACAGAGACGACATCATATCTTCCACATGCAGGCTCCTCAAATCCCTAAACGTCCAGAAAACGCTATAGCCATGCAACTTTTCAATTACCCACGGCCCATCGCCAGTTATTTGGCGTACTCTTCTCTGTAGCTCCGGATATCTACCGTAATGATCCTGCCATGTGCTGAGAACTTGCTTACTGTTCTCCGAGTCCGACAGTTCAACTATTTGAGTCATCATTGAAGCCACCTTAGCCTGGCAATCAGAGAGGATCTCCCATCGATCTACCACAAATTTTGGGCATTTGAACACGCTGACGGCCAGAGTGTTCATGAAGTGTATCACAATTGGGATAGGTTTCAAATGGACCAGAGAAGACAGCTCCTTGTCCAGTAGAATAGATAGATAGAACTCGAAATAGACAGTATTAAAGAGGATATGCAATATACGACCTGGAGGTTGTCCAGGCATTTCATCTCTTATATCCATCAAGTTTAGAGGAACCTGAATAGACCACAGCAGAAACTCATATTCAAGGTCCAACAATTCACCTTTGGATCTGGGGCGTTTCAGCGTTTTAAAGGCAAGATTCGTAGTCCTCACATAATGACACGCAAAGGAAGTATCATCAAGCGTCTTCTCAAATGTCCGTAACTCTTCAATGCTCGACTCAATTGGCTCGAGATCAACATGGTACAGGCCCAAGAGCCGATACCATGCCACAGCAACAAGAAGACCCGCTACGACAGAGTTAGAGATGTCTTTTTGAGTTTCCAGAATCGACATGTCTCGAGCATGGCTCAATTCGGAAACAATTCTTTGAAATAGTCCCCCGTTGACGTGCATTCTGCAAACAAGGAGAAGCGAGCATACTGCGGATTCATAGTCAATATTGACCAGCTGATTAGCAATCTGCGATTCAGAGTAGGCTATCTTGTTGTTCATGCGAGCAAAAATAATAAATGAAGAAGCTTTTAGTAGTAATACAGGGTCTTGTAGAAAGTGCTCGTCCAGAAACGGGGTATAAGGCTGGACCTTTTCACGATACAATTGGATAATATCGGCGTTTTGGTCCACCTCATCCTCGGGCGGATCGTCTACATCTAATTCTACGTTTGTCTCGGGCGGACTCAATGAATATGCCTGATCATGGTTTGGAGGAGCAAAATGCCCGACGACTCTTTGTGCGTTGAATATGGCAGTCTCATGGCGTTTGACGGAATAGGGCTTTTTGCTCCGTAAGCAGGGCACTCCCAATCGCAGGCAATAATCGCATTTGATTGGATCTGCCCTATAGGTACACTTTTTTTTTCGTTGTCGGCACACCTCGCAAGCGCGGTATTGGCTCATTGCTCATGGCTTTTTAAACGTGCATTAAAGGTAAAGCCAAGAAAGCTAAATCGGAGCCCAAATATGAGGACTCCCTAACAAGAGTGAAGTCGCAACGAATCGGCTAATTTACCACCAGCACACTGGAAATATATAAAATTGACGACAATGAGTTTTTTATTCTTGCCGATACCGGCGCTCTTGCTCGCTTCGGTTTTGGGGCGGAGTTTGTGTTATGTCGGTCGGTTTTGGCATCCCGTTCGATTATCAGATAATCGTTTGGTGCCCGATACGGCTAGCTTATTTCACGGAACAAAGCAAATCATATACTATTACAGAGAACCGCCTGCAGTAAATTGCCGTGATTTGCGTTACGAGTGCAATTAAAGTGGGACCCGGGGTCTGGACCGCTAAACAACTCGTATCGAGGCTAAAGTTTGAGCCAATCCTAGACCTTGTTTGGGCGCTGATCCCCATGGAGAATGTTGGAAATGCGGCATTAGCAAAGATGCAGGAGCAAGGTACCTTCAAATTTAGAAGCGAATCGGTCCCTGATTAGGACTAGCCCGGTAATTTTTAAAATCAATGCAAATCATCGCTCCGGCAGGTCCGGTGAAGAGACTATAAAAGACACAGGTAGCTCGATGCCGTGTAGAATTAAATCTCTGTCCGATAAAATCGATTAAATCGCTTGAACACTAAAAAACTACACAATTGACTGCAATTGAGTATTTTGACAACCC
The DNA here is from genome assembly GCA_030556875.1 of Zygoascus biomembranicola. Lineage (NCBI taxonomy): Eukaryota > Fungi > Ascomycota > Dipodascomycetes > Dipodascales > Trichomonascaceae > Zygoascus > Zygoascus biomembranicola. The sequence goes on from JAKTUV010000003.1 coordinate 325,623, forward strand.
AAAAACTTTGCTATTTTCGCTCGTTGATATGATCGCCCTTGCCAATATTGTTATGGCCTGTGCCTTGGCTGCACCGGCTATGTCTGCCGCTCTTACTTTCCAGCAGGAGCTTCAACTCGCCTCTTCTCAAGTGGATAGAATAGAACTTCTTGCTGCCCATGGCGGAAACAAATCATTTGAGTTTGACTTCAACGACAACAACAGCACCAACACCAATGGTTCCGTTGTTACTGCTGTCGGCACCACCTTCCCGGCCCTCATTGGACTTGACATTGCCGTTTTCAAATTTTCTCTAGGCCCTTGTGGTCTAATTGTTCCTCATACTCACCCCAGAAGTGATGAGTTTGTGATTGTCACCGAAGGTACTGTGTCTACCCAGTTCCTGGCTGAGGCAGGCACTGATGTGTACAGCCAGACTAACTTGACTGAATACAAGGCCACTGTATTCCCCAAGGGATCTGTTCATGTTGAATATAACCCTACCTGTAAGGATGCTGTGTTCTTGGGAACTTTCAACTCCAATGATCCTGGAACTGTTCTGGTAGCTCCTGCTTTGTTCAGCTTGAACGAAGCCCAGCTGGTCAGTCAGCTGGATGGTATAGTCAATGGCCAAGATATCAATGCTATTAGACATGCTCTTCCGTCTGACATTGTCTGGCGAGTGGATGAATGTGTACAGAGGTGCGGATTGAGCAAGAGAGACTTGAGTCTTAGCGAACTGGTCCGAAAGTAAACTGACTCACAGTAATGAGTATGATCTATGATATGTCTGACTATACCGTTTTCTTCTTATTCACTCCTTGTATTAACATTTTTACAATTACACCAGTTGACCTAAAAGGCCGCCAATGCCCTCAGTAATACTATATAAAACTTATTTTAATATTCTTCTCCTGTATCCCTTGTATGCCTGATCTCTCAAAATTTCAGTAATATTTTTGTGCAGCATAATACTGTGAATATGCTTGTTCTTTTCTCCGTCTATTGTGCTGTTGCATCATCCATCTGGTACCCCACACAAATTATTGACTCAGACTTACCTTTCTCCACTTCACATCCTTCATCATGACCAGAGATATCGTGCTTATTCCCGGCCCCATCGAGTTCGATGAAAAGGTTCTCGCAGCCATGAGCCACTATTCAGTCGGCCATACTGCACCGGAATTTGTCCAAACCTTCCAGGAAACCCTCAAAGGCCTTCGTGTGCTGTTCCAGAGCTCTGCACCAGACTCTCAGGCGGTGGTGGTTGCCGGTTCTGGTACCCTTGGCTGGGACATCACGGCATCCAACCTGGTTGAGCCGGGTGAAAATGCCCTGGTGCTTTCCACTGGGTTTTTCTCCGACAATTTTGCCGAGTGCCTAAAGACTTATGGTGCAAATGTTGACATTGTCAAGCAGAATTCACCGGCCGAAGCCGTGGAATTACCCAAGATCGAAGCTGCCTTGAAACAGAAAAAGTACAAGCTGGTCACCATCACCCACGTGGACACCTCGTCTGGCGTTCTCAGCGATGTCAAGGCCATCTCGGCTCTCATCCACAAGGTGTCTCCTGAAACTTTAGTCATTGTTGACGGTGTTTGTTCGGTCGGCGTGGAGGAACTTCGGTTCGACGACTGGGGCCTCGACTACTGCCTCACTGCCTCCCAAAAGGCTGTAGGTGTACCTGCTGGTCTGTCCATCTCCTTCTTGTCAGGACGAGCCATCAAGACTTTAGAAACCAGAAAGGTTCCTGTCAATTCCTTCTTTGCTTCTCTTAACCGATGGCTTCCAATCATGAGAACCTACGAGTCTGGCAAGGGTGCCTATTTTGCTACTCCTCCCATCCAGCTCATCTACGCTCTGCATACCTCGCTGAGTCTGATTGCACCATCCACCGAGGCCTTGGAAAAAAGATTTGAAACTCACAAGCAGGCCTCGGACAGAATCAAGGATCTCCTCACTTCTCTTGGTGTCAAACTCCTTGCTAACCGTGATGATGCTGCTCATGGCCTGACAACTGCCTACTTCCCCGACAATGTCAACGGGCCCGACTTTATCGGTTTCTTCAAAAAGAATGGTATCATCATTGCCGGAGGTATCTACGCTGGCCTCGCTGCTAAATATTTCAGAATCGGCCACATGGGTGTCACCGTCACAAATCCGTCCAATGGCCACTTGGAGAAGCTCACCACCGTACTGACCGAAGCAAAAAAAAACTTCTTCCATTAAATGAAAATGTCATCTATGACCCTATACGGAGCTCCCCGCGAATTTTGGCGAAATTCTAGGCTTTTTTGGTGGTTCTAGGCGATCAAATGTGGCCCGAAAAGTACTCGGAACTTTACTTTTGACAAGCGATATCTCGACGGAAACAGGTGGATTTGCTTGCCAGCTCATTTCTAGTACATCTCTAGCCTTGAATATATTACTTGATTATCTTGTTATGTAGAAATACACTTGTTTTACGCAATTGTCTTAGTTGTACTTCATTTCCGTCTTCATACGTTATTTTTACCTCGGCAGCCCTCGGTAGAAAGTAAATCTGACGGACCGTGTAATCATATAGCAGCGCAGCTGGTGTCGGATCAACCGAGTGAATTTCTGAATAGTAACCAGTATTCGCCCTGAAAAAGTCAAATTCTTTGATATATCCACTACTGTTCTAGTTTCTCTCCTCAGGCAAGTTCCGTTAGCCCATACACCCATTAGTGCAACAACTTTAACAACTTTACAAACGGTACGACGCAAAAAGCATGAAATTACAATAAAAGGATGAAATTATGACACATTATTATTTATTCATATAATCATCTAGAGTGCTCTAGACTACACTTAATTATATAAATCATCATCTTCACCTTCGTTACCAAGTGAGGCTCCACCAGCAGGACCTTCAGCAGCTGCATTAGCAGCAGCTTCACCTGAAGAGGCATCTCCACTGAATCGGAAATTGAAAGTTCCTCGAGACGACTGGATCTGCTGAGCGTAAGCCTCGTATCGTCTCAACTCAGAGTCGCTAACGGATCGAGCAGCTGTCTGCATAGCAGTCTCAAAATGCCTTCGTGTAATGTAAGGAACAGGATCTTCCATAGCAACATCCTCATCAATTGTTTCACCGGCCTCCTCAGCGGCCTTTTCTGCGGCAATGGATGCTTCAATTGAATCTTTGATAGCAAACTTTGCAGATCGCTGGACAATGTAACCCAAATCTGCACCAGAGAAGCCGTTGGTAATCTTGGCGATTTCTCGCAATTCCAAACCAGGCTCCAAGGGAGTCTTTCGAAGCTGGGCCTTGAGAATAGACAGTCGCCCGTTCTCGTCGGGTAGTGGTACATAAATGAGCTGATCAAGTCGGCCGGGTCGCAGCAAAGCGGGGTCAATCTGGTCAGGTCGATTTGTGGCTCCAATAACAAACACATTCTTCTTTGCATTCATACCATCCATTTCTGTCAAAAGCTGGTTGACAACTCTATCAGATGCTCCGCCAGCGTCGCCAACAGAACCACCTCGAGATTTGGCAATAGAATCCAATTCGTCAAGGAAAACAACACAAGGTGCAGAGGCTCTGGCCTTGTCGAAAATATCTCGAATATTGGATTCGGATTCACCAAACCACATGGAAAGCAATTCTGGCCCCTTTACCGAGATGAAATTGGCTGACACCTCTGTTGCAACAGCTTTTGCAAGCAATGTCTTACCAGTACCAGGAGGGCCAAAAAAGAGTACACCCTTGGTAGGTGAAAGACCAAACTTGGTATACATTTCGGGGTGCAAGACAGGGTACTCGACGGTTTCCTTGAGTTCCTGCTTGATCTTGTCCAAGCCACCAATGTCGTCCCAAGTGACATTGACACTCTGGACAACTGTTTCTCGCAGAGCACTGGGGTTGGAGATACCGAGAGCAAACTTGAAATTCTCCATTGTAACGCCCAGCGAATCGAGAACTTCAGCATCGATGGTCTCTTCGTCAAGATCAATAAGGTCCATCTTTTCTCTAATCTGCTGCATGGCAGCTTCTGAACATAGTGAAGCTAAATCGGAACCAACGTAACCGTGTGTCTCAGCAGCAATGGTCTCAAGATCAACATCTTCGGCCAGCTTCATGTTCTTTGTGTGGATTCTCAAAATCTCCAATCGACCGGTGGGATCGGGAATACCGATATCAACTTCTCTATCAAATCGGCCAAATCGTCGCAAAGCAGGATCAATCGAGTTGGGTCGATTAGTGGCAGCAATAACTACAACGTTGGCTCGAGCCTTCATACCGTCCATGAGGGTTAAAAGCTGAGAAACAACTCGTCGCTCAACCTCACCGTTAGTCTTGTCACGTTTAGGAGCAATGGAATCGATTTCATCAATAAAAATGATAGCGGGAGCATTTTTTTCCGCTTCCTCGAATGCTTTTCGCAGGTTGGACTCGGACTCGCCGGCCATTTTAGACATGATTTCGGGGCCATTGATAAGGAAGAAAAAGGCACCAGTCTCGTTAGCTACAGCACGAGCCATCAATGTTTTACCTGTACCGGGGGGGCCAAACATGAGAATACCTCTCGGAGGCTTAATACCGATAGATTTGAAGAGCTGGGGGTGACGAAGAGGCAGCTCAACCAGCTCACGAATCTGAGCCATCTGTCGTCGGCAACCACCAATATCATCATATCCAACCTCATTGAGGTTGTTTTCCTCGTCCTCTCTGTTGATGGGATCTCCCTCGCAGTGGATCACTGTGTCCTGGGCCACAATGGCATATTCAGGAGGATCGACCTCGACCACCTTGAACTCAACCTGTCTCATACCGCCACGCACGGTGAAATAATCACCTCGTCTGACTGGTCGATAGGCTTCGACAAAGTATGGCTTAAGATAGACATCGAAAATGGATCCGGTGAGACCCTCAACGGTATCTGCAATGGGCAGACAAGAGATTCGGGAAGCATACTTGATATCGGGGCAGGGGTGAACTGTGACGACATCACCGAGACGTACCCGGAGGTTGTTTCTCACCACCCGGTTGACTCTCACCAAACCATCCTCAAGCTCCTCATCAGCCAGGACAATCAAAACTGTATCCTTTCTCTTCTTTCCCTTGACCAAAACAGTGTCGCCTCGGAACAATTGCAGCAAATCCATTGTGTTGGGACTCATGGAGATGACCGAGTTATCGTCATTGGTGGCATCCTCCACCACCAATGCATTGTCCTTCTTCTTTCTTCGCAGAATGGCAGTGGCTGTAGCATCTTCCTTGTTTTCGGATCCAGATGCATCCAGCAGGTGGGGTTTGTGGTGGGGTTTTTTGTCTTCTTCAACCATTGTGTAGAGTTTAGTTTAGGTTGATGATAGGTGGAGGAAGGCAAGTGGCGATAGTGGTGATTTATAGGGCGGTCCCACCAAACCTTCGAGGTGATTCCATCAATATTAGTAAGCGAACAACCAGGAGTGATATGGGGATTTGGGTTTTGCGGGAAATGGATTTACTTGGAATAGCTGTAAATGCTATCAATTGCATCAATTGATAGCGTGGGGGTCGTGATGGAGGGGCTTTTGCTGTTGCTGTTGTTGCGCTGGTCGGAGCATTGACAGGCTCCACCTCGTCTCAGCTGGTGAAACTCCGCATCGAGTGGGAATTTGCAGCAATGGACCGAATAATTACAGTTATGTTTTGATTGCATAATATTGAATGTTTACTACCTATGGAGCTGCTCATGTGGCTCGTCTGACCTGTCAGATCTGATTCCCCTAGCCTTATAAGGCAGCTTAGCCCATCGAAGCACTTAGACTCCGCCATATCACTTTTTTGTTTCACTGAAATCAATTATTGCTATAATTATAATTAGAGTAGAACTGATAGTTTTTATGATATCAGCTGTTATCAGTCAACAATGATGTAGATTGTTGACGTGTGCTGAACCCTGAGCTTATCTATGTTACGCTATCCGAGCCAATTCCATCTGATCTGCTCAATTCCCGCCATCTGAACCCAATTTTTGTACTTTAAAGTCAATGAGTGACCTTGATTGGCTTCAATCTGACCAGAATTATGGTATCTGCTTTCAGCTCTGTGTTTAGTCTCCTCTGTATACTGTGACACTCCTCACTATCTTCAGATTGAGGATTTGAAATTCCGGCGAGCTTATGTACAATTTCCCCATGACGTCCTTTTCCATCTCACTCCATCCTGTAGCCCTTCAGGTATTTTTACGCTTTTTTCCGGTTCAGACCGCCAAATCTTCCATGGACCGACTTGGTGTTGAGCCACACGGCTTGCTGATAAGCATCTGGCGGTGCAATTAGGCATCACCTTATCACTCGCTATGTGTGGAGGAGGTGCAACTTACACTGCCGATGATATCCGCGAACAGCTTGTTCTCCTTTATTCCCATCTGATCAAGTTTTCTCCCCTCGAGTCACATCTTCTCGATGACTCTACCTGTTCTGAAGTTCTTGAAATTGTCGAGAAATTGTCGTTGATGCGCCCATCTCAAGACAGAGCGTTTTTCTCGGACGTCCTCACAGTGATTTACCAGGATTTTAGCTATTGTAGACTATCCGGTTGGCTGAACACCAGGCAATACTGTTCGGGCAAGTTTATTGCTCTGTATAGGAGTGAATTGTCCTCCAATCTCGGCAGCCATTCCAAGATTTTTCCCGAGGCCGCCTGGACTTTATTAAACCTTGCATCTCCGAGTGCAAATCAGATAAGGGCGGATCAGATATATCATAAGATGAGACAAGAAATTGCTCGATTGACCTCGGAAACCTCTGAAAAGTTGGACTCGGTAAAATCAGATCACCAGCCATTGTCTTTACCCCCAGCTTCTCCTCCGTTCAACTGTGCAGAGCCTTATACTCCTCCATGTGCTCCGTTAGTCTCGGTCTCTCCCGGTGGAACCGACCTATCTCCTGTTGATAAGATGTCATTATTGAACACTTATACTGAATCTTTCTGTTAATCTTGTTAATCTTGTTAATCTTCCTGTGAAGCAGAGCTTGTCAATATACTTCTGTATAACAGAGCCAAGCTCCGGTATCTAAACTGCATTTCATTGTCTTAAATCTACTGCGCGGCATGTATTTGTCTAAAATAATATATATATTGGTATATTGGTTCACATTTTCGTATGTTTTATACTGTAGAAATTCTTCCAGATCGTACCTGCAAGATTGGCTGAGAATACGGCGAATGTTCCTAGCGATCAGAAACAACTTGCCAGTACATTAGACTTGTAGAAATCTAAAGCTTGTATCTGTATATCTGTTATCAACTCAAAGCCTATCTATCTTATTTATTCGGATTTTACCTTCACTTTCCCTTTTCCCACACCTTCCTCCCCGCCTTATCGGAGATGATCCGAGCTTGATAATCTCCCATCGTGATCAAACCACCATGTCCGACAGCTTACCGTTGTTTCTCCTAACGTTCAACTGCTCGAAAACCAAGCAATCTAGCTACAATGTAAAAGAATTCCTTAGTCCTCATTTGCCCCAGGAGCCTCCACTCCTGCTCGTAGTTGGTTTTGAAGAAATGGCCCCCATCATGGACGGCTGTTTCAGCACCATCGATGACTATCTGGAAAGCTTGCTTTCAGGCGTAGACGCTGCAATTGACTCCCGATACTACCAGAAATACTATAGAGTAGGTAAAAGTATTCGTGGAGCAATTGGCCTGGTTGTTTTGGCTCTGGAGGAGCAAGTGAAGACCAGCCGAGTGCTCGTCGCCAATGCCGCCGTGGGATATTTCAAATCCGGACTGAAAGGAGCAGCCGGTCTAAGAGTGCAAATGACGGCTCCAGTAGATACGGAATTCACTTTTGCAAATGCTCATCTTGCTGCCAACGAAGGAATGGCTGCTCAGAGAAATGCTGATTTCCTCGGTATTGCTCAGGGGCTCGATTTTGGCGATGGATATGGCTTGTATAAGCCGGACAGTCATACTTTTTTCATGGGAGATCTCAATTATCGTGCTACGAAGAATTTGACTCATGGAACTGGCCATGGGGATGCTGAAGGTGAAGAAGATGCTGAAAGGTTGCTGCCAGAGATCGAACCTGATCAGATTTCCCAGTACGACGAGCTATCTGTGGAACTCGCAAAGCAAGCTGTTCTTTTTGGCTTTGAAGAAGCTCCAATTAAATTCCCTCCAAGTTACAAGTTCATTGTAGGAAGCAGTCGATACGATTCTCAGAAGAGAATCCCATCGTGGTGCGACCGAATCTTATATCTCAACTACTCGTCTGCTCCCAAAATCCTAGGCTATGATTCAATTTCTGAATCAATCAGCTCTGATCATAAGCCGGTCTATCTGAGCATAGTGGTGCCTGCCGCTCCACCAAAGAACGTGTTGACTGCTGATCACTTCTTGGACAATGGAACGAAGAATATCTATCTGGGCATAAATCCATATCAGAGCTTGACACGACTATATGGAGATACTTCTGACCGAGCCATAGGATGGGGACTCTACTTGGCTACTACAGGAAAAGGACGAATATATGGGGCTTATGGAGCTGCAACGCTTATAGCTCTATATTTGGTTTGGTTCCTGTGGTTCTAAGCGCAATTATTTTCCAAGGTATTTATAGCATCTATTACATTATTTTAAATAGAAAAACATATATCAAATCCAACAGATGTGTGTCGGGGTTTTCCATGAAATCCAGCTTATCGGCCGATTTTTCATGTTGCATCTTTTGACCAGATCAAACCCACACTTTGACTTTTGATCTGAACTTGTTTCTCGACACACCCTCATGTCAGATTCAGATTCTCGTTCTCGTTCATCATCTGCCCGTCGAAGATCAGAATCACCTCGCTCCAGAGACAAACCCGCAACTGTACGGGACGACAATGGATTTAGAGTGAAGGGAAGAGCAATTGAAGCGCAAGCAGCACACATTCCAGGAAATAGTGATATCAGTACAGAAACCGTAGATTTAGCAATCCCCGACGGGGCTCGAATCGTTGAAATCTACAGCGATATGGCGGTCGGAGCTAAATATATCATTCACGGCCCTCTGCGAAGAGTAGCGCCGTACTATTATACGTATCTCACCTATTGCAAGATGAGATGGAGAGATAGACTTCTTATCGATATCTTTACAAATGAGTTTCGAGATCGCGATGAGAGTTATTATGTGAGTACTGCTGCTAGGTGGAGTTTTAGCTGATGCTATCCGACGTCAATATCTGGTCGAGATGACAATGGATGATCCCGAAATGATCCCGAGCTTTGGATGGCCTTTCCTCTGAATCTACGTTAAGCTTAAGGTCGCTTATACTCTACTCTTGAAGCTCAGGATCTTTTTTTCATTCATCATTGGGTTCTCGGCTAGATTTGTGCTTTGTTCTCGGCAACAGCTGGTTTACCAAGAAGAGTTATCACTAACTAGACAGCGATGGGCTATTTCCAACAATCAGGTGTTTGTAAACAAAACACCGGCTAATCTGGACACTATTGTACGCAATGGAGACTCCATCTCACATCGTACGCACAAGCATGAACCGCCCGTGACGTCTCGGCCAATTAAAATTGTTCATGAAGACGATGAAATGGTGGTAATCGACAAACCTTCTGGCATTCCGGTATGTTTTCTCCAATCTTCTTGGCCTTTTAGATCATTAGATCTGATTATTTGATTGTTTTATTTGATTGCATTGCCGTTTTTGGTACGTGGCAGTACTAACTAAATAAGGTTCATCCGACCGGCAGGTACCGATACAACACAATAGTGGAAGTATTGAAGCACGAATTGGGTATAAATGTGCACCGTAGGTATTTGTGTTCTGTTTCTTCCTTCAGGTCTTTTATTAACCCCCCGCAGCTTGCAACCGGCTAGACAGATTGACATCTGGCCTAATGTTCCTAGCTAAGAACCCTAAAAGTGCTGATAAAATGGGCCAACAATTGAGAAGTCGAGAAGTTTCTAAACAGTATTTGGCTCGAGTGGTTGGTGAATTTCCGCTGTAAGTATTATTTGACAAAAGCCATTCGATATCGAATTCCTGCTAATCTCCAGCGGTGAGACTATCTGCGAAGAACCTCTATCCACTATAGATCCACGGGTCACTCTCAATCGAGTAGATCCCAATGGAAAAGAGGCTAAAACATGGTTCCGGCGAATCAGCTATGACGGACAGACTAGCATTGTTCGTTGCAAACCATTCACGGGACGAACTCATCAGATCAGAGTCCATTTGCAGTATCTTGGGTATCCTATTGCCAACGACCCTATATACTCCAACCTCAGTGTCTGGGGTCCTGAGCTCGGTAAGGGAGGAGCTGGCGACAGTGTTGAAATTGCTGCAAAACTCAATGAAATCGGAAAGACCTCGTTTGCCGAAAGCTACCTGTTCCGTAACGAAGGAGAGCACATGACTGGAGAAAAGTGTAAGGAGTGCCAAACAGACCTGTACACGGATCCGGGACCCAATGATTTGGATTTATGGCTACATGCTGCTACTTATCAAGCTGATGATGGCAGTTGGAATTACAAGACTGATCTACCAGGCTGGGTCAAAGATGTCCATATGCCGCTGATGAAGCAGGCTCTGGCAGAAGCCAGAAAGTGTGGTCCTACGGAAACAGCATTTTCAGTAGGTGCACTGCTTGTCAAGGATGGAGTGGTACTAGAAACAGGTTACTCTCGGGAGCTTCCTGGTAATACCCACGCTGAACAGTGTGCTTTGGAGAAGTATTTCAGGAAACATGGGGTGACTGATGTCCCCGAGGGTACCGTTATTTACACTACGATGGAACCTTGCTCTCTCAGACTGAGTGGCAATCTTCCCTGCGTGGATAGAATCCTCAAGACGTCGATAAAGACGGTTTTTGTCGGCGTAGTTGAACCAGAGACGTTTGTAGAGAAAAACGACGGGCTGGAAAAGCTCAACAACCAAGGAATTGAGTACATCCACATCAGTGGACTAGAACAGGAATGTCTGGAGGCGGCCCGGAAAGGTCATCCTGAGGAGGTATAGCCGGTTTCATGTAAATGTCCATTGTAGTTAGTTAATGATCTGCCGAAAACTGGCTCAATCACCGAAAATAATCACAAAAAACGCCAAAAGCAGGCATTTTTCCACCGGCTGCATCCAATTGATTTTTCTGCTGAATTTCTCTGCCGTTTTTATAAAATTTGCGGAGCTTTTCACTATCCCGCTGCTTTCCCCAGTTGACGTTGATGTCCAGCTCATTGTGCTACAATTTACATTTTTCACCCACTCATCAACCAACCATTTTGGCCATGGCATCGCAGGTTCCTAAAAACAGGGCGCTTCCGTCCAAAGATGCATCGAATTTCCGGGCCGCTTTGAAATTGTACGAAGCTAAACAGTACAAAAAAGCTATCAAGACTGCCGATGGAATTCTCAAAAAGTATCCTGATCACGGCGAAACCATGTCGGTCAAGGGCTTATCGCTGTGCGGACTGAACAAAAAGGACGAAGGGTTCGAACTGGTGAAGAAGGGGCTTTCCAAAGATATCACTTCTTATGTCTGCTGGCATATTTTGGGGTTATACTATAAAAATGAAAAGAACTACGAAGAAGCCGTCAAGGCGTACACGCGGGCGGCCCAGATCGATCCCAAGAACATCGGTGTACTTCGAGATCTCAGCATGTTGCAGATGCAGGCAAGGCAGTTTGACAACTTGGTGAATAGCAGAAAGAAGATTCTGACTGATCAGACCGGCTACCGTATGAACTGGACTGGTTTGGCTGTTGCCCAACATTTGGCCAAGGATTATGCCGCTGCTATCAACACCCTGGAGAACTTCCAAAAGGCTCTTAAAGAAGGCTTGCCGGCCAGTGATTCGGAAAATTCAGAGCTGCTCATGTACAAAAACTTCATCCTTTACGACAGTGGAAAGGTGCAGGAAGCTTTGGATGATCTCGAACAAATCAAGGACAAAGTGTGCGACGTTCTGGGTGTACAAGAAGCCCGAGGACGATACCTTCTAGATCTCGGCAAGACCAAAGAGGCCGCTATTCAGTACCGAAGTTTGATCCGACGAAACCCCGAATGCGTCTTCTACTATGAGTCATTGGAAGACAGCCTGAGCATCTCCGAACAGGATAGCACGCTTCGAACCGTGCTCTACACCAATCTCATACACAAGTACCCGGCAGCTGATGCACCCAAGAGCATCGCTTTGGGCTTTCTTGGTGGTAAAACAGACGAATTCAAGCAGTTGATCACCAAATATATCGACAACTATATCAACCGAGGTGTGCCCGGCACTTTTGGGCTTGTCAAACGATATTATTCAGACACTGACAAAAAGGCTGTTATCATTGGCTACGTTGACGGCTTGAATCCCGAACCCACTTCTTCGGAGTGGTTCTGGGCCCAGAACTTCAAGGCCCTGCACTATAGCTATCTTGGAGACGGTGAGAAGGCTCTGAAATACATTGAGGATGCTGTTGCTGCTGATGATGAGCACAAAATCCCCGAGCTGCTAATGACGAAGGCCAAGATCCTAAAGCACAACGGTCAATTAGATGCTGCAGCTGATGCTATGAACGAAGCTAGAAAGTTGGACCCTACAGATCGATTTATCAATACCAAGGCCACCAAGTACATGTTGCGAGCTGATAGAGTAGACGAGGCGATAGATATTGTATCCCTGTTCACCAAAAATGAAATTGGTGGTAACGGGGTGCATGATCTTCAGGATATGCAGGCCCTGTGGTTTATTACTGAGCAGGCTGAAAGCTATGCTCGATTGGGTAACAAGGGCCTGGCATTGAAACGGCTAGATGGCATCTACAAGATTTTCGAGGAGTTCAAGACCGACCAGTATGACTTTCATTACTATGCTTGCCGAAAAGGTGCCATGAGAGCCTACTTAGACATGGTTCAGTGGGCTGATAACCTGTACAATGACCCAATTTATATTCGATCTTGCAAGCTTGCTGTTTCACTCTACACTGGATTGTATGATGCTGAAAAGGCGGAGAGGGAAAGTGGTGTTGGTGCTGGAGAGCTTGCGGGCTATGAAGGTCTTGATGAGGCAGAGCGAAAGAAGGCTGTTAGCCGGGCTAAAAAACAGAGAGGCAAGGAGATCAAGAAGGAGGCTGAAATTCAGGAAAAGAGTAATGGCACTGATTCTGATTTGTTTGGTAGGCAGTTGCTGGCTACCAAAGATCCTCTTGGCGAGGCTTATCGATACTGGAAGCCTCTAGAGAGTGTTTCAAGCGAATCACCTGCAGTCTGGGAGATGGCGTTTGAGATTTATTCGCGGCAAAAGAAGTTTGTGCTTGCTGTTCAGGCTTTAACTAAGGGCAAGAAGGCAGGTGCGTCGGCTGAATGGCTTATTGCGTCGGCCATTAGAGCGAGAAAGCTGTTGGAAGACGATACATCAGCCCCTGCTGCTCTAAAGACAGTGCAGATGGCAATGCTAGTTTCTGTTATTCCTGATCGAAGCGACGAGATGCCTACAGAGGGAGAAGAGGCAGAAGTTGAGGACGTTGAGGATGCTCTCGATGTCTGTGACAGTGACATGAATGCATATTTAGATAGAGCTATTTGGGCAGATATTGAAAATCCTACAGCTGAGGAGATTCTCGAATGGGCTCGAGCCAAGGTGGAGATCAACGGTGGAATCACCAAATGCATGGAGGTGGTGGAGAAGAGAATTTTACAGATACCCCAGCTCAAGAGTACCAGTGTGGAGAGTGCCCGGAAAGGATACGGTGTGTTGAAGAGCTGGAGCAGTGCTAAGGCTGAAGAATACAAGGAGGAGACTGAGAAGAGATGGAATATTTCTTCTCTTAGTGTGTTGTATTAGTCCTTTTTTCGCCGAACTGCTGATTCCCATGTACTATATAGCTTTGTTAGATAGAACATAGACCATCTACAACGAGGAAATATGTCAAATTGAGTTTACTATTTGTTGTTAATCCAGAAACCTCTCAATTGGCCCCATTGCCATTTTTTTTGTTTAAAGCAGTTTGATCTTCTCGGCAATGTCTGCCGCAATATCCTTGACTTGTTCGGCACCTTCTTTATCGGTAGGCCAGCCCACACCCAGGCCACTCTCAGCGCTTCTCTTGGGAATCAGGTGAACATGGACGTGGTCAACCAGCTGGTGCGCAATTCTTCCATTGTTCTGGAGCACGTTGTAACCGTCTCCTTCGGGAGAGTTGATGTTGAGATCCTGAGCAATTGCAATCTTCTTAGCCACTGGCAACAATTCAGCGAGATATTCGTCCGGGATATCATGAAGCTTAGCTCCGTGGTATTTGGGGATCACCAAAGCGTGGCCCGGGGCTGTAGGCTGAATATCCATGAAAGCCAGCGTTTTGGCAGTCTCATAGAGCTTCAGCGATGGAATTTCACCTAAATTTCGTTAGTCGGATGCTACGTGATCAATTTATTATTATGTAGAGGGCGCACCTTTGATAATTTTGCAAAATATACAACTTGCGTTGGAGGACATTTTTGTTCAACAGAATAGCGTGATGGATAAATCGAAATGAAATGGTGGAGCATAACTGCTATTTAGCAGCCTCATGTGCCAATGGGATACCCCACAAATCGGAACAATGGCCGGTAGGAGAAGATAAAAAACAGAGAAAACGATATACCTATATATACCTTCCAAGATGGAAACAGAGTAGAATGCTCCAGTTGCTTATTGTAGATCCGAAATAAACATTATCGTGTTTTCGGGTTGTTTTCAGTATGATACAGTCTAGTTCGGTGATTCAGATTATCTATAACAGAAATACACAAGGTCTACGGCTCAGCTAGTCCAGAACTCATCAGAGATGGGTGAGAATTTATCAGAGAGAGTTACAATGACTTGATTTTCGCAGACACTTGGACGGCCAGGGCTTTGACTTCATCTGAACGATCGACAGCCTCTTTCGGCCAACCACCAGGCCATTTGACGGTCAGGCCCGTCTCAGCATCCCGCTTGGGAACTAAGTGGAAATGAACATGGTCGACCCCCTGAGTAGCCTTTCGGCCATTGTTTTGAAGCAGGTTATAGGCGTCTCCTTCAGGACTGTCTATGTCAAGTTCCAAACCAATAACTGCCTTCTTAGCTGCCACCAACAGATCAGCCAGATATTCATCAGGCAGATTATGAAGCTTAGCTCCATGGTATTTAGGAACTACCAAGGCATGGCCCAGAGCAGTCGGCTTGCTGACCAAAAACACTACAGATTTGTCGGTTTCATAAACCTTATCAGCAGGGATCTCCCCTAATGGGTTAGTTTTCCAGCGATGTTGCCGGAGCTTTTCGTACGATAGTCACATACCGTTGAGGACTTTGCAAACATAACAACCGTCGATCAAGGACATTTTGGCAGAATAATAGGTGTGATGCAGCTTATGCTGCAACCACTCCGATCTATATATTCTGGGGTGCAAGGCATCTTGGTAAAGCGGAATTGCGTGATGGTCAACCTGACAGCCTCATCAAAGCCTGCTTCCCCACATAATCCGACAATGGCAGAAGAAATCCAAGCTCGAAGCAACGAATGGGCCACCAAACTCCAGGGGAAATTTCTAACAGAAGACGGAGCCAAAGTAGGTGCCTGAACAATGTAGACAAAGCACATCTGACTGACAATAGTCCGATACCCACTTCCCCATAGCGGAGCTGCCGGAGCCTCGAAGAATCATCAAACCCGGCCAGTTAGTCACCAGAGATTTCAGGCCCGAGAGATTGAACGTCACCGTAGGCCACGACGGAAAGGTAGAAGGTGCCAATTTCGGGTGATCCTTGAGAATATACATGTTAACAACGGAATTGCTTTCTCAACAGCAGCAAGCCATCTCAACGCAACAGCCTGTAAGACCACAATCAGTGCAAACCTAATATAGTATAAACCACAGTCCGGTATGGACTAAATAGCCATATAAGCAATATTATCTATCATATATGTGCACCATTGAGTCAAAACTGGATCGCCATTGTGGTAAATGACGGTACCTGCCGACGCATCCAGCACTGCAATGCTCTTCTCGTATAACTGACCTACACTACAACGGTATCAACTGGATGCTTAACCTAAGAAGAAAACTTTCAATCTCTCATGCATCTGATCAATATGTATGGCCCACCGACTGGCACAGATATTCTAATGTACATCTATTTCATCGTATCACAGTCCAGTGCATGCGCTGGCCTCACTATATAGTTTATTATGGAAGCACTCGAGATATATATAAGATTATGCATGAATGATGCTTTCAAGTGAGCGTGGCTGAATATTAGGGGAAGGAGGTTGAGATGATATGTCACCTTAGGGTCGAACTAGCCAACACAGCACATGTTGAGTCAACTTTGGGTACTGACGCTAGCCAAAACAGGGGTTTCATAAAGAGATTAGGTAGACACTAGGAATGAGGAGATTCATGCAGGGACCCAGATTGTGGCCAGATCGCCGGATCATCATTGCAAGAAAAGATGATACGCAACCTCAGAGCCTTGGTCTTAGCTGTTAATCCAAGCTGTAGCCTGTCGAGCGCCAATTCTACTGGCAAATTTCAAGCTCTCCACACCCATAGGAAAGTAACTGACAGTATACCACAAGGCAGCCAGTATCTGCACGATCGACGCCATCATGGTCAAAATGGTGCTCTTGAGACCCAGGGAAAACACCAGGGTCAAAACAATGCTACTGAAATATGCAACCGTGAACGGCAGCCGGTGAGGAGAGACCAGATGTGTAAGATACGCAACAGGCCCCTGAAGAACACCAAACGAAATGACGAAAAGCAGCGAGCCCAAAGTCCACATGATGGCGAATTTGCGCGGGCGAAACACCAGCAACGTGAAGCACAGGACAAAACACAGAACCGAGCCGATAAGACAGCCACCGAATATCAGCAACCGATCCCATCTGCTCAGATTAAACCATGGCGGCTCCTCGACCTCCTGGGCTGCCTGCTGGCTTTCTCGCTCAGCCAGGGGGAGCTGGACATACCCGCCTTCTCGAAACGGGTTGAGCCGGGAAAGTCTTCCCAGAAACGTCGGGGGAGCGTCGTCGAGAATAGGCGCGCTATTCCGGTTGGTTCGGAAGCTGCTCAGTTGGCTCCGAAAGTTGTTTTCGGACATTTCGCAGTGATTTGAAAGGTTTTTGATTTGGTGGTTTTGTGGTTTTGTGGTTTTAGCAAATACCCAAACCCGCCAATATCCAAAGATGCGAATATGCTAAGACTAAAAACTATAAGCGGTAGAGCCGGGTCCGGCTAGCCAACTCCGCCGAAAGTCTCTACCAAGCCACCCCGGACGGCCAGAACAGCCAGACAAAGCTGAATTTTTGGCTCTTCACCACTCCAAGATCCCAATCTCCCGCTGTTTCCCTCCTTTTCCACCCCTCTTCCCCCCTCTTCCTCCCCCACCTTCTCCTTCCACCGCCGGCCGCTTCCTCCCATCTCTTGTTGGGAACCTCCGCCGCCACGTTCAAAGCTTCCGCCATAATTCAACCCCACAATCTTTAACCTCTGTCGGTATCTTCCCCACCTTTATCCGCCCTGCGTTTTTAGGTGAAGTGAAAAGAACTAATAGGTGAATAAGAATCTTGGATTTTTGATATATATTTTTTTTTATTCCTCATGGACCCCGCTATAAAACTAGAGCCGGAGGACGACAACAACCCCGGCGGCAGGTACTCCACTACCGCCGATACTCTGTTGTCTCGCAACGTGCTGACCAGAGGATATTCCAACTTTGATGCCCCGTCCAGCATGATCGATGAGTCGGAGCTGCTCAACATCGGGGACCTGCGATCTCCGGAGTTTGGCGCTCAGATCGACTCGGACCACCTCAAGAATGACAATGACTTTTCCAATGTTGGCTCGCTGCTGGGCAACGTGAGTGCTTCGCAGAAAGCGGCCTCCTCAATAGGCTTCTCATTGTCCGGGCAAAACCACAGCAGCAGCCAATCCCAAAACCCTCCTCTAGACTCCACCTCCCCTTACGAGAACTTCCTTCTTGATTCCACGCGACCTTCGTTCCGCTCGTCGGGGGTTGGATCCGCCCCCAAACCCATTGGTTCGCCTCCTGCGTCCTCTTCTTACTCTCAAAGGCTTCTCAATGACAAATACGGCTCGTCCTACCTGTCTACCCCCGTTGGCGGATCGTCAATAGATTCTTCCATGTCGTTGGGCGAACTCCCAGGCTCCTCTTCCAAGGGCCCGTCGTCGCTGGGGTCCAAACAGCAGCAGATTTTGGACAAGAAGCGCAGACGGCGCGAGTCGCACAATGCTGTTGAGCGCAGAAGACGCGACAACATCAATGAGAAAATCAAGGAGCTGTCTGAGCTTCTTCCGGAACAATATCTGGCTTCTGCAGCTGAGACTGCGCTCAAGGGCAATGCCAAGGACGACAATCGGCCTCACAAGGGAACTATTCTCACCCTGTCAGTTGAATACATCAAGAAGCTGCAGCTGGTCATAGACGAGCAAAACCAGAAAGAACTTGAGCATCAGCAGACTATAAATGATCTGCAGTCGCAGCTTGGTGTTTCTCCCACCGAGTTCAAGTATACTACGGCCGAAAAGGCCCTATCCAGGCTGGGACTCCGGCCTATAGAAGAGTCTCCTTTGGAAGAAGAGGAACTAGATGAATCTTCGCTAGGTGGCGGTGCAAACACGGCCAGCCAGAAGAGTGTTTCAGCGTCGCATTCGGCAAAAGCTACCCCGGATTCCGCTCAACCGTTTTACGAGGATCCTGCTTCTTCCGAGTTCATTCCGGATTATGGCCAAGGCAACTACAACCTCAACTACGACCAGAGCTATATAAATGACTTTGATCAGCCTTTCCCGCAAGACTAGACCTCCTCCGCCCTTCACTGCACCGCACCGTTCCTTTCCCTCACCTCCTATTACAACTAATATATATGAGCTATGTGTGCTGTACGGTGTATTTTATTTAAAGCAATCAACCGAATATACTAATGACAGGTGACTTCACCCCAATTTTATTTACATTTATTCCTACTGAGGCTATCCATTTTACAAGTCCGGCATTCGGAAAGTAACTCGGCCTCGGTTCTCAACTAGCTCTCGCAACTTCTTCATGATTTGGCTCTTCTCCCATTTCTCGGGGCATGGCTTTGTATCGTAGTTCCTAGTAGCCCAATAGTAGATATCCCAATCCTGTTCATCCAGCAACTGGTCGTATTCTTCCAGTTCTTCAACAGTCATGGTGTTCAAATACTGCTTGGCAAAGTTGCTCAACAGCAAATCTGTCTCCAAAATGCCCCGTTTTCGACTCTGGTAAAGCAACCGGGCTCTTTTTGTTTCTTTGTCTTCACCAATCCGAGGTAAAGGCACTATTTTGATCTCAATTTTAGGAGCATTTGGATCTTCCTCTGGATCAACCCACTTGGGCTCAGATCCTGAAGCAAATGCTCGGCGGTAAATCGATACACGAGAGCAGTTTGAACGTAAAGAAACTGCTCGAGTAGTGTTG
The DNA here is from genome assembly GCA_030556875.1 of Zygoascus biomembranicola. Taxonomy (NCBI): domain Eukaryota; kingdom Fungi; phylum Ascomycota; class Dipodascomycetes; order Dipodascales; family Trichomonascaceae; genus Zygoascus; species Zygoascus biomembranicola. The sequence goes on from JAKTUV010000003.1 coordinate 345,029, forward strand.
GATGCTCGCAAAAATACGTTTCTCATGGCCATCTTCAGCGCTGGTTGATCGTTTAACGATAAAAGCGGAGGGCTCGTTAGGATGGACGGAACGTTTGGTGCTGATGTAAGCAGGATTTAGGAACCCTGGATAAACGATTCTGCACTGAACTGCACAGCACTGGGAAAATTCTATCAATTAGACTCAGTGATTTGGAATTACCGCATACCGTAGATATTCTCGACCTTTTTTATTATCAGAATTCGGCGGTGCAGGTCGTATTGGTGGTGCTGTGTGTTGTCTCTGATAGAGAACTTCCAACCTCCAAACCACCTTGGTTTAAACCATCGCGTTGGACATCGACAACAACATGAGCGCGTATGGGCAGTCAATGCTTCCCAGCACATTACGCAAAGCACAGCGCGTAGCCGATGCGCCGTACCGAATGCTGGAGACGCGAGAAATAGCAGACTCTATGAATTTAATAGTCACGGGATTCCTGGTCTCAGAAGAGCTGCTCGCCAGACCAACGTCGCATTTCGTGGTAGCGATTTATGGTGAACTGATTGCATATTTCGTTGGGGTCACCGAGGAAATGATACGCAGTTCGCTGCGGGAAGCAGCAGCTGGGAGGGAGGAAACCCCAGAAGAAGATGCGGACAACAACCAGGCGAACACCTTTGCATTGATGAGACACATTACCAAGTTTCTTGCTGATTGTGGGGTGGATGATTTCAACATCATGGACATGGCGAAGCCTGAGAGTGCGCGTCTGAGGAAGCATCTGAGTGCAGTGGTAGCGTATGCGCATTTCCGCGAGTCGCGTATGGCCGATCACGATAACTTGATCAAGCAGTGCCAAGATGAAAATGACCGGTTCAGGGACCTGTGGAGAGAGAATGAGGATCTCATGGAACAGATTAATGAAATAGAGCATTTACTGCGTGAAAATGCCTCCCGAATGAAGGAGACTCAGAACCACAACGCTGAGGTTGAGGCGGAATTACGGAGATTGAAGAAGGTTCAAGAGCTGCTCACCGACGAGTATGCATCGTACAAGGAGGAGAAAAAGACCAGCACTACTCGGCATGAGGAGCTTAGAATTGCCGTCAAAAGCCTACGCACAGACATTGATCGCATCAGGAAGTATCTGGTAGATAGCCCCGAGCTGCTTCATCAGGCCAATATTGATATGCACAACTCAATTGAGTCGAGAAGACTGCTTTTGCTGAGCATGGAGAAGAAGGCCAGAGATATCGATGTGACCATTGCGTCTCTGCGGGAGATCACCAATGACTTGAGGGCCTGTCTCAAGGTCGTGGAGGACTGCGAAGAAGCTGCACAGAAAGAGCAGGAAGGGACCTGGAGATTGGGTGCTCTTGAAGAGCGATTGGAACAAAGGCGGATTGATGGATCTAACCTGGACATTCGTCTTACTCAATTGCAGACTCAGCTGGCCAACTCAGAAGCAAGAATAATACGGGCTCGAGATCAGGCAGAGCAGAAGCGTGAATCTGCTGAGACCAAGATGAGAGAACTCAAACAACTTCAAGGCGAGGTAATTGCAGAGAGAACCATGCTCAGTAAGCAGATGGATGAAAAGAGGGTTTATATTGAGTCTCAAGACAGGAAGATGAAATTAATGCGGGATGATCTGGAGAAGGAAATGAAGCTGATAGCTACGGAAACCGATAGGTTGCAATCTCATATAGAGGTTTATCTAGAAACGATGGGCTCCAAGGTGTTGACCGAAAATGTATAGGGCCCTCTATCTCGAAACGATGGGCTCCAGGGTCTTAGCCGAAGATGTCCAGCCGTCAATGTAATGTTAGTGTATTTATTGTATGAAGAGTATGAACAAGAGCGACGACGGGGTTGAAGCCAAGCCTAGTTTTGCTACTATTTTACGGACATAACAATAGGCACAACTGTGAATAGACACAACTGTGAATAGACACAACTGTGAATAGTGGTGTCTATTGTTATTGTTCGATCGTATATCCAAGCCTGCACATGTCACATGCGGGACGGCGCATGGTACAGCATTGTTCTTGCGGTGTTATACTGGTGATCCATGGCTGCTGCTTTTCTTTGGTATGGCTTGCTTTGTTTAGAAGTCGCACCAACCCAGACACCCCACCATTGTCAATCGCTACCCGTAGTGGACAAACTCCCCCGGTGGTACACAACAAATAACAGTGGGCTATTGATGGGGGAATCACGGGCTGAAAATGTACATATATAAAGTGTATCCTGGCATTCTCAGTCAAACCCGCGCGTCACGTGGGCTGGAGGAATTGCTGCAATTGATTGGAGGATGCGGTCGTTCTAGCGTTCGCTTACGACGGGGGGTAACCCGATTTGGCAAGATAAACACGAGGAATTGGCCATTTTGGGCCAAGCTAGAAATTCGCTAGTGTACAGTACGGCAGACTAAATAATTATTTGCGAGGAATTGTGTAGCCATCATAAAATAAAATATCGGACGGGCTGTACTAGCCCTGCTACATATATTTGGCATCATCCCCGGGCACGATTTAATGACCAGTGGTTCGGTAAGCTAAGCATCAGCATCATTTACATACATAGAGCCAGAAAACGGTGAGTTTTTCCCATGCAGAGCGCACCTGCATATGCATCATTCCAATTGAAAAAAGCTAGCAATTCTAATACAGTTTTTTGGTGTCTTTAGACGAGGACGGCATGGCACGAGGAGGCAAACACAAGCACAGTGGGTCCGGTGGTGGGTCTGAAACTTCGGATCGCATTAGTGTCGGCGAGCTAGTGGACGTGTTGTCGCCAATTCCGGAGGAAAACAGCTCCAAACTATATGGTACCCCCAGTCCACAGGTGCGACCGCCCGTCGAAATCGGTGGAGTGGATGCCAGCTGGTGGGATATCGACCAAGCCGACGGGGATGATGATGCAGCTGCTGAATCCGACAGTGGATCAAGTGTTCACTCTTTTTCCGTCATTGCCAAACAGGTTCACATCGAAAGAGACAGTATAAATATGAGCCCGTCCGAAGACGAAGAGACCCCCAAGATCTTCGGGCTAAACATTTTCACCACCACCACGCATGGCATGTCTGGCAGCACAATGGTCGACAGCCCATTACTCGACAGCCCCGACAGCAGCCGCAACAGCCTCTCCACCTCCACCACCACCGCCCAAGTTCCCACGCTACGACGACTAAAAGCAGGCGGCAACTTACGAAAACAGGCTACAGTAGCGCCGCTGCAAGCCACAGACGACTTTGATGACGAGTTCCATGTTTCTGCCGGGTTGCAGATGAGTCCTCGGACATGGCGTCGAGAATTCCATGAGGTGAGTAGATGAACCGAAACAAACAGAGATTAAAAAACCGGCAGCAGCAGCACATAATATATGTGGAGCAGGGCACAACCTGAGAAAAGGAAATTTAGAGTTTACAGCAAACAAACACTTATAGAACAGCACAGCGACCCGGGCTCGGCAACCGGAAACGAACAATAGCCCCATTGTCTTCAATTAAGGCTCGCTCGCCCGCCTAGCCTGGCCCAATTGGGCAGCTCATGCACCCAAATGCGCCTGCGATCGGCAAACACAGATCCCACACCCCGATTAGCTCTCGATCTCTGTGCATCTGATGCATCAGATCCAGATCTGGGCTAGGCTGGGCTCTGTGCATTGTTGCCTTTCCAGTTGCTTCCATGTGTTTGTTTGTTTACTGGGTTTTCAGTTGTTCCTGAGCAAATCCTGGTGGGGCCCTGTCGCACCACCCATTTGTTAGGTTGTTGTTCATCGCAGCTGCTGTTCTGTATGTATGTCTCATACGTACCTACCCAGTAGGAGGCAGGTTCGGGTACAGGCATTTAGCAACTGAAACACCGGTTCAATTAGAGCAGCCCGGCAGCACATTGGCTATTTTTATTATTGCTGCTATCCACCGCGTCTTGCTGTTTCGCGTTTGGTTGTGTTCGTCCAACCCACGGACCCGCTTTCCGTTCCTAGTTGGGTTAACCCAGTGTTTTTGTACCAAAAACCCACAAACAAACCAGCCCCCCCGATATCTCCATTTTGCCCTCCACCTCCCCCCCTTTGGAGAAAAAGTTGCCGCGCGTTGGGCTGTTGTTTTTCTTTTCCTCCTGTGCTTTGCTCCTTAACTCATCTGCTTTCATATTTGCATCTTTTTCCTGCGCTGCTCTGCTGTGACCGCCATCACTGGCCTCTTGTTACCCCTGATCGTCACCAGTCGACCAACTGCTAACCATCCAGGAAATGGAGCGTCTGAACAGCGACAGTTCCCACGACAAGGAACAACCTGGCATGGCATCCTCCGTATCGGTTGCCACTATCCAGGCTTTAAAATCTGCCGATGATTCCAGCTCTCCGTCGCCGCCTCAGGACCATGTTGTAATTTCAGATTCAAAACAACAAACCCCGGGCTCCTCAGAAACCTCAATTCAACAATTCTTGCATACTCCAACACAGAATGATGACAGAATCCCTCTCGACCGCCACCATTCTGCTATGTCTTCGACATCCCGTTACTCTACCGGCTCTTCTTCCCCGGTTACCGCTGCTTTGCTGCCTCCCCCCAGCTTAGCCGCTCACGATCCACTGAGCCTGGCTGCCAAACGCCAGCACCAGAGAAACCTTTCTCTTCAAAACCCCAATGTTCGTGCTTCGGTCTACTCTCAGTTTTCCCAGTACTCTCCGGTGGTGGAGGAAGTGAATAGAGTCGAGGTCACTGCGCAGGTCAGACAAATGGCCTCCAACGACTCGGCGAAGCTGTCCACAACAACTGGAGGAGGCTCGTCGTCGTCTACTGCCACTACTCCATCTGCCACAGTGCGAACAGTGTCTATCAATCGGGCCAGAGCCTCGGTTAAGGAGCTCGAAACCATGTTGTCAGAGATCCAGACGTTGAGACGGTCCATCTCCGATCACTCCAAAGAGGGTTTGACAGTTCTCTCGGTTCTCGACGAGAATCCGCTTCCTCCAGGTGAGTCCTCTCGAACAGTCTCCCACTCTGATGATGTCTCAGAAGACTCGGGGCCAGTTTCAGGGGATTCTCAACCAAACGTTCCTGCCCCCATCCCTGTCCCTGTGGTAGTAAAACCTGAACAAGTCCCGTCTGCAGCTAATGTCGAAGGGAAGAGGTCTGCTTCAGGCGGCTCGAAAAGATCGGCTTCAGGCTCGTCCAAGCGTTCTTCACTCGATAAGCCGCTACCAAATATACCGGTAAGCAAACCAAAAAAGCATGTAGAACTCCAGGAACCTGCTCAAGAAGTTCCGGCAAGGCCGGTGGAAAGATCCTCTTCTCTCAAAAATAAGCTGTTCCCCTGGATTGCCAGGAGATCTGGTCACTCAGAACCAGCAAAAGAGCCACCTATTTCTGGCTCTCAGCTTTCTCGCCCAGAATTGGCAGACTTGCCCCCAACACCTCCGCTGGCTACAAATAAGCGTGTGTCGCAGCTTTCAAGTGCTGGCCACTCTCGTGAGATTAGCTTGGATAGTCAGTGGAGTGCTGGCACTTCTTACGAAAGTAGCACCGACGACATTGACGATCTGAAAACTTCAATTGAGACCTATAGAGCAAGCTTGGACGCATTAAATGAGTATCCAAGTGGATCACCTGCTCGAAATGCAAATAGGAGAGCGTCTGGTCCTGCCCTTCCTTCAGCATCATCCCACCAACGAACACTATCTGATCATTCTGGCCCTGTTCCCCAGTTGCCTAATATTTCTCAGACATGGACTCAACAGCCTTCGCTAGAAAAGGAGATGGAGGATTACATGCTCCAGCCTCCTCCAACCCTACCTGCCACGATCACATCTCGCCATGATTCCACTCAGGAATCTTCGGCAGAGTCCTTTCAGACTGCCATGTCCAGCCAGAGCGAAGGTGAATATCCGGAAGAGACCGTTGAACAGCCGGCATCACAACAGCAAAACCGTACTTATGACCACATCCCTCCTGGAGAAAATACCGGACTCTACTATCCAGAGAATCCTACCTCTTCACCCGGGCAGTCCTCCGGCACTAATACAGTAACGGCAGGCGTCACGGCTGCTGTCATTGGTCTGAACAAGTCCAGTCCCCCCAAGAGTGTTCCCCTAAGTACCGCCCCTTCTACAGCAGCTCCTAATGCTGCTGATATAGAGGAAGGTGACTTTGATGAGCGCCGTGAAAGTGCGGCCACCGCCAAGAGCCAGGGAACCACATCAAAGGTCCGCGGCAGTATTCCGTCTGTGACAGATCAGACTTCGTCGAGGAACAGGCATTCAATTGCAGTTCCACCAAAGCATTCTGAGAAAATAGCTTCTGGCCATGAGCGAGATTATATTGACCCTGTTAATACTCAATCTCAGAAACCGCCTCGTGCCTATGATGATCTTCGTCGAATGAGCAGCTGGAAACGAGAGCCAGTCAAGAGGCATGCTAGACACCAGAGCCATAATATCAGCTCAAGGTACTCTGATCAGGTTGGAGACCAGCAACCTGTTCTTCAACAGCAGCGGCTTCACAGCGAGCAGCGCTCGGTCTCCATGCCTTTAAACCTCCCCAAATCGGCCTCTACTGCTTCTCGAGGAACGGAGCGACTCCGACATAGTAGGAAGGCCTTCTCTCAGGCCAATATTGCAAAGCTGATGTCGATGGCAGATAGTTCGTTCCAGTTGGATGACATCGATCTCCCTCCAGAAGAGAAGCACTTGCTAGAGAAATTCGTTGATGCACTAAGTAAGCTCAGTGTGGAGATTAATTTGGATGATGGGAAACGACTGGAAGGTAAAAGACGATTGCATAATGCCTTGCGGGCAATTGAGGGGTGGATATAACGCGATCGGTTGAGAAAGGTGAAGTACGGCATTTGTAATTATTATCTAATTTTGGTATGGCCATTATATCGATTAATTGTGAATTGGCGTCTTAATATTAATGTTATTATCAACTGTATCGTGAATTGGTTCTCCGTATATTTTATGTGTGATTGTGGCTCAAAGGTAATACGGTGTTCATTTATCTGGCATACAACAGCAGCGCATCTCAAAAACAGTACATATATATTTCCATGAATCCTAACTCATTCCTTCTGGAGCCTCATCGATATTATCTATTTCATCATCATCGTCCTCATCATCAGCCTTTTCTGATTCAGGGAGAATCTCATCGTCGTGCCCTACAAATTTGTAGGTAGCCTCTTCCGCATCGTAGACAATTTTGCCATTAGGGAACTGCAGCTCATCTGAAGTGGAAGAACTTGAACTTCTCAAATTCATTTCATGCTCAAGCGTCCAGCTCATTTTCTCTGCGATGAGTTCCACCACGTCGTCGCAATTGCCTAGAAATGTCACGTCAAACTTATTATGCCTGGTTGGCGTTCGGGAAATGTAAATCTGGGGCACGTCCTTGCCAAGGACTCGAACGATATCGGCCACTGGAGCAACTTGAAGTGATGTACCAATACAAATTAGTAGGTCGCACTGTTTAGCATCACCTGGCTGGCCATCATGACCGAATAGCAGCTTGTCGAAACGATCTGGCAATGCTTCACCGAAAAAGGTGATATCAGGTTTCAAAACACCTTGGCTTTTATCTGCCATATAATCGTTTTCATCAGAATCAGAGTCGTCGCCTTTCCTCTTTCGTTTTGTTCCCTGCTGCTGCTGTTCTCTATCCTTGCAGATGGGGCACATGGCAACTTCCGAGGCTCTTATCTCCTTATAAATACTCTCTCCTGGAACTTTGTACCCGCAGGTGACACAGGTAGCAGTGGCAAACGATCCGTGACACTGGCACAGCTTGTCCTCATCTATTCCCGCGTAGTGCTCCAGGTTATCAATGTTCTGGGTATAGTTTCTCAGCAGCTTGCCGTGATCCTGCAATAGCTTTATGAAACCATGGGTGGGTGAGAACCGGTCCTGCTCAGGAAGAATGTCCTTTGCAACCGAAAAGAAAATCGCAGGATCTTCTCGAAATAAATTCATGGAAAATACTTCCTGAGGGTCGCCAATGCCCAGGTGCTCCAGTCGGCTGTACAAACCGCTCTTTGACCGGAAATCAGGAATCCCCAGCGAAGTAGAAATGCCTGCTCCAGTCAGCACAATCACATTTTGAGCCCCTTTGAGTACCTCACAAAATCCATCCAAATCCTTGGGGTACGGTAGCCTCTGCCGGGTCTTCATGCTGTATCTGATGGCAGGATGAACGTACATGGCAAGCAGCTGTTCCCCACATTTGTCCACCATGGCCTTAGGAAGCGGAAACCCCAGCGATGCCAGCACCTGAGAAGCAGTAAAACCCATGGGGATGCCAAAAATCAGCCGCTGGATGAATTTGGCAGCTCCGTCTTTCCAAATGTCTATACGGATCTCCTCGGCCTGCTCCTTGGACACCGTCACCCGGTCAGAATTGCTCAGATCGTGAGGATCAAAGTCAATACTGTCTTCCATTGCTTCTACAAGCTCCAAAGCGAGTGGATCCTCTTCTTCCTCTTCTCCTTCTCCGTCTTCTTCAGCACTACTGCTATATCCACTGCTGAAACCATCAACCTCGACTTCCTCAACCCCAGCCTCAACCTCAACCTCAACCTCCACCTCGTCCTCTCTAATCACCTCCTTCTCTTCTTCTCGATCTTCCAATACCTCCCGGCTGGCGCCATTCTGCTGGTCCATCCCTAGTTGAAGATGTTCTTGTTGCTGGCTGGTGTCTATCTGTCCAGGCCCGATCCGGTACCTGACAGTTGGGTTACCCGACTGGCACCTGAAAAATTCACACAAGTCGATTTCAACTCCCCATCTTCCTTCAGTGAACCATCATGTCCTCTAACAAACCTGCGGTCCGACTGCCAAAGCTGCGTACTTTGCGAGTCAAATACACTGCACCTGATAAGACGGGCCCTTGCACGATAGTGATGACGTCCTTGCTCAACTGTTGGGCCTCCAATGCCGAGGGATCTCCAGCCTGTGCAGGCATCGAGCAGGAACTCAAGACATGCATGACATCCAAGGTGAGTATCATATTGAAAAGAATAATACAATGTAGGAATAGAGACTAACTGGAAAATAGCATAATCGGGTTGCTCAGGGAAAGACTACCATCAACTACCATGCTGCTAGGCTGCTGAACAAGGTGAATCCCAAAAGCCATGATTAGAACAGAACAACTCAAAACAACAAAAACCATGGAGCTTTTAGCTGTACAAGTAGACGAAGATATAGACAAGCAGCAGTCACTGCACCACAGATGAAAAGGTAATGCTGTGCATGTAAATAGATACGCATAATGAAAACAAACGATTATTATCAGATGGACAGATTCTCCATTCCACTTCTCGGCCGCATCAGGAAGCATTAGTCAGCGAATGCTCCAGTAAGCTCCGACGCTGACATAAGCCGCTCGCGGTGTCCAGTGTAAATCCCCCGGTTTCCAGGGACTATCAGCAGATGAACCGATATCTCATGAAATAGTTGCATGCTTTAGGGCGCCAGGTTTTGTTCTGCCTTTTTTTTCAGGCGCCGGCTTGTCGGTGTTCGTCGCACGACGGGGCTGCCAGATAGTGCAGATCATGAAAGTAAATATAGGGATGGATAGAGGAGCACGAGATTATAACCGATGGGCAGGTCAACACAATGACAGATAAGACTACAGGGCCCGGAATTGGTGTTATTTGGAGCATCTGACGTGTCGCAAATAAACGCCCGCCGCCCCTCCACGTCTAATAGCGCGCGCTAAACCGTCTGCCATTTCCCCCGTCCCGCTGAGTTGATGTGTCCCTGGTTTAAACTTACCCCTTCGTTGCTTGTTTTGTTTCTTCTTCTTTCTTCACAACCACAACCGGCCAACATGAACAACGAGGCCAATCCATCGCACCAAGACAAGCTGATAGGCGAGGTTTATCGTCGTATCGAGCGGGAGCGGGCTATTATCCAGGGCTCGCGTTCGATGCGCACGTCCACCGACAACGCCAGCGTGCAGCAGCGATGCGACACAAGCATCAGGGAGGCTGAAAAGAACATTGCCTACCTGGAGGATGTCATGAAGGGTCTCAAGCTCCGTAAACAGGAAGGAGGACGAGTCAGTCCAGAAAGGCGCCACCAACACAGCCAGAGCTCTGCTAGTACTCTGAGCAGCGGGTCTGCCGGCGGCCATGAAGCGCCCACCTTGGATCCCAGGGTGGTTGGAAATTCTCCTCCTCCTGTTCCGATCAAAGGAGGTTATTCTGACGGCGTTGTTACCGATGGAGGCCGCATTATAACCCGGGATTTGTCCAAACCGCGGCCGAATTTCACTCGGCTTGACCTGATTCGCTACGATAATCCGTACCTGGGACCCCGTATCCAGATCATGCTTCAACAGCTCGAGTTCAAGCTGTCGGTAGAACAGCAGTACAAGCAAGGAATCGAGAAAATGCTCAAGCTGTACCAGATTGAAGGCGACCGCAGGTCAAAAACCGAAGCTGAACATAAGCGCATCGAGTCGACCCAGAAAATCCAGCTGCTCAAAAAGGCCCTCAAACGGTACTCCGACATGCATATCGACGTCGACGACGAGTTTGGAGATGATGATGACAGTATTGCTGCGGCAAACATGCGTCGTCCTCTTTCAGGCGTACTCCATATTGCCTGCTATGGCATTAAAGACGTGGATCACGTCAGTCCAGGGCGATTCGCAAAGGTCCCCGAGACCACTATCACCATCAAAGTGGAGGATCAGCCCAGAGCTAAAACCAAGTTCACCAGAAGCGAACGTTGGTCAGAAGAATTCAATCTCAGTGTCGACCGCGCAAATGAGATTGAAATCGTGGCTTATGATAGATCAGGGGACCACGATGTCCCCGTCGGGCTTATGTGGTTACGCATTTCCGACATTGCAGAAGCTCTACGAAGGAAAAAGGTCGAACAGGAAATCCATTCCGCTGGGTGGGTTTCGGCCTCTAAGGTACAATCCAATGGCGGTGGTCCTCTCACAGGCGACGTCCCCTACGGGGGCTCCTTCAATGGATCAGCTGCTGGTGGCAACTTTGCATCTCCTGGAGCTCCCAGTGGAGGATCATTAAATGCCTCCACCGACCCTGCTACTGGCCTAATGACAATCGAAGGCTGGTTTGTTCTAGAACCCGCGGGCCAGATACACCTGGCAATTGGTTTTGAGAAAACCAATCGTGGCCAAAAACGAGCCTACGACAATTTTGGCGCTCTAGGTCGACAAGGTGCTATTCGTCAACGCAAGGAAGAAGTGCACGAGGTTCATGGCCACAAGTTTGTGCAGCATCAGTTCTACAATATCATGCGGTGTGCCTTGTGTGGAGATTTTCTCAAGTACTCTGCTGGCTATCAGTGCCAAGATTGTAGATACACATGTCACAAGAAGTGCTACGCTAAGGTGGTCACCAAGTGCATTTCCAAGGCTTCTACTGAATCTGACCCAGATGAAGAGAAACTTAATCACAGAATTCCTCATCGGTTTGAGCCTACTACTAATATGAGTGCTAATTGGTGCTGCCATTGCGGCTACATTCTGCCGCTGGGTAAGAAAAATGTCCGAAAGTGCACAGAGTGCGGCCTTACTTGCCATCCCCAGTGTGCTCATCTCGTCCCTGACTTGTGTGGATTATCTATGGAAGCCGCCAACCAGATTCTCAGCGAAATTAAGAGCACCAAGAATCGACAGCGAGCTACGGCGGTGTCGCCTGGACGTGCGACATATAATGCCCCTCAGCAGGTGTCCCCTACTCAGCAAAGGCCTAGCAATGCTCTGGTCAAGCCAGGGCAACCCAACCCCTATGGTGTTAGGAACGTTAGTAGCACTAGCACTTTAGTCCCTCCACCACCTAAGAAAGAGCCCATCAAGCGTAAAGAAGTGGGTTCTGCTCCGGTTCCATTCAGTCAGCCTAATGTTTATAATGGTGCTCCTCAGCAGCAACCTCAGGAGGTGGTCCAGTCACGCCAGGATTATGGAAATGTTGTTCCTGGTGGTAGTTACCCCAAACAGCAAGTGCAACAACAGCAAGATCTTAGTCAGGGACCACGATTCCCTCATCCTGACCAGCAGCAGCAGCAACGGCAACAGGCTCCACCTTCTGTTTCTAGCCACCATCAACCAGGCTACGATACCAACCAAACGTACGGTGCTCCTCAGGGCGCATATGGAAGACAAAGCCCCCCACGGAACGCGTACCCCTCGAAAGAGCAGAGTCCTGTCCAGACAATTACGGCTGTTCCTCAAGAGCAGCAACAGCATGTGCAAATGGTACAGCCGGCGACGACTGAAAAACCACGATCTCCTTCGCCGGCTAAGCAGGCTGCTGGACAGGTAGCTGTCCCCACCTCGCCTAAGAAGAAAGGAAAAAAGAGAAAGGTGGGCTTGGACGATTTCAACTTTGTTTCCGTGCTTGGCAAGGGAAATTTTGGAAAAGTCATGCTTGCCGAGAGTAAGAGGACAAAGAACCTATATGCTATCAAAGTGCTGAAAAAGGACTTCATCATTGAAAATGATGAAGTGGAAAGCACTAGATCGGAGAAGAGAGTTTTCCTGATTGCTATGAAACACCCTTTCCTGACCAACTTGCATTCTTGTTTCCAGACGGAAAATCGAGTTTATTTCGTTATGGAATATGTTAATGGTGGAGACTTAATGTGGCATATTCAGAAGGAGTTATTCACGCCCCGGCGAGCACAGTTTTACGCAGCAGAAGTGCTTTTGGCTCTCAAGTATTTCCACGATAATGGTGTTATTTACCGAGATCTCAAGCTGGATAATATTCTGCTTACGTTAAGTGGCCACATCAAAATCGCCGATTTTGGTCTTTGTAAGGAAGACATGTGGTACGGTAAAACAACCGGTACATTCTGTGGTACGCCAGAATTTATGGCACCGGAAATTTTACTGGAACAGAAGTACGGTCGAGCAGTTGACTGGTGGGCATTTGGCGTTTTGATTTACCAGATGCTTCTTGGAAAGTCACCATTCCGTGGAGATGATGAAGATGAGGTATTTGATGCCATCTTGTCTGATGAGCCTCTGTATCCCATACATATGCCGCGTGACAGTGTTTCAATCCTTCAGGAACTCCTAACCCGAGACCCTGAAAAGCGTCTTGGCGCAGGACCGCGAGATGCAGAAGAGATCATGGCACATCCTTATTTTAGGAACATTAATTTTGACGATATCTTTAATATGAGAGTCGCACCGCCTTATGTTCCTACTATCACCAGTGCTACGGATGTTAGCAATTTCGACACGGAGTTTACAGATGAGCCACCTGCCTTGACGCCTGTTACCACGGTACTGACTGCACAGATGCAAGAGCAATTTAAGGGTTTTAGTCACATGAACGATGACTACCTGTAAAAGGAGCTCAGTGTGAATAGGTTGTGATGATCCTGGGGAGAAACTGTGTCATTTAATAGAGCTGCGGTTTTACCCGTCAAATGATATAGCTTGGGTCCTATAGTTTCCGGTGGACCAGGTGTATCAGACAAATCAGTTAGGAATGAACAATTAGTGTACTCATGATTTAGTAATGTTGATTTAGTTATGCATGAAGAAAGAAAGAACATTGACAAGTTTCATAAACCTTGCTCTCGGTTGAGATGACTTGCAGCTTCCGGGTGCAAAGCAAAAGACAACATGTCGCAACCGGCCGATATTCGAGATGGAGGGTTCTAAGACAAGTTTCCAACGAGCCAGCGCTCAAATGTCTTTATTATAGAGTTCAGGTGGAGCCAGTGGAGAGAGCTTTGATGCATTTCCGCCCAACTTGTTTAAGTAAGTCCGACACCACGTTAAGAAAAAAGTACGCTTCTTACACTTAACCCGCGTGACAGCACTTTTGTATCAATACCAGATGCATCAGAACTTTATACGGAAAAGTGAACTGAGCGAGTCGAAAGGCCGTTCAAAGTCTGAGTCGTTCGTTATTAGCATTCTCGGACTTTCCAAAGCAATTTCGTCCTGAAGTGTTATTGGCAGAGGCTCCCCATTACTTCAGCGTAAAAGACTAGAGCCATTTTGGCCATCGTATTTTATTTGATCTTCACTGTAGCAAGTATATTGTGATAGCAAGTGAGAATCAAGGCCGTGTAGTGTGTCTCCAAGGCTAAATATATGGCACGGTCATATTGCTCTGATCTGATTGGTTTTATGTGGTGCCTTGCGTGTAGAAGAGGAGCGACTAGGGTGAACCGTTTGCGTGCTAGATGATTTAGTAGCGTTCATTGAATTACACATAAAGAAATAATGAAGAAATGACGGCGACGGCAGCTGATTTCTTGCGGCTGAAACGGCAAACCGTGCCTTGGAGTGCGAAACAAGTAACAAGGTTTGGTACCTATGTCGATAGCCACCAGCCAGAAATCCCTATATACATCAATAAGGCTCGGTGATCTGAGACCCTTAATGGCGATCAGATTTAAGCTGGGAAAGGCAAAAGCAAATGTGGAGCGTGTTCAGAGATGATTTTAAACTTTGTTTTGCAATTGTTAAGGACATGTTTCAGCGGAGGTACGAAACCATCATTGGTCCTGATATATAAAACCACAAGAAAATATGGGGATTTTTATTCAACTATCTTCAAGTTTATACTGCCTGACCTAGGGGAAAATTCTCTCTGTCTGTGAGCTGTCTTTCCTTCAGTTCTATTCGTTCCCATACAGTTCCTTCGAAATGGTTAGATTTCTCACCGGGCTCGGTGCAGCTATTGTCCTCGCAAATGCTGCCTTGTCCCTTCCTATCGCTGAGCCTATCGCCGAGGCTTCGGTCGATGCTGTACCTGCTGGTGTCATTGCATTGAAGATATACAACAATCGAAATACAAACTCGCTCGGGAAGCGAGCAATATCTGATGTTTACGGTAGCTATACCATCAGTTACGGTGCAGGTACACCTGCACAGAACCAGGTAGCTGTTTTGGATACCGGTTCATCTGACTTGTGGATCAATGGTCCTAAATCCGGCCAGACCACTGTGTTTGACCAGAGCAAATCATCTACTTTCAGCAGCAACAACACTGATTTCAGTATTCAGTACGGTTCGGGCTCAGCAAGCGGTACTTGGGCGACCGATACATTGACTATTGGTGGAGCTACTCTCAAAGATCAGAGCTTTGGCCTTGTCAATGAAAAGTCTGCTGGCGAGGGTGTTTTCGGTTTAGGCTTTCTTGAAAATGAGTCTACGCACCCCAATCAGTATTCCAATGTACCCCAGAGCCTGTATAATCAGGGACTTATTAAGAAGAAGCTTTACTCCATGTATATTGACAGCTATTCTGCAGCTTCTGGCCGAATTCTCTTTGGCGGGGTTGACACATCCAAGTATAATGGCACTCTTTACACTTATCCTTTGGTTGAAGAAGGCCAATTTATTATTTCCGTCTCTGGAATACAAGTTGGAAATTCTGCTATAAACACCAACAACTTTCATAGCTTGCTGGATACCGGCACGACATTCTGCTATTTTCCTACTGCCGTGGCTGATGCCATTGCCAAGCAGTACAACGGTGCGTACGATAAGCAGACGGGCCTCTATTATGTTTCATCGAAACCGTCTGGCCTACCAGCTATGACTGTTAACCTGTCTGGTGTTGACTTCGTCATCCCTGCAGACGAGATGGTCATTGATTCATCCTTGGTGGTCGAAGGCGTGACACATGCTCCCTATGTCTTATCTATCATGCCTTCTGATGAAGCACCCTACATCTTTGGCGATACATTTTTGAGATCTGTGTATGCAGTGTTTGATCTTGATGAGAAAAGTGTTGCATTGGCACCTGCTACGTTTAACACTGGATCAACCAATATCGTCGCAGTATCCAATGTTATCCCCGGCGCGATTGACGCAGCTACCGGTGCTTCTTCACCTTCTGCAGTTGCTGAAGCGGCTGCTGTCCCCTCTTCCGCAGCTGCTAAGGAGGCTGCTGTCCCCTCTTCTGCAGCTGCTAAGGAGGCTGCTGTCCCTTCTTCTGCAGCTGCTAAGGAGGCTACTGTCCCCTCTTCCGTTGTTGCTGAGGCGGTTGCTATCTCCTCTTCTGCTTCTTTTTCTACTTCTCAAGCCACTACTTTTGCTGTGTCTGCTGTTTCTAGTGCAGCTCTCCCCGAAAGCTCTAGCAAGAAGGATAACGACTTACTTGCTTCTGCTTCTAAATCACTTGCTCTTGCTGTTAATCCCTCTGGAATTGGATTAGCCGTTGGCTCCGGCTTTGCCGTCAATGTTGCTCCTACTGGTGTTGCTGTCAGCGCCCAGGGCTCCAACGGCAATCAGGTTGGCGTAGATGTGTCTCCTCTATCTGGCGTAGGGGTGAGTGTGGGTGGTTCAGGATCTAACGCTAATGGTACTCCCGTAGCAGTCTCAGTATCAGCTGCGTCTGGAGTTGGTGTTAAAGTCGGAGGAACTGGCTCAACCGGCTCTACTGGTTCCACTGGTTCCACTGGTTCTACTAGCTCTACTGGTTCCACTGACTCTAGCGGTCTCGCTGGGCTGCTTGGTGGTCTCACAGGTTCAACAGGTTCAACAGGTTCTACTGGCTCTACTTCCTCCACTGGCTCTACTGGTGCTACAAGTGGAGCTGCCCAGGCTGCCACATCTGGTACAGCTGCTCAAGGTGATACCACTGAATCTGGATATACATCTGAAGACGAGACTCTCCCTGGTGTCCTCATGGGTGTGGTTAAGGCGTTTGCCCAATTGTTTAGCGGCACTTCTGGTGGATTGAGCAAGCGTGCCAGTACCGGAGCTATCTCTGCACCCACCGGGTCTGTCTCCGGCTCTACTGTCTCCAGTGGCAGCACTGGATCCACTGGTGCTGCGAGTGGAACTGCAGCTAAAGCAGCCACATCTGGTACAGCTGCTCAGGGTGATACCACTGAATCTGGATACACATCTGAAGATGAAACTCTCCCTGGTGTCCTCATGGGTGTAGTTAAGGCGTTTGTCCAATTGTTCAGCGGCACTTCTGGTGGATTGAGCAAGCGTGCCAGTACCGGAGCTATCTCTGCACCCACCGGATCTGTCTCTGGCTCTACTGGCACCGCTGGGTCTACTGGTACTACTAGTGCAACTGCCGCTAAAGCAGCCACTTCTGGTGCAGCTGCTCAGGGTGACACCACTGAATCTGGATATACTTCTGAAGACGAAACTCTTCCTGGCGTCCTCCTCGGAGTAGTCAAGGCATTTGCTCAATTGTTCACCCCACCTACCGGAGCATAAAAGTATCATCAATAACAACTAACTTAATCTCATCATGATACTAATCTATAATTTATACAATGATTTATTTGGATCAGACAGCTCAGAAATTGGGATGTTCGTGTTGAATGTATTACTCAATCTACTGGCGTTGCTTTAGGAAATATAAACAGGAATTTTAATTACTGTTAAAAAAATATAAGACCGCTAATAATAATCCTATACCATCAATAAAAGTTATGGATAGTTCGAGAATTGGTTGTTCGCTGTGTTGAAGTATGAAAGAGTGATTTTGGAGTGAAAAATCTTGGGATAATGTGACCCGCCGAAAAATCTCAGGGCAAATCTGATGAATTTGGTGAAATTTCGCCCGAATCTGCCAAATCTGGTCCGTACCAGTTCTAAGTTAGTCGTTTAAGTTGCGAATCGGAGCGATGATAAATCACTTGTTAAACCCGGTGAATCAATTTACACAGATACAGCAGCTCGGTATGCAAAATAAAACCCATATAGCTCTGCCAAAAAAATTGAAATCAACGAGTAAAACCCAAAACACTTGACCCTCAGAGCCAATCCTCTTCCCGAAGTTAAGGATCTAGTGTGTTGGTTAGTGTATCTCCGCTTGGCTGTTTTAGGTAAGTCCGACATATGTGGCAGGGAAGCAGCTCTTCACATATTTTTTTCCCTGTTCCATCAACGGCTATTCAAATACTATTTAAAGAACGACAACATTGTATAACGAGTAAGACAAATGATTTGAATGGCTTAAGAGCGTTAAAAACTTGTAGATATATACATGTTGTAGTTTTTCGGCAAGTGTTATGTGTGTAAGTTGGATGAGCTTGAATGTAGGGTGGATAAATGAAAAGCATAGTGATGATAATGGGCAGGTATCAGTTTACATAGGGAAGGTGTTTGAGCTCGGTGACAATATCCGGGCGTCAGTTTGTATAAAAGAAGGAAATTTGAGCACGGTGATAATTGAGTGGCAGTGTCTCTAATAGGCCCTATCTAGACTGTGGATTTAGCGGTTTTCTCACGAATCCCCTAAAGTGCGGTATTCAGAGCACCTGATAAAGACACAATTTCAACGACGGACAATTTCAACTACGGAGGAGATGGAGGATCTCGGTGTGCACTATGAGAGATACCCCTGGCCAAGCTACTATCGATGATTCGCACTGAACCTGGCAAATGCCGTGAAGAAAGCTGTACTGGTTCATAGTTTCCACCGCAGATCCATCGTGAGCCAACAGATGGACTCTGCTATGCTGAGGGCCCAGTTCGAGTCGGAGCAGCGGCTCTGGTCCAGCTAATATGACTTAGAAATGTCAATTGGTAACACACCATACGTAGCAACCAGCTAAGCTGAAGAACAGGCAACTCTGGGTCACTTGGTATGTATTCTGTAGCTCGCATTCGATCTGCAGCTCACCCGCATGAGACCAATATAAGGAACCAAACAGTGACGTTCTGACACGCCATGGATGCTCCTGCTAAAATATGTAGGCTGTACCTATTTGTAAGCTGCATTTGTAATACCAGTTTGATCGAGTGTGTCTAATGGGGTCAACATTGGTACCTGACAGACGAACCACTAGATCGGATTAATTCCGCGGGAGGTTTCCTTCGCTGCAAGATTTACTCCGAGCTCAGCCCGCTTCGGTGGAACGGGTTTTAACTGGAACTACAGGGGATTAGAGGAAAAAGATTCCTATATTCCAGATTCTTTCAGCCTCCAAATCAACCGATTTACCTGTCTCGTCACCAAAAACAACCCTCCTAAGCCTAGGTGTACGCCAAACGTAGTTTCTCCGTGTCTCCGTCGACCCGAACTCAACGCTCAACACAGGCACGGCTGAGCGCAGCTCGGGAGCCCCCCCAATGGCACCCCAGCAAAAGCAGATGATTGGGGATTGGGAAGCAACCCGGTTGGCAAGACAAGGACGCGGCCGAATATCGGTAGAAAATATGTAACCTACGTAATAGACGCGGAATTTATTTCTGGGGCCCCTATTGGCCACTAATATCGCATTCCGGCCCGTTTTGCGCCCCGTCGTTGTGGTTCCTTGGACTGCCCACCCTGTCGAACTCAACGTTGAGTAGTGCTGTTGGGTTTGCCCATACAGGTGATGAGAAAAGTAACCTTAAAACTGGAACGGAATCTTGATCTTCACCCTTCACCATCACACACTCACAAGCTGAT
This sequence comes from Zygoascus biomembranicola, assembly GCA_030556875.1. Classification (NCBI taxonomy): domain Eukaryota; kingdom Fungi; phylum Ascomycota; class Dipodascomycetes; order Dipodascales; family Trichomonascaceae; genus Zygoascus; species Zygoascus biomembranicola. The sequence goes on from JAKTUV010000003.1 coordinate 364,384, forward strand.
CTCTGAGGTACGTTTTTGTAACAGGCGAACTTGGAAATATTTTTGCTATTTAGCATATCTGCGTAAACAATTATCATATTTAGAGCGTAATTCCATCGGATCACCTGGTGTTCTCTGTCTGGCGCCGAACCCTCAAAACTGACCCATCAGCTTCGTAATAAAACTCTAGTCTAGTCTGTGATCTGTTTCTAGTGGTATAACAATGGCGGGGGTATGTATAAATCACCGTTTTCACTGTGCTTTTCGCTGAAAACTCGCCTCAATGGCTTTCTTCCCTATTTGGTCGGGCCACTCTGCTAACTCAACAGTTCGATACTGGAGTCGCTACTCCTCATAGCGCTGCTACTCTGCGTCCCATTGCTCTCACGCATGGATCCATCGAGAACACTCTGCTGGTTCCTACCTCTCTTTACCTGAACTTCAGCCAATTGCGCGATCAGTTCAAAACCTCCCTTCCTGCTCCCACTCCCGATGCCGCTGGCGACGACGAGCCTGCCTCGCCTACCGAGCTCCTGGCTGCTTTTCTCGGGTTCACTGCATCTCTTGTTCAGGAAGAGCCTGGTCCTTATGATGAAGTCCTTTCATTATCCCTCAATGAGTTCGAGGGAAGATACCTCCAAGGCAATAATGTCCACGCCGTTGCTGCTCGTCTCCAGCTCGATTCCGAGGAAGAGCTAGATGAAGCCCAACAAACTCCTCTCACAACTACAGGAAAGGCCAAAAAGGTCGTCCAGTGGTATTACGCTGCCAGACTGGCGGCAAATCGGCCCATCAAGGCCTACGAATCTGCTCTAATGCGTGCCGTTTCTGATAGCAGAGCCTCTGTGTACGCTGTATTCGGCGGCCAAGGCAATACTGAGGACTACTTTGAAGAACTCCGGGAAATTTACAATATTTATGGCGACATCATTGCTGATTATATCGAGCTTCTGACCAAGAAACTTCTTCAGCTCTCTCGAGAAAACCCCGATGCCCAGAAAATTTTCACCAAGGGCTTGGACGTTCTTACATGGCTCAGATCCCCGGAAAAGACCCCTGATACTGACTATTTGGTCACTGCTCCTGTCTCTGTACCGGTGATCGGTCTCATTCAGCTTGCTCATTTTGCACTCACAGCCAAGGTTCTAGGTCTCACTCCTGGTGGACTCAGGAAGTACATTAGCGGAACCACCGGTCATTCACAAGGTATTGTTACTGCCCTTGCAATTGCTTCTGCAGGTGACTGGGATGATTTCTATAAGAACTCATTGAAGACTATGTCTGTTTTCTTCTACATTGGTTTCCGTGTACAGCAGCAGTACCCCAAGACTTCATTGCCTCCTTCAATCCTCGAAGACTCAGTGGCCGAAAATGAAGGTACTCCTACCCCAATGTTGGCTGTGGTTGGTCTTCCCCGATCAGAAGTTGAGCGATATGTTGAACAAACCAATATTCATTTGCCAAAAGAGAAGCAGAATGTCATCTCACTGGTGAACTCTGCCAGATCCGTGGTAGTTTCTGGCCCCCCTCAGTCTCTTTATGGTCTTAATCTCACTCTGCGAAAGGTTAAGGCTGCCACCGGGCTGAATCAGGGCAGAGTTCCTCACTCCCAGAGAAAACTCAAGTTTTCCAACAAATTCCTGCCTATCTCTGTACCTTTCCATTCACATCATTTGAACGATGCTGCCAAACTCATTATTGAAGACTTGGAATCTGCAGGTGTTTCTTGGGATCCCAAGTCGTTGAGCATTCCGGTTGTTGATACGGCAAACGGTACCGATTTGAGAAAATATACATCAGGCTCCCTTGTGGCTCGAGCTGTAGAACTTGTAACTTCTCACATCGTTGATTGGGATCTTGCTGTCAACTTCCCCTGCTCTCATATTCTGGATTTCGGTCCAGGTGGTGTTTCTGGAATTGGCGCATTGACTCAGCGATCCAAAGAAGGCACCGGTGTCAGAGTCATTCTCGCTGGTACTTTTGACAATGGAGTTGGAACCGAGGATTTCGGCTTCAAACAGGAGATATTTGATCGAGATGAGTCTGCTGTCAAGTTTGCATTAGACTGGGTGAAGGAATTCTCTCCCAAGTTGGTCAAGACCTCATCGGGCCAGGTATTCGTTGATACCAAGTTTTCCCGAATGCTTGGTCGACCTCCTTTGATGGTCCCTGGAATGACTCCTACCACTGTACGACCCGAATTTGTGTCCGCTATTTTGTCTTCCGGTTATCATGTTGAACTTGCTGGAGGTGGCTACTTCATGCCTTCCATGTTGGTCAATGCTTTCAAGCAGATTGAGAAAAGTGTGCAGCCTGGCGTTGGTATCTCTTTGAACGTCTTATACGTGAACCCTGTCATGCTTCAGTGGTGTATTCCCCTTATTGAGAACTTGCGAAAGGACGGTTTCCCCATTGAAGGTTTGTGTATCGGAGCTGGTGTTCCTTCCGTGGAAGTTGCCAACGGGTATATCCGAGATCTTGGATTAAAGCATATCTCTTTCAAGCCCGGTTCTGTTGAGAGTATTTCTACCGCTGTTGCAATTGCTGCAGCCAATCCCACCTTCCCTGTTGTTATTCAATGGACTGGAGGACGAGGTGGTGGACATCATTCATTTGAAGATTTCCACGCTCCTCTGTTGCAGATGTATGCCAAAATTCGAAAGCAGCCTAACGCCATTCTTGTGGCCGGTTCTGGTTTCGGTGGTGTTGAAGACACCTATCCTTACCTTACGGGTGAATGGGCTTCTGAGTTCAACTATCCTCCTATGCCATTTGATGGTGTTCTATTCGGTTCTCGATGCATGGTTGCCAAAGAATCGTTTACTTCTCCAGCTGCCAAACAGGCAATTGTAGATGCACCTGGTGTCACCGATGATCTTTGGGAACATACCTACAAGAAGGCTGCTGGTGGAGTCATCACTGTTCTCTCCGAGATGGGTGAGCCTATCCACAAGCTTGCTACCAGAGGTGTTTTGTTTTGGCATGAGCTCGATAATATGATCTTTAACCTTCCTCGACCTAAGCGAGTAGCTGCTCTACTTGCAAAGAAGGATTATATCATCAAAAAACTTAATGCTGACTTTCAGAAGACCTGGTTTGGCCGGAAATTTTCTGGTGAGGTTGTTGATGTAGAGGATATGACCTACGCCGAGGTTGTTTCCCGGCTTATCGACTTGCAGTACGTCAAGAAAGAGAAACGATGGATTGACGTTACTTTGCGAAATTTTACTGGCGACTTTATCAGAAGAGTGGAGGAACGTTTCACAAGCGCCAACGACAAATTATCTCTTTTGCAGTCGTTCAGTCAGCTTGATGAGCCCTTTGACTTTTTGAAACTCTTGCTAGAGAGATATCCTGAGGCCGAAGAGCAGATTATTAATGCTCAAGATAAGGATTATTTCCTTATTCTCTGTCGACGACCTACTCAGAAGCCTGTTCCATTTGTTCCTGTGTTGGACGAGAATTTTGAATTTTACTTCAAGAAGGATTCACTGTGGCAGTGTGAAGATCTCGCTGCCGTTGTTGATGAAGATGTTGGACGAATCTGTATTTTGCAAGGTCCCGTATCCGCACAGTACTCGACTGAGAAAGACGTCCCCATCAAGGAGATTTTGGATAATATCCACAATGGCCATATTTCCAAATTGATCAAAGATACCTACGGAGGTGATGAGACTAAGATTCCTGTCATCGAGTCATTTGGCGGCCGAAAGCCGTATTCTGTTCTTGACTTGGAGGAAAAGATCGCTGGTGTCGGTTCGTATGTCACTGTCATTAGACCTTCTCAGGACTCTGTTTACTATAAGATAGACTCTAAGGCCACCAAAAAGGCTCTGCCTTCTACTGATGACTGGATTAATCTCATTGCAGGTGAAAAATACACTTGGAGAAATGCCTTGCTGTCTACCAACATCATTGTTCAGGGCACCGAGCATCAGATCAATCCTCTGAAGAACGTTCTCGCTCCTACTCCTGGAATTAAAGTAGAGATCGAATATCCCGATATTGCTGAGAAAACTCGAATCAACGTGTTTGAGCCAATTAACGGCAAACTTACCAATGTTGTTCAGATTTTTAAGGCTGGAAAGGATCTGATTAAGGTGCTGTTGATCGATGAACGAAACTTTGACAAGAAACCCGTCGCTTTGGAGCTACAGTATAAGTACCTTCCGGAGTTGGGTTTTGCTCCTATCCAAGAAGTAATGTCCGATCGAAACGAAAGAATCAAAAAGTTCTACTGGGCAGCTTGGTTTGGTACTGACTCTAAGCCCGAACTCGATTTCGATGTTACTAAACCCTGGAATGGAGATGAAATTGTTGTTGAAGGTCAAGCTATTAGTGATTTCGTTCAGACGGTTGGCAACAATGGTGAGGCCTTTGTCGAGAGATCCGGAAAGGTTACGTATGCTCCTATGGACTTTGCAATTGTTACTGGATGGAAGGCTATTATTATGGCTATTTTCCCCAGTTCCATCAACGGAGATATTTTGAGATTGGTACACTTGCAGAATGGTTTCAAGATGTTCCCTGGAGCTGATAATTTGAAGAAGGGAGACACTGTCGTTACTACTGCCTCTCTGAAATCTGTTGTCATTCAGGCTGCTGGCAAGGTTGTTGAAGTTTCTGGCATACTTAAGAACAAGAAGACTAATCAACCAATTATGGAGGTTACTTCTCAATTTTTGTATAGAGGCAAATTCACTGACTACGAGACGACCTTCCAGCGACGAGAGGAGACCCCAGTTGAGCTCAATCTCAAGACTCCCAAAGATGTGGCAGTTCTGAAGTCCAAAGAGTGGTTCCATCTTGAGGATGATTCCATTGATTTGCTGGGACAGTCTATTGTTTTCAGACTCAACTCAATCATAAAGTATAAGAACGAGAAGGTTTTCAGTAGTGTTGAGACTACTGGACAGGTTATGATGGAACTGCCCTCAAACGAGAGCATTCAGATTGCCAGTATCGAGTACCTTGCTGGTACATCTTTTGGCAATCCTGTCACCGATTATCTTGAGCGGTATGGTAAGACGGTGGAGCAGCCTGTCCAATTTGAGAGACCGATCCCTTTGAATTCGGGCATTAATCTCACTACCCGTGCACCCACCAGTAACGAACCTTATGCGAATGTTTCCGGTGATTATAACCCTATTCATGTTTCTCGAGTATTTGCTGAATATGTCAAGCTTCCTGGTACCATCACCCATGGAATGTTCTCATCCGCTTCTGTCAGATCACTTGTCGAAACTTGGGCTGCTGAGAACAAGATCACCAGAGTCAGAGCTTTCCATTGCTCTTTTGTTGGCATGGTTTTACCTAATGATGATATCGAGACTAAGCTAGAACATGTTGGCATGATTAATGGTCGAAAGATTATTAAGGTTGTGTCGATTAAGAAAGAAACCCAGGAAACCGTTCTTATTGGTGAAGCTGAGGTTGATCAACCTGATACCTCTTATGTTTTCACAGGTCAAGGCTCCCAAGAACAAGGGATGGGCATGGATCTGTACGAATCCAGCGAGGTGGCTCGAGCTGTCTGGGACCGTGCGGACAGCCATTTCTTGGCAAGTTACGGCTTTTCTATTATTGATATCGTCAAAAACAACCCCAAGGAATTTACTGTCCACTTTGGTGGTGCCCAGGGTGCTGCTATTCGAGAGAATTATATGGCCATGATGTTCGAAACTATCGACGAGAAGGATGGTTCTATCAAGAGTGAAAAGATCTTCAAGGATATCACTGATGATAGCGATTTCTATACGTTCAAGAGCGACACTGGTCTACTTTCTGCCACGCAGTTTACTCAGCCAGCCCTGACCCTGATGGAGAAGGCGTCGTTTGAAGACATGAAATCTAAAGGATTGATCGATGAAGGCTCATCATTTGCAGGTCATTCGTTGGGTGAATATTCTGCATTAGCATCTCTTGCCGAGGTTATGCCCGTTGAAAACCTGGTTGATGTCGTCTTCTATCGAGGTATGACAATGCAAGTTGCTGTCCCTCGAGACTCCGAGGGCCGATCAAATTACGGTATGGTTGCTGTCAATCCTTCGCGAGTTTCCAAAACATTCAACGATGCTGCTCTGCGATTTGTGGTTGAACATGTGTCTGCACAAACCAAGTGGCTTTTGGAGATTGTCAACTTTAACGTTGAAAACCAGCAGTATGTTGCTGCCGGAGATTTGCGAGGATTGGATACTTTGACCAATGTCTTGAATGTCGTTAAGGTACAGAATATCTCTATTGACAAATTGCTTGAGACCATGCCTATTGAGAAGGTCAAGGAACACCTGTCTGAGATTGTTGTGGAAGTCGCAGCTCGAAGCCAGGCTAAACCTCAGCCAATTGATTTGGAACGAGGCTATGCATGCATCCCCTTGAAGGGAATCAGTGTGCCATTCCATTCTTCCTATTTGCGAAGCGGTGTCAAGCCTTTCAAGAACTTCTTGGTTAAGAAGATTCCTAAGAATGCCGTCAAGCCGGCCAGTTTGGTAGGAAAGTACATCCCCAATTTGACCGCCAAGCCATTTGAGATCACCAAAGAGTACTTTGAGGAGGTGTATACACTCACAGGCAGCGAGAAAATCAAAGCCATTCTGGATAACTGGGAAGCCTATGAGAAGGCATAAGAAGCGTGTCTTGTGAATTATAAATGATTAACATATGATAAATAGATAAATTAATGGTTTTGTAAGATATTTTCTGATTCAGGAGGTGGAGTCGTAGATGTACATTTGTCGGTGTGCGTATCAGAGTCAGTGACTGAAGGCTGTAGAGGGGACTGAATAGCCATACTGCTCAGAGCAGGACCATAACGTTCATTTGCGGAAAGTTTGTCAGGAATAACGTACTCCGACCAGGATCTGGATTTGATTGCCTCGATTAGAGCAGTTTGTCGTTTTGCATCTTCGCGGTAAATTTTGTCTTCGTAAGAGTAAATCGGATTACCTATGATGGAGATGGATGGGTGATCCTCAGCTAGCCTTATGAGACTATCAATAACTGGTAGAGGGGCATGAGGTAGATAAAAGAGAGTTCCACCTGCCTTGGAGGTGTCGATCTCCTGGTTAGGGTGTTTTATGCCCAGTTCTTGGAGAAGCTGCCGATCTTGATCTGAGCATACTGGATCATAGACATAGACATCATTGAGATCAACATCATAGTTTTCTGCCAAAAGAAGAAGAAATGCAGTTTGATAACGAGGATAGCCTACAGATGTATCAGTGGAAGTGGGACTTCCCAATGCCAGACAGTGGATTTTGCTAGGTTGGAGTTTTGGTATGTGGTCCACTACAGCCTTGAATGTTTTTGACGAAGATAGCTCTTCCTTCATGCTAAGGATTTCTTTCACGAAATCCAAGGTGGTCTTTTCCCTGGCAATATATTTATTATTGCGCCGTCGGGATTTTTTGGCGGGGATAAATCCGTCAACTCCCTCGCTCATGGCTCTGTTGGCTCTCGGAGACTCTGTTTAGTGATAATTTTCAGTTGCATAATGGATACAACAGCGTGGGGAGAAGAGAAGAAGATTTCAATCAACCAGAACTAGATAGTGATTTATACCAGAAAGTTCACAATTTTTAGCTAGAAATACCCATAGGTCTGCAAAGGTTAAATTACTAAGGCACCATTTGTAACATCCAGCACATTCTGTACCGCTCCTGCGCCGATGCCATTGTATGGAGCCCAGCCAGGCTGACCTGATCTGGACTCGGACGGCAGATCGACAGAGTGCAGGCACGATCAAGAAGTTCTTCTCCAATAGCGTACCGCAGGTATTTGCTAGCCACACTGAAATCCTAAGGTATGGATAAAACTGCCTATCAGCTTACTACCGATATACAGCAGTGCTGTACCAACATGTATGCCGAGGCTGTACCGCGCTGCACCTAATCTACCAAGTAAGCATATGAGACAGCAGCCCGAGCCTAAAAACCGTCTACAACAATGGATCCAAATAATTAGTAAAATACGTATTTCTGCCGATTTCTGAAAGCCCTGAACCTCGCCGGGATTATAGAATTCCATCTTTGCACTACTTTTCCCCTTCGCTCACTGCTCCGATCTCTTATCACATTTCATGCTGAGACCCGACCTGGGGTAGCGGAGCAGCCATCGAGCATCAGTACCGGTAAAGCAGTCGATATTCCAACAACAATGCGTCTAAAACCGTACAGAAATAGAAGCCGACGAAATTAATTCCCCTTCATTAACCCCCCCCTTATCAGATACCGATGTTTCCGTTGTACTCGGCCGGTACCGCGGGTCGTCGGCCTTGGCCCGCTTACTCAGCACTTATCTCACGCACCCCGACAGCTCCTCCTAAAATTTTTGTCCTCAAACCCCCCACCTTCAGCAGCACCATGCGAAAGTCTCATGTATTTGTCGGCTCGTCGCATCCCGAGCTTGGCCAATTGATTTGCACTCGGCTGGGCGTCGAGCCTGCGCCGTGCACCCTGCGCAAATTCTCCAACGGCGAAACTTCTATTGAGATTGGCGTATCGGTGCGAGACGAGGACGTCTATGTCGTCCAGTCGTCGTCAGATTCCGTGAATGACCACATTATGGAGCTTTTGATCCTGGTTTCTGGCTGCAGAGGTGGCTCGGCCAACAAGATCACTGCGGTTATCCCCATGTTTCCATACTCCAAGCAGAGCAAAATGAAGAAACACCGAGGAGCCATAACCGCCAAGATGCTGGCCAATTTACTTATCATGGCCGGCGCTGACCACGTTATCACCATGGATCTGCATGCAACCCAGATGCAGGGCTTCTTCACCAAACCGGTGGATAATCTCATTGCTATTCCTACGCTGGCTCGCTGGATCAAGCACAATGTTCCCGATTACCTCAATTCGGCAGTTATTGTCTCCAAAAACCCCGGAGGAACTAAACGGGTCACTGCTCTGGCCGACGCTCTCAAGGTGGACTTTGCAATGATCCATACCGACCGAAGAAGAACAAAGGATAAACCGTTGTCTCGGATATTATCCAACCGGAATTTGTCTCGTTTGAGCAGCTACACCCAGGAGTCTCCCCAGAAGAAGACCCACCTCAATAAATTCCTGCATGCCCACGACGATTCGGGATCTGTCGCTAATTCCTCGTCTGATGAAGATGAAGATGCCTCTGTTAACACTCATAGCATACAAGTGGCTCGAGTGATTGACGGTCACGTGGTGGACGACGACTACCAGTCTCCAGAGAACTCTGCAGCCGAAGAGGAATCAGAAGACTCGGGCGATCATGATGCTTCTAACGATCTTTCTGCTTCTATATATTCCAACAATGGTAAGGATCTCCAGCACGCTCTTGGTGGATCTGTTGCTGCGCAAGATTCAGACGACGAAGAAATCTCCCCCAAAACAGAGCAACTTATTGCTTTAGTAGGAGATGTACGAGATCGAATTGCCATTCTTCTGGATGACATGATTGACAGACCTTCCTCTTTTATCGCTGCAGCTGAACACTGTGCGAAGAACTGCGGTGCGAAATCTGTCTATATTGTAGCTACTCATGGTGTCTTCTCCAACGGCTCGTTAGACAAGCTCACCGCCTGCAAGTATATCGACCATATTGTGGTAACAAATACTTATCCTATCTCTGGAAAGTCTCCCAAACTCACAGTTATTGATATTTCACCTATCTTTGCTGAATGCATTCGAAGAAACCACAATGGTGAGAGTATATCGGCTCTATTTGAACAACTTATCATGTTATAGGTCAAATAAGCTATTCATTTACACCTTCACATATATATATATATATATTCAATCATCTACATAGCAATAGAACGTAGACATTTATCTGTCTATTGGGATTTACGCCGCAGAAGTATCTCCAGAAATTTCGTCCCCACTATTCTTTTCATCGTCATTGCTGATGTTAACAGGAATGAATTTCTTCGGCATATTCACCCTCCTGAATCTAGTTCTCAGCTTTGACATAACAATCTCCGAGTCTAAATGTCTGGTGAGACCCTGCCGAGGAATACAAGATATACAGTGTTTGCTGTCCAACTGAACATCAAGAGGAGATTGAGAGTTGCAGCCAGGAGATATAGTAATACGAATGGAAAATGACTTCTCATTAGTCTCTGTATCTTCAGATTGGTATAGCTCAAATTGAATCTGCGTCAAATAGTCAAGTTCAGGGAGCATGTTTCTTGTAATTCTCGTAGGAATCCCACTTTCGAATAACACATTGAGCAGTGTATAGATATGTGACTCCTTTGTGAAGTAGAACACAGAGCCGCCAGCCTCACTATCTTTCATTCTCTCAATATCACTAAAGATTTGCTTTACCAACGGCATGGACGTCAACAAGCCAATGTCAAGCTTCTCCTGGTCTTCAATGCCATATTCTTGAGGGCAAATGAAATCAAACAAGATTTTTGATAGCCGATAAAGCTCCCGCAGTGCATAATACTCTGTACTATCAAACGGACCAGATTTTCCGCCAGCATCATTGAGAGGAGGGGACGAGGATGCAGAAGATGACGAAGCTCCAGAACTGGGTCGATTGTTATTGGAAAAAATTCCAAGATTAGCCTTAAGAGACGGAATATCGTTAACCGGAGGTGCCATACCAGCTATACTAGAATCGGCTTTGAAGACCTGCTCAAGGAATTGACGATTGTGCAAGCCGTCATATTTCATAGTATCGTACAGCTCAGAAATCTTGGCAGGGTCCACCTTGTCCACAGATACAAATTCAGCAAATAATTTATCCCATCTCTCTTTGAACAGAAGTGGTTCTTCGTGGCAGCACCATCGCTGCTGAAACTCATTAAAGTTACGATTGTCAAAGCTGAAGTCCATCAACTTCTTATGATATCTCATCAGATCGACTACTCGTGACAATACAATAAATGGCTCTGGGAACTTGGTTGGCCAAGTGAACTGAGGAGGAGGCTCAATGCCTTGCCTCAAAAGGGGCTTCAGCTTCTTTTTAACTTTATCCATGAGATCTTTTGCAGCGTTGCTGTCATCGAGAAGATGTTTCTCGACGCATATAGAACCTTGAGGAAGTTCGTCAACATCCATAAAGGCTTGCGCAAATAGTCTAGCTGAAGCAATAACACGCCGTTCGGAGGATGAATAGATCTCAACATCATCCAGTACATCTTTGTTGAGCAATTTCAAGTCCTTTCTCATCTGTTCGCCAAGATCAAGTGCTTGATATCTGGCAGAGTGGGTTGGCTCACCACCCCATTTAATGATAAGCTGAACTTTCTCCACAATAGCACTATCCTCATCAGCTGGTGTAACAGATCCTGAACCAGCCACAGAGGAACCTCGGCTATTTTGAGACTTATCGGCCTTTCGTAATACAGGCTTGATCTGTACTTTAGTTCCAGGAAGATCAACCTTTTTCTCCAGTGCCAGCTTGAGCTGCTTGAGCTTGGTGACATCCTCAGCCTGTTGCTCAAGTGCCTGATCTGTAACCTGGAGAACTTGCCTCAGATGGTCTTTATCTCGGATGATAACCTCAATCTTGTGCCCCTGTAATAAATTGATGAACAATGGGGACTTGAACGAATATTTGAATTTCTGCTTGGGTGTTCGATCTGCATGACGAATGACAGAGACTATGCCTTTGAGAACCCACTTTTGCCCACGGGTTTCAGAGCTGCCAACTTCAGGTGTTCCGTCACCCACAAGAGGAGACTTCACATGCCTTTCGGCCTTGGCCCGAATAAACATTTCTTTCAGTATTCGAGCAGCAGCATCGTAGTATTCAATATTATCCTTCACAAAAGAGAAGCCATTGACATCGATCACATAACTTTTGCCGTGTACTCTCAATAAATCAAAACCACAGATGGACTGCTCGAATTTAGTGCAAATAGAAGAAGCCATCTTTTGTTCTACTTCAGATAACTTGGTGATGAATCTCAATTCTTTGCCATATGTGTTCCTGCGCACTATGCCATCCACAACAGGACTCTTTCTGGTCTCAGCATGACAAAAGTCCTTTCCAACGGTATAAGCCTTGACGTCTTCAAAATTATCAGTATCCATAAACTGCTCGTAGACATAAGAGCCTTTTGTTCTGGGGGTTGAAAGCTCGGGATCAAAATCGCTGCTCTTATTTCCAATCTTTCTGAACAAACGTCGGCCTCCACCGCCTGCTTTGGAATGGTAATAAATGAAAATATTGTGATCTTCTCCGTCAACCGGCTTTTCTACAAACGGTTTGACCAGAGTTCGGCCATCTTCCAGCTTCAAAGTGTCCTCATCAACCATCTCGATCTTCGCTTCAGGTTCGTGCTTCAATATCACACCATGTCCAGCAAGCTTATCTCTGATGATCTGATCAACCTTGGGGCCACCATCTCGAGAAGCAATCAAACGCTTAGGTGTAGGCACTTTACATGCATCTAAAAGCATCAACACCAGTCGTCGATCCCACAGAATCTTCTGCATGTGCAGATCATTGACGAGAAATGGCTTTCTGAGCTCGGCATACTGAATGGCCTTTTGCAATGGGAATCCCGAAGAGAAGAAGCAGATCAAAAAGTCACAGGTCGGCCAGTTTTCCACACTTTCATCTAAAATGACTTTATCGCCAAAAATAATCGTCTCGAATTCCCCATGCTCAATCAGCTTGTTCAAAATCGACCGACAAGGCTTTGATCTGGCCTTGGAGTCCATCGCACATACTCCGATAGTGCCAATTATGGGCTTGATCGGTCTGACAGGGGCTCCAAATAGTGCACTGGTAGCCTCAGCCCGTCCAGAACTGGTGCTCGGGGACCTTCTAGACGTCTTGTTCATACCCGCCCGATAGTTTTCAACCTCATCGAGGCGCAGGTCATAAAGCTCCTTCTGCTTCATTCCAGTGATCTTCTCGAGATCCAGCTCAATCGAGGATCGGCCTCGGTCCTTGTCATTGCTGGTTTGCAGTTCTTCCTTTTTATCCATCTGGTGATAATTCAAAAGGTAAGTTCTCGGGATGGCTGCTGAATTCAGGTGTGCGTGTGGGCTGCGATGCTCCTGATTGGGGGTGCGGCTTGTGGATTTGATTCGACTTCGGTTTTGCTATGGCAGTTTTTTGTAGCTGACTAATGCTGCGGAAGTGGGACCACCACCCTTAGCTGGAATTTATTTAAAATTTTGGAAATAAATTTATCGAACAATAAACCAATGCCCGAAGCTGTGAAAAAGAGAAGAGTCTCCGAGAAGACGGTTTCTCCGAGTAGGATATTTAGTCCTTTCAGGGTGAGTATAAGCAAAATGATTGATAATCAACATTGATTTAAAAGGTTTTCTGCATTAGATGGAGCCGATCTAACTGATTTGCAGACTATTGGCCTGGTTACTGATGAGACCCCGTTCGCTGTAACCAATCTCGGACAGACATTTCTGCTGACTACAGCTGTAGAAAAAGCGTTCAATATCTACGATGCTGCTACTCTGCAGCTGCTATTTGTTAGTTCTCCAATGGCACCGTCTAAGATCACCTGTCTTCATTCTCATTTTCACCATGTTTTTGCAGGATGGGATCACAGCGTTGGAATCTACAAGCGAGGAAAGTTGCAACTGGTGATTGATATAGAGAATGTCAAGCAAGATGAAGGCTCTGTGAATAATATTCTGCTGTTCGGTGAATACCTGTGTGTTTCTACTGATAGCTCTGTCTACACTTTCAAAATCAACCTGAAGCAGATGACCTACGAAGCGTACACTTCATATACACTTCCATCTGTGCTTGGATCTGTCAAACAACTGGTACATCTGCCAACATATCTTAACAAAATTGTTATCGTATCAAACAGCTCTCTGCTGGTTTATAATATCAGATCTGGCAAGCTGTTGTTCACCACTGATGTGTTTGGAGACGAACAAATTGCATGCGTTGAAGCTGCACCTGTTCTGGATACCGTCTGTGTGGCTACTACTGCTGGTGAGGTATATCTGTACAATATCAAGAAGGACGAGAATTATTTTTCTCTGAGTACTGGTGAACGAGTAACCAGTGTGTCGTTCCGAACTGACGGCTGCTCTCATCTTGCTGTTGGTACTTTCGAAGGTGATATTTTCTTCTACGACTTAAACAGTCGGCGGCGAGTTCACAGTGTTCGAGGAGTGCACGGTAGCTCTGTTTCAGGTGTTTCACGCGTCCATTATTTGAATGGTCAGAGCATTGTTGTTTCCAACGGTGCTGATAATCTTCTCAATGAAATGGTCTTCGATCCTGCCATTTCCAGCAATAAGACTATCACTTCACCACCCAGATTCCTAAGATCTAGAGGCGGCCATTCTCTTCCACCCAGCGTGCTGGAGTTCACTGACGAAGAATCTCATTTCATCTTATCCGGCTCTCAAGACCAATCTCTGTGGAGCTTTTCACTTCGAAAAGATAGCCAATCTCGTCAATTTTCCCAGAGAACTACCAACAATCACAAAAAGAGCTCCTTGTCTGAGAAGTTTCCTGAGATCACCGCCCTTGCATACCAGGCCGACAAACAGAATAGATGGGACAATATTGTAACTGCCCACAAGAATCTTACATATGCTCGATCATGGAGTGGAAAGAGAGGAATTGTAGGAAAACACACCTTGCCGACTATTGATGGCGGACTGGTAAAGAGTATTGCTATCTCAACATGTGGTAACTTCGCTGCTATTGGCTCATCTTCGGGTGGTATTGCGGTGTATAACCTCCAATCAGGTCAAAATAGGAGGAAGGTCCCAGCTGCTCATTCTAAGGCAGTAACTGGTGTCACTATTGATCCTTTAAATACTGTGATCATTTCGTCCGCTCTAGACGGAAAGGTGAGGTTCCATAATTTTCAGACTGGTAAACTCGAACAGACTGTAGATCTGCCTACTTCTGTCACCCAGATGCGCCTTCATCCTAGATCTGGCTTGCTCGCACTCAATCTAGATGATCTTAGTATTGCTGTATTGGATATTGCTACTAGAAAGATTGTTCGTGTACTTGTTGGCCATACCAATCGAATAACAAGTTTCGACTTTACTCCTGACGGGCGGTGGATCATTTCTGCGTCACTTGATAGAACAATTAGAACATGGGATCTTCCAGCAGGTGGCTGTATTGATGCTGTCAAGGTCGAAAAAGTAGTTACTTGTCTCAGAATAAGTCCTAACGGTGAGTGGATTGCTACTTCTCATGTCCATGGTGTCGGCATTCAGCTGTGGACTCAGAAGGCTCAGTTCAGTAAGATGCTCTCTTTACGACTTATTTCAGATGAAGAGATCAAAACTATTGAAACCCCCAACGCTGCTGGTCAAGGCGGTTCAAACCTTTTGGATGGCGCTCTGGATAGAGATGTTGAAGCTCTTATCGAAGGTACTGGGCTTCCTGAAGAACAAATCGAACAGCTAGACGAAAAACTGATATCTCTCAGCTTGCTGCCAAGAAGCAAGTTTAACACTCTTGTGAATTTGGAAGCCATCAAGGAGCGAAACAAACCAAGAGAAGGCCCTAAGGCCCCTACCAAGATTCCATTCTTCCTATCCAACACTGCGGAGAATGAAGATGAAAAAGAAATCGAACAGCTCCAGGAACTTAATCCGAACAAAAAGAGCAATGCTACTTCTCAGTCGAAATTCACCCGGTTACTAAGAGAAAATGACTATCCCAGTCTCATAGAGCACCTAAAGTCTCTTTCGCCAGCCATGACTGACATTGAAATCCGTGCTCTAGAGACTCTTCCGCCTTATTCCGAGCTTATTGCTTTCATCAATGCACTGACGTATCAGTTGACATTGAAGAGGGACTATGAGTTTGTCCAGGCCTGGATGTCGATGCTTCTTAGAGTTCATGGCGATGTCATTGCTGCCACTGACGAAAACACCAATGGTGGTTCCGACCTAATTGACTGCATTACTGACTGGGAAAATGAAGAGAAGCTCGAGGCTGCTCGTCTGGACAAAATTGTGCGATACTGCACTGGAGTATTGCAGTATCTGAGGACTGCGTAGAGATGCTATAGAAATCATGTCTTATTATAGAATTCATTAATGCTAGCCTAAGCCTTGTGCGGAATAGTTCCTGCTCGTACTTGTTTACTTGCTTTCTCTTCTCTATCCAGCTTCTCTTTATACATTTTAGAACAGCCATAATGCACTACTGCACCATCAGGAAACACTGATATTACACTTTGTCCCAAACGTTTCAAACAGTACTTGCAAGTCTTGTATTGCGTAATAGTTGTGAACTTTTGTCCTAACTGTAGAAGCTGCTGCTCCGTTCTTACAAGGTCAACTTTGAGCAGAGCCGAGTCCAGTAGATCATTATTGAGAGTGCTAGTAAGTAGCCTCATATGGCTCTGCAGGAATCGTTCAATATCCTGAATTGTTGTTGACTCCGGTAATGATGAGATAACATTTAATGCTGACATTCTCGATCCTTGAGATGCGAGTAGATCTAAAATGCTCATATTGGCTTCTTCCTGCTTTCCCTTTAAATATAACGACAATAAGATATGCAGGGCATTCTTTCCAGCCTCTGGCTCCTTGTCATACAGAGCACTGCAATACTGCCGAGCTTTCTCGGGGTTCTCCAACTTGTACGTGTACAGTTCCAATGCTTGCTGGTGCTCTCCTTTCTTCCCCAACATGATTGCTTCCGCCTCAATGAGAACCGCTGACTTTTCTATCTTACTTCTCAGCTCATGAATAATCCTATCAGGCCGATAGTAAGATGGCTCAGTTGAGAGAAACGATAATAGCTTGTCGCCATAGTCATCAACGTTTCTTATATATAAGATTGCCAGGTTGTTATGGAATGATGAAGTGTCATCATTTAGGTCATAAATAACATATTCCAGATATTTTATCGCCAGATCTTTCCAGCTAGGATCTGAGGATATATATTTCAAAACCTTTTGCCGATTTAAACCTAGAGATTCAGTAGTGTCCTCAAGGAATAATTCAGAGCCATATTTCAGACAGTCCTCCTTCAATGGCCAATCAGCATACTCAAGAATAGTATCAAGATAATCATCACCAAGCTTCTGAAGATATTTGACAGTCGGCTCAGGGCCTTCTAATAGAGCGTCGCCGTCTTCAGAAAGCTTTTTTAGCAAATCTAGAGCTTCTCTATGCATACCCTTGCCATAATAAAAATCGATCAGCTCTTGCCATTTTTTGTTTTCACTGAGCACTCTGGTAACGATAGCAGGATCACAATGATTATGAACTCTAACAAGTGGTCCAACCAATGCTGGAGTCACAAGCATGTAACAGCGGAAGAGACAGGTATCTACTGTAGTTGCAGCATCATCCAAATTTCCGTATATCTCTTCGGAAAGTTCGTAGCCCTGATATTGAACTTTTTCGTGCGAAAGAAGGAGTTTCGATATCTTTCTGCGAGTTTGAGCAAGAAATGGTAGGAGAAGACGTAGCGACTTTTTAAACTCCTCTGCTGTTTGCTCCGGTAGTTTATCCTGGCCGGAAGCCTCCAAAGCTTCTGGTTGATCAGGTGTATCATCAGCATCAGAAGAAATTAGGGCAGGAAATAAACCTATTACAATCTCTGGAGGAGCAGAAATATCCGAAAATAAAAGCATGCTCTGTTCATAATCCTTTTCTTGAAATAGCTGTGTTGCTCTTTTGATTTGTAAATTTCGCAGCAATTCCTGTTTATTCTCAACGAGCACCGGCTCGATCTGAGAAAGCATAGAAACGGCTTCAACATAATTCCCCTCTTCGGTCAATTTATCTATCTGAGATAAAAAGGGAGTGGGTAGTAGCCGCCACACTTCAGTATTGTTAGCAACATAGAAAGCCTTACCAAACGTGATAATAGATATGCTAGGCAGCTCAATGGACTGCAGAAGATACAAGGTATCAGGGTCACGCACTTCAATGCCAGTCTTAGTAACACAAATAAAATAAGGGTAGGAGAATCCGATCGCCCTTGGAGGAGACGAGAACTTGACGGGAGCGACCTGCTTGTCGACCAGAAGCTGGCCAGAGGAGTCTATAAACTGGCATTTCAGCTCATGGACAAGGATATTAGACGACTCATTTAGCACGGAAGAGAGAAGATCTGGAGCACGACTGGCGAAGCTGAAGTAGGAAGATGCAGATGAAGAGTATGCTTCGTCGTGGGAGGGGTTATGTGAGCCAGGAATGACGGTGGAAGAAATGGTTGATTCCGGGATATTGGCAACAATGTACTCGGAATGAAGCCCACAGATAATATGGTTGCCATCGCGTGTAATTGTCAGAGACTTGGCGGTATCTGGTAGAGTGATTTCTCGGTATTCAACGAATTCGCTATCTCTCCACTCATAGCAGGCCAGTCGGCGTTTGCAGCTCACAACCATACGGGAAACAAAAACACTTGCCCCTGAGTCAAGCTGCTGAGCCGATTCATATGTAGCCAATGTAACTGCACCTTTTGTTTTCTGGAGCACCTCGGCCAGCGAAAAGGTGTCGAGATCCAGCACGGAAACTATACCATCGGACAGAATGACACATATTCCAGCATCTCGAATAGCAGCAATTCGATCTATAGAGCGGCGAGAAACGTTCTCGTATGTAGCAACCAGCTTAGACTTTTGGGTGGCCGATGTAGGATCGTCTATCGAGTAGATCTGGAGGTTGCCATTGGACAATCCCAAAATCAGTTTATCCCCATGCGCATAAATACTCTGAATGGTGAATTTATCACCCGGTAATTTGACCACAGCCAGGTCCTGGAAACAGGCAATGTTCGTTGGAGGCCCTTCCTCCGTCATGGTTGGTGGTAGAAAGGAAGAAGCGTTAGCGCTGGCTGGGGAAGTGAGGCTGTTACCGGTTTGTCCATCCGTCCATCATGAAGGAAATTGGAGCTGGAACTCTGGTGAAAGAGTCGGGGATTGGGCAAACTACGCGAGAAGAAGTGGCTAGTAGGTGTAAAACAGTACATTAGATATTTGGGTAGTGGTAGAAAGAAATCAAGCCTAACTGTTAAAGGTGTTGCTGTAGCCCGGTTCACTGCACAACTGGCACGGGCCCCGGAGGCCATTAGCCGGCCAGTTGAGAAGAAGATGCGCGAGGTTCATGCTAATAAACGTCTGATTGATACGCAGAGAGAGAAGTTCAAAGAGCGGATCAAGGAGTTGGAAAAAAAGGGCAACACAATGGAACAATTGACGGTTGGAGCTGACAATCGAGTGAAAGAGACTGGAGATGTCCAGCATTGGGCGGAAATGATCGAATCTCAGCTGAGAACTGTAGAAGATGTGATAAAACAAGTGAAGAATAGAGCTGATTAGGTAGAACGAGATCAACGGGGTACAGTTTTGTGCTTTTAGCTACGAGGTTTAAACAGTTTTGAACATGTAGGGATAGTACGATTACATCTCAGCTCTATCACAGCTTTGATGGGTGGTAGATTATTGACCACCATGTATTTATCTCATTTAATAACACAATCTGGTATTGTTGGTGCCGTTAGATTTGTCTATCGAGTACGAATACTATCTAGTATATTAATAATATTTTAGTACGTTACATGCAGTATAATAGGCAATCAATAAATGCAGAAGTGCGAGAGGATTTGATTGAATCTTCACCAGCTTATCGGCGCAGCAGACAGGGGAGAATCACCACGACAAACAGGCCAAACCCAAACAACCGACTGTATAATACTATCAGAATACAATCAGAAATGATAATAATGATGCTAGTAACAGTAGCAGTTTTGATTTTCATTTATCCTGAGCTACAACTGGCGGCGAATAGGGGGAGTGAAATTCGTGGCATCCAATATGCATATAAATCTGTTGGATGAATAAATATTCATTCATTCAGGGACGTTTGGCCGTTCATGAAGTGGGCCAAGTTCCATCAGCTACCCAGCCAGCCTTGATAATGCGAATGGCGTCTGCCAGGTTCATGGGATCTCTCAGAGGCCTGGTCTGCTTGACCAGAGCCTCGTAGATATTGGGGTACAACTCTTCTGGAACAGAAGCGATTATGCTGGGTTTGGGGTTGGATGCATAGGAGCCTCGAGTCCACTCCCGGCGACGACGCTTCCATTCACGATATCCCGGGTTCACCTTCTCCTCGTCCGACAACTCCTCATCATTGTCATCACTGGTGCTATCAGCCCCCGCAGCAGCAGAAGGTTCGGTGCTCGGCGCCAGGTCGGCATCTGACCCTACCGTAGCTGGAGAACCTAATGATCCGCTCATGGTTTGTGAGAAGCTCAGCTCGGGAGGTGCAAATTTATCAGGTGTCGCCGCACCACCGCCAACCGGAGGGCTGGACTGGGGAGGCCCCGCCGAGTCTCCAAACAGGTGGTTTACAGAGCTGACAAACGACACAGAAGACAGCGAAAACGACGAGGAAATGATAACCGCTGGTTCCGGTGATCGCGAACTTTTGCCAAGCCGCTGGCCAACCAGCCGCAACTTCTTGCCTACCTTGAGTAGCCAACGCCGGCTGGGGCTGGCAACCCTAGGAGTCGAGCACGGCTCAAATAGGCTGCTGGAGTCCCGCAGATGCGTACTTCCATAGACTCCACCAACGTCTTCTCGGCGTGGAGCTACGTTGGTCATCGGGACTAACGGGTGCAGTGCGTGCAAGATGGTGCAAAACTAATGTGTCGGTTTGTTTGAGAGTTGCTCCTGCCACCAGATTGGATAACAAAGAGGTGAGATGCGCCGCAGATTATCCAAGTGGGGACGAGCTCAGTACCTATGCGTTAGTCGGCCCGAGGAGCCAAGCGAGATATAAAAGTCGGTTCATGAAGGTAGCACTCGGATAGCTGCAAGACTTTGCTGCTACTGTGGCTGTTTATTCGCTACGATTTACTGGTTACTTGTTAATTTTATTTGAATCTCTTCAAACGGGGTTTCCCGATAAGCAGTTTCGTTCGCTATTGGGAATATGCGGATTAGGAGTGCTCTCGGGGGGTTTGGGTGGTACAGTCAGAAAGCTAAAATGTACTTGGCAGCCAATCAATCGGATCATTTACAGCCGGTATTTGCAAGCTTGGACCTCCTTTGGTGTTGTTTTTGAATATTAGCTAGCTTTTTTTTCTACTTTACACTGGTTCCTGTATTCCCCTCGCTCGGTATCCCACCTGTTCGATGAGCTGCTTTAAATGCCTCGACATCTGGGGTACGGGTTATCGGCTGGCTATTGGCTGCTACTTGAATGCTTACTAGCTGCTCAATGGCCACTTCAGAGTGGTCGCTCAACATCTTCAAACAGATTGCTCGGCAGGTTGTACAGTTGGAAGCTTCCGTATAGGCTTCCAATTGGGATAGTTTTCGGTATTCCATTTGCGTAGCTCATTCCATTCGTCCAGTCGTGCCTTTTTCAGGCCCGGAACATCTTCGGCTTCTCCTCGGGGGATAAATCTTACGGTATCAACCATCACACTCACTCCATCGTGCTGGCTCAACCACGTCCGGCTGTTGATTCCATTCCTGTATGATCCAACATACCGAGTCAACTTGGGAAGGATCACCAGAGTTACAACTGCATCAGTTTGAATCTCCTGAAGCTTTATTTCAGCAGCAGCTTGAAAAGGTTCAACCTGCGATTTCGTGACATCAGTTTCGCCTTCTACCTGTAATTCACTCTCTTCCGCTTGAGAAGTCTTGGTCACGGTTCCTTCTCGTTTGTCAGTCCTCGGCTCGCTTTCGCCTAAAGCTTCGGGTTTGGACCCATTTTCAAGGGCACCTTCATGTACGACATTATTCACAGTACTGCTATTTTCATTGCTGCTTTGCGTGGTCTCTGTAACCTCTTCGGAGCCAACTGGTGTTGGATCTGTATGCTCTCCGGCAGGCAGTATAGCTTGAGCGGTTGATTTCACGTCTTTATCTGTGTCAGATCCTTGTTCATCACCCTTGAGATATCCTGCATGATACAGTATCCCCACTATGTCACTGTCGTCCGTATAAATATCGGTACCCCAGACTTTCCTTCTCACCACAGCATAGTTTTCCTTACAAAGCTGTCTGCTGGGGACTCTGACAGTCACAGTCCAGTTTTCTTTTCCTTCCAGTCTAGGAAACAGAGTTTCGTTATTATACGCAGGAGTAGTGTAAACCACAGTTCCAAGGTTATGGCGGGGAAGAAACTTCACACTGTCAAGCACCTGCTGGCTGTCCACGGTGATCTCGGGCTTGATAGTGGGTGCAACATCGTCATTATCATTCTGCCCGTTTTTATTATGAAAATGATGGTGGTGATGATGGTGATGGTGATGGTGATGGTGATGATGAGGGTTTCGGTCCGCGTCCGTCTGGTTCTGGTTGGCTTTGAGCCGGGCCACAGCGTCCTCAGCACGATCTGGAGGAGAAGACATGGATTCAGCCTGATCTAATTGATATGTAGGGGGAGAATCTGCACCTAAAGAAGGACTTGAATCTGCGGTATTCCGTATATCAGCAGGCAGCGAAGATTTGTTTGGAAAACTTTCCTGCGTAGAAACAGCGATTTGGCCGTCTTGTGAATTGTAGGCTGCTGAATCTGTAATTACCGCCTCTGCAGATTTGAAGCTGCTATCGCGGGTTTCTGGCGGCGCGTTCAAGCTGGCCAATAGAGTGGCGTGTTGTTCCTGCTGGCTGGCAGGTGCGGGTCCGTTGGAAGAGGAAGGCTGGGAATTCCCACCCACCAGCGATGAAATGCTCATGGAGAAGTCCGACATTATAATAATAAAATAATAGGGAGTAATGCAATAAGCAAGCGGAACCAGAACCCAAAATAAACCAAAAACCTAGTCAATTTATTGTAAAAACTCCAAAGAGACGTTATTTATTGGCTAGAAGGAGGAAACGCCGTTCCCGTATATGTTCTATGCAGCTTGTCCGGGGAATTATCAGCGATAGCTACGTTTGCTTGCGATGCGCTGTAAGCCGATGGCCGTTGGAGTACAAAGGCAAGAACTTTTGGATTGTCGAGAACACTAATGGTGAGGTTGTGGATCTGGATAACACAAACCCGTGACAAAGTAGCAGAAAACCCTCCCAATTGAATGTATGGGAGAAGAATGGAAAACCGGCTTGTCTCAGTTTGGGGTTATTAAGCAGCACATCCGCTTTATTGCTGATCTCTGCAGGGCTGGAGGGGAGAAACAGCAATTTCGCTGGTCCCCGATGTGGAGCGTCACGTAATCAGGTGCCCTGCGAAACGAAATTATATTTTGGTGCAAAATGCAGCGAAGTGGCTTTGTCAAATGTCCATTTCAGCATGGTGCATTTTGCATATTATATCGTAGCAGCTGTATTCACAGTGGCATTGGGGGTTTTCACTCGGGCTGTTTATTTGTGCAGTTACAGTGGATCTGAGATTCCGGCCAATGCAAGTTCCAATAAAAGGCTCCTGGTTTTACTGGGGTCTGGTGGACACACCGGGGAGATGTTCAGGCTGTTGAGAGACGTTGATCTCGGCAAATACCAGCAGCGAATCTGGGTCCACGGCGAGGATGACGGGATATCTGCAGAAAAAGCAGTGCAGTTTGAATTACAGAATGCTGCGACTCATAGCAAGTCCAAACCTCTGCAAGACTCTGATTATATTGTGGCCAGCACTCCCAGGGCCCGTCATGTCAGTGAGAACTGGCTGTCTACCACAGTCAGCAGCTCCAAATCGCTGTATGTGTGTTTTGGCATTATTCTCAAACACAGGCCAACTGTGATCGTAACCAATGGCCCAGGAACGGCTGTGATGCTGTGTCTAGCTGCGTTCATCTTGCGGGTGTTGTTTCTGTCTGATTGCCGTCTGGTGTACTTTGAGTCCCTGGCTAGGGTGTCTTCTCTGTCGCTGTCAGGCAAGCTTCTGCTGCCATTGGCCAACCAATTCATAGTGCAATGGCCCCAGCTGGCTGCCAGGTACAAGAAAGCACAATACTACGGGGTTTTGGTTTAAAATGCTCTGGTGTAAAAGGCTCTGGTATAGAAATTAGCCGTGCGTGGTGTCGTGAAATCTATTTATTGGTGATAAGACGGTCAGATCAGCTGCTGTCGAGGCTCACCCAAACCAACCAACTCTTACCGACAGCCAACAGCTATGAGCACTACATTTTGATAAGTTACGCCGTATATCTTGAAAATTAATTACTACCACAGATGTCTTCACTTATAATTAATAGTTGCGGCTGGTTGCAGCGTTTCCGCATTTACTGTTTCCCATTTGCTCTTTGATCCACGTTATTCCGTTATCTGACGAGCGGCGGTGTGGAGTGGTACGATCTCCTTAGATCTCTCTGTTTCACGCAGCAAATACGCCGACTGTCTGAAAAACTGACATCATTCTGAAATATCCCTTCTGCCTCCAGTGTTCGCCAATAGAACACTCCCTTTTTCCTGCTCGGCTTCCTCACCTCTTGGTGCCCCTCCTGCCCCGCGTCGCTGTTTGCTTATCGTTGCCGCATCGAGCCCTATCCGTATCTGCACCACCCCTACTATATTAGGTAGCGCTCGCTGTGTAAAATTGCAGACCTACCATCTACCACAACCCAAACTTCACCTACTTTACCATTCTATGCTTCTTCTCACCGTAGACTCCGCCGGTAATCTTAGTGATCCGGACACGGGCCGTACTGTAACACTTCGCGGGGTCAATCTGGACTCGGCTTCCAAGTTGCCCGCCAAGCCCTTCCTTACTACCTACACGCCGTTCGATGATAACTTCTGGGATGGAGATAATGTTTCATTTGTAGGACGGCCTTTTTCAGTTGCCGATGCTCCTGAACATTTAGAGCGAATCAAGGCCTGGGGTTTCAATACCATTCGGTATGTTTATACCTGGGAAGCTCTGGAGCACAAGGGACCTGGCAAGTACGATGACAAGTTCATTGACTACACCATTCAAGTGCTGAAACTCATCAAGAGCTATGGCTTCTATGTATTTCTAGACCCGCATCAGGATATCTGGGGACGATATAGTGGTGGTTCTGGTGCCCCGTTGTGGACTTATCTTGCGGTCGGCATAGAGCCCAAGAACTTCCGGGCCTGTGAAGCGGCCCTCGTCCAGAACACCTGGGAACCTTCACCTGAGGAATTTCCTAAAATGATCTGGGCAACCAATTACTCTCGAGCAGCTTGTCAGGTCATGTTTACGCTTTTCTTTGCCGGTTCTGACTATGCTCCGAACGCCATTATAAACGGTGTCAGCATTGAGGAGTATCTCCAGACACACATGTTGAAGGCTATGCTGCATTTCTATGAACGAATCCAGAAGGAAACTGATCTTTTTGGAACTTGCATTATTGCTGTGGAGTCCATGAATGAGCCCAATATGGGCTTGGTTGGTATTGAGGACATCTCCACTGTCCCCAAAGCTCAGAATCTCAAGTTTGGTACCGTCCCTACTGCTTTTCAGAGCATGCTTCTCTCCTCCGGGGTTGCCTGTGAGGTTGATCATTATTCTTTTGGCAAGCTTGGCCCGTATAAAGAAGGCAAGCAACTGGTCGACCCCCAAGGAATCTCAATATGGATCGATGCTGAGAAACAGGCTGAACTTGATGCTCATTACGGTTTTGAGCGGGACCCTTCCTGGCTTCCAGGCAAATGTGTATGGGCGCAGCATAATGTTTGGGACCCTGCATCTCAGGAGTGCCTGGTTACAGATTATTTTGGCTCTCATCAGGGTGCTTCGGTCGACGAACAGTACTTCACCAATGTCTTTTTCAAAAGATATTGGGGAAGACTGTTCAACGCTTTCCGCAAGAGTCTGGGTCCTGATGTATACATCATGTGCCAGCCTCCTACCCTTGCAATTCCTCCTCTCCTGAAGGGTACTGACCTCATTGATGACCATGTTATTTACACTCCCCACTTTTACGATGGCCTCACGCTTATGCTCAAGAAGTGGAATAATAACTGGAATCTTGACTGTGTCGGATATCTGCGAGGAAGGTATACATTTCCAATGTTCGCAATGAAATTTGGCGCAAGTAACATTAGGAAATGCCTCGCTGATCAGCTCAAATGCATTAAGGATGAAGGTAAAGAATATTTAGGAGAGAATATTCCTTGCCTCATGTCGGAAACTGGTATTCCAATGGATATGAACGATAAGGAGAGCTACTATAAGACTGGTGACTATACTTCGCAGACTAGAGCGTTGGATGCTACTACTTTTGGTCTGGAGGAGAACCTCATGCATCATGCACTTTGGTGTTATACTTCGGTAAACTCCCATAGATGTGGAGATTACTGGAATGGTGAAGATTTCAGTTTCTGGAGCACGGAGCCTCTGTTAGAACCTGAACAGTGTGAGGCGTCGTACGACGGAACTGGAATTGTCGATACCGATGACAAAGTTAGTGTTTCTTTCAGTGATACTGAAACTACCGTCGTTGTTTCACCTTTCCGACATGTCAGGGCAGCCTCAGCTTTGATAAGACCGTTTCCTCAGTTGGTGAACGGTAAGATCCTCTCATACGGATTTGACTTGAGTAAGCAGAAGTTCACCTTAACCGTGGACTCCACTGGCTCAGATCTCCCTACGGAAGTATTCTTCCCCACCTTGCATTACAGCGACCTATCCGATGTAGATATTATTATATCATATGGAAAATGGGAGCTTGACAACGAAAAGGGTGTATTGCTGTGGTGGCATCCTGCTAGTGGTGAGCAGACATTACAGATTGCCCCTAAAGAAAGTTCAAGCAAAGCTGAGGATTGTTGTACTGTTATGTGAAATTAGTATTATATATTGGCCCTATTATTTCATTTCGTTCGTATAAATATATCAGATTATGTATTAGCAGATGCTGACAGTTAAAAGTCCAAGCCCTCTTCTCTTTGACGCTTTGCAGTTTCTTGCTCGGCCTTGACCAGCTCACTGACAAATTTCTGGAAAACTTCGACATAGGGAGCCAGGGAAGTTTTTTGAAACGCCTCTAGGCGATCAGGAGTACCATTGGCAGGGTTGTCAATGTCGTATGCATTTAATTCATCAAGGAGGACGTTAACAGTAGGAACTGTAAAAGGATCAAAGGTTTCAAATTTTGTCATGTCAATTGGAACACATACCCTGCCGGTTTTCGGATGCACACAAAACGGGCTTTTCAGTAAATGGTTGGTGAGCTTAGTCACGGCAACATCTAGTCTTGGATAGGTATACTCGAATATGATATCCTGCTTAGCTTCCATGAGTCTAGTGGCATCAAAAGCAGACGACGCCTCCTTTTCTGCCACTTTATCGATATCCATCCACTTACTTCGGCTTGACTCAGTTGAATCACTCCATTTGTTCTTGAGAGCTTGTGAAAGCCGTGGATCGGGAAGCTTGTAAGCCAGCTTGACAGCTGCAGCCTCAGATGCCCACGGGTCTTGATCTCTGAGAATCATTTTAGGAAAGTCATGCTTCAGAATCTCCAAGGAACGGCTGAGATGAGGATGAAGAGGCCGTCGCAGGTCCAAAGCTTTCCCGCCAGTAGCTCGGCCCAGGACCTGGAGGTAGGAAGTAATGGCAGATCTCTGCTGATCTGTCAACATACGTGCCCGTTTATCACACACCCATGCGTGAGCACCACGTCGGCCAGAATACACCCACAAAATATGGTTGAAACCGAAATCTTCCCTCAATGCAGCGTCCAGTACCTTGATGGACACGGTTATAAAGCCCCAGCACTTGTTACAAATCCTAGCTTCGTCGCAGCAAGTACGAATGCTATCATAATCAGTCAGATCAATATCCAGTACCAGCTCTTTGGCAACGGGCTTGACGAGATCTTTTCGCACCGTCTTTCGATCACGCGGGTTGATTCGATAGATAGCTCCAACCTCAAAACGCTTGGGAACACACAAAAGAAGGTCTCTTTTGAACTCCTCAACATTGGGAAATGACTTGTACCGCACATAGGTGTCGTCATGAAGAGTATAAGCCAGCTCGCGGTTGGCAAAGTCGTTGGACGGCACTGGCGAATGGTTCAACCACTGATAGAATTGCCGGAAAGGGAAGAATTTCTGGTAATACAGCTTCATAATCTCGTTCTCCATGACCGGATGGTCTGGAATGGGCAATTTCTCAATATCGGGCATAGCGGGCTGGCGTTGGCTGGCAAATATACCGAGCAAGAGTTGTTGGTGTACTGTTAAGTCGTCGATGTCGCGTTTGTCGCGTATCTTCAATTTAATTAAATTATGGCGTTCGGCACGTGATATGTTTTGTTCAAACTTCCAACTCAGTTACCCGGCTGGCTTGCCACCTTCGTCGAGTTCGCCAGATGGTGGCAGTCCGACACTCCTTCATCACCAACACCTCGTCATCATGGATATTGTACTGGCAATTACAACTAAGGACACTGTAATTGTGGCTACTAGCAAGGCTGCGGTGCGGGGAATCTCGGTTCTGAAGACTAATGATGACAAAACTCGAGAGTTGAACAAGCATTCGCTCATTGCCTACACAGGCGAAGCGGGTGATACTGTGCAGTTTGCTGAGTATCTGCAGGCCAACATCCAGCTGTATGGAGTGAGAAATGGCATTGAGATGTCACCGAAGGCCGTGGCGTCGTTCACGAGAAACCAGCTCGCCACTGCACTGCGAAGCAGAAAGCCGTACCAGGTGAATGCATTGATTGGATCTTACGACACAAAGAAAGAAAAGCCGGTGCTCAATTGGATAGATTATCTTGCTGCCAATGTTGAACTTCCATACGCAGCTCATGGTTATGCTCAGTACTATGTATTGTCGCTGATGGATCGGCATTTCAAGTATGGCATGTCCGAAGAGGAGGGTCTTGATCTGCTCAAACAGTGCGTAGCTGAGCTGCGTCGACGAATGCCATTCGAATTCAAAGGCATACAGGTAAGTGAATCTTTGAATACTAGTTTGTGTTGTGTGGGCCTTCAAAGCATACGGCCCTAGTTTCCCCGCATATTTTACTAACTTCCCAGGTCAAAATCGTAGATAAGAATGGCATCCGTTTGTCTGACGATGTGTAAAGTCAATATATATGAGCATAGTATCACAATATAGTTTTTTCCTTTGGGTTGTTTCGTTTCGTTTGGTTCTGTTGTTGTAGTTGTTGTACTGTAAATCCACCATCTGCCAAAGCATGTTTGTCGAGCCATGCTGAAGTTGACTTGATCCCACCAGTTTATCGCTAAAAATGGCCGAGCTGGAAAAGCTTGAGCTACTCTCGCTGGTCAGCAAGTTGACTTCGGAGATTAGCAATCATATAGGGATAGAAGATAAATCACTGGCGGAATTTATTCTGGATCTGCATGCAAAGGCGGTGGATGATGTTGGTGCTCGCCCAGACGCCGTGGTTGAAAATTTCAAGCAGAACCTAGCAGAAGTGGGTGCCGAGTTCCCTGACTCGTTAATAGAGCATATCAATAAGCTGATTTTCAGCCTGCATCCGAAATACCGGAAATCTAAAGCGATAAAGACGGAAAATAAGCATGAATCTTCCGAAAACAATGGAACTTTAAGAGGCCTTTCGATTAGGGACACAAAACACTTGGATAGTAGCTCGTATGGAAGAGAAATAAAACAAGAGCAAGATCTGCTGGATCGTGAAATGGATAGCTTCGTTGAGGTATCGGATAAACGATCGCGGAGTCCTCCTAGAGAGCGGTCTGCACCTTGGAAACGAGACAGAAGATCCCGATCGCCCCGTGGAAGGTCTCCGCCATGGAGAAGGGGATCTCCGCCAAGAAGCTCCCAGGATCGGGGTGGTCGCAGAGATGAATATGCTACTCAATACGAAGAAGAGGAACCTTTGATGGGCAAGATTTACAATGTGCATATCAGAAATATTACCAACTATGGAGCATTTGCAGATATTGAAGGTTTTCGCAACTGCTCTGGACTGATTCATGTATCGAATATGGCATCTCATAGAGTCGAGCATCCTGATGATATTGTTTCGCGCGGTGATACCGTGAAAGCGAAGGTCATCAAGATAGAAAACGGAAAAATCAGCCTGTCTATGAAAGAAGCACAAATGAACTATGACGACAAGAGCTTTGAGGATTCCCGTGAAAAACAGAAAAAGAAGAGAAAACGTCTGACGTCGCCAGAGCGTTGGGAACTACGCCAACTAATAGCTTCAGGTGCAATCTCGACGGCAGACTATCCTGAGCTCCAGGAGGAGCTAGCCGGGAAGAACCCCGATGACGATGAAGACTGCCTATCTGATGACAATCCGTATGAAATGGAAGAGGATGTTGATATAGAACTCAAAGACGAAGAGCCAGCCTTCCTGCAGGGTCAAACGAGACAGAGTCTGGAACTGTCGCCGATTCGTGTTGTAAAAGCACCTGATGGGTCACTGAATCGTGCTGCCATGTCTGGAGCAACTTTGGCCAAAGAGAGACGTGAGAAAAAACAGGAAGAAGCTAGAGCCAAAGAGAAGGACAACAAGGCGCAGATCAAGCAGAATAGGAGCCTCGCTCAGGATCCTTTGGCTCCTTCCAGTGAAGATGCTGGTGATAATACCAATGAGAATATTTCGGCTGCTGCAGAAACCCATGCTTTGACCTGGCAGAGAGCTGGTAAGAAAACATTTGGCAAGCGATCAGAGATGCCTCTTGATGTGGTGCGAAAATCTTTGCCGGTATACCACCTGCGAGAGCAGCTACTTACAGCTGTTAGGGATAATCAAATTTTGATTATTGTTGGTGACACAGGTTCAGGCAAAACTACTCAGATCACCCAATATCTTTATGAAGATGGAATGACTCGAGGCGGCAAAAAAATCGGTTGTACTCAGCCTAGACGAGTGGCAGCAGTGTCCGTCGCAAAGCGAGTTGCTGAGGAAGTTGGCTGCAAGCTCGGCGAAGAAGTTGGTTATTCCATTCGATTCGAAGAAGTTACTTCACCGAGAACGAAAATCAAGTACATGACAGACGGTATGCTAGAGAGAGAAGCTTTGATTGACCCTGACATGTCGCAATACTCGGTTATCATGCTTGACGAGGCTCACGAGCGTACGATTGCGACAGATGTTCTCTTTGCATTGTTGAAAAAAGCCGCTAAAAGAAGACCAGATCTGAAGCTGATAATCACCTCTGCCACTTTAGATGCTGAGAAGTTCTCTAAATATTTCTTGGACTGCCCGATTCTGTTTATTCCTGGCCGAACATTTCCGGTTAGTATTGAATACGTCAAAGAGCCTGAGATGGATTACTTGGATGCTGCACTGACGACGGTTATGGAAATTCACTTATCGGAGCCTCTTCCAGGTGACATTCTCGTTTTTTTGACAGGTCAAGAGGAAATCGATACGAGCTGCGAGGTTCTTGAAGAGCGAATGAAGACATTGAAGAAAAATTTAGGAGCCGCTGGCGTCCCAGATCTTATTATTCTTCCAGTCTATGCTGCTTTACCTAGTGAGATGCAGAGTAAGATCTTCGAAGCAGCACCTCCAAACTCCAGAAAGGTAATTCTGGCCACCAATATTGCCGAGACGTCGGTGACCATTGATGGTATTTATTATGTTGTTGATCCAGGATTTGTCAAGATTAATGCTTATGATCCTAAGCTTGGCATGGATTCATTGATTATTTCGCCTATTTCCCAGGCACAAGCTAACCAGCGAGCTGGTAGAGCTGGTCGAACTGGTCCTGGCAAGTGCTTCAGACTGTATACCCAACAAGCTTTTGACACTGAAATGCTACCAAATACAATCCCTGAGATTCAGAGACAGAACCTGTCGCTGACAATTCTGATGCTAAAAGCTATGGGTATCAATGATCTGCTGCATTTTGACTTCATGGACCCTCCGCCTGCAAATACCATGTTAACGGCATTAGAAGAACTTTATCAACTCTCAGCTCTTGATGAAGAAGGTCTGTTGACACGACTCGGTCGCAAGATGTCTGACTTCCCCATGGATCCCGCAATGGCCAAAGTTTTGATCGCTTCTGTAGATTCGGGATGCTCAGAAGAGATGTTGACGATTGTCGCAATGCTATCAGTTCAGACGATTTTCTATCGTCCTAGAGAGAAGAAAGATGCTGCTGACCAGAAGCATTCGAAGTTCAAAGATCAGTCGGGAGATCATCTGACTCTGCTTAACGTCTATAATGGGTGGGCGCGAGCAGGCTTCGCTGGTCAGTGGTGTTTGCAAAACTTCATTCAGGAGCGTTCATTAAAGCGTGCCAGAGATGTACGAAAGCAGTTGGTTAGTATTATGCAGCAACGGTACCGTCATAAGCTGGAAAGCTGCGGAATGCGCACTGATGATGTTAGAAAGGTACTTTGTTCAGGCTATTTCCGAAACTCTGCCAGGAAGGATCCCCAGGAAGGGTACAAAACGCTGGTTGAACAGACACCGGTGTTTATGCATCCATCCTCAGCACTTTTTTTCAAGCCAGCTGAATATGTTGTCTATCATACGCTATTGTTGACCTCTAAGGAGTATATGCACTGTGTAACCACTATTGATCCTAAATGGCTAGTCGAAGCAGCACCGCACTTCTTCAAGGTTGCCTCGGGAGATACTTTGTCGAAGAGGAAGAAGAATGAGACAATTCAACCTTTGCATAATCGATACAGTAGTGACCAAAATGATTGGCGACTGAGTGCTCAGAAAAAGATTATTCAAGCAGCACAGAAGAGCGGCTTCAGCTGATTTTGGCATCTAAGTATTGAGCACGCACACGGCAGCGTGCTATAGTGTTCAGATTTGATCTAATGTGTAAAGTTATGTATTCGAGGATTCAATTGACCAAACTACGTATAATTGTAACTACTATATGAGCGGGACCATTTATTTGGCATTGACAATGGAAATGAACTCGGGCTTGAGAGAAGCACCACCGACCAAGAAACCATCAATGTCCTCCTTATCAGTGAAGGTAGTGGCATTCTTTCCGTTAACGGAACCACCGTAGAGAATTCGAGTGGCTTCGGCAATAGAAGAGTCGGTCTTTTCAGCCAGATACTTTCGAATCTCGGCATGGACAGCTTCGGCATCGTCAGGGGTGGCAGCCAAACCAGTACCAATAGCCCATACGGGCTCATAGGCAAGGACAACGGACTCCCAGTCCTTCTTGTCAAGCTTGGCAATGGCAGCATCGAGCTGTCTCTGAACAACCGCAATGGTCTTATCGGCCTTCTTCTCCTCCAAAGTCTCGCCAATGCAGAGAATGACCTTGAGGCCATTGTCAATAGCATACTTGGTCTTGGAAGCAATGAACTCATCGGTTTCCTTGATGATGGTTCGTCGCTCGGAGTGTCCCAGAATGACCCAGGTAGCCCCGACATCCTTGATCTGAGCAACCGACACCTCGCCGGTGAAGGCACCATTGCCCTTATCGAACGAGTTTTGAGCAGCAACCTCGACGGTGGGCTGCTTCAGCTGCTCCTTGGTCCACAGAAGGTAAGGAAAGGGAGGAGAGATCACCACCTCAGTGGTCTTGTTGAGCTCGGCGGAGTTCAAGCCCTCGACAATGGCCTTGATCTGCTCCAAAGAGCCGTTCATCTTGAAATTTCCACCAACGAAGAATTGTCTGGCCTGTACAAGTTAGATATGACATGGTTTTGTATCTTCATCTACAATTATGTGCTATTCTATGGTTCACTTACCATGTTGTTTGTTTGTATTACGGTTATCTATTTTTTTACTGCGCAAAGTAACGTTGAAGATGCTAAGATTATTATTGTACCACCAAACCTCATCTGATGGGGGTGTGCGGCCAACAAATCACCAGGTGAGGGGCCGCACGCCATTCTGTGGACAAAGCGGATAAGCGGGCATCGGCACCAACAAATGAATCCCGGTTACCGGCGGGATCCGGATAGACTGGAAAGGCGAGTAGGCAGATCTGCGGTTTCTCCGCAACTCATAAAACAGAAATTCGGAGCCGAAGCGACTGGATCGGATGTCGGAGAATGGGCAACCAAGGTCATGTGACGGGTCACGTGAACTTCAGCATGAGATCATCGGTGCGGCTTGGTTTGACGCAACTCGCGGTGTTTACAGTTTACCAACGTCCAAATGCTTCCCAGTACGCCCCACCGCCGACCGGGTTCTGCGGCCTCCAACTCGTCTGTTTCGCGGACATATCAGCCGGTGGAAAGTGGCAGTTTACCTCTTCTCAATGAGGTGTTTTCTCCGGACGCTTTGGCGGAGTTGAGCGACGGAATGGCCACGCTTGACATGAACATGCAGCATTTGTACAAAACACACAACTCCCTGCGCTCTTTCAACGAGAACTTTGCAGGTTTTCTGCATGGCATAAAGATGAATGCGTGGTGTGTTGAATTTCCCGAGGCCCCGACCTCGGAGAGCTTCACTAGAGACAGATCGGATCTTGAGGAGGAGCTGTCTAAGTCTAAATCTCAAGCCAAACCACAGTCTCTTTATAGTGCCAAGAAAGCCACATCTGCTGCGGACTATGATGCAACCTACGTGACTAATGACGATGTCTCGTTTGTTTCTAAGCCAGACGTTAAGCCGTCGAAGGTTTCTGGACTACCCCGCGTAGCGATGTTGAATAGAAGTGCACCTAATTCACGAGGAAATGAAAGTGAAACTGGCAACTCGCGCATTCCTGCACCTTCTAGAAGGCCGGCTTCCCGCATTCCCACCGCTAGAGGAGGGCGGCCGGTGTCTAGTGGAGCAACTACTCGTAAAACACCGAACTCCTCTGGTACAAATCCAAAATTGGCTAATGTTGCGCCAAGAACGAACACATGGAGGTAGAGGGATAGGGATATCGGTGATTTTTTGGGGGGTTCTAGCTCGTGAATGCCAGGCCCATAGAGCCTATGATATGCTATTTATATGGCATATTTGGCCAATGATATGCCCATGTCAATATTATGGCACACATGCACCTTTATGAATGGCAGGGTGCTACATCCGTTTGATGGTATACCCGGTCAGCGGTCATTTGTGTTTCTTCTGCTGTATCTGCGTACTTGCATCAGGGAATGCTCTATTATTTATACACCCAACCCTCTTCGCGTCACAATGCGTTTTGGATATCATTTCGCCTTGTCATGTTTTATATATTCATAATGTCGTATCTATTAATGCAACGAACGGCTACTCCTGTTGGCAATTCGATACGCTTAATATGGCTCTTCCAACGCCTTCAGAATAGTCCAACACCAGCCGATGCTCTATATTTCTCAGAGAAAGCTGATATTCAAATTCAGGAACTCCTCCTCCAACTCCAAAGTATATTTTCTTTGCAGCTACCAGAGCACTCCCGGCTGGATCAAGACTGTTGAGCAGAGTGTCAGTAAAAGTAGGAACCACCTCTGGTGCATAAATAGTCTCGGAAGCCAGAATCAAGTGGTATTTGGGGTCAGTTAATCGTACGAATTGAGGTGACCAGGCACCCGAAACAAATTCCAGAGTGATATTCTTCTCCTTAAGATCCTGTTCGAACTGCTGCACCAAACCCGGAGTTATATCCACTTCAGTCTCCAGCAAAGTGGCAGGATTTTTCACTGCCAGCCACGATAAAAGCATATTTGGAGCAGTGGTCAACTCCAATACGCTTCTGTTGTAATCTGCTACAGTTATTCGCACAGGACGATGGGCAGAACTGTCTCTCAGCAGCTGCTGCAAAATATATGCAGAAGGAAGAGCTGCTCCGCACCCCATCTCAAGTATACTGCCTCTGATAACGCTCTGGTTACTCGAGAGGTATCGGATCAAATCCAGAGTGCATTCCCAGACCTTGATTCCTCCTTCATATGTGCTTTTCCGTATATCTTCATTTTCATTCAGCAGAATATTTTCCGTCTCGGTCAGACTGTCTTTCTTCATAAGTGCATATTTTACATCGTAGATGTCTCTTTTTGGTATTACGATATCACTGCCGATATGGAGGTTTTCATACGAGATCCTAAACGACTGATCTGCCTCTACCAGCTCGGAAAACGCCCATTTCTTAGGGGAGAATTCCTCTTTCAAATCTATATCTTTTTTCAAAAACTCAGAAACATAATCAACCGAATTTCCCTCCGTTTGTTCGTCGTCGAATCCGAACGAGAACATTTTTTTGGTTGATGAGTTTGTCCTCTGGGTAGTGCACAGGTTAAATAAGATGAGTACTAGAGAGCTGTAAACGCAGACGACCCTTCCTTAACCACCCCACACTCGCGTCGATATCCACAATGAAGAAACCCAACTGCCTCATATTCATATTTCTAAGCTGTTTGATACCAATCCCCGTATGGGCTTCTGATGGTGATAGAGCCTATGACTTTACCATCTGCAAACAGGCTTGCATTGATGCTCATTGCACTGACGCTGATCCGTACAAGAACATCCCTTGGAGCAGAAGATTACTGCTGTGGAATTGCCCGCAAGAGTGCGATTACTATTGTCAGCAGGATATTAGTAGAGAACGTGTTTTGAAAGATCAGGAAGTTCTGCAATATCACGGAAAATGGCCGTTTACTCGGCTAGGAGGCATCCAGGAGCCGGCTGCCGTGCTGTTTTCGTTGCTTAATTTCGTGCCCAATTATGTTGGATTCAAGGCAATTCGTCGAGGAAGACTGTTCAGAAATGAGCCTTCTCGCGGTGTTTATCTCCAGAAGTACTATATGCTGTTTGCATTGGCTCAAATGAACGCTTGGATATGGTCGTCGGTGTTCCACACCAGGGATTTTGTCGTCACTGAACGCCTGGACTATTTCTCGGCCATGCTAACTATTCTATATGGACTTTTCACTGCCTCTGTTCGTCTTTTTCGACTAGATCTCCCTAGCAAGTTTATTCCTAGAGTGGCTTTGGCTGCCGTGTGCATTGTGTTCTACGCATGCCATGTTGGATATCTGTCTCTGATTCACTTCTCTTACTCTTATAACATGGGAGCTGGAGTTGCAGTTGGCCTCATTCAGAACTTCATGTGGACGTACAGCAGCATCGTTCAATATCGAGCCACTGGTGAGTCGTGGACTCTTTGGCCAATCTGGATCACTTCCTTCATTACCCTTGCAATGAGCTTGGAGCTATTTGATTTTGCTCCTGTATGGTATATTTTCGATGCTCACTCATTGTGGCATGCTGCCACGATACTGCCTTGTTTCTGGTGGTACGCATGGATGGAGCAAGATATGAGGTTCCTGAAAAGGGCATCTTTGGAGGACAAGCCAGCATTGTAAGTCGGACAGAAGAAGCGTCATTCAATTTCATATTGGCGGCCTATTTATATATATAATGTTCTATATCATTTTGTATAAAGTAGTAGCAGCTCCATGCTGCAATCATTGTCAGTTATCTAATTGTACTCCTCGAGCAGCTTGGATACAAGTAACGCCAACTCATCCGCCTGAGCTCTGGTAGCGGCCTCGGCATATATTCGCACGACGTTCTCGGTACCTGAAGCTCTTACAAAGCTTCTGCCTTGGGGAAACTTCTCAACGGTAGCATCAATTTTGTCCTGAAGACCTGGAGGAGACACCAATCGTCGCTCCGCATCTGTAGTCTTGAATATTGTTCGATCTTTGACCTCCGCCTTGAGAAGGCGATTTGGCAAATCCGTATAACTAGCATCCCATTCGTCTGGTCCCCATTGCTTCAGAGACAAAATCGCAAGAACCATTAGCAAGTCACTTATAGCATCACCAACCGTTTGGTTGATCAAATCACTGAAAGAAAGGAGAGTAGCAATAGCGGTCTGCTGGGCAGGTGATTCAACCTTGGTTTCTTTAAGGGTCTGAATCGCTGCCGGCTGGAATAGGACAGTACCATGGCCATTTGCTTCGAAATAAATACCAATGTCAAAAGACAAAGCAACATGATGGAGATGTTTCACTCCGGTTCGAGTACACTCAACAGGAACTTGTAGAGACTTCTTGATATAGTCCGTAGAAGATCCATTGGCATATGCCGTCTGCACCACGCCAATGTTCAAGTCAGCCTCACTGGCAGCTACCAAATCACGCAAGAATCCAGCAGCTAGAGTAGCAATTTTATCACCGTCAAGAAGACGGAAAAGACCTTCGTTATCAACGTAGAAAAAGATGATTCGATCGGCATCACCATCGAAGCTACAGTAAAGCTTATTCTTCTCAGCAGCAGAAATTCCTCCTGGCAACTTCTGGTTGGTCTTGACAAAATCAGCTCCACAGTTGAAATTCAGCAAGTTTGGGGTTTTGTATTCTCCGTTAACAACGGTCAAGTCGAGAAGACCGGGAAGATACTTGGCAAGCTCGCCAACCTTAGGAGCACCAACACCATTTGCGGCATCAATGGTAATAGAATAGGCCTGTGAATCAATGACAAGCCGTGAAATGATATTTTTATAGGCCTCTGAAAGCTTGCGGTAGTAGCCAGTTTCGGAGGGCTGCCCGTAGGGCTCGGGGCTATTTTGGGTGTTGATACACTTGACAACGTAGTGGAGCTGAGGAGTAGTTACAAGACCACAATTCTGAGTGATTTGTACACCTGCGTCCTTCAGTCCCTGTACAAAGATGTCGCAGAGAGGAACCGAAGATTCTCGCGAGTCATAGCCGTAAACCACGTGGGCGGGGCTGCTGAGATCAATATCAAAGCTGGAGGTGACAAGCACCTTGATGAACTCGGAAGGGGTACTAGCATTAGCCAGGTGGGTAGCATGGGATTCCCAAGAAGCTTCGAGCATTTCACCTTGGGGGTCAACCAGCTTGATTCCGTTGTCCGCAGGGGGGTTGTGCGAAGCAGTGATCATTGCACCGATGGCCTGACCGTGGAGGTGCCTGGATCGGAGAGCTGCGAGATAGCCCATTCGGTACATGATGGACGGCAGAAGATCTGCCTTGAAACGGAACCCGGCGGTTCCATAGGCGAGGTGCACATCGGGTGTAGGATATTCCTTGAAGCCCTTTTCCAGTTTTGCGAGTGACATGGTGATGGAGGGTTGGTTTGTGTGGAGAAAAGAACAGATGGGGGAATATAAACAGGTAAACTCAAAACATAGTAACAATTAAGGTGGTGAACCGGTGCAAAACGGGCAAACTGAAGTTGCAACACCACAACCAACTGCTCAACGCCCGACGCCAGCAGCAGGAATATTTCGGGCAGTTCCGCTTCCACAGCATTGCACTGCAGTGAATCTGCATAAATGGCTCCGCCTACTGCCATTCTCACACCACAGTTGGTAGACGACCGGCTGAAGAAAGCTCTGGCCACCGGCACTTGTCAACTCAAAGTTCTCACCCAGTTCGAATGTGGAGCTCATAACGACGATATCATCTGCGTTCCGTTTAAACGGATATTTCAAAGGTGGGTTTTAACTGCATTTGGACACTGAAATTCAATTGCCAAATCAGGGAATGCAAATGCTAACGGGTTTTCCAGCTGCATGACAGGTCACAAAACACAGCTCATTGAAATAACCGAACGAGCGACTAATGATTAACCTACTTACCAGCCACATGTGGTGAGCTCACCCGATTCAATAAGTTCTATATGTAGATTGGGATCTGAATTGGTATACGTATATTTTTTCTTCTTTTCCATGCTTTATTACTCTTAGTTATGCCCTAGCAAATGCACATATATAGCCGTAACTGTAGCAAGTCTACTGAAACTCTGTACCTTAAGCACTCAGCAGTAGCAAACACTTCAGCTCCACCTTGCCATAACAAAACAAAACTCGAGAGCTACTCATACGTGCTGCCTTCAGGTGGCTGGGGGAGCTTCTTGTTTGCTGATGATGCCATTTCTCGCCTCAACTCTACCAACACCGTCTCCATGCTGTTTGAGCTCTTCCACTTGGTCAGACAGGGCACAAGTGTCGGATCCACCAAACCGCCTTCGCTCACGCAGGGAATGTTGATTTGCGACACAAATTTGACGGTCGGAGGCTTCTCAGGATAGTCCGGGCCTGCTTCGAGGCTGAGGCTATATATCCGGTTCTCATGAGCACTGTGAGGGGGCCCCAAGATAGTGCCATTCCAATACACCATATTGATGTCATCGGAATCAGCCAGGCCCAGAGAACAACTCTCCGATCCAAGGCCCTTTTCGCCTTTCTCCAGCTCTTCTAGCAGTTTAAAAGAACGAGGACTTTGCCGGTTAGCTATCGGAACAGCGAGCGAGAGAACGGCAAACAAGCTCATTTCGCAAATCGTCTCTTGAAACATGACATTACCACCCAAAAGATAGTAACGACACATCTCTCAAGTCATGAATATGTTCGCTGCACATTGTTTTTCATACTTACACCTTTGCCATTTCTTGCCTTGTTCTATCTATTCAGGTTCTGTTCTAACCTATTGTTGGGATGAACTGAACTGCAAATCCAAAACCCCCGTCGTGATAATTTAGGAAGGTAAAGTAAACAAGCCCTCCACACTGTGATTAGCTTTGGCTCCACCGGGAACAAACTGCAAAGCCAAAACAATGCCACGCTTCAGCATGGTTTCTGTAGCCTCGTCTCCGTTTATAGAAGACCCCAGCAATGCTGAAAATGACACGGAAAGGACTCCCACTAGGCTGCGTCCTATCAATGATGCAGAAGTATCAGCTCTCAACGAGAAGATCTACGAGCTCCAGTTCCAGTTGCAAAATATACAGCAGGAGAGGGAAATGGAACAGCTTCAACATGAGGCTTCATATCGAGACCTTGAGAAAAAGTTCAAGTC
The DNA here is from genome assembly GCA_030556875.1 of Zygoascus biomembranicola. NCBI lineage: Eukaryota > Fungi > Ascomycota > Dipodascomycetes > Dipodascales > Trichomonascaceae > Zygoascus > Zygoascus biomembranicola. Next base: position 404,838 of record JAKTUV010000003.1, read on the forward strand.
TGAAGGTAAAAGAGCTGATGCTGCTGAATCAGATCAGTCCTTCTTATTCAATAGACACAAAGAAGCCAGCGATAAACTGGAAAAGCAAAGGCAAGAATCTTCGCAGATGCAGCAGAAACTTCAAGCCCATATTCGACTGCTAGAGTCTGAGCAGCTCACGCTTGAGGAAGAGCTGGATCAAACCAAAATGGAGCTCAACTCATTAACATCTCTTCATGAGAAAGAATTGAGAGAATTGGCTACTCAGAACAAAGCTCTTTTAACAGCCCGTGAGGATCAAGTCCAGGAAATACAAACATTGCTCAAAGAACTTTCGAACTATAGGTCGAAATCCGTCACACAAGAAGAAAGCATACTTGCTCTCTCCTCTCAGGTTAAGGAACTTCAATCTCAGATCGGAGACAATACCGATTCAGAACAGCTAAGGCAGAATTTTAGCGAGCAGCTAAGTCTTATTAGCCAATTACAGGATAAAGTCGACAAGCAGAGTGCTGAAATCAAGAATCTGACAGAAATCAAACACCTCGTCGGCGTTATAGAGGAAGAGCGTGATAGCTTCGAGAAGAAGGCAAAACAGGTTCCAGTGCTGCAGGATCAGGTCAATTCACTAGAAGAGCAGCTGCTTGTTCTGAATCAAGAACAACAGTCCTGGAGAGCATACCTCGACAAAAACGAACATACGTCCCCGGAAGAGATTGTTCGTTCCCTCATGCAAGAAAGGCTAGAGAATGTGAATCTCATTGGACGCATCGGGCGTCTGGAAGCAGAACTTTCTGCAAAGTCTGACGATGCCAGTTTGGAATCGGTAGATATAGAGAAACTGCAAGCTGAACTGCAGGAAACAAAGGATAAACTCACTAAAGAAGCGAACCAACGAGCAAGACTTGAAAAGCTTAAAGATCTTGCTACCAACGAGATCGATATTCTGAAAAGTCAGGTTGAAGATTATGAAAATGAAGCGAAAGCCAATGCCAAAGATTCTGATACCACAGAGAGCCAGAAGATCGCAAAGCTAGAGGAATTGCTGGCCAAGTATAGAAACGAATCGCAAGATCTGGCCGCTGCTCTTTCTCAAAAAGAGGGCTTAGTGAATACCTTATCATCTCCCCTCAGACGCCTCCGTGAAGGAGACTCTAATACAGGTGAACGACTGTCTGAAGCTCTCCGAAAAAATAGAAACCTTCAAGTGGAGATTGAGAATGCCAACTCAAAGGTCGCAGTTTTGACTAAGGATATGGAGGTTCTCAATCAACAAGTTGAGGACCTTAAGAAGAGCAAAAGTGCACCTACAGAGCGAATCTTGCAACTTCGAGACAATCCCACGCTGAAGCACGAGGCTATCAAGCAATCAATGCTAGATACTCTCAAACTAGAGAATGAGTCTCTGCATGCCGAACTCGAGCAAAGAGCCCCAAGGCACGACAAACTTGTCCCGCATAGTGCTCTTGAACGAATCAGATTGGAGATGAAAGATGTGGAACGATCAGCAAAAGAACAAGCTAAACGAACGGAGAGATTGAAAGAGGTCTTTGGAAGAAAAACACAGGAATTTCGAGAATCAGTCTATGCCCTCCTGGGTTACCAACTTGATCTTCTACCCAATAAAAAAGTTCGTGCAAAGTCGATCTATTCGGACGATAGCTTCACGTTTGTTCCGGACTCAAAGACGAAAAATAAGTTTGTTGGCCTGGATGAGACAGAATTTGATGCGGAAGTGGAGAACCTGATAACGTTCTGGATCAAAGAACGACATGATATACCTTGCTTCCTAGCTGCTCTCAATTTAGAGCTTTATGATAAAAGTACGAAAGCCAGTCGGTTTTAACACCTGTACTCTATTAACCTATTTATATAACCCAAATATCTATGAAATTTACCGTTAAACCCTTTATGAATGTATGCCTTCTAAGTTAACGTACTAGCACTCGTTGCAATTTCTTGAGATTCCTTCTGAATTGATATAACATCCTCCTCTTCAGTATACTTCTTCTTGCCCACTTTGAGATTGCTCATGATGAATTCACTTCCGGTGGGGCCATCTAGGATATCCATTTCTTCCTTTGGTATAAACTTTGGCAGGTATTGACCTATGACAACAGATATTAGAAGAACAAATGGAAAGCCCACGGCAGCTATAGTCTCCGTGATTCCCACCTCCGCTCCTGTGACGAGGCACTCTATTATAACAAATATTGTCAAATATTTTCGGCTGACACCCAGTAAGGGTTCAGTACCAGTAACAAGTTTCTTCTCAGTGAGCAGAAATTTGATTTTCGCTACTGCGGCACCATGCATTAGACCTGTTATACCCATCATCCAGAAGAGACCAGCAAGAATGCCTTGAGGTATGAGGCCAAGCACGACCAACAATGGGCCCGACATCGTCCCCAGAATAAGAAGTCCCTGGCCCACGTTTGTGACTCTTTGCTCTACTACCTCAGCAATATAGCTTTCATATCCTCCTCCATCGGCTTTTTCGCGTACACGTGTGACGCAGAGACTGCTAGTGTGGAGAGGAGCCTGAGGGATGAGTCCATTGGGGGCAGGGATTCCCAGAATGCCGGCTACACCAGTGGTTATTCCTAATAGAAAGAAATCCCAATGGAAAGAAGCGGGCTTTTTCAAGGGATATTCATTGCCTTGACAGATAAGAGACGAGACATTATGGTCGAAGTAGAACAGAATAGTGAGCAGCAGCGCAAATGGAATTGCTAGAAACACATCGCCGACAGAAATCTCCCAAAAGTGAATAAACCATCCATGAGTTCTGCCACCGGTAGTGGCAGTTGGTGTAAACGATTTGGTGGTGTTAAGAGTATCTAATGAGACCTGGCTGAGAGTCCCAGGGAAATAAGTCATACCAGTGAAGAACACCACCACCAACGGCAAGCCATAGTCAGAGAAGAACTTGCGTATTGGATGGTTGAATAACTTAGAAAATTCGCCAATAAGAACTGTCACCATCCCGAAGATGAGCAGAAGAGATGCTATGGTGACAGAGTAGAAGCCAATAGCCAGGTTCTCCATTTCATTATCGGATGAAGAAAACTGCCTGGTTAGAATTTGAATACCTTTCTGAATATAAACCACACATATGAAGAAGCCAAAAATGTCACAAGGGAACCGGGTCACCAGCACTAGCGCACGGACCCAGTTGAATATAGCTATTATAAAGTGCATCACCATCGACCACAGACAGATCCAAGCCATAAAAGGGAAATAAGGAATGCCTTTAGGTTCTACGATCTGATACACTGTATAGTTGAAAATGGCAATCGGCCCTGTCACCCCCACTATGCACAGTGGTTGCCCTGCAAATAGCCCGAAAACGATGCCACCAAGGGCTGAGGCAAGCAGAACCTCGTTGGTGCCATAGGAATTGCCGGTTCTGTCAAACATATCCTGGGCAAAGGCTATGGCAGGCAGTAAATTTGTGAAATACATGTAAATAGTACTCGGGATCACTCTATAGTTAATACCGTCAGCCCAGTCCGAGACATAGTACGGTATGCGACTTCTGACATCGGACGAAATGCCCTCCATCGGGTACCCAAACGTACTGGCGAGCACCCTCTTCATCGTCAGCTTCGCATTCTCATGTCGGGCCATGTGTTTGGTTTGTTGGTGAATTAGCAATTGCCCACCGTGCTCTGCAATAGTTTAATCTTGCTGTGCGGCTCGCCGTCGGATGTGCGGCGTTCAAACACTTGTTGAAAAATGGACTCCAGAAGTAAACAAGATCATCTCCACTTAAGCAGTGCAGAAAGGCAGATTGGCTTATGGCAAAGAAAGTGGAAGAGAAAAGGCAACCAGGACTGTTTTCTTCAGAGGTGCTTTTGCCAACCGCGATCCTGACCTCTTCTCTGATATTCTCACGGTATCTTTACAAAGCATGGTTTCGCCGAGTCCCTGATTCCCGGCGGCTGCCCGAGAGATATTTCAAAAAGAGAACTCTATATGGCGTAGTGACCTCGGTAGGAGATGCCGACAACTTTCATTTCTATCATACACCTGGTGGAATTCTGGGGGGATGGGGCTGGCTCAGAAGAGCCCCCAAAGTCAACACCAAGGGCCTCAGGCACCAAACCATTCATGTCCGCCTTAACGGTGTCGATGCTCCAGAAGCTGCTCATTTCGGCAAGCCTGCACAGAAATACTCTGGTGAGGCATTGCAATGGCTCAGATCATACCTGCTTGGACGTAAGGTCCGGATCATGCCTTTGGCTCGAGACCAGTATCAGAGAACAGTGGCCGAGGCCAAGGTCTGGAAACTGACGGGTAGAAAAAACGTCAGCGAGGAAATGCTCCGAAACGGATGGGCTGTAGTATATGAGGCTAAGCATGGCGCGGAGTTCAATGGGAATGAAGCCAATTTCAGAAGCATAGAGAAGACTAGTCGCAAAAAACGCATTGGCATCTTCGCCGGGAATCCGAAGAAATTTGTCAGCCCTGGGGAGTTTAAAAGGGACCACAAGAGCTGAGGTGGACAAAATTATACTTGGTAACGATATGCACTTATTTATTTTTATATATGCGTTGTTCAACATCGCAAATTGATGCCTTTTCTCTTTTCTCTCTCCCGGAATTCAAACATTGCTTGTACTCCCACAAATAAGCAGCATGTACTCAATAACACATATTTCAAACCGGCAGCCGTTGCAAACATATCACTGAGCATTTGGCTCATGCCATCGGGACCCACACAGAAGCCTATAAGGTTGGCGATCATCATCATCCAAATGTTAGCAACACCGCCAATGGCACATAGATGCCGATACAAGGGGTGGCTCCCATACTTTTTTGCAGGGAGTAACAGAGTAGCCGCGACTTCAGGCAGAATAAAGAGAACAATGAGCCAGCCCCATAGCAGTAGACGTAGCTGAATATCATGCCAGAATGCCACAAAGGTGAATACCAAAAGAGAGTTGACAATAGGACGGTTAGAGCCCCCCAGAGGAATATAAATGTATCTGGTGACCCATCTATTGAAGCTTCTATGCCATGATCTCCAGAAAGACATGGCAGAGAAATTATTGTCGACACATCTGATCATGTTTTCAGGGGAGTCAATTCCATCGATGAGACCCCAAAGACGGAAAAGCCGCCATGGCAGAAGTAATTTGAGCCATATTATGTTTAGATTGAACAGGGCAATCATGGAGATTTGAAAAGGTGAATCCCCGTTCCAGGCTCTGACCTGGCTTATTGCAACCACATAGGTATAATGAAGGAGGAACTCCATGGTGAATAAACAAATAAGAAAGCGTAAGAAATATTTGGAAATTCTGTCAAAGTTGATAGATGGTAGGGTATGTTGCGACTGAAACATGTAATCGTTGAAAGTTATTATAGGGCCGGCAATGTACAGCGGTGAATAGGTAGCATAGGCAAAGTAGTTAACGAAATTGTAGTCTTTTTGTGGCCGAGAGGTTTCAATTCGCTGCTTTTCAGTCAATTCCGGAATGCTATTAGGAGGTGGTGAAGCAGGCTTTTCAGAAGACGTGGGCACTTGCCTGGCCAAAAGCCCATCCACGTTGTATGAAACCATTCTCAGCATGGTAAAGTTGAAAGTAACATCCCACCTAGCCATCATACCTGAATAGTCACTATCGATCCATGCAAATTGATCACCCAGAAGTCCAAACTGGTATCCATAGGTGAGTTCGTTGGCAAATAAAACTCCGATATTGAAGATCCAAGTCAGGGCATAGCAGAGCTTTCGATCCTGGAGCTTGGAAATCCTATAATTTGTCCCCAGAATAACGACAATCTTGAGAAAATTGACTCCATGCAAACCCAATAAATAAACCACCGAGAAGGCCGCGTCAAACATGACTCTATTGCGGAACTTGACAATATCATACACGAAATAGCGCGCCAACCGGTGAACCAGGATCACCACCACCAGATACGGGAAGTTGTTTCGAAAGCTCGAATACTGCATATCCGAGTTATCTACCTGCCGGCCAAATAACCATCCCTGACTCAGTTTTTCCTTGTACAGCTCGTAGTTGGGGTTGCTAGTGCTGCTGGCGTCAAACGCTGCTTTGAACATGAGAGGAACGGCCACGGCAAAAATCCCAGCATACAGGTAGAATTCCACTGTTTTCCACCGGGGCGGACCTGCAGCCTGTTGCACAGCCTGTTTCTTCTTCTGGTCATCTGGGCATCCCAGTCGTGTGTCCAGGACCTCCGGAGAAAACAGCGACAGCGGGTTCATCATGTCACAAAGGTGGAGTAGCTAGAGGGGGTTTTGGCGTTCTGGAGGTTGGAGGGAGATGCCAGAGGAAATGCACAGCCGTGCGCCAAGTTAGGCCAATAAGGGACAAGCTAAAGTAAGAATTGATCAGTGAAAGTGGGTGAAAGTAAGATGGGAATATTAGATGGTAATTTAGATGTAAACGGTTTGGCTTTTAGTGCTGAAATACAGCCGTGGTGCCTTTTCTTGGCTTGTTCATCGATCTGCTCATTTGGCACTTGGCTGGGGACCTTCGACTGGGGACCTGTTTTTAGGCTCAACCTCCGACCCGAAAAAAAGTTAATATCATGAGCGACATCGACCGACGTCCAAATCCACCGGGTTGGGTAGCCCCCAAGGCTCCGTATAATCCGTATGATCCCACTGATCTGAGACCACCCCAGGGATACCCGTCCGAGTTCCAAAGTCCCGGAAAACAGCGGGGTTGGAGTAAAGTTCCTAAAGATCCCAGCAATTACCGCCAGGTCAAAGATACTCTCAAGAAGTTGCATTATGTTCCACGACCACTCAGCGAGCTGTATCCGGGACAATATAAGGTTTTGAGAAGATTGGGCCCGAACCGATTTCAGCGAGGTGTAAAATATAGCAGCGTAGTCCTAGGAGGAGGTAAGCAGAATTGTATTGCTTCTGTCAAACGGAGAAAAGTGTCATATTTGAGAGACAAAAGTGACACAGTTGATACTTTTTGGCGATAGACAAGCAATACTTTATTTACATAGATACATTTTCAGATTGCTAACATTTTTAGCTGTTATCTTCGGAGCTGCGTTTTTCTACCGATGGAACGATGGTAAAGACAATGTGTTTTCCGCTGCATACAAGCTTCAACTCCGTATGAGAGATGCGCTTTTTGGAAATCTGAGCAATACTCAGAGGAGCGATTTGGACGGTAGACAGCGAGAAGTTGTTCCTACAGCCAATAAGTCGGCCACCAGAGTGGATCTTCCGCCAGAAAACCTCCAAATGTACATGGAAAGACCAAAAAGACACCATATTATAGAATCAGAAAAGATTCGACAAGAGAGAGACGAAGCCATATTGAGAGCTGTCGATATAGCAGAGGCTCAGCTGGCTCAGGGTGGCCCTGCTTCTAGTAGGCAGCGATGGACCTGGAAACCCTGGTGATTTTGCTGGCTTTCTACCCAGAATTTTTATTTGTAAATAGAACATTGGCTTTCCATGGCGGTAATTAGACTATCCAGCCGTTTGGAAAGTAGCATGAGCAACCTGATCTGATGAAGCTAACGATTAACAACCGAAGCAACTAAAGCAACTAAAGCAACATTATATATCCCGCTCATTTTCCCCCATGCCACCGAGCTCCATTTTACCCCCAAACCTTATCCCTTTGACTCAAAAGCTTATTAATTTTTTTTGGTTTTCAAATGGTTACGTTGATCGAGCGAAAAGCCCCAGAACCAGGCGAGTCCATGCCAGCCATTTCCGTTGAACTTCATCCGTCCCACCATCCCCGGATCCCGCTCATTATTATGAGAATCCCACTCCTCGGCAGGCTTGCCGCCCGCGAGTGGCCGTTTCTGATTATTTCCCTTCTTATTCTTGCGGTCACGCAAATAATCACTTTCATTACCGGATGCCTTCCTGCAACTGTCATTTTATGGTTTCGAGATAAGGCAGCCAGTGTACTGAAAGCGTCCATACCATCCCAGAACTTAGCAGACGAACCCGAACTAGAAGGCCTGGTCAACCAGCTGGGAAATGCCACTGGATTTGTAGAAATGTGTGAAATCTTTGGATATCAGAGCGAAGAGCATATTGTGAAGACTACCGACGGCTATCTGCTCGGAGTTCACCGAATCGGGGGCCCCAAGGGAACCAAGTGGAGACAAGAGGGAACCAAGGACAGACCTGTTGTTTATCTACATCATGGCCTACTTATGAACAGTGAAGTATGGGTTTGCAGCGTCGATCCTAGAAAATGCTTGGCTTTTGCTCTGGCTGATATGGGCTATGATGTTTGGCTGGGTAACAATCGCGGAAACAAGTATTCCAAGAAACACATTTCAAGGCAGCCCACCGAAGCGAGGTTTTGGAACTTCAGCATTGATGATTTTGCACTGTATGATATCCCCGATACTATCGACTATATTTTGCATTTGGTTAGACAAAAGAACCTTACTTACATTGGGTTCAGCCAAGGCTCAGCTCAGGCATTTGCAGCCCTCAGCATAAATCCACAGCTCAACGCTAAGGTCAAGCTGTTTATTGCCCTGGCACCTGCAATGTCTCCGCCCAAGCTGGGAAACTCAATTGTGAACTCTCTTGTGACGGCTTCTCCATCTCTCCTGTACCTTTTCTTTGGCAGAAAGATCATAATGAAATCTGCTGCTTTCTGGCAGTCTATCATGCTTCCCGCGCTATATGTGAGAGTTATTGACTGGTCAGTAGACAGCTTGTTCAAGTGGAAGAGCCGAAATATCACATATCCCCAGAAAATGGCCAGTTATGCCCATCTGTACTCTTATACTTCGGTAAAGTCAGTTGTACATTGGTTCCAAATTATCCGCTCCGGGAGGTTCCACATGTTTGATGACGATACCGGAAGCCTTTTGGGGGTCGATAGCTCTTTTTATCGAGTATCTCCTTTTCCTACCAAGAATATCATCACCCCCATTGTGCTGTTATACGGCAAGACAGACTCATTGGTTGACATTAAATGTATGCTAGCAGAACTACCTCCAGCTACCTCGGCTATCGGAATAGAAAACTATGAACATCTGGATATGTTATGGGGAGCGGATGTGGATACACTGGTGTTTCCATATGTTTTCAGTGCTCTGAGAAGAATCAATAAGAAGAGAGGGACCTCATTCGGTAGCGATGTTTCCTCGGACATAAAGTCTACTGAAGTGACATACATTGAATAAAGCAGATAAGCGCATGCGATTTTTGCTTATTTGATTCTGCTTATTTGTATGTGGGCCGTCCTTCAGATCTCACACCTAATATTCTTGGCAAATCAGAAATAGTGATTTATTCAGCTTTAGCAGCAATAGAAATATCTTGGTTAGCTTCAGTAACGGTAATATGTATAATTTCATTTAAAACAGGTTCAAATCCCGATCAGTACTAATCGTTTTGCGTTCAAAGCCAACATGCCGAAGTGGAAGTTTGTCTGTTTGGCGATTTTCACCGATTCAAGTTTGGTTTTGTCTTCTCCAACCTCCGCCCTACAATATGAGCTTCACGTTCACATTGCTTCAACCTTCCGGTCAGGGTGAGAAGTCCGACTGCATATCAGCGTATCAGTCTCTATTATCATTTGGACAGGTTAAGATATTGATAGATGTCGGTTGGGATTCGGGTCTGGCTGCCAATCTGGATCACCTTATTGAGCTGGCCCCTAGTATCAATGCAATTCTCCTGACTCACGCAACAATAGATCATATTGGTGCCTATGCGTACTTGTGCAAGGTCGCTCCGGAATTTTCTGAGATTCCTGTATATGCCACGCTTCCAGTTATCAATATGGGTCGAATTATCACCCTCGATAGCTATCGAAGTGCAGGCATTCTGGGCCCGATTTTGGACTCCACCATATCTTTGACAGATGTAGAAGCTGCTTTTGATAAAATCGAGTCTCTAAAATACTCTCAGCCGTTTTCGTTGTCGGGAATGCTCAATGGCGTCACAATCACCGCTTATAATGCTGGCCATACACTAGGTGGTACTATTTGGAGAATCCAAAAAGACCAAGAAAATGTGGTGTATGCAGTAGACTGGAACCACTCGCGAGACACGTTTTTGAATGGCTCTGCGCTGTTGCAGAATGGTAAAGTTATAGAGTCTCTGACTCGACCGACAGTTCTGGTGTGCTCGACCAAATTTGGCCAACAAAAGGATACATTGAACAACCGAAAAGAAACCTTGTATAGAAATATCAGCGACACGTTAGATCGCGGTGGCACAGTTCTGATCCCTACCTCCTCAGGCTCTCGAGTACTAGAACTGGTTCTCATTTTGGAGAGTTTCTATGAAACCAAGGGCATCAAAGCCCCGTTTCTCTACTTTTCTCACGTCGGCTCGCGCACAATGTCATATGCATCTTCCATGCTCGAATGGATGTCATCAGCTGTCATAGACGAGTGGCAGAAGAAGAACAATTCTCCCTTTGAAACTAGGTTCATGCGTACTACAACTGATCTGAACGAGCTTTATGCTATGGATGGTCCGAAAATTGTCCTTGCCTCTTCAGAAGCTATGGAAGCTGGGTTTTCGAGGCCAGCATTCTCCAGAATCTGTACCAACGAAAATAATATGGTGATTATTACAGAATACGCGGGAGACACTCTCTGTGGGAAGCTCTACGAACAGTGGAACAGCCAACAAGCAAGCGGCCCTGGTGCTATTCAGCTAACCACCGAAATGCATATCAGCTTTCCCGAAGAGGATGCACTATCGGGTGACGAGCTTGCGAGATATAACGCTGCTGTAAAGGCGGCAAAACAGGAGCAGGAAATGAGAGATGCTCTAGAAATGAGAAACAAAAACCTCTTGGAACAAGAAGATGATGAGGCGTTTGACGTTGAAGAGAGTGACTCAGATGATGACTATGCATTTAGTGGCCAGCCTGATACCAGTGTTCTGATATACGGCAAGGACGTGTATGATTTCGATGTCCGGCAGTCTCAGGGTAAAGCTCGTATGTTCCCGTACGCTCCGAAAAGAAGAAAGATAGACGACTATGGTGAAGTAGTCAAAGCAGATGATTTCCTGAGAAACAACGAAACTTTTGAGGATCTCGGAAAGCAAAAGCAACAGAAGGAAGATGACAGTACGAAGGTGGGCGAAAAGAAAACATGGGGCACAGAGAGCAAATTTGGCAAAGAAACCGTGAAACTTGATATCATGTCGCAAGATGCAGTCCCCAAGAAAATCAGCCATATTAGTGAAGATGTGAAAGTTCTCTGTTACGTTAACTACATCGACTTTGCTGGGCTGGCCGACGAAAGATCGATCAAAGAAATTGTTCCTTCTGTCCAACCTAGAAAGCTTATCATCCTACCTTCCGTCTTGAACGAAAGTGCTCATCTCTTGAAACAAGACATTGAGCAAGATTCCGCCATTGACAGTGTACTTATCTCACAACCGAACGAGCCCATCAATGCATCTATCAACACGTTTGCGTTTGATGTGAAGATTGCTCCCGTACTAGATGGCCTATTGAGGTGGCAGAAGATTGTGAATGACTATTCAGTTGCACATGTAACTGGCAAAATCAAAATCGTCCCATCCGCTAGTGCCCTGGAGAATGGCTCTAATATGGAAACAGATTCATTGCCGAATGGGGAAATCAATTTGGTCCCCTTAGAAACAGCAGAAGAACTGGCTGCTGCCCCACGCTCTGCACCACTTCTTGTTGGTGATATAAAACTAACCGAACTCAAACGGAAATTAGTGTCCTTGGGGCATAGAGCGGAATTCCGAGCAGAAGGTGTGCTAGTGTGTGACAATAAGGTAGCAGTTCGCAAATTAGCTGAAGGGCGACTGTCGATCGAAGGCGGTATTGGAAACGAATTTTATGAGATTAAGAGCATAGTTAGATCATTCTTGGCTGTAGTATAGTATAGGATGTAAGACAACATAAATGTATCATTAACAAAAAATAAGCTGATAAAAAATAGCCTGCCATCATTAGTTTCTCAAGCACGCTGTATTATAGCAATTATATATGGTAGCCGTAGCACGCAGCTGATCAGGCCGTGGCTCCAAAAGTAGCTTAGCATCATTTATTCTCAGCTGAGCTGTGATATTCAAGTAATTTCTGGATGAAAATAAGAGCAGTTTTCAGTAGTTAGTTAGGGTGTCAAATACACATGCCAGCTTCAAATGAGAAAATCTATCAATTTAATTTCAATACTTTCAGCAAGCTAGTAATTGCTCAACCACTGGAGGAGTTAAAATTAATTGCTATGCGATGTTCTATTAGGTGTAATGCAAAGTGATAAGCAATGTCATGACGTATATACGATATCCTATGCTAAGCACTGCACACTCTAGATCCTATTCGTATGCGCGATCGAGAGAGTACTCCAAAAAAACCATCTGCTCAATTGCCAAATATAGAGCGATTCATCAGCATACAAAGATTAGAGAGTGAGCATACTAAAGCAAACTATACAAAATTGAGTAAGGTCCGAGACTTAGTCGAGACGAGTGCACACACAGTCCATATTAGGAAAGTCTTAGCAAAAAATTCCAACACGGCAATAGCAGATATTTTTTTCAAAATATCTAGAAAAAAATCGGTATCCACGCCTTGAGCGAATATTGAGACAGAGACCGTAATTGTAAAAGATGGTGCCATTGTAGTAAAATATCGAAGTATAAGAACGACCGGATCGAACTTAGTATACAAACATCCACACTCGACAGACATCAAAATGAAAGCTACTCTTGTATTGATCTCAATTTTCATCTCCTGCGCTCTGGCTCAGAACATAATCAGTCAAGCTTCCAGAGGAGCTGTGTCTTATCTTGCAGGATACCGAAAAAATGGCGTAGATAGTGCTGTCGCCTCCAGCGAAGCTAATCATTTCGTGACTGAAATTCTGAAACATCCACAATTTTCCAGCTTGGCTGCTCAAGTTCCTAACGTTGTTACTAGCCGATCAGTCGATAAGAAGAAGGCCTTGAGCTTAGTGCAGGATGTCAGCAAGGAGTATGGATCCTGGTCCAAAGGCACTTCATTTGCTCCCTATACCAGTTACTTCAAATCCCATATCACTGATTTTGATGTGAACAGACTGGTTAATGATGCTGTCAGCAGCTATAATTTGTACGCTCCCATTGCTGAGCCCTATGTCTCGCAGTTTTTTGCCGATTCCGATGGTAAGAATATTGGCACCACCGCTACCAATCTCGCCAGCCACATTGCAAGCGATTTTGGCTATGGCCAGTATGCCTCTGCTATACCCAAGGTTCCTTCGTAAAGAGAAACTGGGTGGTATACAATAGCCTAGTTTTTGCTGCTGAGTCGATCGCACCAGCTAATAATTATTTCTCTTCTATAACTTCACATGCCATTCCAGGATTGGTATTTATATACTGTTCAAAACCTCAAAAAAATTATATCTTAATTTGGTTTCAGCTCCAAAGTTCACTTGAACCCCTATTGTGCCGTATATTCCGATGCATGCGTATATGCTATGGGTTCCTGACACGATGAGTGGATCATCACCTCGGATAGACATTTGGACATGCAATTGCCCATTCTTAGTAACGACTAGGCTTCTGGTGTTCAAGTCAAGGCCCAGCCCAATTGTATCGCCAACGCTAAAAGAACCAGTACACAAGTCACCAGATTGATCATTGCTAAAGTACTTACGTCCGTCGTCAGAATGAATAGCAACACTACCTCTATGCCATCCCGGAAGCCTGAAAGGCGGATATGGTAGCACTGAATAGCCAATTGCAAATGCTGCCTCCTCTGGTCTACTCATTGCCGTCATCAAGCATTCATAATAGAGCTTGCCATCGTGAATATCCTGTTGGGGATTATATAATGGCAGATCTGACACAAAGCAGCAATCTTGCGTCCCAGATTTACTACGGATATACCATGTATCTCTGTTCTTTTCTATGCTACCTTTGAATCTCCGGGCCGTGGAGTATCGACTGTATTTGTTCAACCCCGGAGAAGGAGGAGCAACCAGCCGGAACAAGTGCCTGTCTATTGTCCCGACATCGGTTCGCGGGTTTCGTAGCAGCTTATTAGCTTTACAGAATGCAATTCCAATCTCACATTCGTCGCTAGAAGCTTCACTATAAAGTGTCTGCAGCGAGTCGATGGGCGGAGGATACGAAGGGGGCCCAAACTCCTCCGTCTCTCCTTCTCTGTGTCTTCTGTCTTCTTCTTCAAGTGGTCCAGAATTAGGAGGATAATCTTCTATGGTATTATTAGAAAATTCTTCGTAAGGTGGAAGTTGATCTTGCTCTGCATTTTTCATGTTAGCTTGATCTGAATGAAGGTTAGAAGCTGAGATGAGGCTGAGCCCTACCCCGGAAACTACCGCTTTCAGATTGCTTTATCAATTAAACTTAAAATTCTAGCAAAATTCCGAAAACACAGGTTACTCTTCGAATATGGAAAGGATATTATTTTACAAAGTCTCCAAGGGAAAAAGGTGCTGTTCCAGTGATAATTTGCCGAAGATCCCCCATCGCCGCTCGTCCTCAAGATTTAGAACAAGCGGATAAGGCCGCGGAGGGCCTTGCCGTAGTTGAAACCACTTAAACGATCTGCGGCATCATATACATCACTCTGGTAGCTAAATTTCTAGTATAGAAGCTTATATTAATGCAATAGAATATATAACAAAATCGTACTTGTTACAAACATCATAGTGTATATCTCTCTCCGAAATACTGGTAACTCCTCAAATGTGCCCATTTGCTGGCATCCTTGACCAATTCTCTGGGTCCACAGGCCATAACATAAGTAGTAAGAGATCCGACATCGGTTATGTCCATGAATGCGTTGGAGGCGTTCTTGAAGTCAGGGCGGCCGTATGTGATGTAGACACCATCTGGTTGTTTGTAAGATGAAGAGAAATTGGCTGTTCGAGGAGTAGAAGAGTCGGCTACAGCAGCTGCGGCTTCTAGGGGAATTCTCAAGTCTTCTTCATCACTAGCATCACTAACATCACCACCGTCATCAACGATGCTAATATCACTACCGAGGGTCGGGCTCTCAGATATTGAAGACCGGTGCTGGTTCAATCGTTCAAGATCGTCAAATTCAATTGCATCCTCTTCTCCAGGTAGGCCCACCGCAGCATATTCACCGCCGGCATTGGAACTATGCTCATTCTCACGCGCATCTGCGTATGCTTCCCCTGCTCCGGTGATGTAAACATCCACAATCGATGTGTCTATGTTCAAAGCATCCAATGCTTTCAAATCACTAATATCCCTGGTGATCCATATAAGCTTTATTTGAGCAGCTTTTCGAAGCTCCAGGAATCTCACTGCTGGAGCCGCCAAAGAGAGACCTGAACCACCGGCAAAAATCAGGACCTTCTTGGCTTTGACCAACTCTGGCTCCAAAGGCGACAAGAACGGTCCCTGGATAGAATATTTTGTATGAGAATTGAACTCGAATTTAGTCTTTCGCACTAGCAGCTTTATGTGTCCGTCGGTAGACAACGATGCAACAGTGTAAGGATGAGCAGATGAGATCCAAGTCAACGGTCTCCAAAGAGATCTCGAAATCCTAACATGAGACCCAATGGGAAAAGAGTCTGGTAAGAAGCTCCTGGGTAGCGTGATATACAGTAAAGATGGGGAGATTTGCTCAACATCCAGGGCGGTGGAAGTATTAGAAGTGAGAACCCGGTAGAGAATGTTTGCAGTCAGAGAGAATAAACACCAACCGGCAAGAAACGGAACCCCTGGTCGAGCATGGAAGATACCCAGAATAATCGATAGCCACGCCAGAGGGTAGTGGAGACGGTAAAACCACGGATAAAATCTAGTCCTCAGCGGGCGCAGCGAGGACACAAACATGACCAAAAACGCCAGGAGAAGAACAACTCCACAGAGATTGGCCGGTTTGGCCAATTTGGCAGCTTTCCCTTCTATGATGAGATAAACAGTATATCCAATTCCGTGCACAGACCCCAGCAGAACTGCAGTTCTACTCACCCATTTGTGGAATTCAAGCAAATGCACATAGTAGGTGCCCGGGAGCGGAGAGGGTCTTAACGACAAAACCACACTCAAAGGCAATATGGCATAGGTAATTCTGCCAAGCCTTTTACAGACACCATTCAGTGTGCTTGGAGTTCTATAATAGCCAAAAATAGCCAGAATAAACGCCCATATAATGGCGTAGATCCAGCCTGGAGGGTGGATATTGTAGCCGAGACGCTTCTTTATGCGAGGATTGAAGTAGTTTTTGAGAGAAATCAGCCCCAACCCGACGATCCAGGCAATTACAAAGCCGTAGCCGTATGGAATGTTTGCATAATGGTCCTCGCCGTGGCGCTGGACAAGCCTGGCAGCGTCTATCATGCTAATCGGCGACGATCCGGAAAGTTTGGAAATAGGAAGGAGGCTGACGACATGCCCGACGGTTGAAAAACACAATACGAACCAGACACCCACGT
This sequence comes from Zygoascus biomembranicola, assembly GCA_030556875.1. Lineage (NCBI taxonomy): Eukaryota > Fungi > Ascomycota > Dipodascomycetes > Dipodascales > Trichomonascaceae > Zygoascus > Zygoascus biomembranicola. The sequence goes on from JAKTUV010000003.1 coordinate 421,227, forward strand.
TTTCCGCTCCAGACCAAACCAAAACAAATACCCATCAAATGTATTCTACAATTCATTATGCTGCTTTTTTATTATTTAAATGTTTTACGCTAAGCCTTAACAAAACCCAGCTCTTCTACGCTAACCTCCTTGTCATCCAGCAGAGCCTTTTGGCCCTGGCTGATCTGAGTCGCCAGTCTTCGAGCATGCGTTCGCTAAAAAAATAGTTAGAACCCCCACCAACACAACAAAATTATTGCAACTAGTAGTAAAACAATACTCACCTCCTTAGTGTGATGCAAACACTCCATGTAATCCTCCAGATGAGGCACACAGGTAGTCTTGTCCTTGGTTCGGAAAGCGCTATAGCATTCCATGAAGCCTTGCCATTCTGAACGTTAGCAACCCTGCACAGCCAAGTCACAGATGTAGACGGCATACGCGCCTTTTTCTACATCTTTAACAGCCACCAAACTTACCTGGAAAGCACCGACTGCTGCCGCCGTGGTATCCAGCTCGAGAGCTCATTTTGTATGTATGTAAGAAAGAAGACAAGTCCAATGATTGGTGGGGCCTGCCAGTCAACTCCAAACCTCCCAGCTTAAGTAAGCCCCAGCACCATAGAAAAATTACAATAAAAAATCACAGCGAATGCAAAACCCACCCAACATTCAACCATGGCTGATCGAGGAAGAAGTAGGCTGCGCCAGCGCTGGGGCGATGAAGCGGACAAAAACAAAGTGGCACTTCTTCTGGAAGTTCCCACCGTCATCACGGGACCGCTAACCGCCGAGCAATTGGATGCATATGCTCTGAACTTCCGTATCAGGGAGATCACTGAGAAACTCAAGCTCAACGATGTTGTGCCGGTGGAAAGATCCCCGTCTCCGCCACCGCAGTATGACCAGGACGGAAAGCGTGTGAATACCAGGGAAATACGGTATAAGGCTAAGTTGGAACAGGAGCGTCACCTGCTGGTGGAAAAAGCTATTAGGTTGATTCCCAAATTCAGACCTCCTGTCGACTACAAGCCGCCCAAGAAAACCCAGGAAAAAATATATATCCCAGCAAATGACTATCCAGAAGTAAATTTCATTGGACTTCTGATCGGTCCACGTGGAAAAACCCTGCAGAAAATGGAAATGGAGTCCGGAGCCAGAATTGCCATTCGAGGAAAGGGCTCCGTTAAAGAAGGAAAAGGACGAACAAATGAGAATCTACCCCATGTTCAGTCTCTCAGCGAGGATCTGCACTGCTTAATTGTTGCAGATACCGAGGAAAAAATCAACAAGGCCGTGGAACTGGTTAACAGGATCATCGAGACCGCTGCTTCCACTCCAGAGTCGCAAAACGATCTCAAACGGGGCCAACTTCGAGAACTGGCAGCTCTCAATGGAACTCTTAGGGACTGGGAGAATCAGCCCTGTCAAAATTGCGGTGAAATTGGCCACAGAAAATACGATTGTCCCAATAAAAAGAACTATACTGCCTCGGTGGTATGTAGAATCTGTGGTGGACAGGGCCATTTCGCCCGAGACTGCAAGGAGAGACGTTCTGGCGGTGGTCCTCCAAGAAATGGAAATGACGGTGGATATCGAACAGCTGCTGACCGTGAATACGAGCAGCTCATGCTGGAACTCGGCAATGGTGGCCCCTCCAGATTCGGTTCAGGGGCCAACTCGACTCCCTTGGCTATTGAAGCCGGATCGTCAAGATCGGCGACATCTTCTCAGGGTTCTTGGCAGCAAAATGCACCTTCTCCTTGGCAGCAGAGTGTCCAGCACCAACAAAACGCTTCTCCTTGGCAGCAAAATGCCCAGCAGCACCAAAACTCATCTTCTTGGCAGCAAAATGCCCAGCACCAAAATCCTTCTTGGCAACAGCCCGATGCGCCCTGGAAGCCTGATGGGCAGCCTGGTCTTCCGCTTCTACCACAAATGCCTGGAATCCCTCCAATCCCCAACATGGCCGGCCCTCCTGGATTCGCCATGGGTGCACCTCCGGGTTCAGCACCTCCTCCACCACCTGGCCAGTTCTTTCCTCCTCCCCCGCCGGGTGCTCCTCCACCAGCGCCGCCAAGCACAGCTGGTGCTCCTCCACCTCCTGGCGCACCTCCACCACCTGGTGCTCCTCCGCCGCCCGGTGTACCTAAGCCTGGCTATTAAGTCAGCAGAATGATTCTCTTGTCATTATTTATTTGATTATGTATATTGTATGATGATAGTACAGACTGTAATTTTCGTTTTCCTTTGCCCTATGAAGATGCAGCTGCTTCTCTGGCCTTTTTCCATCTGGCTGCATTTTCCAGAAGCTTGGCGTAGCTTTTCGTATCCTCATCTGTAGGGAACACATAATCCAGATATTCGCTCCAGGTGCCGTCATCCAACCTTGTTCGTTTCTTGACCACTGAAGGAGCTTGTTTCTGAATCTTGGCAATAGAATCGTCATCACCATACTGTTGTTCAAATTCTAGCCAAGCTTCATTCAAAGCAACCCGTTCTTCTTTCAATCCCTCTTGCTTCAAAATGTCCCATCCCTGCTCGAATATTCCACGAGCACGAGATTTAGCATTTTCAGAAACCTCCTCTTCTTCATCATCTTCTTCCTCTTCTTCGTACTCATCAGCATCTTTGTCTGGGACTGAGACTTCAAAAATTGCAAAAGAAATCCAAACCTTCGCTTGCTTGGCGCGCTTGGCCAGTTGGCTGTATAAATCTCTAGCGTGCGAGTATTTGCCGATTTCTGTTTCAAACTCTATATACCTCTTCCAGAGCAGCTCTGCCATTTCCATTTCGGGCTGCTCAATAGCAAGCTCATATATAGCACGAGCACGCTCTTCTTCGCCAAGCTCCCCTTCCAGCGTTGCATAATCAATCCAAGGCTCCGGAATATCAGGGAACTTCTCCAAGAACTTGTCGTATATCTTTCGGCAATTGTCAAACTCCTTAAGTTTGATCTCCAGCTCGATATATTGCTTGAATAAGCTTGGTTTTCCACCCTTCGATTTACCAATTGCTTGTCCCAAAACCTTTCTAGCTTTAGCAATATTATTCTGTCTAATTTCAAACTTGGCGAGAAGTATCCACAGTTTGGTGAATGTGAATACTCCATTTGGAACAGTACTGATAGCCCGTTCATAAATATTTCTTGTCTTTTCAATGTCGTTATTCGTAAGCTCCTCATAAATGGCATATTTGATCCATAAAAACACATATCGGCGCCAAAAAGATTTCTCTTTTTCTGTAGGAACATTCTCTATTGCTCGATCATATACTTGGCGGATGGCCTCCGGCGATTTGGATACCTCCTCCATGAGAGTGATATACGAGAACCACACATCGTAATTAGTGGGGTTCTCTGCCAGCTCGGCCTCATAAGCTGTTCGTCGTTTGGCTAAAATGACGTCCTCTATGCCGGCTTTATCCCCAAACTGCTTTTCAAACTGTGTATAAGCATCATAAAGCTTGGTGGACTTTGCTTTGGGCAGGCTCTCCAGCCCAAACTTGCATATGCCTCTTACTCGCTCCCATTCCCTCTGGCGAGATTCCCATTTTGCCCAGGAAACCAATAATTTCTCATCCAGCAGGTCCAGTTCCTTTGTCTGATCGACCGCTAGAGTATAAACATCTCTGGTATTTTCCACCTCGCCCACTTCTTCTTCGAATCTGGCCCACTTGATCCAGTTTTCAGGCTGTGGCGATGCTCTAGTGAATCGAGAATAAAGCTGTCGAGCTCTTTCGTACTCTCCGTACCTTTTTTCGAGATTGATATAAGCGTGCCATGCAGCTGGACCTGGTCTCCATTTGATCCACCGTTCGAACACTGCCCGAGTACCAACAACATTATCAAGGGTTTCTTCTACAGAGACGTAGGTAAACCATAGCTTGTCAACTCTTGGCAGTATCGTGACGGCTCTATCCAGGACGTTTCGAGCATGATTGACGTTTCTTTCCTTGAGCTCGCACTGAATATATCTGATCCACAGGGCAACGTTTGTAGAATCCACATCCAACGCTCTCTCAAAGATCGATCTAGCTCGGTCCAGTTCTCTCTGCTCAATTTCCCACTGAGCATAGCGTTGCCATTGCCCGATATTGAGTCTGTTTCTGCGCAGAGCATCTTCGTATTCTTTCCTTTTTCGGCCCTGGAACTCGTGAAGCTCCTCGATATCGGCAATATTTTGCTTAGGAATATGCAAATCTTCTTCCTTACGCTCAAAAGCCTCCAGCAAGATCTGCTCGGCTGATATCTGCAGCGGCGCTACGGCCTTGTTTTTCACCCGAGCATTCATGTTGGGTGGAGAAGCGTAGGGAAACACACAATGGGAGTTGGCGGAGGATATAAGAAAACCGATGCAAATCCAGCATCTGACAGTGCAATTCTACGTGTCATGTTATTTATATTGTCGTTTACTTAAACGCTAATGAGCCACCCCGCAGCGCTAATACTAAATGCAGCTGAGATCCCGCTTCCAACTTGTACGAAGCGGCGGTTTCAGAATCGTTCCTGAAAGTTAGCAGATGGCAACTACAACACCATGGTAGGCGTACACCTACATTTGTTTACCGCCGTAAATCAGGCGCTGCTGAGAAGGGGGAATCCCTTCTCGTTCCTCGACTTTTTCCTTGATCTGAGAAACCTTGTCGGTGGGCTCGATGTTGAGTTCAATCTGCTGGTCAGCTCCAATCGCTCTACGCAACCATCTAATTATAATATTCTAACTACCTCTTTGCCCGTAAGCGTCTGTAAACGTTAGTATAAAAAGCTTCATCACTGTTCCATCTATTTGCGGTGAATGTTACTCACTTTTACTTTAATCTGCATTTTGGTGATGGTTTGGCTGAAGCGATAATCCAAACCTCCATCATCCAAAATCAAATCATCTCCGGTAGTTTTTCCATAGATTCCATGCTCCCCACCCCACACACATCCCAGGTCGATTTCACCAAGGTATACGAACCTGCAGAAGATTCGTTTTTACTGCTCGATGCTCTCGAGCAAGAAAAACCTTATTTGAACCAAGAATTCTCTTGTCCCACGGTCCTGGAGATCGGAACTGGATCGGGTCTCATATCGGCATTTGTAAATTCCAGCATATGCCCTCAAGCATTCTGTCTTGCCACTGATATCAATCCGTTTGCATGTAAAGCTGCTTTGAGCACAGCTAAGGAAAATAATTCTTTGTCTAGGCTGGACTCGTTCCTAGCGTCTTTGACTAGCTCGGTTCGACCGAGCTCCATCGATATTCTCATTTTCAACCCTCCTTATGTCCCGTCTCCTAATGTGCCGGAATATCCCCAAGATGAGTCGAAGCTGCTAGATCTTGCTTTAGATGGTGGCCATAAAGGCATGGAAGTCACCAACAAGCTTCTGGATCAGCTTGATACTGTACTGTCACCCAAAGGTGTTGCGTATATTATACTGTGTGCTTCAAATGAGCCAGAAGTGGTGCAAATGAACCTCAAAGCAAAGGGGTTTAGTGCAGAGCAAGTTATATTCCGAAGAGCTGGTTGGGAACTCTTATATGTCTTCAAAATACAGCGGGACTAAGATATGGTGTATTCTACATCTATTTCTCTACAGTGGCCGGGCCACTAATATCTCTGAGCAAATCTATCAATACCGATCTTGTATCCACTTGTACCATGCTGTACACATTCTCATATGCAAATATGCTCGCTCGATGGAAGAAACTGACCAAATCCTCCTCTTTGGCGCTGTTAATTTTTATACCATCCAGTAATGGCTTTCCTGTAGTAAGGCTTTCTTCTTCTACATGGCTTTTTGTAAAAGATGCCGCATATGTCGCTTGTGATGCAATCACATCTACTAGGCCACTAGATGATCCCTTTTTGAGTATGCCGTCCAGATTGTCGCACACAAATAGCCACTCATGCATCTGGAACTCTTCCAGATTCAGCAAAATAATCACGTCAAGCAGCTTACAGGCCGAAACAACTGTCTCAAACAATATCTTCTTCTCGCTAGCATAGTCACTCAATACTTGTTGTAGTCGCGTGTATATAAATGTAACCACCGGTGCCAATCGGGTGGTGTTCACACTTAAAATGATCGCTCTCATGCAGATAAATATCTGGCCAGCAAACCGCGACTGTCCGTCTCCTTCTAACAGTGCTTCAAATCTCTTGATCAGATCATTATAATCTACCAAATCGGTCCAGCTTCCTGCAGCCACTTTGTTGGAGCTATCAGTGTCAATGTATTTCGAGCACAAAAATAGCAAGCTCAGTCGCTCGATATTAATCTGGGTTATACTCTCCTGGTCAGACCAGTTAAATAAATTATTATTTCCACCGTATGAGGAGATTCGCTCAATATAGTCCCTGATTCGCTCCTTGTCAGCCATAGCCCATTTGTGTATTACAGGCATCCACTCTACAACGGCGGGGTATCCGATCAGCATGAATCTAGAGTCGAATATAGCATCTCCAATTATTGGCTTCCATATCTTTGTACTCTGAGGGAATTTGTTCACAATTGTGCTTACCAGGTCAATAACGTAACCAGGGACACCGTGAGGAAATGACTTCTGCTTCAAGGCAGGAGACAAAATATTCTGGAAAATTATGTTCAAGACAGATTGGACTTTTTCTGTGTCCTCGTTGAGAATTGCTCGTAGATGTGGTAGAATCTTGCCTTTCAGAGTATTGACGAGCTCCTCTTTCCTGGGGTTCACTGCTGCACCAGAAACAATGCCCGGCATGGGACTTTCTGGCCTAGGCTTACCGCTTTTTTCATCCTCAATAACAGGAGTTCCAGGTGTGGTAGAAGGAGCAATGGGGATAGCATTTCCAATGCTACCTGAACCTCTAGTCAGCGCATAGGTAAGCAGCTTAACAAAATAATCTGATAGCTCTTTCCTGATCTTCTTCTGTTCACCAAATTTAATAGAGTCAACCTTGGATCCCATAACGGCTATCATATGAAGAATACCAGACAGTACTAGGCGATATTGACCTGGAGCAGCTTGAACATCTTTGATAAATCCCATACACTCGCCCCAAACCTCCTCAATAGCATCGTTCTCTAGAGACTCCAAATAATTAGAGACAAATTGAATGACCTTGTGTTGGCTCAGCTCAGTGACTGTGCTTTCCGTACTTGTGCTGATCAACGATCCTTCAGCCACGCTACCAGAGCTTGATCCTTGTTGAAACATTCCTGGGAGAACTCCACCAGAAGTATGGCTAGCAGTATCGCTATTTTTTCTATTAGTAATGCTCTGAAGAAGAAAAGGAGCCGTAGACTTGGGTCTTGAACCATCTAGAATATGTATCAACTTGAATACCGGCGAATTGCTATTATCAAAGAGTATGAAGCACTCCAACGTTTGCAGTGTATTCAAACGATATAGCTGAGCCAGCAGCTGTCTTGTTTTTGATTTCACTTTTGAGAGAATAAAAATGACCGAATCATTACCAATTGGCGCAGTTGTGGGGTGCTTTCGAGTGTCAATCCAGGTCCAGATATTGAACCCAACTTTTGTAGCTAGTTCAAAGCACTTGAGAATTTCATGCCGATCATTCACGCTATTGCTTCTCTCCATAGGCGACTCAACTGAAAAAACACCGCTGATCACATTTCCAAAAAATCCAGAATCATCCATCAGTGGGGAATCGGAGCTGGATATAGAGGGCTTTTTAGAGTCTCCAGTCAAGTATCGAGTGGCTCTGCTTAGCGTCTCTTCCAATCCATTTAACAAGCACGGTATAACAGAGAAGTCCGTTTCATCAACTGCTGAAGTTTCGCTAATGTTCTGCAAAAGCGCAAATTTTTTCTCAGTGCAGGCACAGAGAGTGGTGCAAATGGGTGTCAAAACTTCGACCAGATCAGACTGCACATATTCCAGAATAAAGATTAGGAAATTCAGCCACTGAATAACCAACTGCGAGTCGTCAGAGTCCAGCACCAGGCCCTTGAGAGTATAGTCGATAACGCCTTTATAATCAAACTTATTGTTTCCAGTTCTCTGGCTGACCAGATACAGACAATGTCTCAACGGAGCTAAAACTTGAGTTGAAGTACGCTTCAATAGTTGACTCGCTACGTCAAATATCTCCGTGGTGGTGAGTACGGGGAGAATGAGAATTAATAGTTTTGTCCATTCTACACTTCCAAGGTCTGAAGGGATAGCAGTCAAGTAATATCTCTCTAGCAGCACGTCTGCTACTTGCTTAGCGTGGACCTTGAATCGGGTAAGCAGTTCTTCATCTGAGGATAGGATTTTACCCAATACCGTAACGTAGTATAAAACAATCTCCAGATCATCAAACGCAGGGTCGATAATTGGAGTAGTCAAAATACGCAGGAGCTTCGGGGTATCGCGTTTCAGCCATGCCGGTAATGATGTTGTTTCACTGTTTATCTGCTGTTCTTGATCAAGATAAAGAAAAAGACACTCGCCAAGAACCTCTTCCGAGTTAGTTCTATTAATCGAATGATACCAAAAAGTAGCAAATGCTTTCGATTTTGTTGAGTAAGGAACCGTATTATCTGCAAGTATCGTGGCCAATGCTGATTGAACTCTCCTATCACCAAGATTTCCTTGGAGCGACCATAGGAGCTTGACGCTTTCAACCTGAAATGTTCCAGCAGTGCTTCCCAAATGGCCAAACAAATGAGGTACGATATTAAATATAAATATGTTGATCTCCTCAGCAGTGAGAGCATTGTGAATGGAATTGAATAGTCCCACGCTCCCATCAATCTGACTCGGAGCATAATGCGTTCTTTCAGTAAGAAGTAGGGACACAACAGCTTCCTTTCTCCACTTCTCTGAAAGAGGTAACTTAGCCAGTAAACTCGACAATAAGATCAAATATTTTCCATCCGAGGGCTCCTTGGCAATAACAAGCTGGCTTGTTTGGTCAACCAGCAGGTTTGTAAGAGTCAAGGGATCAAAAGGAAGTTGAGGGTCTTCATTATCATCTGAGCGACTGTAAAATTCCCTGATCTTTCCAATGACTTCGCTCTGCTCCATTGCAGCTTTGTCCGTCTCAACAGGAAGAAATGCTCGTTCTGGAATGAGACTCAGAACAGCGTTGCTGACTGAAAACCACAGAGCGTCTTCTTCATTAGTGCTATCTTTTTTTTTCGCCTGACTAATAACCAGAGTCAGAAGTATCAGGGGTAAATGGTTCACTACCATCTCCTCTTCTCGTACATTGAACATTTGAAGAATGTAGAGTAGCAGGTCCAGATCATGATGTACGACGATGAGATCAAAGCAGTCAGACCATATAGACACGGTCTCAATGCCATCAAAAAATGCACCAGCACTTCTTAGGACCTCTTCAAAGTCAGATTCCGTCTTGGCTTTGAATGACTTGACGGACTTCACGATTGGTAGTAGTACACGAGGCACAACGACAGTGCCAATTTCCCATCGATCCAAGATGCTCAAGCATATTCGGTAAGGCCTTGACTTCTCCGTTGGATCCTGCGTATCTTTATTAATCATTTTTAGAAGACCAGAAACAAGCGGATCCAAGGCGTACTTTGAAAAGTACTCCGACCGTGATAAGTGGGAAGATTCGCCTCCTGCTTTAGGACCATCTGGTTCGGGGCCTAGAAGCCAATTCCACAGTCGCCTATTTAGCGACATATCACGCCGAAGCACTGTAGAAGAGGCAGACAGAAGAATTAGCTCAAAGTCTTCCTTGGAAGCGACGACTTGTAAGACTGGGGACTGTAGCTGCATGTTCTTAACCAACAGCTCCAGAAATCCACGCTGGATCAAAGGCTGTTCGTCATTGAGGCCCTTGCAGAAGGCACGAATAAGTAATCCTGATTCAGGAGTGATGGCTTGCTGTGCTTCAAAGCTAAGAGATTGGTATGCAGAGGGGATATTTTCGGGATATGTAGCATCATTCGATACTATAGAGAAGCTAGGAAGTCGCCTGGAACACCAGACCAAAGCTCCTAGCCGCTTATCAGCAGAGGAAATCACGGCGAAAAAGAGACATTGCCAGAAGTGCGAATCATCGTTGATCTTGATTTGGATGTTCTCGATCAACGTAAATACGTCGTTGAATGATTCGCTCGACTCATCATCAATTCCCGGCAAAACCGCCAACAAAAAGGGCCGCAAAATTGTTCCTAGCAATGGCAAAGGTAAAATGTACTTTTCAAACACAGCGATCAGAATAGGCTTGACATTCATCGATGCGTGGGCCATGAGAGGCAGCAGGCCCGGAACCCACACATTCAGATTGAGATTTTCGGGTCCCTGCAGCTCAAATATCGTTTTATACAGCTCCAATGCTTTCTGGTGAACACCGTACGGAAGATCGGGGTCCAAACATTGGGCTAATCTCTGCGCAACCTGGGGAGCATGCGGAATCTCGATATCAGTTGGCCCATTGTAGCTCTTGATGGCTTTGTGGAGTTTTCCAATAAATGATATATAGTCGGCCCATTCTTCCACGCTATCCCACGATGCAAGAGCACGCTCTATACTTGAAGCGAGATGCCTGAGTTTTGGGTTCTTGTCTAGCAAATTAGCATTTTTCGGCCGAAGGCGCCAATTTTGGCTGTGAAAACAAAAACTTTCTAAGATATATCATTAGCGCACTCACCATCACCTGTGTTCTTTGATCTGAAAGGTATCAGAATGGAGTTGGACGGCATGTTGACGTGCCTCCAGTTAGCAGATCGCCAGTTTGGATCAATCGATTACGGTGTTATTTAGCTGTATACGAAATGGGAGTGATTAGTCAGCATTTCCCAGGGAGTATCGAACTGGTTTGTTGAACCAGGAAGAAAAAACCTTTCGCGTGGATGCATCTTTTTTTGAAGAACATTTAGTTTTACAGACAAAAGAAATATTGAGTAGTACGTAGTAGGCACAGTCTGGTTCAGATAAGCCCACAATTGAGGGAACAGCATGTGATTGTTAGACGAACTCATGTTCCCGTCGACATGTATCAGGATGAAGCATCTCTAAATGATATTTCAGCTAAAATTTCACCTACAAGATCGATTTATTCACGATACTATCTTATTGATTCTTCATTCTTATCGATTCCTCCTTTCACTATCATGCGTCATACAGTACATAGATAACCTAGCTTTGTATGTTGGTGCAGCACCTCTGGAAAACTCAAATATACCCCCACAGGTTCAGATAGGCACAGGTACCGATCCAGAAGCCGCGACTGGAAAAAATATATAACTGCATATACTTCAAAACATGTATAAAAAGTTTCTCCGATAAAATGAGGAGATCGATCGTGTGCATGATAAGATATGTTTAGCAGCTATGACATAGTAGATCTGGAGAGCTCATCTGGAGAGGGAGCTGAAAACCATCAGCATTACCTCATGATGCATTGGCAGCATAACGGTACCTGTTGGTCCATATTCGATCGAGCTCAGTACTTGCAAAAAGGATTGCCAAGCATTTGACCACATCTTAAAATAAGAGCCGCCGAAAAGGGTGGAGATTGACCGCCAGTGCCCACTCAAGTAACGTTTTTGTCTTTCCGACGCAGACAATCGATATACACTAGTCTCTGATGAACACGTGCGAACCGCATTAAGCTCTAACATGAGCCACTTTCCAGAAAAGCTATCCCGCTCAACTAGCAATCATTCGATTTCCCCCCCCCAACATACGTATGATGTGGATAGACTTGATGTTTGCTATATTTCACTGCGGCTCGCCTTTAAAAATACGATATGACTAGCCAGCCAGCTTAGCCTATTGCCGATCAAAGCAAGCATAACTAGACTTTCAACGTTCCGCCGGGGTACACAGTAAAACGCAAACTTCCCAACACCGTTGAACATACAGAAACACACGCAAGCCAATTCCGAATAAACTCGTATAAAAAGTAATCAGGCGGGATCAGAGTTTCATTCAATCAATCGGATACAATAGGCTCCGCTCCGCCCCCCCAACTCCACGTCTCATATCTAGCCTGACATCATGAAGAATTCCGCTAAATCATGTCAAGCTGCATGAAACTAAATCAAATAAAGGGGCCCCCTCATCCCTGACGTCAATGTTGTTTAATTGCGCTCGCTGCAAAGCGTTCCTGACAAAGGCTATACACATCCTGCATGAGTCCCAATCCGGCAGGGATTAGCGAAAACGCCAGCAACCGCCCGTGACCACACTGATGTCATGAATACGCACTCCCCGTCGCTGGTCACGGCAATCTCAATCTAGCCTAGGTTATCTAGCCCATATTATTAAAGGGACATACCGTTTTGCTGATCAATCGAGACAGCTGCCGGGTCCTCTGACACGCTCCGAATTTGTGTAGCAGTCCCCCTGGTTCCTACAGATCTTCGTCTATCGAGGATTTTTGCCGGTATTTCTTTGCCAGATACACAAGCGGTTCACCAGACGGCTGTCAGTTTGACTACCTAAGACCAGATGCAGGATCCTCTCAGTCGGTGCTCCCAAACCAGGCATTCGATACTACGCAGGGCCTGGCCTAGACCAGATGAGGTGATAAACCTAGCTGGGACTAGGCCCAATGGAGGCGGAACATGCATAGAAGTGCTCTTCTAACTGCCTAAACTCGATAACCGAATCAAAGGGACTCGGCAAAGTTGTAGAAAGAGAATGAGGTGGAGTTTTTCGGAGAGGGATTGTGATATCAATAGTCAAGCTCATTTATGTCGTCCAGAGCCGGCCGATACGTTGAGGTGAGACAGTATGCTTATACTTTGTTGTTGGCATGGATCACCGCTCTGGCAGGGACAGTAGAAGGTTCCAAAAGAAATGAACCGCATCGGAGTCTATAAACACTGTTTACGGGCGGTCATCTGGCAATCGGCAAGATTTTTCCCTCGTTAAATAAAATTAAACCGGATAATACGTCGGGATGTGGCTACATAACAGGCCCCAGGATAATTCCGTTTGTTCTCATGTTGGAAATTGCTTTTTCCCTTCTCGGGCCTTCCACCCAATGCGCAGAAGTCAAGCTCACAGCCTGGGGTAGGTGCCCTAGGGAGGTTTTATTAAACGTTCCTATTATCTGGCGGCCAGTTAATCACATTATGCGTACGCACGCCAAGATGAAGGCCAAGAGAGCGGGATGGCGGAGGTAGCACCGGCCGGCAAAGTGGCGTGAAAAAAGCTGTTTCTTTTGCTCTTTTTATGTCATTGATTTTCATGGATGGTGATGCCGGGCTGCCGGATAAATAACTCCCACTATAAACTTACTTATCAACAGAAAGGTACTCGCACTGATACAGTTAACTCAGTGAGCGGTTATATGATAAAATGAGTCGGTCTTCTGATGCTACAGCTGGCCAGAATTCCGTAGACATCTCTTGGCCCCCACATCCCGACGCCTGAGAGTAGGTGGATCTCCGGTTAATTCAACAAGAAATTCTCTTTTCAGTTTAATTTCAATTCTCTTGGAACTAACTGCTTAATTCGGCGGGGACCACCAGGTCAAATGTCACTGACAGCCATGTGAAAGTCGAGTTCTGGACCTCACAAATAGTCCAAATGCAGCCAAGAAAGCGGGCTACACGGGCATAGAAGAAGGCCGATAGCTAAATGGGTAGGAATAATTTAATCATACATATTCAGAAGCCGATCAGCTTACCCCACCTCCGATGTGTGGAATACCGTTTATCAAAGGGGAAGGTACGGAGCTTGGCTCTGATTATGCATCTATATCTTTGTCTCTCAGTTCAACAGGATTTTCAACAGTTTTTCCTACGTAGAGATTATCTGCATGCCATACAATTACTATTTCACATTACTGCCAAGTAACCTATAAGGTTTCGGTACCAATATGAGTTTCTTTTGGTAAAGTTGTAACTTTAAAATGTTCATTCCGCCGCCGCCGGCCCAATTTTTGGCTTTAAGGGCCGGCCCAATTTTTGGCTTTAAGGGCCGGCCGGGCCTGTAAGTTTGGGAACTAGCCGGCTCACTACATACAGCCAAGAAATCTTTAAGCGAATAGGAACATCGCTGTGCCGGAAATGAAGCTGCGTGCGCAGTATAATTTTTGATAGAGTTGTGGGATTCTGTTGGGCAAGACGGCATTTCGAACAAATTAAGGTTTACGATGTCGCGGAGCCAAAAACGACGGTCCGCCGCCTAGAACCTAAATTATCAAGAAACACAGACAGCGAGCCTCAGACCGGGTGGTGAGAACAGCATATCAATTATTTTGATATTTTACGCATCAGCAGCTAGCCCATAGAAAGAGACAGACTGCCCTACGTACGAAGATGGCCCATGTAATTCATCAAGATCTCGTAGTAGGTTCAATCCATTTGCAGTGGTACACAGAATCAAGCCCGAACAGCTTTTTTGCCAAGGCGAAATGAAAACACAGGGAAAGCCATTTCTGGTGGCGACAACATAGCCGAGGACCCCCGGCCTCGGCTATGTTACATGGTGATGCCACGGCGCATGGAGCCAGTGGAACTGGAACATCTAGATAAAGCTATTATAATTAAACATTACTTGGTAACTATGGAGAGCCTCCAGCATGCTGGTCGGAGGGATTTTTCTGGTGCGCGCCCTACTAAACAGCTTTTCCACGTTGCCTCCGTTTTAGGAAGGCGAGATTTGCTTTTAGCTACTTAGCGTTTAGCGCTTAATAAAGCAAAGCTGCCAAAAGCAATTCCCTGAACCATCTACACTCCCGCATCATGCGGTGACAGCCAATGGAGGGGAGGGAGCACAGCTTCTGACGTATAGAATGTAGGCGAAAGAGAAATACTACACCATAAGCAGCATACAGACAAGGTTCAGTGTGGACTCCGAGCTTTCTCGTAGCGGGCAGTTGGCCCCTTCTGGCCTCTTTGGGGGAGCACGCACTCATTTCGTCACCTGTCATTGTTTGAGTGCAGCTCCGAGTGTCTGATAGATCTGTCTGCTGCTGCCCCCCCTTCTCCATAGTAAATGGTCGGTTTACCGTCCTTCGCAGGGTCGTCGGACTGCCCTCCCCTCCCATGCAAAGCAGTGCAGTGGAAAATTCCAGATTTCATCACCTCACCCCCCCCCCCAGGAATACTGCAGGCCAAGCAAAAAAAGCAGCAGCAGCACAAACAAACAAACTCAAGACAACCACGGTAGATTGTCAAAGTCTCTGAACACTTCTCCAGATTTTTGGTGTAGATTTCAGGTGGCAAACGTAATTCAAAATTAACTCTATCGAAGCCTCTCTCTTTTTCCCTCTCTGTTCACCGCCCTTTGCACTCCAGGAAAAAAAAATTATCCCCCAAGAGCCTCGATAAATCCAAGATAGGCGGTGCCCCTCTCCTCGCTCGGTTTGGGTTTTCTCTTTTTGCGTTTTGCGTTTACGTCGCAGCCGCTATTTGCTTTTTCTTCACTCTTTGCTCCCAAACGCAACCGGACAGTTTTGTGCAAGATTTTGTACCTCGCCCTTTTTAAACTCGTGGTTTGGCACCCTTTCAGCATCCATCCAACCACAAAGGCATACAAGCTGGAAAAACACACCGAGCTGGAATAATATTGTAAGAACTGAGCTGAACCTCTAGGCATCCTTTTACTTTGAATTACTTGTAAAAAGGCTTCTGGACACCTAAATCTTTGGGCCCCTTGATTTTTACTCTTCAAGCGAAAATTTAATCATCCTAACTCGTATTTGCAGATAGCCTCTTCTCGAGCGCCTCCATCTTTTCCCTGCGCCCCCCTCCTCTTCAACGCACCTACACCCCCCACCATTTTACTCCATATACCCATTTTTCACCCCATTCAACCTGCGCCCTTGATGGATTCTTCAATGGATATCACTGCTAGACGTCTGGCAGCCGTTGTTGCAAAGACCCCCGACCTGGAGGCCGGTGCTACCTTTGTTTTCGCCCTCAAAGCAGCCGACACCTTCTGCTGTCCCGACTGCCGCGACCCGAGAAATTCCCGCATTTCCAAACGAACCCCCATGGTTTTTTTCGATAATGCCGCGCAAGCTCTCGAAGCAGGCCTAAACCCTTGTTCAACCTGTTCTCCCGACTTGTCTGCCATACCGGTTGGCGAGCGTGTCATCAGCTCCACCGTTAATGTTGTCAACGCCTCATTAGGCATTCACAACACCTCCACTTCCGACTCCCTCCACCAGCACCAGCAACAGGCCCAGCAACAGCAGCCCCAACAACATCTTCACCACCATCACCAGCACATGGACCAAACGCTGTCTCACTCATTTCCCAACTCCCCTGATCAAAATAACCTTCTCGGTGACAACCCCATGAGTTTCTCGGCTGCTGACGAAATCGCTTTCCCCTCTCCCTTTATTTCCGGCAACGCCTTTCAGCGTTTCCCCCTTGATTCTTCCTCCTCTTTCCTGGGGTCTGATATAGGCGCCAATTCTTTCTTCGACTTTAATGATGCTCCGTTCGGCACAGGACCTTACTCCGCTGCTGATACTGAATTTTTGGGCCACCACCGATCAACCTCCATCACCAACAATACAAACCATCCAACCTCCTTGGAGGCTTTAGCATGGAGACCTAGGCGTGCCTCCATTGCTAATGGTCATATCCCTGCAGCTAGTGCTGTAGTGGAGCAGATGATGTGGTCTGTTCAACATGCTAATGACTCGGCTGCTGTGGGTAGCACTGTCTCCTCTCCAGAGCCCGCTCACTCTAGTGTTGATCAGATGTCTATCAAGCCTACCATGGCTTCCCAAGATAGCATTACTGCCGCCACCAGCTCCTCTACTTCTAGAGCTTCTGTCAAGAATGCTTCTGGATCCCGAGGCAAGGAGGCCGATGCCAAACATCGAGGTGAAGGAGACCATGCTAGACTTGTGGACGAAGCCTGTCGAAGTATTGCTGCAGCGGCCGCTGCGGCTGCTGCTTCTGCTGCTGCTGCTGCTGCAGTTGAAGGCTCTGGAAAAGAAGCCGACGGCCAGGAGAATGCTTACAGTCTTGCTAATGGAAAAATTTCCATTACTAGAGGTAAGCGAGCAACTTCTTCCGCTTCCACTTCTACTGCTCAGGCTTTAAGCGATCTTCATCTGCCCCTCAAGCTTCAAAGGAAAAAGCGACGAGGTGGAATTCTCGGTTTCAAGGAACTGGCTGCGAAAGCGGGTCTTTCCCCTTGGCATTTCCATCGAGTTTTCCGATCAGTCACAGGTCTTACCCCCAAGGCATATGGCGAAGCCTGCTGGAACGCTGTCATTGCAGATCCCTCTTTGCCAGTAGCAATAGCTAATGGCACCGCTACTCCTCCTCTCCCTCATACTCCTAATACCACGCTCCCTTCTGCTACTGCATCTCCTGTTCCAGAGAAACATGAAGACTCTGCAAACCTGAGCCATGCGAGTAGTGTGAGCAGCCTATCACATCAACGTGTCCTTAATGCCAATGTTGCCCCTCCTTCATACTTGGGCTCCGACTCTCCTTTTGAACTTTCATCTGTGCCTACGCTTGGTAACACTCCTTCTGATACAAACTCCTCCTTCAGTTTTGGCGGTAACAGCATGTCGGCACCTGTGGTTACAACTAGTTCCATGCCTACCACTACTGGAATCTGGAACGGTGTGACTTCGGCTGCAACTGCAACTGCTTCCACGGCCGATATGGATATGGCGTGGAATAGCCCAACGAGCACGGCAGGACCTGGTGTTCTGCCTCCTCATACTGGAGCTGAACTTGTAAACCAGCTTCTGACCACTATGGCACCAAGCACTCTGATACCAGGAAGTGCCGGAACGGCTGTTACTAGTGCTCATGATTCCTCGTCTATTGACTCTTTCATCACTTCCGCTCCTATGTCCTCATACGAAACAAGCACTGCGGGCCCTGTACCTGATGATATGCTTAGCCAGCCGGCCAATTCTCATAGCTTCGGCCACCAGGGAAGTTGGTCTATGCTGGCAGGTAATCCTTTTAATATGCTGCCTGTTACAACTCCCATCCCTCATCAGTTCAATATCGCTGGTGGTGGTAGTGGAATTGGTACCCCTACCGGACTCGACATGGGTGCCAAGAGTGCTGTGGCCAGTCCTCATCCAGGTGTTGTGGACCAAAAGGAAGTCAGACAGTGGGAACTGAATGATATGGTTTCCATTGGTTGAATGAAATTTTCATCATTAGACGAAAGTGGTTGCAGTTCTGCTGTTTCTCCAAAAATCATTTCTCTGCATCAAATTTTCCGACTATTACTTATCTAAAAAAGTGGTCTTGGGTATAGCTTTCATTCGCTATATATTATTTATCGTCTTTAATATATTTGATATATTTGTTATGTTTGAGGTTTTTGATTTTTTCGGTGCACTTTTACAAACCTTTATCGCCTATTTATCGTTGTCACGAAACAACCTGGATCTCAGTACATTTTTTTCGATAAAATGTTACTTGGTTAACCAGCCCTGTTATTCTAGACACGGCTAATTATTCTCTCTTTATTTTATAGTTTTTATTTCTTATCATCTTCAAAACAATGCCGTATCTCTGGAAGTTCACCTAAACTGCCTTCCATATATACAGCATTTCATCCCATCCTATCGTCGCTACCCAGCCAGGCTCTCCCCATAGGGACCAATCGCAGTCGATGACAAACTCTGTATGACGATCGAAGCCGCCTATTTGACGGTTCAGCTGGGGTCCTCGTCTGTTCGTGGTCTGGTCTTGCCAAACACGGGCAGTCATATCGTAGGAGGTAGAAAGAGCTACATCAGGGGAATGGGGAGACCAAGCTGCTGATCTGATTGCAAATTCATGGCCCATGAACTCGTTAGTAGGGCTCTTTGTATTTCTTGAGTCCCATACTTTGACTAGTTTATCCACACCACCAGACAGAAGAGTAGTAGGACGATATTTATTCCAGTCTAAAGTGAGGCATTCGAGACCGCTATGCGCATTGTCTATTCGGAGAGTTGGCGCAGCAGGAGCCCTGGTGTCCCAGAATTGGACCGAAGAGTCATATTGGGCTGATGCAAAGAGGGTAGGAGCATGCGGTGAGAACTTGGCTTCGTAGATGCAAGGTGAGGGAGGGACGGCAGGCTGAGAGTTGGGGGCAATTCGAGCAGTTCTGGAGTTTTGAATTGGAGGAACAGGAGGTTTCATCAATGGCACATGGAAAGTGCCGATTGATTCGACTCTTTCCGGAGTCCAAAGTTTGATAGTACCATCCCAGGAGGCACTACTGAAGATGTTTCTGTCAATAAGATTCCAGTTGATGGAATAAACCTCCTTTGAATGCTCCTTTCGGAATGCTCGTATGGGGAATTGTGGAGCATTGATGTCAAATAGCTTAATAGAGCCGTCACCACAACCGGTAGCAACCTGGTTTTCATTTGCCTCGGACCATGCAAGTCCGAATATACCGTCCTGAGTATCATATTGAATTTGAGGTACAATTTGACCAGTAGAAGTGATATCAAGCACGTAAAGCCGGCCGTTGCCTACAAGTCCAAAGTTTGCAGCAGTAGCAATGGCAATTTTGCTATCAAAAAACGGAGAGTATTTTACTCTATAGCCTGAGTAGCCATGGGAACGGAAAGAAAGCATGATGAAATTACAAGGAAGGCACAGCTATACTTTCGATATTATGACCTCGGATCACCACCATACCCAAGAACCTGGCAGCGGCGTTTTCCGGACGTTTCTCGGTGGTGAAATCAAGAATCAGATCGCAATTTCTGTCTGTGCACACGAGCGAGCCAAAATAATGACGTCCGTCTTTGACTTTGACGCGGAGGGTTTTATTAACTAGGTGATCGAGCTGCATTGGCTCGAGGTGGGGTGGGGTTTTTTTGGTGTGAAGGGAAGATGTCGGGACCAGGCGATGGGAGGAATAAATTAGAGAGAACAAACCGGTTGAAGGGGAAGCGAGAGAGAAAGACCACATGAGATGAGAGGAAGAAGGAAAACCATAGGAATGAATGTTGAAAAAAGTCTACCGAAGATAGTATTGAAGAATATCATAGCTGAATACTCCTAGACATTCCCTGCTATTAGCATATTTTGTTGACTCGGTCGAGTCAATTCAGACAGGCAGATATAGGCTGTAGATTTTGGATTGGCAGGACCAAACCGAACTGAACCATGATGGAACAAATGCGTCATAGCCTTAGAACTATAATTCAGGGTACCTAGTCCAGTGACCAATTGAGAACAGAAGATGCACGGATAAATAACATGTTCGTTTTATTTGGCTAGCGGAAAAAAAAAATTATTTTAGTTCATTTTCACCACCACCAGTGATTGATTGATTCTGTTGCCTGATTGCGGCCGAAGTTAGTTTTTCTGGGCTGGCATGGCTGGCTCCAGCCTCTACGAAAAGAGGGCGGCCGCATTGCATAGCGACATGTCCGTCGGCAGCAAAAAGCCCGACAGAGGAAAAGAGGAATTGAATCTACAAATACATGATAATCAGTGCCATGCGCACTAAAAGATCTAGCGGTTTATTTGGCTTATTCTCAATCGGTGCCCACTACTGCAACAGCAAAGGATCGCTTGCAGTGCCTAACACTGGTGCTTTGCGTTGGGGTTTATCAGCAAGGTAAGGCGTTTCTGCCTTACATCAGATGAGATCCCCTCCACCCTCACAGATCGGCCGCTATTGAGGCTGCACAATCAGAACCTGCAGCAGAGAGATCTGTGAATAAATCGAACGAACCTTGAATACTCATCCAGCATACACAGTGGTCATTTCAACCGCCAGAATAACTAATAATTATATCATTAGTAACTTCAGTAGATCCCCCTTATTCTCTTCCCTCCACCCAAATCTGTTGTTGCGCCTGCGGCTGGAAAACCCCGGAAAAACCATATTTTTCACCCACTGCTCTGTCAACTGACCCGGAATTTACCCCACATAGCACCACCCCGCGGACAGATTGGAACCTGATTTTGGCAGACACTGCACGACTTGCGGTAGTGGAAGTGGTCAAGGACTATTCCGACGTGATTTTGCAGAAAAGCCCTTTTTCCTAGAATTGTGTTTTTCTCTACCCCCCGTCTTGTGATATCCCCGTCCGTTCGGGGGCCCGCCCGTTTATCACTCCACCAGCCAGCCAACACACACCACCCACCCACCCAAAAGTGTTCCCAACTGTTCCCGCACGCACGCACGCACCGCTTTCTCCGCTCCCCACCTTGTGCTCTCCTGATTGCTTTTGCTTTAAAGTTGTTCCATCTCGCATCTTTGGTTTTTCTTCCCCACCACCACTTGTTAGTTATCCAATTCTCCAATCTCAACGTCCGTTAACCGCCCAGCATGACCAGGGACGTCAAGAATCACCTCCTGTTCGAGGTGTCCACCGAGGTTGCCAATAGAGTTGGCGGCATTTACTCTGTAATCAAATCAAAGGCTCCGGTCACCACCAAGGAGTACCGAAACCGCTACTGTCTAATTGGCCCCGTGAACTGGAAGAGTGCTAAAATCGAGGTCGAAGAGCTTCTCCCTTCGTCCGAGCCTCTGCGTTTGACGCTGGAGGCCATGGCGTCTCGTGGTGTTCGTTATCTATACGGAAGATGGCTCATTGAAGGTGCCCCACGGGTGCTGTTATTCGATACCGGCTCGGCCTACCACAATTTAGACGAGTGGAAGTCCGATTTATGGTCTGTAGCAGGCATTCCTACGCCGTCCGGCGACTCTGAGTCAAATGACGCCATCATTCTCGGCTACCTGGTGGCCTGGTTTCTGGGGGAGTATGTTTCTCACGATCGGGAGCATGCAGTGGTTGCCCATTTCCACGAGTGGCTTGCTGGAGTGGCTCTGCCTCTGTGCCGAAAACGAGAAATCGATGTTACTACTATCTTCACCACCCATGCTACACTGCTGGGACGGTACCTCTGCGCAGGCTCGGTAGACTTTTACAATAATCTCCAGTACTTTGATGTCGATGCCGAGGCCGGCAAGCGAGGTATCTACCATCGATACTGCATTGAGCGAGCGGCCACCCACGCCTGCGACGTCTTTACCACTGTTTCTCACATCACTGCTTATGAATCTGAGCATCTGCTCAAGCGAAAGCCCGATGGTGTTTTGCCCAATGGCTTGAACGTGGTCAAATTCTCCGCTGTCCACGAGTTCCAGAATCTTCATGCCATCCGTAAGGAAACCATCAACGAGTTCGTCCGAGGCCACTTCTATGGCCACTATGACTTTGATCTCGATAATACCTTGTACTTTTTCATTGCTGGTAGATACGAGTATCGAAATAAGGGTGTCGATATGTACATTGAAGCCCTGGCTCGACTCAACTACCGTCTCAAGAGCGAAGGCTCAAACAAGACTGTGGTAGCGTTTATCATTATGCCTGCCGCTACCAATTCTTATACTGTTGAGACTCTCAAGGGACAAGCCGTCATCCGTGCGTTGGACAACACTGTGAAGGAAATTCAACAGTCAATTGGCCGACGATTGCTGGAGCATTGTGCCCGATCAACCCAGCATGGCACAGAGGTCCCTGATATTGATGAGCTGCTGACTGGCTCCGACCGTATCCTGCTCAAACGAAGAGTCTTTGCTCTCAAAAGAAATACCTTGCCTCCCGTGGTTACTCATAATATGGTTGACGACGCTAATGATCCTATTCTGAACCAGATTCGTCGGGTTCAGCTGTTCAATCATCCCACTGATCGAGTTAAGATCATCTTCCACCCTGAATTTCTCAACTCCAACAATCCTATTCTGCCTCTGGAATACGATGACTTTGTTCGTGGCTGCCATATGGGTATTTTCCCTTCTTATTACGAACCTTGGGGCTACACCCCTGCTGAATGCACTGTCATGGGCGTTCCGTCCATCACCACTAATCTGTCTGGCTTCGGCTGCTACATGGAGGACTTAATGGAGAACTCTGCCGACTACGGTATCTATATTGTAGACCGACGAGGCAGAGGTATTGATGACTCCATCAATCAGCTGGTGGACCAATTGGTTGACTTTTGCGGCAAATCGCGACGACAGCGAATCAACCAGAGAAACCGAACTGAGCGATTGTCAGACTTGTTGGATTGGAAACGAATGGGCTTGGAATACGTTAAAGCACGACAGCTTGCTTTGCGACGGGCTTATCCCGACTCCTTTGTGGATGAGTTTGAGAACGTGTTCAATCCGTTTGATACTGGCAGTCATAAGCTGACACGACCCTTGTCCATGCCTGGATCTCCATTAGATAGAAATGGTGGTATCGGTATTATGACTCCTGGAGATCTGGGTAGCTTGCAGGAAGGGTCTCAGCCTCTGAGCACTGAAGATTATATTGGATTCCGACTCCCTGCTGAAGATAGCGAAGAAGAAGAAGACTACCCACTACACAGTCACATTGGTAAGTAGCTTGGTTTGTAAAATTACAGAGATGGAAGGTAAGTAGAATTTGTTATAGTACTAGTACCAAGGATTATATTGGATTCCAGCTATTAGCTGAGGATATAACACTGGCCACGATATCTTTGTAAGTAGCTTGCCAGTATTTTGTACATTTAAAGATGAAATGGTAGGTATAAAACTGTATGGGATGTCTGCGGTGATGCTGTCATAATATATTGTTAAATAAATATCGAGAAAGTAAACTCAAGGAGCACAATTGATCAGTTCACCTGATGTTCATTCTATAAATATCGGTAAAGTAAATGCAACGAAAAGGAGCACAACTGATCAGTTCACCCTATCTTCATTCCATCTCTGCAACTTTTCTGATCTCAGATGAAAAGTAGTTCTCTCCTGTCTGTAACTTTTAATGAAATCCAAAACAGAATCGGTGCTGTTGCCTTCCATAAATGATGCGGCCAGAACATCTGACAGCGATTCCGACTCCTTGGTCGCATATTCCAGTTTGCTCTTCAACCCCTGCATTGAAAAAGGCTGTAAGGTTCTGTACATCTGCTGTTCAGTGTCAAACCATTCTTGTTCAAGAGCTTTTGCTGAGCTCAACGCTGTATTGGATTCTTCTCGTATTGTCTCCAAAGTAGTCAGTTCCTGGAGCAAAGCCTTGGCTCGTTCGATGTTTTTTTCGGCGGTTTCCTTCTGAGCGACGTAGATAGTTTCACCAATGTCAGAATTTTCGTACAGTCCCTGCAACAGCTCTGTGGAATCCCTCAGTTCGTTGATGATGTGGATTTTGGCGTCTTCAATGCCAGACGGTAGCTCGGCATGAACTGTTGATGAAATGGGCAATCTGTCGTCCTCTTTCGGGTGCAGCTGATCCGGCTTTGCGGGCAACGGAGGCAGCGGAGGCTCCATTATTCTACGGGGTTTTGTGTGTTTTTGCTACTATATAGCTAATCTACAGGGTGGTGGATTGAAGTTGGGTTGAATTTCGATTTGGCTGTGGTTTTGGTTTGGTTTGGTTTGGTTTGGTTTGGTTTGGTTTGGTTTCGCTTTGGATCTGTTTTGGATCTTTGGGTGGGAAATCAAACTTGGTTTGTTATTATTTATCAACAGGTCTCCGTCGCTTGTAAATACCAACCCATCACACGATGGCTTCGTTATTTATACCCCTGAAATACCATGTATGCGTCAAGCCTACAGCCGATGACGGGGAAATATTACACCAGGCCAGTCCCGACGGATTCTGGAGAGTTTGTGATACTGATCCAAGTTCCGAGTCGCTAATTGCCGACTGTCTTCCGGGGCTGAGAAACGCTGCAAGCGAGCTTAACAGCCGCTATGCCGAGAATTTGAATGCTAGTGACAAAGAATTGGTTGTGATTGTTGACGAGGGCCGTTTGGGCCAGGAAATCGTCACTATTTCGCTGTTTTCCCCTGAAAGTCAGCTGTTGAATCAGGAAAGAGCCCAAATGTTGAGAGCCTACCAGCCTATGGAAGTGCATACTGCCCAGGTTATTGCTTCTGAACAACAGCGAGTAGTGCTTTACCAAAAATTCGATGAAATCTCAGAATTCACTGGAGCTGCGATTGTAGTTACAAACTTCAAAAATGGCCAGTTGCCAATTCACGAAGATGAGCAGGCATACATTAATATATACGGATCAGACGATTCGGCCAAGGACGCTCTGAAGCAGGTGAGCATCTCCATCGAAGTTCTACTCAACGGAGCTTCAGTAGACGCATGTGAACTGCCTCTCTCTCTTCAGCCTATTGTTGCCGGAGTTCGATCTGGAAACCTCCAGACAATACAAGACCAGGCAAAAGTCAAAATCCATCTTCCTGATGTATTGTCAGAACTGTTTGCCACCAATCAGTCTGGAAATGACGAAATTCTGGTACGAAACCTTAATCAGGTCTTCATTACTGGACCTTCACAAGCCAACGTCGAACTGGCCAAGCATATGCTACAAGAGGTGATACGTAGAACCCATCCTCTTGTACATAAAGACTGCGTGATTTCTTTTGTCAAAATCGATCTTCTCATTGCTAAGTATCCCCGGGAAATCAAGCATATCATGTCTTCGAATGGGACATATATTCAGCTGCCTTACCTTGGAGCCTGTCGGTCTTTGATACGGGTGGTTGGTGTCAATTCCTGGAGCGTGGAGAACACCATACGAGAGCTTATGATACTCACTACGAATTTCTACAATGTATCATACATGTTGCATACTGGACAAAGAGATGAGAGCAATGAGGTGCTTTTGGAGAAGCCCAGCATCGCAGTCCAGTTCCCTCACTTGGTGGCACCCAGTCATTACGAAGGAAATTACTACAACCCTCCGCGGTATGATCTCGACGAAACTAGCATTATGCTTGAAAGGATTGCTTCAACCTCAGGCGCCATTATCACTTCTGTTGGTGGGGCCACTTTTGATATTGTTGGCTACAAGGCCGATGCTAGAAAGGCTACAACTATGATGCCTTCATTACCTTCAGCTCAAGAGTACGAAGAACAGATTATATATCGTCTTGAACTAGAACTGGAGCAGAAAGATTTTATTGCTGGTAAGAAATATGGTAAGATTCATCGAATTATGAAGAATTCTAATGTCTGGATCCGTTTCTTGCCGTTCAATGAATATAATTTTTACGTCTCCCTGGAAGCTGATAAATTTGCACATGCTCAATCTGGTATCCAGCTATTAGAGGATGAACTACCCGCTGAAATGTCGTTTTTTATTCCTGAGATGTTCCACAAGCAGGTGATTGGCCAGGGAGGCCAGCGAATCCAGCTAATCATGAGAAAGTACAACGTCTTTGTCAAATTCTCCAACGATCATGATGAATATCCAAATGCTTACAGCTTGGAGGAGCCCAATAATGTCATTGTTCGATGTCCGGCTAAGAATGCCAAAAATATTGCGGTTGCACGAACGGAGCTGATGGAGACGGTTGGAGAGCGATCAACTGTCTTGTACAACACCTTCGTGCACATGTCTAGGTCTCATCGACGAATTTTGGTTACGGAGAAAGCTACATTTGTCAAAGATATAGAAGCTAAGACGAGCTCTGTTATTCTGCTGCCCCCTGACATAATTAACGCGCCTGATGGGGTTGTTGAGGTTCAGGGCCTTGCATCTCACTCCCAGGATTCATCGCGAATGCTGAAAACCATTTTACCTGATGATTATGAGTTTAAAATTGCATACTCCAAAAGTTTTGCCAGCCTATGTGATTCTGAGTCCGGTGACTTTTTCCACGATATTGTTGTACCCTTCAGAGTAGCTTTACACATGGAGGTCGAGGTTTACCTTGAGCCTAGAAAGGGTAGTGGAAACGTCAACATTCCCGCTAGTTCAATGGTCACCACCCAAAATACCGCTACTCCTGAGAAGATGCCCTCAAAGTATCACCGAATTGTTCTCAGTTACTCAGCTGAGTATAGCGCAGGACTGGAAGAAGCCATTCAGAATTTGACTACATTTCTGCGAGCTAAGGGTCTGAGTATTCTTGATCGAGGAGAAATCCACGGTGATCCAGTTGAAGAAGGCTCTGCAGCCACTCTTCGCCAGCAAAGGAAAGTAGAATACTTTGCCGCAAAGCAGAACCAGGGCAGAGAAGACATTCCAATGGGAATGCCAGGACCCGGCCAAGTACCACTAGGAGGAGGCTATTACAGATTTTAATTTTGAATCTAATTACCATGGGATAACCCAATAACGGTAACAAAAATATCAAGAGATTTCATATATATATGTTGAAAAGATACCGGAAAATAGCACAATACCGATGAATACCAGTGCTAAGATAATACATAATACTCTATACGGAAGCAACGACATGGTTCAACGATTTATTGTTTAGTAATTGTAAATTCTTTTCCTGTTTATCTAATCTCTTCCATCTGAATATAAATAATCTCACCCAATATATGTTTTCCGAAATATCGATGTCTATTGGTAGTTCCCTTACAACTCTCTGTGCTTCTTAAATAGCTGTCGTTGTCTGGTCCCAAACTGACCTTCCACCTTTCATCACCAAACCAACCTCACCATCACCAATCAACCAACATGAATAAGGATCACGAAGAATATGGTCTAGGAGACGAACTGGACAATATATCGTTACGCGATGTTGCTGCCATGCGTTCGGTACGCAACCAGGAATGGCTGGATGATGTTATTGGAAATAATACGCCGGCTACCAAGCTGGTTAACCTCGAGACGCTGTTCCCCGGCACGACAAGCGCCCAGAAGTGGAGTTTTTCCGACGCAGAATCGCTAAAGAAAAAACTCGCTGAAATACAGGGTGATATACAAAAGCTCAAGAGCCAGTCTACCGACGATTCTGAGCAGTCCAGCGATCTTCCCAAGGTTTATAGAGAGGATATTGCCAAATTGCGAGAAACATTCGGATCAGCAGATAGCCCAGCCGACGAAATCACCAAGGATCTTGAGACCAGGTTCAACATATCGCTGGTTGAGCGAAAACGCGTGAGACAGATTGACACTAACCTCGGTCTTCCCGAGTATGCTGCTGCTCCCGAACAGCCTGATGAACCGATCGATGCCACTTCGGAACTAACCAACTTCGACTCCATTCCGGGTCTAGAAGACGTCGCTTCGCATCTGGACGAAGACGCTGTTATGACCAATTTGTAGCCGGACTGCTTCAACTCATCTTATGTATCTAATAAAGCTCTTGTTTATGTTATGTTATCAGTTTTTATTTGATTTTCATCTCGAGTTATTTTTGTACTCTATACATCGTTGCTACATGTTCACTGAGACATCACCTGCGATACAGATACCCTCTTTCACTCAAAGATGGAGCTTATGTATCGCACTGTTTTTCCACTGGCCAACAGTGCCAGTACCACTGCTACATCTACCACCAGCAATGCAATTGCTGCGAACATGAATCTGGGGGCAAATACTTTCCATACCATCAGATGTCGTCGAAGATGTGCAGCCATAGCCATAGAAGCCGCTGTCAGCAAAGTATAGTAGATGTTGACCAAAGCCAATTTTCGAACAATCCTACCCACCACTCGACGAGGCGACCGTGAAGGTTGGATCCTCCAGAGAATTAGTAATGGGACTGTCAAAACTATAATAATAATTGGACCAAATGTATTCAGCAGAATGGCAAGATGAGTTGCCGGGAAGATGATGTCCTCAGCAGGCACAAAGCCAACATCCCATTGAATTGCAGGTACTGAAACTTGGTGCCCGGTCTTGAAAAAGAACGCCATACCAAGTAGGCATAGCAGAGCCACTGGGACAATGTCAGAGTTCCGCTTGTTTGAATCCTGTTGTCCGACTAACTCCAACCCGCTGAGCAGGAGGTACATCAATCCAACTAAGACCACACCGGCCATCGGCTTATTGACAACCAGCAGAGAACCAAATACTCCGAGAATCATTAAGAAGTAATTTGATCCATAGATGTTGCCATAGCCTAGGATAGAAGCTTGGGTATTGGCGTTAGGATCCTTGGCTTTTTCCACGTCTAATTCAACGCACAGAGGATTACCTCGATACCAACTGTACAGCCAGGCAATCAGAGAAGCTCCTAATGCAGTTCGAGCGATAAGTAACTTAGACTGCCGAATAACAGGCGCAAACTCGCTAAACCTATCCATCGAATCTGCGGCATCAAGTGCCCAGTAGACAACACTTAGACCCATGACCACCTGCAGCCCGGCTCCGATATACATCGGTGCACTGCCAGTGTAGCTCGATGTCATCATGTAGAAACCCCTGACAAACTGGGGGAACACTATGGTGGACAAGAAGAGTGCCAACAGACTGTAGGGGCTGCTGATGGACGAGCCTTCCATATAGAAAGTGGACTTGCAGAGGTGCTTAGGCGAGCTTTGCTCTTCACGACAGACACGTGAATACGATGTTAAGCTCACCAGCAGAAGAATGACAACGCTGTGCCACATTGAGAATCTAATTTTGGGCTGCTCACCAAAGGATTTGAGAACTCGCAAAAATGCAAATGTAATGAGCAGGAAGTTAGTTATATCGTCTTCCCACACCGTGAATGAATTCGATCCAAATAGCAGGCAGTGAGAGATGGCAATTAGAAGGAATATTGCCCATTGCGTTCTCGAGGGACCTGGGGTGTGAGATAACAATAAGTGCCCAAAGCTGTTGATCCCTGTGACGAAAAAGCCAATTAGCAGGCCGCCTGCCAAACCTTCCATCCAGAGAGCCTTATTGATAGCGTATGTTAGAGAGACTCCCAGAAAGCCTGTGATGGTTGCAAATCTAGCCATGCTGGGGGCATCGAATTTCACGGCCGCGGCACTCAGAGACGAGTTGGCGTAGATGGCTACTGAAATCACCAATGACAGCACCACCAAAGTGAGCCCAGTGTACATTTTCTTCAGGTCGAATTTTACCCATCTTTCGTGGAACTTTCCAAGTATGAATTGCTGGTAGGCTCGAGAACTAGCCAGAGAGTCAATCGCAGCGTACAATTGGTCTGCATCGTTACTTTCCTGGCCAGAATTGATGATATTCTGCCTATACTCTTCGATTTGGTCCGCCACAGATCGACCAATAATATCCCATTGTTTAGGGGGGAATGCTTCGGGAATCGGGAAGCCAAGATTGTTGTACGGTATGGGAAGGCCTAACAGCATCGACAGAGTTGGAACCAAATCAATCTGAGCAATTGATCGGAAGTTTTTGCCTCGCTCGGAGGTATCGTATGAAGTTTTGGGTTCCAAATCAGCACCTTTTCGGTTGAATTGACCGGGTTTTTTGGAGTACATCCACAAGGTACTCTCTAGCTCCAGCAGCGAATCTCCACCATGATCTCCCTTGGGATCCATGCCGTGATCGCCCATGACAATCAGGAGGGTCTCTTCATCAACGCTGTCAATGACCTGCTGCAGGAAACCATTCATTTGTTCCAATTTATGCGCCATGGCTGGGTGGTTGGGCCCGTACCGGTGGCCAGCATGATCTACACCCAGCAGGTGACCAATGGCGACGGAAAAGTGCTGTTCCGAGTTAAGCAGCGGAAGCAGATGCTCAATTACGCCATTGTCGACCGAGTGCAAATCCCACACATTCAGAGACGGGTAGGGGAAATTCAGCTGGGGGTCGATTTTGCTGTTGAACAGCGCAGTCCAGGTGTCATCGCCCATAAACGCTACAGTCTTATTCATCCGCGCCAACTGCAACATCCAGCTGTCTTCCTCGACTTCTGTGCCGGCAAAGTTGGAGCCCGCATCCACAAAGGTAGGAAGTGAACCTGTGGTAAGTCCCTTGAGTCTCTGAAGAGTGGTGGTTGGTGGATCAGCCAAAAACTTGAGAAGAATGGAGTTGTCGGGGTGGTCGACAAAATAATTGTGCAGAATAGGTAAATTATCATGGAAATACAGATTGTCCGGTGATCCAGGCATGGTGAAATCAAATCTGAGAGCATCGATGACCACCACGACAGCCTTTTCAAACGCTGGAGCCAGCGGTGCCGGCAATTCCGCAACCTGATCCAGCACTGGTCTCGACAGCAAAAAGCCCGAGCTGAACAGGAATATTCCAATTGCCTGGACAACCAGCAGATACACAAATGCAGTAGCGTAGCTCAGCCATGTCGCCCGGAACCCTTTGATCTCGATGTTTGCGTCCTTGGGTGGCATCGGGGTTGGCGGGGTTGGTGGGGGGGATGTGGAATGGAGACTGAGATTTGGTGGGTGGGTTTAGTGGTGATCTTTGGCAAGGCATGGGGACGGCATTGAGCCAAACAGCGGTGAGAAGGAGAAATTACAGCAGGTTGGCGGGAAAAAAAAATAAAACTGACATTTCAAATGAACAGGGCGAATTGCAGCTGAAAAGGTGCTATGGAGGACTTTTCACACTGCAGTTGTTGTAGGATTTGCCGGTCAGCTTTTTGGCATGTTCGTTCATTGGTTGATACCATTGGAGGGACCAAATCATTGGCAGATCAGCACCAAATGGCAATGCAGCCAGAAAACCTAGAAAAGCGGTAGATGGTATAACAAAACAAACAAAAATCCATCGTTATCTACATAATACACTATGCCAACAAAACAACCCTCCCCTCTGCTTTGCTTTGATCCGCTCTGCTCATGATTTTTGGTTTTGGTTTTGGCCCTGGGTTTGGCCTGGGTTTTGGGCTACCCCATGCAGATTGGGCTTCCATGCTCGAGTGCTCGTGCTCGTCTGAGCCTTGCGCTCTTTGATCCGCACTAAACGGTCATACTCTCTGTCCCAGTAATCTTGTCGATACAATTCCCAGGCCTCTATTGTATCGGAGGAAAAAGTCCTGGTGGAAAGAACCAGCTTGACCAGCCGCCCTGGCCGGCTCATGTAGGACGGGCTGTAGGCCAGACCTAGTAGATACTCGGGCCACGACTTTTTGACCTTGACTATTTTCATGTTGAATGGCCGTAAACCCTTGTTCAGATTGTACAGAAACTTAGGCCCGTAGATGAATGCTTTGGTGTAGAGACCTGTGAGGTAAAATAGGCCAAGAGTAATGATAGAGCCCATGAGCATCAGCCGGTCCAACAGATTGAACAGCCGGTAGATTGACGGGTTCACCAGCACCGCAAAGCTATAGTAACAGGTGGAAACCACCAAAATGCACAGAAACAGCACATTTTTGCGCCGTGAAGACACCATTGACATATACTGCTGTCGCAGGCTTTCTTCGATGATGAGAATGTTTCGGTAGATCTGGCTCGGCGAATTGGGATCCACCTGCTCATCTTTGTCTACCGATGATGACCGCGACCCGGGCCGCTTACTGCTACTACTTCTACGTCTTCTACCAGCTCGGGGAGTCCCCTCCCGCGAGCTTCTGCCGGGTTTCCTGGCTTCCCCGTCCACAGTTTCCCGCTCATCCACTACTACTACCATCGTCGGACCGGCTGCTGCACCCGGCTGGCCGCCACTGTCATCACCTTCACCGACAAGCCCCGGTTGCATTTGTTCCAACTGCACCTCGCGCTGGTCCAGATCATGCTGGTTAGTCATGGTCGGCTGACTATAGTAAGGTGAAGTTTCCAGTTCCGATCAAGTAAATCTGGACTCACGATCCAGGGCCCCTTCTGACATAAGCAATCACATGATAACGATGCGTGGATGACCAATTCTGCCCGACCCGGCCCACTGCTCCGCTTAGTTTGCGTTTGATTTGATTGGCATATAAATACAAGCGGGGTGCTTTGTAAACTTACAAAGAAAGCTAAATATCTGGTGATATTCAACAATACGAGACGTTTCAATATACCTGTGCTCAAAGCTTTTATTTACAGGGATTTTTGCTGGAATTTATTCTCAACTATAAACCATGTCTTTTGCTCGATTAGCTAGAACTAGGCTGCCAATTGCTCGGACCGTTGTGGGGCGTAGACTGGCTGTTGCTCCGTCTTTTGTGCGATTCAATTCAACCGAAAAGCCCCCAAGTCCAGAGGTGAAAAAAGATGCGCCGGAGACCCCCAAGGGAGGCAATTCCAATTTGGCTTTGATTGCTGCTGCTGTGTTGGCGGCTGGTGGTGCCATTTACTACTTCTCTCAGGACCGCCAGGCCAAGGTGCTCAGCGGAGACAAAACAACCTTTGAGGACTACCAGCAGGTGTACAATGCAATTGCTCAGAAGTTGCAGGATGAAACTGACTGGGATGACGGGTCTTATGGTCCACTTTTGGTGCGTTTGGCTTGGCACGCTTCAGGCACCTACGATAAGAATGACGGCTCTGGTGGTTCCACGGCTGGAACAATGCGATTCAAGGAAGAATACACCACTGCTGCCAATACGGGACTAGTTGCAGGCAAACTCTTTTTGGAGTCAATCCATACCAAATTCCCTTGGATTTCTTATGGCGATTTGTACTCTCTTGGAGGTGTCACTGCTGTTCAGGAACTTGGTGGTCCTGCAGTGGGCTTCAAGGCTGGTCGACTCGACCGTCCCTTGACACATTTGGCTCCGGATGGACGACTTCCCGATGCCTCTAAGGGACAGCAGCATATTCGAGACGTTTTCTACCGAATGAATTTCAACGATGAGGAGATTGTGGCTCTTATTGGTGCTCATTGTTTGGGTCGATGCCATACCCAGAACTCTGGATTTGACGGACCCTGGACCTTTTCTCCAACCTACTTCACCAACGACTTTTTCAAGCTGTTGGTGGATGAGAAGTGGCATGTAAGAAAGTGGGACGGGCCTAAACAGTACCAGGACGATTCCACCAATTCGCTTATGATGCTGCCAGCCGATTATGCCCTTGTTCAGGACAAGAATTTCAAGAAATGGGTCGAGGCCTATGCCAAGGACAATGATCTTTTCTTCAAGAACTTTGCTGCTGCTTATGAAAAGCTCCTCGAAAACGGTGTCAAGTACGAGGAAGGCACTCCTCGATGGTACTTCAAGACCTTGGATGCCCAAGACACTAACTAAGAGTCCCTCTCCGTCTAAAGCAACAAACACTACTATCCGTTACCTGCCGAATCTCTGAATATCAGAACATTGGGAGGCGTTATAATTTTTTTAATTGATTGATTTTAAACTCTTTGATTGATTTATAGTTAGTTAGCTATACAATATAAATGATTACAGCTACTTTTCGTAAACAACTGTAACTGACTTATAAGAATGCGTCCTTGTCTTCAGCCGGAGAAAACTGGCAGCTGCGCATAGTGCTCTTCATATTTTAAACAGTTTATTTGGTTTGGTGGTTTATACAACCCACGGCTAATCAATCAGACGTTAATTTATATACAAATGGTGAGCTGCTCGCCATTACAAAAACTTCTCGCTTTTCTTCCTGTAGACCCGAGCATCTCGCAGCCATCGTCGGTACTCCTTGAGAGATCCAATCTTCTCACCATAGTAATCCACCACGGGGTTCACATAGCTTTGCTTGCTAGGATCCGGTCGATTGGCTCGAATGTGACGTAAGAATTCGGTATTCTTGGAAGCAAAGCTGGCATACTGCTTGCTGATCAACGTCTTGAACACCACATTGCCCAGTGAAGGACCGGCTAAGTACCCGAAGATACCGCAAACCACCAAGCCCAGGGAGTACACCATTATAGGATCAAACCCGAAGATCAGTTGTGTAGGGTCGATCTCGATGTTAGAGATGAAGCCCCAGCCTACCACCACTCCAGAAAATGCCGTGAAAAGGCTGCATATTCCATTTACACGTCTTCTCCGAGTTCGAAGAGCCAGAAATTCGTTCCACGACAGCTCGGCGGCCGGTTTGGCGCTGGCGGCCGTAGCAGCAACATTCCTTGCCAACCCCGACTGACGGAACCTCAACCCGTAACTGCGAGAAGAAGATGAAAAGCTCCTGAGAGGAGCAGAAAAACTCTGGAGGAACCCAGTAGACTTGGCGAAAGAAAGCGTTGTTCGCGCTGCAATTGGTCCTGGCATGAACATGATGAGAATGGTGTGAGAAGAGGTGCGAAAACACAAAACAAAGATTGAATAAATTTAATGTTTCCTCGCTCCAACTGAACATCTCAACGAAGAAACATAACGGCAACATGCCAAGTATAAGGAAAAAAGCAGCCAAGGCCAAGGCCAAGGCTAAAAGTGAATCTGGAGATTCAACTGCCACTATCAGAACGCGATCTACTGCGTCGGTGCTGTCTCATGCCCGAAACCCGTTTTTGCATGTCGCTAAAGTGTCTAAGAAGGACAAGAGAGAAGACAAAAAAAGTAGCTTTTTGAGCCAAATCAGTGCTTCGAGTAACTCCGATCTGTCCAAGAGCAGTCGCAGACGTCTGAATAGGAAGCAGAGGTCAAAACTCAGCAGTAATCTTGGTGATTTGCTAGATTCTTTGGCAGATCAGGCAGACTCCGAGGAGCAAAGCAAAGGGTATATTCCTCCAAAGGTCAAACCGATCAATCCTAAGACAAGTGCAAAACGTCAGGAAAAAGTCGTTCAGCACGAAATTAAACGGTTCCAGTCGGTACTTGGTGGAGATCAGTATAGGAAGAACCCATTTGGATCGCTCAGGGGACTAATTGCAAAGAACTTGGAGGAAAACAGCATTTGATCGGGGGGTACTACCAGGCGTGGAAGATTATGAAAAAGCCCAAAGATTTGAACTATGAGTCACTTTATACGTGGGTACGTATTTTGCTGCATAATGATATATAGTTGATACATTTTACGATAATAGTCGAAGTCTCGGTCAACTTTATTTGCCGACAAGCGAACCACCAGAGGCATCCGTCGGCCCTTACCTTGGGGGATTTGGCCGCAAGCCAGAAAAGAAAGGCATTTCATGCTTCCTGTTTTTATGCTTCATATTTTTTTATTGATAGAAATATAATAAATATAGTAAAAATAAAAAAATACAGATACAGAAAACATGCTTCTCATTATACTCCTCTATTCCCATTCTATATGCTGCTTTGATAGAACCACTCATGAGGTCTTTAATCCTCCAAAACACTAGGCAGCTCTTCCATAGCATGACCTTCGTAGACAACCAAATAAATATATTTGAAAAGCGGGAATTCGTCCTCCTTGCCCTTGGCAGTGAGAAGTTCATGCACTTCCTTGATTGTGATGAGACCTTGAGCACTCATGCCCTTGAGAACCTCCTTTTCGACTTCAAAAATGTTCTTACCAGTCTGGCCGGCCACAAATCCCACTCGGACATTTCGTCCTCCTTCGCACGAGGTGATGAGATCAGCTACGCCAGCCGATTCCTCAGTAAACGTTTGTGCTCGACAGGTAGGGAAGAACGACGTGCCAAACTTGATCATCTCCAACAGTCCTCGTCGCATTATAGCAGCCTTGGCATTGTTACCCCATCCCAGGCCATCGACCATACCGGCACCAATGGCAATAACGTTCTTGAGAGCTCCGCCGATACTCACACCTGCCGTATCTGATGAGACACGGACATGGAAGTAAGGCCGCTGGAAAACAGTCTTGAGAACATCTTCGTTGATATCACTGTCAAAGTAGTTTTCAGGAAGCGGGTAAGCAATGGTGGTCTCCGAGTACTTCTCCTTGGCAACTTCGGGAGCCAAATTGGCACCAGACAGTACACCACAGTGCAAACCGAGCTCCTGAGTGATGTAGTCACTCAATAATGAAACACCTTCAGGAGTCACATTGAGACCCTTGAGGCAAGAAATGGCTCGGACCTTTGAGAAATCAATGCCCTTGAGCTCTCGGCACACATTATAGAGAAACTGATGAGGAATATTGAACACAATGAGATCTGCGCCTTCCACTGTCTCTTTGAGATCAGGGCACGCAATCAGGTTCTCGGGAAGCTTGATACCGGCCAGATAACGCACGTTTTCATGCTCGGTATTGATGATGTCAGTGAGCTTGCGGCCATCGACCAGCTCTTCATAGACCCACATCTTGACCGTCTTCTCGAAAACATCGGTATGCTCCAGAGCGTTTTCTGCCATGACCTTGGCAATAGTGGTGCCCCAGTTACCGGAGCCAATGATGGCCAATCGGTACCGTTTTCCACTGATTTTGACCTGGCTGGCCACATGAGCCAGACGAGTCTCCACTGATCCGTTCATCTTGCGAGGTTTTTGGGTAGATAGCAATCTAGAATTCAATAGTAAAGTATTAGGTGATGGAGCTCGTAAAGTGCTTGCCAGATTTCTTGTTCGCCTTATCGCAGTATTCAACGATTCCAATCTGCCAGACATTCAACTAGGTAGTTATATATGCATCACCCGCTGCAAAAGAAAAAAAATTCAACAAAAACCCGGCCCCAAACGGCAGCTTAGGTCAGCACCGATATAGGGAATTCCCGGAAATTGAAACTGAATATCAGTGGAACGGCGATGACTAGTTTTCCAAATGAGGTCATTATCGAATCTCACCAGATAACTGCGAAGCCCGCCGTCCGTGTTTGGGTGCTGGCCATCCGATACTAACGGGGGATGATGGTGGTTTTGCCGGGATTTCCATTGTTCGTTCTGCTGCTGCTGCTTCCCCCCAACCTGCTAGTGCTTTCTGATAGGCTGAAGTGGTTTGTTATGTTTCTGCTGGCTCAGTTGGAGGAAATATGAACCACGACCTTAGTGTTTATCCGAGCACGATTCCTTGCCTTCATGCAGCAGTCGGTACTACCTTATTGAAGGGGGTCTGGTGACGTCACAGTTTAGTGGAGGTACAATCGTAAATTTTTCACCGGACAAACCACGGATAATTTCTACTACCATATTTGCTTTTGCACCATGTGCTACATGTTTTACCGGCAAAAGGCCCTAAATTGAACACAGCATCTATCAGGTTGGAAGACCGCCTACCTCAGAACAACCTTGAGCAGCTCATGAAACGCATCCTGGAGCTTAGGCACCTCCTCTAACTCAGGAGCAGCTGGAAGTTGCTCTTGCAGAGCTCGTCTGGCGGCCAACTTACGGCGAAACTCCCTCTCCTGGGCCACGTGATCGTCGCCATCTTCTCGAGCGATAACAGCCTGATCCGTTTCCTCGGCCTCGGCCTCGGCATCGGACTCTTCTTCCTCGTCCAGTAGACCAAAGTCTGCAGCATCAAGCCCACCGACCGGTATGGCAGCATCCCAGGCCGAGCCTTCGTCCTGACTGGGCTCGCCCATTAATTGGAGCCGTATTTTTTTCCTTTGGCTGGCCCATGATATCATACTGTCCAGCTCCCCTAAAACTACCTCTCTGTTGACACCTGGTGTTTGGATTAGGCCAAACATATCGAGCTGTTTTCCGGTGCCCTGTCTCAAAACATCCAAAATGCTGCTGATCCACCGAATTAGTCGTTCAAATAGCTTATCCTTGTCATTCTTGTAAACGTCATGTACAAAATTGAATATGCTATGCTGGTGCCGATGGCACAGCTGAATAAACTCCTCCACCAATTGGTTGGCATCCATTGCCGCGCCCGATAATCCTTCCGACCGATCCACCACCTTTATTAGATCGTTCATGAATTTTTCAAAGTCTCCTACTGCCCGTGACATGTTGGCCATTTTAAACAGCTTGACCAGGGGAGTATAGAAAATGCTCACCACTTCCCGTATGAGATTCATTGTACTCTCATCTCCCCAGAACTGTTGCATTTGATCCTTATCGCGTTTCCTGGTGCACATCAGTAGCATTTCTTTTAATTGGGAATACTCATTGACCTTGGCAACATCCACACTGGCATTCTCATCTTCTACCGCCAAATTCCATGCTTTATACCACTCTCGAACCTGGCTGATAATGAGCTTTTGACTGTCTCGCGGTATTGCACCGTAATCTCCA
This sequence comes from Zygoascus biomembranicola, assembly GCA_030556875.1. Classification (NCBI taxonomy): domain Eukaryota; kingdom Fungi; phylum Ascomycota; class Dipodascomycetes; order Dipodascales; family Trichomonascaceae; genus Zygoascus; species Zygoascus biomembranicola. The sequence goes on from JAKTUV010000003.1 coordinate 459,715, forward strand.
GCTTCAAATATACTCAATACAATATCCACGTCCCCATTTTGTTCCGAGTATTTTTGTACCGCTTTTCGAATAGCTGGCGGTGAGTTCACATGGTTATATATTATATCCGACATCTCCGATGGCACTTTTTCCCTCAGCTCCTTAATCTGCTTTTCTTGAGCCTTGATATCGTCGGCTAAAACCATAATAAATATACTTTGGAGCAGTGAATGCTTGGCAAACGGTGGTACTGCCAAGAACAGGTCGCTCATACCTTTCATGATAGCCATTGGGTTGGAGTATTTCAGGATTCCCCGTAATATCGTATATGGCATCATAGAGTGAATTCTCCTGATTTGAGAATATAGTTCTGGCGAATTGTCCCCACCAACTAGTAGCTGATATAGAGTAGAGGAGAATTCAATCATGGCCCACTCGATGAAGTGCTGCATTCTAGGAGACAATTCCTCGATGCTATCAGCACTTTTCAGTTCATCGAATAACTTGAGAAACTGCCCTCCTTTTTTCAGGTCATGTTTGAACTCTTTCACATAGACCTCAAGTTTGCGCGCTCTGTCCTGAGCAATTTCCAGAAACTTGAGTTGGTCTTCGATTCGAATGATGTCCAGCTTCTTTCGAATTGCAATGTCGTTCAGTTCCTCTTCAGAGAGTTGCGTTATACGATCCTTGAATAGGAATTCGAGGAATACACCATTCTTAGCCACCACAGGGATGTCCAGCAGCCCCCGTAGGTACGCTCTGAGCGTAATTCTTTGCTTCTCTCTAGCTACTTTCAGCTTAGAAGGGCCCTCTTTTTTCTTACCCAGGCCTCTGAACATATTCAGCTTCTTCACCTGATTAGCAGAGATTTCGTCGTCATCTTCATCATCATCTTCATCTTCTTTTGATTGCTGGGTCTCCGTAGATGTGCGTTCACCGTTTGTCTCTGCTGATCTCATTATCTCCTCTGGAGTCTTGAATTTGACAGCGGCCTTGTGCTTTGCAGGCAGCTTTGGCAGTCTTTTACCAGGGAATTCTGTCCTCAGACGAGTGTCAAAGTCCCGGAACTGGCCATAAGTTCTAGCGACTCGTAGTTCAGGAGCCCCTTCAATCTGACTTCGTATTATGTATTGCCATGACTTTTTGTCACTAAACAGCCCCCTTTTAGTAGAAATCTTTCGAACTCCTTCAACATTAATGTCATATCCGTTGACAAAGTGGCCTTGAGTAGCTTCTTGAATGAGTTTTTCCACATTGATCTGCTGAACTCCGCCTTTTTTCATATTTCTGTCAGTTTCAACTTCCACATCCTTCTCGCCAACGCGGGTGGTTTGGAAACCAGACGATCCGTAAACCAGAAGCAATCGCTGTATTCTCCGGCCGATCTTCCTGCGCTTGGTCTCTTCCGCTCGGTCGACGGAATCGCTAATGTCCTTGTCGGCGAAGCTCTCAATGAACGGTTGGACTCGTTCTTTCCAGAAATGATTCTTGTCCACGTCCTCCAGAAACGGAAATGTCAGGACGTATCTGTCAAAGATATGCCGAAGCAACGGGAAGTCCTGGTAGCCGCCATCAGGCGCTGGTTCTCCATGGGAATCGAACGGCGGGCCAAAAATGGAGATATTGCGGAAGTCATCGAGCTTTAAAATCTCCGCATTGATTTCTGCCTTGAGCAATTCCCGCTTGAGAAAGTGCTCCTGTTCCAGCGAGAAATCTGTCATGTGTTTTGGCGGATGTTCTCCTTGTACGTGGTTGATCGTCATGATGAAGACCGGCCGGGCTCAGCACACCCTTTGTAGATATGCAAGTACGGACGGGCAGTGGAGGAGAAGAGCAAAGCAAGGAAACCAACAGCAAAGCAATTAGCACGAATAAACAATTATATCGGCTAGAATATTTATTCAGTGTCGGGGACTCCTTCTACTTTCAGAAATAGATCATACGGAATATATCCGTCTTCATTGCCTGGAGATAATATCACTCCGTTGGCTGATAGGAAAAACTGGATCCCGGCTTGTAAGGCCCTTGGTATATCAATGTACACCAGCACTTGGGTTGCTGCAGAGGCCCGCATGCCGCTAATTACGCCAGATTCACCGGGAAGCCCAATTGCCATATGGATGTGATTTCTGCTCATGCGCGACAGGCCTTGTTGTTTTATGCCGGAGTTCCATGCTTTGATTGTAGTGCCATGGATCGCCAAACCAGTGGGGAAATCTTGTGTGGTGAGCAGTGGTTGAAGCTCGAGATCGTCAACCGGCAGGGTGTGGCCCTGGTTGGCTCTGATGAAGACGACGCCATCCTGTTCTTTCAAGGCAAACCTTTGCTTCTGGTTATTCTGTAGAATGCGCTCGATATCCTCGTACGTGGTTTTGGTGCTCTTAAATCGCTGTAGAGCCAGGATATCATCCAGCTTGATGTAGCCGTCTGAACCCATTTGCAGTCCTTCGTCCGCAGCCTTGTGGCGGAGAATCCGCGAAAGCGCCTTGGACAGTCGGGTGTCAGGGTCGTCACTATTCCCACGCCGTCCCATACTGTATGCTATGCTTCTTTCTACCTACAAATATATATGTAAACAACTATTCTCTATTCTCCCCCTTTGACTGAACTTGGCTCGCTGCCTGGCCTCTGAAATCCCCCACCCATGACGAAATTTTCATGTTGTTTTCCAGCCGCAGCCCAACCTCCCAATGGTGTTCACAGGATTTTTCCTTCTACTTTCTTATTACACAACGACAAAAACACGAGGCGAGTTTGGCGATACCATCAGGTTTTGCAATAACAATCAACCTACAATACATCGTGATTGTTTGTTCAACCAACTACTGACAGGATTCCCGACACCTCTTTTACCTCGGACCGCGCGCATTGTCTGGCTGTATTGTCTCGCCCAGACACCGTCCCGTCCCCACTTGCAAACGCATCCACGCGCTAGCGGTTTTTTTCACGCTGCTTCGATTCCAATCAAAATCCCTTAAACCATGGAGTCTCCTTCCACAAATGGAATCGCTTCCGAGCAGAAGCTTCCTACACCTACGCCTCCTCCTCAGGTCAAAAATGTCATTCCCTTGCCTACTAATAGGCAGCAAGTCAGATTGCTTCTCTATAGATGGAATGCCCTTAAACTCCAAGGCTTGGATGAGGAAACAAACGAGGAACTGGCCGATATCTCCCGTGTCCTGAAAATCATAACCAAGAAACAGAAGGACTACGCGAATAAACTTGACAAGGCCAAAACCTTGAAGAAGTCTACAAAGGCAGATCTTGGCGTTCTTCAGGCTCAGGCAAGATCGCTTCAATTACTATCTCACAATCTGGATCTTTCCCACGACCTCCAAGAAACTCTTTTGGAATCGGCAGGTGCTGCTCCGGCTGATGTCCCCAATGGAGGTGCCAATGGAAAAGATACCAATGGCGCTGTTAAACCAAAAACCTTGACTAAGTATGATAGCCCCGACCGCGAAAGTGATGATATTGTTGAGCAGCAAATCCGAAATAGAATCACCCAGCGATTCTTAGAACTGGAAACGCTTCCTGCAAACATTGGTACAGTACAAGCAAAAGATGTTTCCTACGACTCTGCCGATAACATCAGTGCCAATGAGGATAAACTGAAAGTTGAAGCCATACTGGAACTCAAATCTTTGCGACTACTCACCAAGCAGAAGTCAATGAGACAGCATATTGTTTACAACCTTGCAGCAAAATCAGATGAAATATCACAGCTTTTATCTAACCGTGCTCTGTGCAAAAGAGTCAAGATTCAGACAGCTCAAGAGTTGCGACTCACCGAACAGCTGGAGCATCAGCAGCGCATGGAGAAGATCAGGCAGGATCGGCTGGTCAAGGCGGCATATGTGGACAACCTTCTCAATCATAGTAGCGATTTCAAGGATTTGATACAAGAGAGGAGGAGAAAGTCCACGCTCATTGGTAAATCAGTGCTTCAAGCTCACAGCCAGATTGAGAGAGAAGAAGGTAGACGAGCAGAAAAGACCGCGAAGCAACGTCTGCAAGCACTGCGATCGAATGATGAGGAAGCATATATCAAGCTACTCGACCAGACCAAAGATACTCGTATTACTCATTTGCTCAGGCAGACCAATACTTTCTTGGACTCATTGTCTGCTGCTGTTAGAGTTCAACAGCAGGAAGCCGGTGAGTTTATCGACTCTAATATTGATCCGGATAAAAAGGTGGACTATTATGATGTTGCGCATAGAGTCAAGGAAGATGTGACTGCCCAGCCTCAAATTCTTGTTGGCGGCAAGCTGAAAGAATACCAAATCAAAGGCCTCCAGTGGATGGTATCTTTGTACAATAATAACCTGAATGGTATTCTTGCTGATGAAATGGGTCTTGGTAAGACTATTCAGTCTATCTCCCTTATTACATACCTAATCGAAGCGAAACAGGAACCTGGCCCATATCTTGTCATCGTGCCCTTGTCCACTCTTACTAACTGGACTATGGAGTTTGAAAAGTGGGCACCCAGTGTCAAGAAGGTAGTATACAAGGGCCCACCCAATGCTCGAAAGGGCCAACAGGCCATCATTAGGTCTGGCGATTTCCAAGTGCTTCTTACTACCTATGAATACATCATCAAGGATCGACCACTCCTGAGCAAGCTCAAGTGGGTGTACATGATTATAGATGAGGGACATCGTATGAAGAACACTCAATCAAAATTGAGCTTTACTCTGACAAAGTATTACTTTGCTAGACATCGTTTGATTTTGACTGGTACTCCCTTGCAGAACAATTTGCCAGAATTGTGGGCCTTGCTCAATTTTGTACTTCCCAAAATTTTCAACTCTGTCAAGACATTCGATGAATGGTTCAACACACCTTTTGCTAATACTGGCGGTCAGGATAAAATGGAGCTGACAGAAGAAGAAACTCTGCTTATTATCAGACGTTTGCATAAAGTCTTGCGACCATTCCTTCTAAGACGATTGAAGAAGGATGTCGAGAAGGATCTACCTGATAAGGTTGAGAAGGTCATCAAGTGCAAGATGAGCGCATTGCAAGCCAAGCTTTATGACCAGATGCTGAAACACAATGTTTTGTTCGTTGGACAACAAGATCAGGCTGGAAAAATGTCGATCAAGGGCCTTAACAATAAGATCATGCAGCTGAGGAAAATCTGCAACCATCCTTTCGTTTTTGAAGAGGTTGAATCTTTAGTCAATCCCACTAAACAGAGTTCAGACTTGCTCTGGAGAACCGCCGGAAAATTTGAGCTTCTTGATAGGATTATGCCCAAATTTGCTGCAACGAACCATCGAATCCTGATGTTTTTCCAGATGACACAGGTTATGGATATCATGGAAGATTATCTCCGGTTGAGAGGAATGCAGTACCTCCGATTAGATGGTAGTACCAAAGCTGACGAAAGATCAGAAATGCTTAAGCTGTTCAATGCCCCTAATTCTCCTTACTTTGCGTTTTTGTTGTCTACTAGAGCAGGTGGTTTGGGATTGAATTTACAAACCGCCGACACTGTTATTATTTATGATACTGATTGGAACCCTCATCAGGATTTGCAAGCTCAGGATCGAGCACATCGAATTGGCCAAACTAAGGAAGTCAGAATTTTGCGACTCATTACTGAAGACTCTGTTGAGGAGGCAATTCTCGAGAGAGCCCATGCTAAGCTTGAAATTGATAGTAAAGTCATCCAGGCTGGTAAGTTCGATAATAAGAGTACCTCTGAAGAGCAGGAAGCATTTCTGAAAAATATTCTGGAATCTGAAGAGCAACGACGAATGCAGAGGGAAGAAGATGAAGAGATGGATGACGAGGAACTGAATGAAATCCTTGCCCGGAATGAAGATGAGCAGGTACTCTTCAAGCAGATGGATGATGATAGACATAAGAATGACGTATATGGTCGCGGAAAGGCACATGATCGGCTGTTTGAGGAAAGTGAGATGCCGGTACAATATCAGCAAGATGTTGCTGAGGTTCTCAAGCCTAAGAAGGTAGTGCTGCCTCTCAAGCGAGAACGAAAGACCATTTATTACGATGATGGCCTTACCGAAAAGCAATGGCTTGATGCTGTTGATAACGATGAAGACCTCGATGCAGCAGTCGAACGAGAACGACAGAGACAACTACGTCGGTCAGCAGGGAGATCTGTGGCTGGTAGCAGTGACGAGGAAGAGGACGACGAAAACGATGATGATGACGACGACGACGACGACGACGATGAATTGGAATCGGAAGATGACTTTGAAGATGCGATCAAACGAAAGAGAAATGCTGGACCAGATGAAAGTGTCGATGAGAGTATTATCGAAGAAGAGGACCCACGACCAACCAAAAGAAAAAGCCGGCTGAGCGGACGAGCCACTAAGTCAGGTGACACCTTGGCTGCATCAGAGAGAGCAGGGCTCACTGAGAAGGCGTATAAGCTATACAATACTGCTCTTGAGGTTGCTGATTCCGATGGACGGAGCCAGGCCGAGATGTTTGTTGCTCTGCCCCCCAAGAAGTACTATCCCGACTATTACGTGCTGATCAAACAGCCTATTGCATTGAATGTGATCAAGAAGAAGATTGACGAAGGCGGATATAGCTCGTTGGAGGCTGTCAAGGCAGATTTTGATCTTATGGTGGAAAATGCGCGAACATACAACGAGCCTGGATCAATGGTTTACGAGGATGCCGAGGCAGTAGCAAGTGCCGTCTCGCGACAGTATAGCGAGCTTCGGCCGGTTGCGCCAGTTATAAAGTTGAAGTTAAATAGGTAATTTGCGATATAGAGTTAGAGTTGCTAATAGGAAGATATATTTTTTGGTGGGATTGATCGACTGATTTGAAATTCACCACCCCCCGCTGGCTGGTGGGGCTTGCAGTTTCTGATAACGAGTTTGTTGATGAGGTGAGTTTGACACCTACCCAATACAGCAGAGGAGAAAACGAAAGAACAAGAGGATTGCCAAGACGAAGCGGAATTGTGTAGACCTAATAGTGGAGGTTGATAAAATTGATAAATTGCTATTTATTAGTTTGATTGATATACCCTCATCAGGTGTTGCATTCAAGTAGCAGTCTGCTTTTGCCTTTTGCTCTTGGCGCTACTGGCTGGCATATCGGAGGAAACCCTATTTAAATCCGCAATGCCGACGTTTGCGCTGCTGAAAAAGAAGGGACGAGGCAGGTCCTCGGAAGGGAGCATAGAAACCGTGTCTGACAACGCGGTCAAGCGTCATTCGGTTGACAGACTGGCAGTTGGGGTCGATAGCAGGGGTAGAGGATCGGGGTCTTCTCAGGGGTCCATGAGTTCCTCTACTTCAGCAGATGACGTTTTGGGGATTTCTAGTGCGACAATGGCTACAGCTGATGATGAGCCTCTACCGGCGGTTAAGGGTGATGACGAAGCTGTTAAGGCTGTGCCCCTTGCCGCGAGCAAAGAAGACCAGCAAGCCATCCGACGGCTTCCTAGCATAAGGAGTAACTCGAGGAGGTTTGTCAAGGTACTTCGAGGAAACCTCAAAAAAGCGCAGTCGTCTTCGCTGTTAAGCAGTGGATCCCCGGCGTTGAGTGATAGTGATTCGGATGCGAAAAGCAGGGGATTGAACTCCGAAAATAGCCGCAAAAACTCCGAAACGGAATTGCACCATGGCCCAGGATCCATGGTTTCTTTATTTCATAAGTTTATGAATGACTCTGGTGACAAAAGAGTGGATATTCCCAAAAGTGCTAGCAGTACTAGTGTGGACAACACCAGAAACTGCTCATTGCCAACAATCTCGCTGGAGAATCTGAGTCTACCAGCGGATAAACCTCTCTCAGTACAGTTCGGTGAGTCGAGCCCTACTACTGGGATATCCAGATCGCCATCTTCGCTCTCGAGGTCGCGCTCTGGTAACGGCAACAATAACAATTCTTCCCCGGGCACATCTCCCATGAAACATCGCCATCAACCTTCAATTGCATCTACACACTCCCATGGAGAGAAATCTACCAAGTCGCTTTTCTCTTTCAGCTCCGCATCATCCTCGGATGTCTCTTCTTTCACCTCACGGTTTAGGAGAAAGGCAGTTCCGAGGCTGTTGTCCCCTGACAACTTGGATAAATCTGCATCGCCTCGTGAAATATCGACATCATCTACTCTGGACGGTGAAGAATCACATGAGCAATCTTCTTCTCCTGGTCCAGGCGACACGTATCTCGGCGCATATAGGCCATTCCCCATGATTCGGTCAATATCCTCTAAATCACAAGAAACTAGGCGTGGTGATAGCAAAATAGAGGATACAGAACCGAGCACAAGACCTCGATCTCGGACTTTGAACTCGCTTAAGCAAGATGAGGATGGAACCTCACCAGCTAGCTCGCGAAGCAGTACTCCGGGTGTCGCTACACCCTCTGCCAACCTGAATTTTGGCTCGCTTTTTGGTGTTAAAACTGATACTGGCAGACAGCATTCTCCTTCGTCTTCTCAAATCAATGCGCATATCCAAGAAATTGAGCCGGTTGAAGTTCTTGACGGTGAGACTGTAGATGAGTATCTCGCAAGATTACAAAAGACCAAGCTGAGAAGCACCATCACAGTTATCTTATCAAAATCAGACTTGTCATTCTTTCAGGAGGCTTTGCAAAAATACATTGACAACACTTTTGACTTCAAGGATGACCCCATTGACATGTCGCTCCGAAAATTCCTCATGTACGTCCAGCTGCCCAAGGAAACGCAGCAGATCGACCGTATTCTGGAATGCCTGGCTCGATCATATCACAAGTACAATCCCAATATTTATTTAAGTGCTGAAAATGCCTATATTATTGTCTTCTCGCTCATGATTCTGCATACTGATTTTTTCAACAGGAACAACCGTCACAAAATGCAAAAATCAGAATATATTAGAAATACCTATGCCAAAGGAGTGGACAAGAGTATTCTTGAATGTTTTTACGATAACATAACGTATACACCTTTTATCCACACAGATGAAGATGTTGGTACGCCGGGTGGAGTCAATGCTCGATACTGGACAAGAAGGAGCAGCTCCTTTGGAAGAAATGGAAAAGACCTTATTGACCCATATACTCTTCTCTTAGAAAATAAGTTAGAGGATTTGCGACTTGGACTAACGGATGTTTTGACCCAAGCTGATCCGTATGACTTTTTGCATATTGCTTCCAAAGAGGAATTCAAGTCTCTACGAGAACAGTTCATTCATGGACCCTATTTACAACTGGTATCTCAAAGATCTCGCCCTGAAGCATTTTTATCGCCGGATGGATTAGAAGATCCGGAGAGAGGGGTGCCTGGTATTGTTGATATTAAAGTTGTGAAAATAGGTATTCTATACAGGCGGGAGGCCAAAAGGATGATCTATTCTAAGAGTGTCTGGAAAGAATGGGGTGCTATTTTGACGGCTTCGCAGCTGTATCTGTTCAAGGACGTATCTTGGATCAAAACATGCTTAATAAACCACCAAAACTCGCAGTTTGAAGATGAAAAAGGGGGTGGGCGGATCATTCGGGCTCCTATTGATGGGTTTCACCCTAGTGCGAACCTGTCAACAAATGATATGGCTGCTCTGCTGCAGGATACTGACGAAGTTGGCCAGCGAAATGCATTTATGCTAGCACTACATGGCGGGGCGCGAGATTGGTATGCTGCAGGTGACGAAGATGAAATGAACGACTGGATGAAGAAAATAAATTTTGCTGCATCCTTTAATACCTATCACATTGGCATATATGGTATTGGTAATACTGATAGATCTGCAGAACTTAAGCATAAATTGCAATCTCAGATAGACAGTAGCCCTTTGCTGTCTGGCTTTGAGTCAGATAGTGATGAAAAGCTAGATGATGAGGAGCTAAGTGGTAGTCAGCCTCTATCATCACCAGCCGAATGGCCGGTGCAAATTGATAGCTTGGACAACCATGCTCAGCGTCATGCCTCTGTGCTACAAAAGCTGGAGGAAATCAATAAAAAGTTAGCACAGTTGGATGACCTACTGGAACAGCAGGGCCGAACAGCGAACCATCTGAAGCTGCTCGCTCCCATTCAGCAAAGGACGAAAGAGGCAGTACAATTTGCGGCAGCTCATTTGAGAGCTAATCTGGCGTGGAACTGGCTTGACAGAAAGAAACAGCTTTGTTACAAAGAACTATTTCTGATGGAAAAGGAGGTTGAGAGTGAGCTATGTGAACTTCTTAAGGATACAGCTAGTAAAAGTGATCCAGCAGTACAACAGAGCCCTCACCTTGACAGCTTAATTTTACAGTCAGATACTCTCAGCATTTCCACTCAGACTTTTAGTTTGTCAAGAACAGTCAGCAACCATTCGCATTCAGAGTCTCTCACACCCCAAGCTTCACGTACTACTTTACTGCGAACTGTTGTTGCTGGTACCTCTGATGAGAACTTAGTATCTGAGCTGAATCCGGTAAGCCCTACTTCTACGAGCTCGATATATTTCGAGGCTTTCTCGGATGTGAGCGTCCCTGCAAATATTCCTCTCAGCAGATCGACTACTCCCCAAAGCAATGTATCATCTGGGCCAGCCTCAACCTCCTCACCCATACAACGTCAGACCTCTGCTGTATCTAGTGGATCTCTCTTATCGACCAAGGGTAGCTCTACGTCTTCGCCGCCTAAGTCAGCTGTATCTCCATCTATTACGGTCAAGAAAAACTTTCAGAGAGGACTGTCGTTACGAGAGAATAAGCAGCCGGCATCACCAGGGAGAGAGCAGAAGGATAAGATTACTGAAGTCAAGAGAAGTGCTAGTCTCATGCGAAAAGAGGATGGCGATTTCACAATTCATGGCAAGAAGTTCAGTGTTGTTGAGGTAAACCCGGAGTTTGCAGCAACACCGAACCACCAGCGCAGGACATCACAAAATCTCGCTTCGCCGTCAGGAGCGCCGATACTAGCTCTTCCATCATTGGATGAGACTGAAAATCTGAAGATAGATCTGTCTGAAGAGGCTACGAGCGAGAACGAGACGCCTACTATTGAATCAAACGATGATGTCAATAAATAGATATATATATATATATAGTACATGAGTGTGCCAAAAGTATTTGTTATGCAATTTTGTGATTTTGGATCTAGAAGCCACCTCCGCCTGTTTGAGCTTTCTTCTTCTCATACCATCTCTGAGTTCTATTGGATCCGACATTAATAACTTTGGGACAGCCGTCCCGATCTTTCTCCAAGCGAGTACATTCGTAACAGTAAAAGGCGTCAGCAACTCCGTGACTACCGCAAACGATGCAGTTATTGCTATGGTTTCCGAAGGCGCATTCTTCGCAGATTCGGACCTTAGTAGTAGGACGAACATGTGAGTCGCATATAGGGCAGTTGCCATCGCATTTTTCGCATACACGGCCGACCGCAATCCCCGGCTGCTTCATGCACATTACCAGATCATGTTGATGGCGGGACATGTTGGAGTGGAAGGGATGATGGAAAAGTTCAGAAGTTGGATTTGGCATGATATGGTGCGGCTCATGAGGCTTAGTCAGCGACACTACCTGAGAAACAGATCTTTAGAGCAATGGATCAATGTGAACCAACGAACTAATAATTCAAACAGAAGTGAGAAATGCCAGGGGATACATTAGGAGATATATTTCTATTCTTCACAAAAGATGACAATATATATGCAGAGAGGGTGGTCGTCGAGTTGGCGAGGAAAACAGTTTCACAGATAACTACAGACATAGGCTTTAGCTCCGATCAAGCAGAGTATTAGGTAGAGAGCAGTGGTGTAGATCGGGATGATAAGATAAAGAGAGGAGTTATTAGTCGTAGGGAGAGTATGATCCCGTTGTAAATCTCTTCACTTCTGGGTTGATATAGTCCACATCTGCTGAAGATGGGATCTCAAGCTGGCTCAAACGTTTCTTCTGCGAGCTGCGCTTGCGACGCAAAAGCAGGAATATCGCCAAAACACCGATAACGGCTATTGATCCAACTGGTACGGCTACCGCAACAGCTACTTTCCCTTGGTGTGATAACGAGGATGAAGAAGTGCTGGCAATTGACCCGGCCGATACCAAAGATGGGGTTGCCGTAATAACAGGGTATACGGTCTGGGTTGATAAGATAGCAGAGCCTTGGCTATTTTGACCAGATAGCACCGTAGTTACAGGATCTTGTATGGTAGCTGTTTTAACACTGCTGCCACTGCCAGTTTCTTTATATGCTATCACTGTGATAGTTTTGACGCCTTGTGTGACGGTGACGACACTGTTATCGGAGGTACTCAGAACATTGGAGGTTACCACGATATTGGTGGAGTGCACAATAGAAACCGAGTTAAACAGGGAGGAATAGTTGATATACTCCGTAGTAGAGGGGTCAACAGCAGTACTTGAGCTTTTTATAGCGGAAGTGGACGCTGAATATGAAGGGGGAGCCGTAGTCGAATCCCCCCAGTCATTGTTCACCGTCAGTGAAATATTGCCTACAGTTAGTATGGACGCAGAAAACTGTACCCAGTGGGCATTAAGCTTACCTCTAGTGGTCTCCATTCCTTCTGGAACAGAAGACAAGATGCTCTGTCTAATTTATATGTGTGTGAACAGCTTGTGGGCAAGTTATTAACAAGGAACCGTCTCAGGGCGCCGATATAATTAGCCCACGATGCCACTCCAAAATAAACTTCGACAGGCGGAGATCCATAAAATAATCTCTCCCCACTGCGACCCACAAAGGGGCGTACAAGATGATGGATTTGCATAGTTTTAAAACTCCAAGCCATAAAACCACGCATTCACTGGCAACGCCAGGATTTTATTTTACTTCAGCATCACCTTTTTTCTGAACTTGAGCTGATTATCAATGCGTGCGTCCCTTGTTTTCACTGCTCTGATCCCGATGGCCTTGTGCGCACCAGGCCCATCGCTGCCCATTTTCCAGCACCTGCAAGATCTATGCGCCTGTGAAGCCGAAGTAATTCCGCCGCTGGAACTTTTTAAGATACTTTTTTCTCGATACTAATCCGTTGTTCAGGTGTCATGCGTTCAGGCAGCCCAGGCCCAATATTCTTATTGTTTGGCCCAATTGGGTAGTGCTGGTGACAACAATGGTTCTTGCACCTGTAGCACGCTACAAGCTCTAAATGCATCACTTTCAAAACTTGACTCCAATCCTCGGGTAAGTATCGTAAAGGCTTATTCAACCTTATGCAAACTAAAAAGGTTCCGATTCTTAGTTGCTCCGTTAACTCCATAGCCATGCCTGGTACAGCAAGCCCTCATGGACAGTCTCTCCCAACTATGCGCCGCCCCTGTCGATCTTTTTGACTTGAATCGCCAGCCCGACGCCCAAAATCCGGTAGATTCAGGCGATCTTGCACTCAACGGCTTGGCAGGAGTGTTTCTTTCCAGAAGAGCCGTGCAAATACAGACGCATGACGACTTCGGGCACGATAGCGAAGCTGGAGGCGAAAGTGCCCCGCCGCCCTCAGCCGGCTGGCTCAATGTTGGGTTAATCGACAAGTCTCAGTTGGATTCACAAAATAATTTAATGTCTGAAACATTGGTGGAAGAAGCTGAACAGCTGACCCACGCCAACAAACAGAACTCTGATGACGATGATGATGACGAGGGTATCTACGTCAACAATGAGAGCAAAGGGGGGGATTATTTCGAGGACAGCGAGGAGATGGGCTTGGAGGAAATCGGCTTGCAAGAGACTAATATTGCTGATCGCAATGTGCCCAATACAGATATAGATGCATCTTCTATCTCGGGATCGACTATAGGTGGTGATCTCAGCCAGATCCATCTGCCTGTTGCTGCTCCTCTGCTGCCGCATGCTCATCGACCACATCGATTTAAAGTATCTGAAGATCAGTTGGTACCGATCGAAGGGGCCTCTGATACACCACTGAGTGTAAATGAAACCGGTGAGTTGGACGGTTTGGATAATCTTGGCAATGGTGGTGTACAGAGTTCCTCGGATCAAAATGCGACCCCCACAGACGATATCAACTCTAATCCCAACTCTAATCCCAATGGGTCGGTTGCTCTGAATCAAACTAGCTCTAATCCGCTTGCTGAGTCTAATACTTCTTTGACTACTCGTATACCCTACCGAGCAGCTCGCCCATTGGTATACCGGTGGAGATACACTAGTCGTCCCCGGTACTTGAAACGCATGCGTGTGAATGCTGACATGTCTCGTTGGAGACAGAAAAAATTCACCCCAGTCACCGCTACAGCTACTGATGAACTGGACGACGACACTGCAGCGGAGCCTTCTACGGTTTTTTCTACGGTTTTTTCCACGGTTTTTTCCACGGCTACTGAAACTCTCAGCATTACAGCTCCAGTGACCACCACCGAGGCCTCAACTACTACAGAAACCACCACTGTAACCGCAACGACTACAGCATCAATCGGCAAGGTATCATTATCCCCTGCCTTTTCCGATATGCGGATGCTCCCTATAGCTGCTACCGCTGGTGTTACCGTCACCGTCACCGCACACAATGCGGCGGTGATGGAATCTCACCATGTAGGGACTAGCGGAGCTTCTCAGTTGAGCGCAGCTCAGAAATTGGCTCTGATATTAGTTGGCTTGCAGACTCTTTTGTGAAGCAGCGGCCGGCCCATATTATGGATGCTGTTTTAAACTTTAGATTCTAATGCATTAAATACCCTTTTTCTATTATAATTATATCCGATCTGATAACACGTGCTTTTCAAACTCCCCCTACCGATTGTCGTATCAAATCAAATCCCACCTATTTGAATTTTTGGGTTGGGTTATCGTGAATGGGTGGGGGCGGCGGGGTAGCATTTTGATTTAATCTCCATGAGGTCATAGAGTAAACGACCTTTGCTTCTTCACTCCCCACTAATGTCGGAGTCGATAGAAAAGGAGGAGAAGCGCGAGCTTTCTCGCACCATAGAACAGCTGTCGTTGCAGAGTGGACGTGGAAAGCAGTTATTTGAGCTTCCCGCCTATCTCCAGCCCTGGAAGCAGAGTGCCTGTGCCGGTATGGCGTCGATTGCTTCGCTCATAGTAGCTTATCCGCTGGATAGCGTCAAAACCCGCCAGCAAACTTACAAATATGCCAATTCCATCGAATGCATCACCGAAACTTTCAAAGCTGAAGGTGTTCGGGGCTTTTATCGGGGACTTTCTGCTCCACTGTTGTCCTCGGCCTTCAGTAGATCACTCAACATGACAGTGTATGGAACGGTTTTGCCTTCCTGGTCCAAACTTTGGTTCTCCTTGTACTCTCCAGTAAGACCTACCGACTCCCCTTTGATCCAAGCTTTCAAAAGCAGCCCTATTACCTTTTTTGCTGGGGCTAATGCCGGCATCTGCACAACGATGTTCTCTACTCCATTTGAGTTTGTCAAAATCGCTGCCCAAATAGAAATGCTCGTCCAGCGAAAATTCATGGCAGACAATACTGCCAATGTCGTCGGAGAGCCAAAGCCTGTGGGATCTGTTACCGTAGCTAAGCATCTGATACAGAAGAATGGTTTCCCGTTTCTGTATTCCGGGTGGAAGGCCCAGCTTCCTCGTGATCTCATCGGATCTGGCATCTATTTTGGAAGCTACGATAATTTCAAACGTCTTTTTTCGCATCTGCTCGGAAGCCCTGGTGATTCTCCGCATCCCGTTTCAATTGCTGTAGCTGGGGCCCTCGCCGGTACCAGCTGCTGGTTGGTGGTATATCCCCTGGACACTTACAAAACTCACTTTCAACGAGATATTTATATCAAGCAATTCTATGAAAATCCGCCCCCAAACCTTGGCATGAAACCAATGCCTACATTTAGGTCTTTATTCGGACTTCACATGTACAGAGGCTTAGGGGTCTCTGTCGCTCGCACCAGTGTCATTGGTGTAGTCTTTTTCACCTGTTACGAAAATCTCATGGGAACATGCTGAAAGCTCCAACTACTCTGTCACCATCATATGTATATATCGCCCATAAATATTAGTTGTACATTAGCAGTCATTTAGAATTGATTACTTTTTGTTAAGATTAGTTCTTCGCGATGATCGCTTGGGCGTCGATGGGGCCTTGGAAACCTTCGCCGTCTTCGACCTAGCCTTTGTGGCTTTGACAGAGGCCTTCTCTTTAGCCTTCCCTCCACGTCTTGCCGTCCCATTCTGCTCAATTGCCTCTTTGATTTCCTCATCGGTAACAGATGTATTAGCACGAGTCGAACGCCTCTTCGCCCTGACGCCTTTCTCTGCTGTTGAGGCAGTGATCGGATCCGGCTTTTCCTGCTTGTGTACTACTTCTTTCCCATTGCTAATATTTTGAGATTGTTCAGCTTGCTTGTCAGAAGCCTCAGCCTCCTTAACGTGCTCTTCGACTGCTGCTTTTCTTCGTCTGCCACTTCGGCTGGGTGTTGCAGGAGCATCAGCCTCTGGCAAATGGTCCGCAGAATTTTGTGGCTGCTCCAATATGACAGTCGGCGGGGTTTCGGGCTGTTGCTCCTGGTTTTCCACCTCCACTGGCTCCTTTTCCTTAGCATTCGCTCTGCCCCGAGTTTTTCTAGGCGGAGTTACAGGCACTGTAGCTTCCTGGTGGGTCTTCGTATTATCAGTTTCACGATGTCTGGCTCGTTTCACTGCAACTGCCTCTCCAGTTTCTACATCAGTATGGTCTGTAGCAGCTCGCTTCCTGGATGATGCCCTGGTACGTTTCTTACCAGTAGAGACTTCTAATTCTCGCTGCACAGGTTTTTCCGGCTCAGTTTCTAGTTCCTCTTCTACAACTTCTTCGATTTCCCAGGTCGATTCATCATCTTCATTGATGAATTCAAAGACAGGGTCAACTGGGGAAAGTTGGACGACTTTCTCAGATATGACGCTGATGGTGTTATTCTCCAAGCCATCTATAACAGAGCCTGCTCGACTGAAGGGATCACCGATTATGCTGGTAGCCTCTTCAACCAATGGGCCCTCAGACTCTGCTTCGCTATCCGATTCCGGGTACTCTATCTTTTCTTTCAGCCCAAGAAATAGCTCACTACCAGATAATGCGGCTAGAGCACTGTTAGCAAGCTTTGCAGCATCAGTGGCATCCATTTTCCAGACAGTAGGTGATTTAGTGGGGAGATGCGTTTTTATGCTGGATGTCGTATCTTCTTCTGAGTTATCTGCACCAGCAAGTTTCTCGAAACTGATATTCTCATCAAGAGTCACGTCCAGTTTGTTCTCTTCTCCGCCTAGTTGATCGGCAATGGAGCGAATCTGTCCAAACCCAAAATTTACGTCAGTATCTCTCATTTTAACAGATATCCGTTCGGTCATGCTCCTGTAGCTTGCTATTTGGGTTTCAGTGCCCTTTTCAAACGGGTTTATCTCAGAGATTGAAGAGAACTTCGGTATAACAGGTTTAGGCATAAACTGTGTGAGGTCAATATGAGGAGGCAGCTCAACTTTAATCTCAGTAACAGGTTCGTTCGATACTTGCTCCTTTGCTTTGTCAGAGAAGCTGACTGAATCTTCCGTCTGTCTCTTGATAAATAAATCACCCGGCACTTCTTGGACTGGCTTATCGGTCTCTATGGATACAAAAGCACTGTTGCTCTCAAAAAGCTCGTTGTCGACCAGCTGGTCATATGCAACGTTGTTCAATATCAGAGAAGGGTTTTCATCCATGGAAGAATCTAAAGTAACAGAAGGATCATAAGATGCAGGGGCCAAGGGTAGAAGAGCATCATCTATAATCATGTCTTCATCAACTTCGGCGTCTTCATCCTGCTGGTACAATTCAGGACTGTCATTGTATGAGTCGCCATAAAAAAGGGAGTTTGAAAAGAGCGAGGCAATCTTCGAAGGATGGGTAATACTACTATGCTCAGGATATTCCTGCAGGTTGGGTCCGCTGCTCTGCCTTACTTCCTCGTCGTATTTGTGATTTATGATATCACGGTGGAGGTGATTGTTTGTGATATCTTCTTCCCCATAGCCATCCTCCTCCTCCTCTTCGTCCTCTTCTTCGTCTTCTTCTGCGTCATCATCTTCTTCTTCCTCTTGCTCTTCTTCCTCTTCTTCTTCTTCTTCTTCTTCTTCTTGTTCTTCTTCTTCTTCTCCTTCTTCTTCTTCTTCTCCTTCTTCTTCTTCTGCAGCTTCCTCATCGGATGACAGAATTTCAATGGCTTCTATATCTTCCTCTTCAAAAGGCTTAGGTTTGCTCAACATTGTAGCCGTACCATGCTGGTATGTAGGCATCTCCTGAGTTTCGTCTTCTTCTTCTTCTTCCTCATCGTGGCTCAGATGTTCTTCATCATGATCAGAGTAATCTACCTCATTCTCATAGTTTTCTTCATCCATGCCATTGAAACCACGATTTCCAAGTGATTTTTCAAACATTCCTCTACCAAAGACATCTTGATCAAGAGGAGGTTCTTCCTCACTATCACCATAACTGTCTTCAGACTCTTCCAGTACCTTAGAGGTCAAATCATGTACAGAAGAGCCTCTTCCTTCTAGAGGAGTTTCTGTCGAAGAGCCTGAACGATATTTATGCAGAATTTGATCCAGTTGGTCAAAAGCAGCCGAGGATCGTCGCTCTTCGTCCTTTTCTTGCTGTAGCTTTTTCCTTTGATATTCCACCTCGTATGCTATCTCTTCATCAAGATCCTCGTTTTTCTTGAGAGCTCCCAAGGCACGCTGTTTCAATGATGACATCCAGCCGGCCAGATCATCTTTTGCGGGTTTCTCCTTGGGCGCACCGCTGGATCCACCAAACAGTCGGCGAAAGCCCGTTTGGCGCGATGGCGTTCCTCTCCACTGATTCGGAGCCATTTAGAACAAAACGATAGCAACAGATAATTTGCCTCTGTATTTGGTATGCAGGCAGCTCAATAAAACAGAACCGATGCTGTTTATGGCAGAATTCAATTCCACAAGGGTGCGGAGAATAAATAGAATAAATAAAGCCCCGGGCAGAATCAGTGCACAATTGACCAGGGAGGAAAATAAAGGTTCAAAATGCCTGCTTCCAAACCGATTATCAATGTAGGATGTTTTGTCTTTTAGATATTTTCCCGTTGCCAGCGGGATGTAATGGTGGTTGGTCGAATGCCAGGAGGGGGGAGCGTGATGGATCGTTTAAATTGGATTTCCCGATGAGTTTTTGGGTGGTGGTGGAGTTGCCGAGTGTCCTAAAACAAACATGAACGATCATGTTCTGCCTCAATTCGAGAGGAAAACCACCAAAATCGCATATTATGACCCATTTAATGTTTACAAGGACTTGAAAACGGAGTTTCTTTCGAAGCTGCCGCTGGTTAATTTGCATTGGCATCCTGCTGGAAGGCCGTTACGGTCGATCCCGTCGCTGGCGGTTGATCTCGTCGAAGAAACCGCTTCTGAATCATCGGCCCCCAAGCACCAGATGCTGGGTTTATCGAATGCGCCTTACCTCAAGATCATTTTTGTCAAATGCGAGGATAACGACACCTACCGTAATCTGGTTCGTAAAATGATACGAGAATGGCTCACAGCGAATGTTATTGGACTACGAGATCCCACCGAGTGGCTGATATTTCACTACGTTCCTGCTGGATCGAAGGGCCACGGTGGAAATAGGTTCCGGTCGGGCGTTTTTGATAAAATTAGAGCTGATTTCAACTCGGGATCTAAGAAAGACAGATGCATCCAGATCCGAGCCGAATATAAGTCTGAAATGGAAGAAATGGAAATTTGGAGCGAAGCTATCACCAAGCTGAAAGAAAGTGTTTTGGATGCTTTCAGCAAGCGTGTAGAGCTGTATCAGGAAGAAATTGTCAAATTAGAAGCTAAAAAGACCGTCTTGGGTTGGAATTTCGGTACTTATTTTGTCATGAAAGAGGGCCTTGCCCTTTCGTTCGATGCAATCTCCCTTTACGAGGATGCACTAATCATCTATGATGAAATGGAGGATCTTTTTGGCAAAATGTCTCGTCAGCGGGCCGTCACATTTTTTACCTCCATTGGATTTGATGACGACGATTATGTTTCAAAATCTATTTTGAATCTCAATGAGACGTCAGACTATCGATTCAAAATCATGTCAAACGATATTACCTTGTTTGATTTCTACTGTTATTTATTTGCTCAGCAGGCTCACCTTTTGCTTTATATATCCAAATCCTCCTCCTCGCCCTCCATATCTGCTCTGAAAATCGGCGAGCTCTTCCTGCGACTTCGAACTTTTCTGTCTGAGATTAGTGGCATGCTGAAATCTAACAAGAAAAACTCTCTAAAGATTGCAGAGTGGGTCTACAATGTTGCAAAGGAGTTCTATAATGCGACTATCTCACTTCAAGAGGGCTTGGCAAGGGAAGTTTCTGAAGGAAGAGGTGAAATGCTGTTGCTGTGCAGAAAATCATTAGAGGAAGGTGCAGCAAAAAAAGGCTGGCTTATAGAGGGTGCTCTTGCTGACATTTCATTAAATGATGACGAAGAAGATTCTGGCTACGATATAAAAACAAAAGAGTTCAACGATCTTTTGGCAGATGAGCAATCTTTCCACAACGAATATCGCCGCCTCACATCTCAGGCTATGAAAGATTTTGACGTCGCTGATAGAATAAGAATTGTGAATCGGTTGTCGTGTCAGTTAGCAATGCTGGAATTCCAGTCTAAGAACTACAAAGAAGCAGCTGATCTCCTGCAATCGATACCCACACTTTATAACCGGCAAGGGTGGGAGTTTATATCTACATCTCTGTTATTAACTTACATCAAATGTCTAGAGGAACTGAACAGAGAGGCTGATCTGTTCAGCTATTCATTGGATTTGTTGTGCCATCGCAGTCACCTCAGCCCAGAAGAGTTGACGTATATGGTAGCTAATGTCCAGCGTTTATCATCCAAAACGGAGGCCCGAGTAGAGGTGAACAAAATATTTGGTATTGAGGTTGTTCCTTACGTTTATACCAAAGGTCCAGGCATTTTTTCCCTCAAGGTCAAGGTGACGAACAGGTTTGCAGAGGATATCTTCATCAACGAAGGTGCCCTGATATTGAAAAATGTAGAGGTAAAGGAGAAGGATGAATACAAGCTAATCTGTGAGAGCATTACTCTCAATGGAGGCGGTGATGGAATATCTGAGTGTGAATTTACTACCAGGGACTTTAACGAGGGTATTTTCCAGTTATCCTCTCTTCAACTTCATCAGAACAAGCTTACCTTCTACAAAACATTCATTGACGAAGATGTTTACGTTCAATTTTATCAAACAATAGATCAGATATGGGGGGAACTGAAACAGCCTTTGGAATTCAAACTGTCTGATAACATCGTTTGCTTTGTTCTTCATTTTCCGTATCCGGTAGCGGAGTGCAAAGTGAAGGTCAAGTCACAAAATGAGATAACGCTTTCTTCATCTAAGACTACTGTCGAGGGAGTAGCAACATCCAACGTTGGTGGTGGAGGTGTAATGATTCTGAAAGGAATAAGCACTGAGTCACCTGTCATATTGAGAATACCGTTCTCTGCTGGCTACGAAAAGAGAAACATAGCCATAAAGTGTAATTTGGACTTTAGTTTGTCAGGACAGAGATACACAACATGTCTAGCAGGCAGCTTGAATCTCTCACTTCTTATTGATGCAACCGAGCATGATTATTTCAAGATGACGAAAATGTTCACACGATTCTGTATTGGAGGTAGAGACAAAAATGATCCGGTGACCATTGAAAAGGTCGAGTTGAATGCGCCGGAAGGGTATACGGTCTCCTCTCCTATTGGCCATGATAGCCCGGCAATCGCATTCAATGGATTTCCACTCAACTATGTGTTCTCTATAGAAAAAGTGAAGACTAATGTCTCCAAGGATCCGTTACTTCTTACGATTTACAATCGCAATACTAAGTCGGAATGTCTAGCCCGACTTTATCATTTGATGGAGTCCTTGAACGATGATGAAGTATTGAGAAAGTTCATACTCCTCATACGTCCCGTGTTGAAAAGCCTACCTCTGGATTTGGTGAAATATTCGCTTGAAGGAGAAATCGAGGTCGGTTCAGAAGACATTATTACAGCAGTTGAAGAAAGTGGAGTATTGTCTTTTGTGCCTGCAAAAGATGCAAAGCTTCTGACTGATAAAATCCATAATCTCGATTGGGCGAAGCTTGGAGACGACATCGACATGCAGCATATTACTTATAAGCTGACCATCCCAGTGGGTATTTCTTACATTGAAGTTGTACACTCCGTGGAGCTGAAGCTTCCTAAAAAGAGCCATTACGTTGTCGCAGAGCCTGTGATAGCTAACCTGTTGATCAGCTCAACTCGCCATTGGGCCCTAGAGGATAAACATTCAGACCAGCACAGTTACTATTATGATATTCATGCCCCCCAAGATAGCTGGGCAATTAGTGGTAAGAGAATGGCCAAGTTCGAGCTTGACGAGGATAAAGTCACCACTGCTCAGGAAGAGATAGAGGTGGTCCTGGTACCCTTGCGGGAAGGAAAACTTGCATATCCGAGGGTCAATGTAATTAGATCGTCTGAAACGATCAGCAAGGCAGAAATGGTTGTGGATTACAAAAGCGCTTCTGAAGCGGTACTAGTCGTGCCAGAACGGGACAGGCTGACACTGAATTTTTAGTAAAACAAAAGTCACATGCATATAATATATTGATTAATTCTTGTCGTATAGCGCTTCAATCAGATTCTGAGCCGTAAAGAGCCTTAATCAAATGCTGGGAGGTGGGTTTCTCTGCTACCTTATCAGGAGAAAGACTATTGTCAATTAAAAACTCCTCTGTAGTGGGGCCGATAGCAGCAATCTTGAAGGATGCACGAGGTACTTGCTGCAACTTTTCTATGATTTTTTCTGTTCCTGCTGGTGAAAAGAAGATGACCCACGGTATGTTGCTGTTTCCCTGGCTATTCCAAGCGTTTTTGAAACTGTCCTCAATATCGTTTAGATTCGACGTTTTATAAACCACTCTCTCTTGTAATCTCAAAGTAGGCGTAGCAGTGATGCGCTTAGGAATAATGTCTCTTCTTGTTTCTCCGGTGAAAAATACAAAACTAGTATTTGGTGGTGAATTTTTTATTATGATATCTGACAGGATCGATCCGTTGCCAGCATCTTCAGCCCCTCTGATGTCGCTATAGCCCGCATCTCTCAGAACTTTAGCAGTTGCTGGACCGACTGTATAAGTTGGTTTAGACAGTAGACCGGTTCTAGCTATTTCTGATAAATTTTGAAGATGTATATTTATCGCCTCGACGGCTCTGTGAGATGTGATAATTACAGCATCGATGAGCTCAAACTCGGCCGACTCGAGATAATCGAGTGTTTCCTCGGGATTAATGTGCTCATGCCATAATAAAGGGACGAATTCCGCCGATTTTCCAATTTCCCGGAAATCTTCGTCGTACGGATCTTTCGGGGTCGTTTTGTTCTTTAGAAATATTACCATACTTTGCAAGGTATAGATCTGATCTAAAAAAAAAATATTGATGTTCCTCCATTTGCATCAAATATAAGTTGCCAAATCCACCGACAATGGACGACGACAAGAAAACCAAGCTGATAAGCTGGCTAAAAGAAAATGGAGTTAAAACTGAACCAGATATCGAAATAAAATCTAGTAGCACTGGAGGAATTGGTGTTTTCGCTCTGCGAGATTTCCCTGTCGACGAGGTTCTGTTCAGCATACCGAAGAGCGCGGTGCTTTCACCAAATAGGTGCGTATAGCTTGGATGCTCTAAAAACGCTTGAAAAATTCTAACTCTTTTTTAACAGTTGTGGTATTGCGAATCTGCTGGATGATTACGAGATCGACGGGATCAACGGGGTTACTCTTGCATACATGTTCGAACTGGGCCAAGGTGAAAGTTCACCATGGTTCGACTATCTGCAGACATTTGTTGGTGATTCCATTCCTTCTCTTCCCCGATGGTGGACTGAGGACGAAAAGCAGACGTTCAAAGGTACCGAAATCGAGTATATGGGTGGTCTTGATGAAGGAGAGGTGCTTGAAGCCTATTCGGAGATCATAGAACCATTCATCTTGGAGAACAAGCAGTTTTTTCCTATAAACGAGCATCACACGTACGAAGGATACTGCAAAGCACTTATCTGTGTGTGTAGCCGAGCATTTGAAGTTGATAATTTCCTGGGAATATCACTTGTGCCGGCTGCTGATCTGTTCAATCATAGTGATAACGAGAATGCCAATTTTCAATCGAATCCTGATGTATGTCCAATGTGCGGAGCGGCCGAATATTGCGAGCATACAGCTATCAGTGAGATAGAGAGGGCGAGAAACTCATCAGGAGAAGGCGAAGATGAATGGGACGAAGAAGAGCGATCTGACGATGAAGATAAGAGCGATTCAGAGATGGAAGAGCCCAAACTTGTAGGCGATTTGGAAGCCATCGAGGAAGAAGATGATGAAGAGGAGGAAGAAAACGATGAAGATGATGATGAAGATGATGAAGATTACTGTGATATCGTGGCCATTTCAGACTTGAAAGCTGGCCAGGAAATCTTCAACACCTATGGAGACCACAGCAATGCCATTCTACTTTCAAAATACGGCTTTGCTATCTGGGATAATACTGCTGAAACAATATCACTTGCAAGGGAAATTCTCTGGTACGCTAAGAGCCATGACCTCAAACCAAGACTCAAATGGTGGTCATCAGTGTTCTATCAGTGCAATTTCGGTATCCACCCCGATGAATATGACCCCGAGCAATTCGAGCAGGATCAGGAAGACAACCCCGACGAGCCCATAAGCTTTCCACCGTCGCCAGAAGAGATAACATGGAAAGATACTATAGAGATCCTGTCTACTGGTGAAGCCACTCCTGGTCTCCTGCTTCTAATCTCCGTCCTCTCTGCTGGTCCTCAGAAGTTCACATATTACAAATCCAAGGTAGCCAAAGGCAATTATTCCTGTATTCCTGTCGCATATGGAACTAAGCTGCTTACATTGTTGATCAACAAGCGATTATCTCGATATGAAGATGGAAATATTTCATCTAAAGACTACGAAAAGCTGCTCGATGACGCTGTAGGCCGAGCTAAAATAGCTGTAGTTGTTAGAGGAACCGAAAAGTTGGTCTTAGAACGTGCCCTAAAGGTCAATAAGGGATCTAGATAAGATAAAGGCAGCTCTTTTTACTATTTGTGTGAATATATGATTCCCTTGTTGAAAAATCATTTTGCATAGTTCCATTATGCACCCAATTTAGCGTCCCTATGAAAACAGCACTACTAACTTTTTCTTCACTACAACCAGTGACAAAAATCAAATCTCTTATTCATAAATAGGAAATGAGCTATTAACGTAAGGAATATTACAGTGGTACTTCAATTTCTTTCTCTTTCTCTTGCATTCGTCTCTTTGCAGTCTCTCTCTCCTTTCTCCTGATGGCTTTCGCTTCCAACTCGTGCCATTCTCCAATTCCAGTCAAGTCTAGAACTTCTTCTAAGGGTTCTTCCGAAAAATATTCATGTTTTAATGCATCTTCTGCTGAAATTCGCTTAGCTGGATTAAGCGAGAGCAGCTTTGTTGCTAGGTCTAATCCTGCTTTGGAGGGTAGAATTTCGCTGGCATATTCCACAAACACATTAGGTTTTTGTAGCTTGCTGAAGAGAATTTGATACCACGGAAGAAGCTGAATATCTGGCCAATCCTTGAGATTAGGAGTTCCCATGATTTCGTAAATGACTGATAGCTGTGAGATCTCATCGCGGCCCTGAAATATGGCCTTCTTTTTGAAAAGTTCCAACAGTAAGCAGCCCATCCCCCAGACATCAATGGCCCCATTGTAAACTGTAGCTCCAAGTAACAGCTCAGGTGGCCGATACCATAATGTAATAACACGATTAGTATAGTGAGCATGGGGGTTTTCCATGTCAATACTTCTAGCCAGACCGAAATCGGCCAACTGAATTTTACCCTTCGCATCGACTAGAATATTAGAGCCCTTTAAATCCCTATGCAATACTCCCTTATGATGAAGATAAGCTAATCCCTCCATCATCTGACGGAATAAAAATTTGCAATGGGCCGCAGATATCACCAGCTCGGGATGTGCCAGTATACCTGCAAGATCGTGATCCATATATTGGAATGCCATGTACACATTGCCCTGCTCTACCATCATCTCCTGGAGAGATATGATATTGATATGCCTCAGAGACTGCAGCAGCTTGATTTCTCGCAGAGCAGTAATTGGCATACCCTCTCGCTCGCTCTCCAGTCTCAGCCTTTTGAGCGCAACGAGATAGCCAGTTTCCAGGTTTCTCGCTTTATAAACCTTTCCATAGGTTCCTTCACCAACCTGCACCTGCCTTTCAAACACTGACGTCGTCCGCATTACCACAGGGTTCACCTCCGGTACAGGTTCCGGTGGAACTTCGGTAATAGGCGCAGCATCAACTCCAGCACCAGCTCCTCCATGCGATCCTTCTGCTTCAGTTTGTGGCTTTGATTTCCTTCTATTCTTCCTGTTTTTATTTGCGGCGAAATCGTCGGGTTGTCCAGGGGCGTTCTTAGGCTTGTTAGGCGCGTTCTTCTTGGGTGTATTAGGCTCAAAAGCAGGCCGACTAGGAATAACCACGGGGTTAGCGGCCCCAGTAGCCTTAGTAGGGGCACCCGTGCCGCCAGATATCCTATCAGCAAAAGCTGAAGAACGCTTGGATGCGCCTTTAAATCCTTGTTGGTACTGCTGATCCTGCTGCTGGTTCTGATTTTGGTGTCGATTCTGAGGTTGATTATGATGCTGGCTCCCCTTATCGTTCTGACTCTGACCCTGATGCTGGTTCTGGTGCTGGTACTGATGTTGGTTTTGGTTTTGTTGCTTATTAAAGTTCTTCTGATACTTCTTCTTGAAGCTTTCTCCTTCGTTGAAATGCTGATTATAGCCCTTCCGCTTCGTGGCATCATAGGGCTGTTCGTCTGAATAAGAAGGAGTTTCATTGATATTCGCTCCCGCAGTGTTGTACTCAGACCGCCCTTCGGTGTGCTGCTGGAAATTGTTATCTTTTTTGCCATTAGCATTGTTGAAATTCCGCCGGTTCTGCATATTGAAGTTCACCTTATCACGATTGGCCGGTAGTTCATCATGAGTAGCAGGTCCACTAGGGATAGCAGCTGACTGATGTACATAACCACTAATCTTCCCTGAACTAGCTGATGGATGTGTAGGATTTTGATCGTCGTATACTTTGAGGACATCATGGTGCTGCTGGTTGTTGTTGTGAAAACTTCTTCTAGCACGATTGCCATCCCCAGTGGGGGAGCTGGATCTTTCGCGTTTGACGCCCTGGAAGTTGGCATTGTTACGAGGCTGGAATCCTTGTCCATTGAAATCTTTTTGCTGCTGCTTCTTATTGAACTTGTTGAACTTGCGGGGCCCGGTGGGTTTGGGGCGGTGGGGTTTGCCGTCATTATCTCTGCCACTATCAGAGTTTTCCCACCTCTGTGATGCAGGACCACTAGGAGGAGGAGGAGGAGGCGGTGGCGGAGGAGGTGGAGGGACTCTTCCCTGTCCGCCTGGTCTAATCATGCTGAAATGCAAGGAAGCTCGAGATCCGGTCTGAGATCAAAGATGGCAGCTAACCCGGTGAACAATATATACAAACTTAGAAATGTGCGACGAGTAAGCCTAGAACACAGAATGCTCGACAACCCCGCTGTTTCTAGCTATGTGTCAGTCCAGACGTGCGTGTGGAGTGAAAAGATATTGGGCAAGTAATACTGCCGTGGAGAGGAAAAACGCAAATAGACAAATTTGGTGTGGTCCTCGGATAAGTCAGTGAAACATAACCCAACCTCCAGGTAGAGCAAGGGATGTATAAGATCAACACTTTGTTACACGAATAAGCCCTTAATAAAAAAGAAAAAAAAGAGAACCTTTTGCGCAAGATAACACATTTTCATACCGGCTGCTGTTTCGTCTGTTTGGATAGAACCATCCATCAAATAGACATACAGAACATACAGCTCATCCAGTCGCCCTGTCTGTCATCTAGAAAAAAACATGCCCTTCGGCCTCTACATATCATATGACAAAAAAACATTAGTCTGGTGGTTCAGGACAAGCCCGATGGTATAGAACAAGCACAACTTCTACGCTGCTGCGTCCTTGGTACTCAATTGAATCAAAAATGTGCCGTTTAGAACGTCAGCATTCCCACCCGAACACACTGTGGCCCCCCAATCCAAGGTAATAATAGCTCTAGAATGCCAGCTGGTAGCACGCTGATCCTCCATCAATTACCAAAAACCACCAATAAATTCCGCAATAGGTCAAAGACCACAAATATCAATTCTTCATCCTCCCTGGTCTTACTAAAGACGGGTGAAGAGTACAACATGACCCATGTCATTACGGCGGAATTGCCAGAAAAAGGGCGGCTATCAGCCAGGCTGTTGCAATTATAACAGCTTTCCTAGCAGCGGTATTGCCCGTATCATCTAAGGTATTGGTATATTTCGGTATTGTCTAACGGCATATCACATGGGTATATTCAACAGAAGTTCAGCTATAGCCAGGTCGGTTGGTGGGTTCAGTTTGTTAGATGGACCCGACTATTAGAGGTAGTGTAATGGCTTCCGGGTAATGGAGATTGATCCATCCACCGTCGAGTCTTAGAAATCAAAGATTCCTTTCCATCTACCCCACGCAGAAGGTGCCAAAACTCCAGTTAAAAATGAGTGCTACTGCAATTTTGCGACAGAGTTTCTTGACCGCTTCACGAGCACGTCCTGCTGTGACAAATTCTCCTTTCCGATTCGCCGGTGCCGGAGCGGCCATGATGGTGAGACGGTTTCTGTCTGATGATGCGCGATCTGCGATTGATTCGGCAGTGGCTTCGGCTCCAGTGGTTCTTTTCATGAAAGGCACTCCAGAAGCTCCTGCTTGTGGATTTTCCAGAGCCACCATTCAGATTTTGGGTTATCAGGGAGTGGATCCTAACAAGTTTGCTGCCTACAACGTTCTGGAGGACAATGAGCTTCGGCAAGGCATCAAGGAATATTCCAACTGGCCCACTATTCCCCAGCTGTACATAAATAAGGAATTCGTTGGAGGACATGATATAATAGTTTCCATGTCTCAGAGTGGAGAACTGGCTGATCTTTTGGAAAAGGAAGACGTCTTAGTCCCTGAAGATGAGGAATAGGGCTGTGGACATGCCATGTATATAGAACTACGTACGTTAGTGTAATAGAGAGGAGTATTGTTTATTCGTTTTTTCAAGTATAGTACTAGAAGGAGGTTAGTGAACTGCATTAAGAGAGGAGTGCTCAGCCATATTGCTTGTAATCTTCAAGCCAGGAGCAGATATCGTAAAAAACCCAATTTTGTAGTCAAATACGCCATTAGCGGACAGAGGTATGATATTCCCTGTCCACTCCATTAGTTTGACCCCAGTTGTTTGAGTCGGAAACCAACAAAGGGTAGTTTCCGGGGTAGATGTATCAACCACCGGGAACAACCACAAGCAGCTTCAACTTCAAGAACGTAGAATTCAATCTAGCAAAGTCTGATAGACCGCATAGTATAGGATCACAAAATGCAATCTAATGATAAGCCATTTGCAAATAACGACTATGTCAAAAAGTCGTTTGAACCGGTCAATCTGCTCCTGATCCGACCTTTTACCAGATATTCCATCATAGCACGAGAAACAAAAGTTATACCTACAAAAGACCCGGAATATGTCACTATGGTAGAGTGATAATAATAATAATGAACCTATCTGCGTCTCTCAAAGTACGAAGAGGTGCTCATGAACGCCACACTGCTATCGAACATCCATTCACCAACGTCGAGATACCGCTCAACCCAGGACTTGTAGTCCTTGGACTCGATCTCATTTGTGCGTACGCTACGTGTTAGACGTGTGGAGCTTTGCTGCTACTATTTACATGTACATATGATCACCTACGTCAATCCAGTGGATCTCTTGACGCCAGCCAATACGGTGGAGATAAGAACGAGATCAAACGAAAAGTGTGCAATTTTACTGATCTATTCGTGTTATTAGCATATAATTTCCCCTGCATGCCTTACCAGCTGTACTTACAGTGCCCATTGTTGTGTATTGTGAGTTGTGTTTATGTCGAGATGTTGTCGATCTAAGGAAGGGTTCAAGGGAGATGCCGCCTCCAGATGTAGGGCTGGAAATTTTCGGGGATACAAAAGACAAGTAAGTAACCAAGAAAAGTAACAAACAAATATATCAAATCTAAAATAGTAACGCAAATTAATTTTCTAAATAAATCTCTAAACTTATACTCCGGAGCTGGCAGCTGCAGATGATGCAGCGGCCTCCTTGCTGTTAACCTCCACGGATTGAGCGACCTCGAACGAGTCGATAGCATCAATGTCTCTAATGTAAGAGTGTCGAGCACCTCCGAACCATGAAACAAGGCCAAAGATAGCGACGATGCCAAAAGCAACGATACAGTAATTCATGTTGTTACCATCAACAGGCAAGGCTGTGGGGAAGAAGAAGAAAACGATACAGAAGGTCAAATACACTACTGCAGGAACGTGCATCCAGATGGCCCATTTTCCAAGATTGTAGTAACCAGGGGACTTGGCAGTGTCAGGTCGAATCAATCGCACAACAATAGGCATCAGATATGACACATAGAGACCAGTGGAGGCAATTGACAGAACAGTGAAGAAAGCAGCATCAGATCCGAAGAGAATGGCAATGAAAACACATTCAAAGAAAAAGCACACTAAAACGGAAAGAATGGGGACATCCAAGGTGGGGTGAACCTTGACGAACCATTCGTTGAGCTTCCAAGGGAAAGCGCCATCACGAGCAAACGCATATATAGATCGAGAACCCTCTGTCAACAAGGCATTGGAAGCAAAGGCCTGGCAAAACAAAACAATGCAGTTTAAAGTCAAAGCACCAGGCTTGCTTCCAGTAGCCTGATAGAAGATTTCCAGAAGGGGCAGACCAGTGTCAGTATTGATGACAGCATCAAGGTCCTGGATGCTGAAAAGCAAAGCGAGGACGAAGCCAATACCGGTGATAGCACCGACGAGAACAGACATAACCATGGCTCGAGGTGCATCCTTAGCAGCATCTTGAAGCTCCTCAGCCATATGTGCAGGGGCATCATAACAACACATACCATAGGCGGACTGCATGCATCCGAGGATGACAGCCATACCAACACTGTTCCAGCCAGAGTCGTGGATAGACTCGGTGAACACAAACTTAGGGGTCTGGAACGTAGGAGCACATGCTAGAAGGGTAATAGTGCACACGATGAAACCACCGACAGACCAGTAGAGAGCAAAACTAGAAATGTAATGCAAAAGCTTGTTGCCAAATAGGTTGATAATCAGGTCAACAACGGCAAGAGCCCAGCAGAACAAAACAGTCTTCCAGTCAGTGGAGACATAGCTATCATTGTTCAAGATGGACAGAGCACTGACAAAAATACCAAACTGGTACAAGGCGGTGGATCCCATGCAAACGAGACCGGCCAATTGGACCCAGCCGCAGATGTAGGAAGTAGCTCGACCCCAGTAGGTATCCTTGGCCAAAAGCATACACCAGGAGTACTGGCCGCCGGCAACAGGATAGGCAGAGCAAATTTCAGCCAGAGAGAGAACAACAAACATCGAAAGGAAGCACACAACCAGCCAGCCCCAGAACAGAGCGACGGGGCCACCGTTAAGCATTGTCTCACCGAGGGCACCAGACAGTGCAGTCCAGCAGGTAAGAATGGCAAAAGAGAAACCAATCATAGAAATCAGACCGAAAGATCGCTTAAGATCCTGCTTGTAACCAATATTGGCCAGCAGTTCCCGATCACCGAGTTCACGGATGTGACTCTTCTCATTGGTGAGTTCCAAATCATGCTCGTGGTGTGCCAACATTTTGAGAACCAAGTATATCTATCTCGAGAAAGAGAAAAAGGGATGTTCGAGGTCCTATATAAGTAAACACTCGACGAAATAGGATTCCTATAGATCGGAATCGGAACAAATTTTTTTTTTAGCGCGGTAAAACTGTGCGGCTTAGCTATCGGTCGAATCAGATGTACTGATAAGGTGAGCGGTTATTACACCCGATGATCTGACCAATGAGCCCGAATTGGCGGTTAAAGGTACCGTCCAACAGCTGATGATAGTAAAATAATCCGGAAGAATACCGACCGGAGTAAAGGAACAAAAGATATGCTCAAGTTTTATCTGAAAAGTTTTGCAAGAGGTTTGCAATTGGTTGCTTTCTATGCTTTTAAGGGACGAGCAACTGTTTTGTGCAATAGATAAGCAGATCTACCTAAAGCGGTGTGGGTGGCTGGTGGGCGAATAACTGGAAACGCGCAAGGCCGGAGAGTCCGAAAAAACCGATTTGTTCCACAGAAAGATTCTAGGCGAAAACTACCCAGAATAAACGACTGATTTATATGTTTGACACAAAGCGGGGGATCCACGCGGCGGCAGACAGATCAGATAATAAAAAGCTGCAGGGATGAGATAATTAGGTCTTCGCTGCTTTTAGGGGGGCAGGGACAGAATAGATGATTCGATGCGGTGCAAAGAACAAGGGCAAAGTGTTCGAGTTAGAAGATCTCTAGAATACTCACGCCACCATGTACAATGGCTCCTTTATATATCTGGTGGATGCACTCCGAGGTCACATTTGTTATCGCGATAAACTTTTGCTTCTCTATACGTCGGACACCATAACTATGATAGGACATGCCGCCGCATGCCCGAAACGGCAGTATTGCAAAGCAGACTGATAACAGAAGCTGTCGCTCCATCCGACATAGCCCTAAACACAGTTTATTAATAAAAGGCGCTCCAGTGGATTGCGGCGGTCCCTGCGATTATAGGACCCAGCGAAAGGAGATACCGACGCAGGACAGTCCGCAACGTACACTATATATATCGGGGCCCGCAACTCAGCCTCCTCATCTCCCCCTACTGCAGTGCTGCGCGACACCATAGCTTGCGTTATATAAACCACATTCACTTGAAATCATCATGACTGGCATTATAAGCGAATACGTTGCTCAATTTAATGCCTCGGATCCCCGGATTTTATCCTATGGCATTCTTGCTGCCGGCGTGGCCATGATCTCCGTCATTCTGTACAATTTCATGTATGCCATCGACATACCCAAAATTAAGGGCATTCCCGAGATTCCCGGCTCTGCTCCCGTGTTTGGCCATTTGCTCAAGCTCGGCGAAGACCACGCTACTGTATGCGAAAAGTGGTGGAGGCAGTACAACCAGAGTGTCTTTCAGATTAGACTCGGAAATACCCGAGCTGTGGTTGTTAATTCTTTCGATGACATCCATGAAATGCTGGTTGGACATCAGAATGCTGTCATTGACAGACCTAAGTTGTACACCTTCCACGGTCTGATTTCTTCTACTCAAGGTTTCACCATTGGTTCTTCTCCCTGGGATGAATCTTGCAAGAACAAGAGAAAGGCCACTGGTATTGCCCTGGGTCGACCTGCATTGAGAAATTATTATGATATGTTTGACCTGGAGAGTTACTGTATGATTCGAGATTTCACCAAGCAAGCTTCTGGCGGAAAGGAGATTTCAGTGCGACCGTTTATTCAGCGATATGCTTTGAACACCACCTTGACTCTGTGCTACGGTATTCGAATGGACGACGCTTACGATGATCTGCTGCGTGAAATCCTCTACGTTGGATCTGCTATTTCTCTTCTCCGATCTCATACCGAAAACTTGCAAGATTACGTGCCTATTTTGCGATACCTCCCCAACAATGAAAAGAATAAGCGATCCAAGGAACTTCGAGAGCGACGAGATGCTTATTTGAACGAGCTTCTTGAAAAGGTCAAGGTAATGATCACAAATGGCACTGACAAGCCCTGTATCGCCGCTTCTATTCTGAAGGATGACCAGAGCAAGCTCAACAATGTTGAAGTCAACTCCATCTGTTTGTCTCTTGTTTCTGGAGGTTTCGAAACCATCCCCGGTACTCTTACCTCCTGCATTGGCTCTTTGTCTACTCCTGAGGGCCAGATTTTCCAGGAGAAGGCTTACAAAGATATCCTTAAGCATTATCCCAATGTTGAAGATGCATGGATGGACTGCTTCAAGCAAGAAACCGTTCCTTACATTAATGCCATTGTCAAGGAGGCTGGCCGATACTACACTGTTTCTGCTACATCGCTTCCTCGAAAGACTGTTGAAGAAGTCAACTGGAGGGGAGCTAAGATTCCTGCCAAGACTCTGATTGTTATCAATGCGCAGGCTGGTAATCATGATGTTGACAAGTTTGGACCCGATGCCGGTGTTTTCAACCCCGATCGATGGTTGAACGAGGATGGAACAGAGAAAAAGGAAATGAGCCATTTGTCATTTGGCGGTGGATCCCGAGCTTGCTCCGGTCGATTCATTGCCTCCCGACTGCTTTACTCTGCTCTCATTCGACTTTTATCCTCTTACAAGATTGTGGCTTCAAAGGAAGAGCCTCCTAACACAGACTACGTTGACTACAACGAGCTGAAAACCGCATTAGTGGCCATTCCCCGTGACTTCAAGGTCAAGCTGATCCCTCGAGATGCCACTACCTTGCAGGTTAACCTGGCTGCTGCCGAGCTTCGAACTGCCGAACATTATCGGGAGTAGGTAGTAGAGGAGAGATAAGATACGTAATGAGCATGGCATGACCACAAGTACAAATACAATAAAAATAAAAAGAAAAACCAGTCTAATATCCCCGATCGCTCATAATAGTAATTTGTTATTTTTCATACTATTTTAAAGTAATCCTCGGTGACAAATTTTTCAGATCTCCCCTCCTCCAACCACAGTGTGCGTATATCACTTCGCCGATCTTGGTTTTCCCTTCCGTCTCTCCTACCTCCCACCTGGATTAGGAACCAATTATGGAGATTCACAAGCCTCGGTCTTTCCAGGCATGCGAAAGATGCCATAAGAGAAAAAAGAAGGTAAGTAAATGATGGTTTTTTTTGCCATGTTTTTCAGCCCCATGAATTGTTCGTGAGTGCTAATACCAGTGTGATCGGATCCTCCCTGAATGTACGTCCTGCAAGCAAGTTAAGCAGAAATGCAGCTATACCGAAGATAACGTCGGGTCTTACCAGGTTTCCTATGTCAAGGATCTCGAACAACAAGTCAAAGAATTGCAGGACAAGGTTAAACAGTTGAGCTCGAGTTCTGGTGGAGTTAAAGCCATTGTCGGCCCAAATGCCGGGACGCCCGCGTCTATTACTATCCCAGGCAAGACGGCGCATGACGCTCAGGACACATCTCTTTCACCGGGAGAATCGTCGTCAAGTGTTGCAGATACATCTCGAGGTCTTGCAGACGAGTTTGGAACATTGTCGTTGAGTGCTTCTGCCGAAGGGCATTACCTGGGACCAGGCTCGGGGATTTCATTTGCTAAATTCACTCAGTCTATTATTTATCAAATGGACTCCAAGAATGAACAACTGGTTAATGACGGTGTAATTATACCAGTGGGATCTTTGACCTCGGTGGCAGGAGCGGATTCTCCTGATTCGAGAGTCACTTCGCCTGGAGACAATGCTTCGTATACCTCGTCAACCAACTCTAGATTAAACAACCCCAGCACACTTGGCACTGAACCGCTCAGTAAAGAATCTGCAACCTTACTTGATGAAATGCTGCCTAATGCTTATAGAGCTGCAGATCTGGCCGAATTCTATTGGCGACACAGTCATACATTATACCCATTTGTTCAGAAGGAGCTTTTCACTGAGAAATTGGAGTATATGCTAGATCCTTCTCCGCAGCATAAATGGGCGGGAATAGAAGAGGATCCTATTTGGCTATTCCAGCTGTTTATGGTTCTTGCTACCGGCTCCACTTCTATGGCTTCTATTATGGTTAGCAACGAGGATGAAGCTTTAGCTTGCCTGCACAAGGCCATGACCTACCTGCCTGTGCTTCTTAGCCAAGGCAGTAGAGTTGCTCTAGAAGGTGTGATGTTGCTTGTCTCTTATTCTTATTTCAACAGGATGGGCCCTGATACCTGGTATCTTGTTGGAATCGCCAGTAGATTAGCTCTTGGTATGGGCTTGCATACGGAGAAGTGCCTTGATGGTCTTTCTCCGGAGCAACGTGAACATACCAAAAGAGTCTTTTGGAGTATTTATATGATGGATAGAGTAGTTTCAACTACTCTTGGCCGACCGCTTGCTATTCGAGACATCGACGTGGATATTAGTGACTTCTCTGGAGAAGAAGATCCGTCTCTGCCTTGGAGCAAACGGTCCTATCTGGATGTCACGTTACATATACTGTCACTGAGGAAAATTGCTGGGGAAACTCTGGAAAAGGTATACTCGCCAAATGCAGCTAAAGACCAGCCAGAGTCAAGACGCCGGGAAATCGTTGCTGGGCTGCATCAAAGGCTGGTTCAGTGGCGACGAGGAATGCCTTTCCCACTAAATGAGTCTCAATTTACCTTCATACCACATTTCACCACTGCTTGGTTCGATCTTAACTATTATAACATGGTAATTATGCTCTTTAGGCCTTCGCCCCTGTGGCCGCAGCCCCCTCCTGAAAATCTACGTTTGGTGGCTGATGCCGCTGCTATGGCTCTGAAGCAGTTCAGCAACATGTATCGCCAACAGAAACTGGCATTTAATTGGCTCAATTTGCTTTCCGTATTTGGGGCAACATTGGCTCTAATCTTTATAACCACAACCAATCCTGATGACTGGCATGCTAATTTCCTTGGCGTTGAAGAAATAATTGCTGACTTGAAACTGTCAGAGGAATTGTTTAAGCGATTTGCCATCAAACTGGCTCCTGCCAAGGCTTGCATACAGATTGTTAACCGTGCTATTGATGACCTCAGAATGAAATTCAATGCTCCAGAATCGAAGGTGAAATTGGATGCGGATGCTGCCACCATTTTTGAAGCACCTGCTGCTATTCCAGCCTCAGTAGAACCTCAGGAACTCAAGCACGCCCAGCATGACTCGGCCCACCCGCATCTTGACTCAGTTATGTCCATGTTTTCTATGACGAACGATACGTATTACGAGCCGTTGCTATCTCATTTTGATGCTTCCTTGCTGACCGATGTCACCATGGCAGATGATGAAGAAAAGAACCTGAATAACTTTTCGAACTTTTTCTTTGACATTAGCGACAATCCAGCCGCACATCATGCTGCAAGATAACATTTCGTTGAACGTTGGTAGTATTTATTATGAGACATATGTAAAATGAAAATGACAATAATAGAACCTATTTGCTGTTCTGCTCCTTCAAGAACTCATCATATTTTAGTACGGCACCCAACATAGTCTGTGCACCACGGTGAATGGCATCAGGAGTAGAGTATTCCAGAGGAGAATGAGAAATACCGTTTCTGCAAGGAATGAATATCATAGCAGTGGGAACAGCAATGGCAGTATGGCAAGAGTCATGACCGATACCGGACAAGATATCCATAGATCCATAACCATGTTCATTTGAAGACTCCCTGATTGCTTCTCGCGCAATGTCATCAAAGCCGAGCTGCTTGAAATGCCAGGTTTCGGTAATGGTGTATTTCAGAGATCTTTCCTTGCCTATGCTATGCAGAGTTTCAAGCAAGTCTTCTGTGTAAGCAACCAGTTTTTCGTTTGAATCAGCTCTGCAGTCAACTGAAAACTTGGAATAGCCGGGAATAGTGTTTGGGCTCTGAGGCAGAGGATGGATAACACCCACAGTTCCAAGACAACCATGCTTCTTGGCAATCTCTTCAACAGCAAGAATCATGGCACTGGAAATAACCAATGCGTCTTTTCTACCTTCCATAGGAGTAGTACCGGTATGACCCTCGGCACCCCATATTTCAATGTCAAACCATCGAATGCCCTTAATACCTCCAACCACACCAATATCCAGCCCAGCCTTCTCCAGACGGGTTCCCTGTTCGATATGTACCTCCAAGTGAGCACTCAGAGGGTTTTTTTTGTGGTCAGCGGGGACAGTTCCTTTGAAACCAATTCTATCCAGTTCCGATTCCAACGTAATGCCGGGGTTGTTGATATCCTGGCACTCGTAGGCCTCCTTCAATGGAATCTTTCCACTCCATACACCACTGGAAACCATGCATTTGGGGAATCGAGCACCTTCCTCATTAGTCCAGTTGATGACAGCAATTGGGGCAAATGTCTTGATATTGTTATCATGCAGAGTTCGGAGGATCTCGAGTCCAGTGTGAATTCCTACGATACCATCGTATCGACCACCGGTAGGCTGGGTATCCAAATGAGAGCCGATTCCAATAGGAGGAATATCGTTATTTTCACCTGGTCGAATCAGAAAAATGCTTCCCATTTCATCGATCAGCACCTTACAGCCGATCTTCTCTCCCTGCTCAATGAACCAGTGTCTGACCTTCTTATCGTCGTCATTTAGAGTGACTCGATTCATGCCTCCATCAGGGGTGGCTCCCCATTGGCAGGACTCTTGAAGAGTCTCATTAATTCTGGTAGATGAGGTTTTGATTTCCGCAAAGTTTTTCATTTTGATCACGTTCAGTATAATTTTCCAAGTAGGGGCCTCCCGATTTATATGTGCTATCGATGTCGGTGATGCCGATAAGTGCAGAGCGGCTTGGTTTGGTCGATCTGCCGGAGTTACCAGCCGAAGGAACACAACGTATTACAAAAGGAGATGTGGGGATGGGTTGGGGATTAGCTCTGGCTGGACGTATATTCAGACAGGCGTATAAATGGGAGGTGTGCCTATATGTTGGTTCATAACGGATGGTTGTATATTTTTACAGTAAAAAGGGCATGTACGAAAAAGGCAACTCCGCGTCGACGGCTTAGATGAGGTAACACCGCAGCCACCAACGATCTAATCTCAGACTTAACTAATGCACCCACTAGTTAAGATCCAATACCATTCTTCCAACAATCTTGCCAGCCTTCATTTCTTCGAGAACAGCCTGGCATTCTTCCATCTTTCGTACCGTGACAAATGGAGTAACCACTCCACGCTTGACAAAGTCCAGAGCTTCCACAACATCAGCCTTGGTGCCGACATATGTGCCGACGATATTGAGCTTTCTTGCAGCAATTGTCATAGGGTTGATTTTGAGTAAAGTACCATCTTTGGGCAGACCAACTGTCACCAAAGTAGAACCGACTGCCATGTAATTCGGTGCCTGATTATAGGTGAATTCGCTAGGCACCAGCATAAGCACACCATCAGCACCATGGCCGTCAGTGACTTCCATGACGGTCTTTACCACGTCTTGCTTAGCAAAATCAATGAAAAATTCGCATCCAAGCTTCTTAGCCAAGGCGGCCTTATCATCACCAGTGTCAATTCCAATGGTTCGAAGACCAAATGCCTTGGCAAACTGAATAGCCATAGAGCCCAGTCCACCACCAGCACCGGCAACGACCAGAAACATGCCAGGTCGGGGCTTTACTTCTTTGATTGCCTTGTAGACAGTGACACCACCACATGTGATGGGGCCCACCATCTTCTCATCGACTCCGTCGGGAACAGGGATTACATGGCTATCCTGGATGATGATATACTGCATCCAGGTACCATCATGAGTACAGCCGTAGTAGCCAGTGTCCTGACAGTAATTTTCAGCCTTGAGAGTAGTGCAACAGTAGCAACTATGGCAAGGGGCAGTGTACAAGGCGACACCGACCCTCTTACCGACGGGGAATTTTTCAGCATTGACACCGGGGCCGTGCTTGACAATATAACCACTACCTTCATGGCCAGATACCTTGACGGCCATTTTAATCGACCAATGGTCTTGAAGAAGCGACAGATCGGAGTGGCATACCCCCGAAGAGGTTAATCGCACTAGAATCTCACCAGTTCCAGGCTCAGGCACCGGGTAGTCAGTAACCACCTCGACCTGGCAGTCTTCTGCAATTGTTTTGGCTATAATAGCCTTTTGAACCTTGGGGATTTCTACAGACATGATGACGGCTTGGTAAATCGGGGGTTTTCAGCTGGCTGCCTAATTTTATATAATACAACTTTCTTTTCGACGGAGCCTCCGCAAGATACTAATT
Source organism: Zygoascus biomembranicola (assembly GCA_030556875.1). Classification (NCBI taxonomy): domain Eukaryota; kingdom Fungi; phylum Ascomycota; class Dipodascomycetes; order Dipodascales; family Trichomonascaceae; genus Zygoascus; species Zygoascus biomembranicola. Next base: position 499,687 of record JAKTUV010000003.1, read on the forward strand.
ACCCAATCAGGAAACCACTTCCCCGGCCACTGATAAGAAGTAAGCCGGCTTATCACAGCGGACAGTGCGAAAAAAATAGCTCCGATAAACTAGGCGACACGATGTTAATCGACCAATAGCGTTTTGATTCAGATATTGCTTAGATCTAATCTAGAAAAGTACTAATTCGGCACGACATTCCTCTTCAGCCTCAAACTCCATGACCCATGCGTGCCGGATAAGAGATAGCTAGAGACAACTGCCTCGATTTTTCGGTATCTATAGGTGTTTAAAAGGTTCAGCATTTTGAACAATGGAGACGCTGCAGATCTTCGGTAGCCTCCACCTGTCATAGAGCTGCTCTAATACATAGTATTTTGGCTATGATCAATCATCAACATTTAAACTAAAAACCCTATTTGAATAAACCCTTGCTGAAAAATCACTTCGCTTTCGAAAGCTTGTTTGATATCAGCTTGGCGACATTCTTACCTGACAAAGCATTGGTCTCCATAGTACTGATCATCGGATCCATAGAAGATGTGTAGTATAGGTTATGTGCTATCTCCACGTCTGGATATGACTCGAAGATTGGCTTCATTTTGGGATAGCTGTACCAGTCCTGAGTGATAATATCAAGAACTTTCACATCTCCAAAGAGCTGCTCGAAGTAATTCTTCTTCAGCTTCTCCAATGCGAATACCTTGTAGAGGTGGTTACCAGCTTTGGTCTTAGCAGTGTGAGAAATGGAAGTATATGGCAAAGGGTCAACATAACTCTCGCCTTCACCAGTGTAAGGCACAGTCAGAATGGAGCTGTAAGTGTATGCACTGCCAAATGCCGATGTCGCATTCAGTGGACTATCCGTCAACACATAATTGTTGAACAATTGGATGTACTCCACCGGCTCAATCTCAACTGAAGGTACAACTTTGATCTTAGCAAATTGAAACGGAGCAGCGATTATAACGTGGTCAAACTCCTCATATCCATTAATAGTCCACTTGTTTGTGATAACGTCGTATTCCAAGCTTTTCACCTTTGTATTCAACGCTACTAAAGCTTTCGATCTGTTAACCATCTTTTCGAAGATCTGCCAATTGCCGCCTTCAACGGAATTTACACCGTTTTCTGCTGCTAAAGATACAAGTGCAGCAAGAGCATGGATTTTATCCAAATCATACGAATAGTTGACACGGGTCAGACTCTGAACGAAATTGTCACTGTAGTCCTGATTGATGCCCTGCTCACCAAAAAAACTACTAGCGGTAGTATTGAGAAACTCTTCAATACCAGCAAGCCGTACAGCTTCTCCAAGATTAGTCCAGGGGAAATACTCATCATATAACTTGAGGAAGCGGCCTACCGCACTGGTAGTCAGCCTAGACGAGTAGAATGGAGCTCTCCAGCCAAACCGTCTGAGGAATTGCCAATAAGTACTCAGTTTTCCACCGGAAAACAGCTCAAATTTGAACTCTTTACCATCCCATATTGCAAAGTCAACATCATCTTCATCTTTTTTGGGGACTTGGCCCAGCCCAGGACGAGTACTGAGATTGAACTCGGCAACGGCATCCTTCAGAATAGTGTTAACATCGACGTATATCGACGCACCAACCTCTACAGTGACACCTTCAACATCGATAGTATGCGTACGACCTCCAATATAATCATTTGCCTCAAAGATTTTGATATTAACTTCTCCATTGGTGTAATTCGCTAAATGATAAGCTGCCGAGGACCCTGCAGCGCCGGCTCCGATAATAGCAACTGTCGGCAAACCATTGTCTTCCAGTAGCAGAGGTTGTTGGAACCCGTTGATACCGGCAAAGAGTAAAAGCTTTCTCAGGAACGGTAGCATCCTGGCAAAAAGTAGGCACAAAGAGGTAAATTGGATAGGGGAAAGATTAAATAATACGGAAGGGGCCGCCTCAAATCGCACCATAGGGGTTTATGCGCGGCTGACTCATGCTCACGTGATGGTTTTCAGATCTACTCACACATTCGATATCTACCGATTTACTCTGAGTTTAATGGAAACTTCATTCATGTATTTTTAAGGCTTCATTTGTACGGGTCTGTCTGATGCCAGAACTCGCGCTATAGGAAGATCTGTAGGTATTCCACCAGAGCACAGATAGCCATGGCTTGTCCGTATGGCATCTTGCTCTGAGGGATCGTATAGTAAAAATCATCAGAGTGGCCCACCGGAGTACCAGCCGAAGTTCTCAAAAGCTCACCATCCTTGTCAATGCATTTGTAAACAGCCTGGACTGCAGCAAGGCCGAAAGCCTGGTATTTTTCGCTGATATAGCCCTTACGCACAGCCTTCAGAATACCGTACGAGAAGCCTGCAGTTGCCGATGCCTCTAGATAGTTCTCCTCTGATTGGGGCCCGTCAAGTACAGTTCTAAACAGTCCAGTTTCCTTATCTTGATACTTTTCCAATGCCTCAACCTGAGAAATCAGAACATTGACAGCAAACCGGTAAAACGGATCGGTCGGCACCAAGTCTAAAATCTCCAGAAAATCAGGAATGAACATGGTAACCCAGCAGTTACCTCTTGCCCAGCGAGTCTTGCCAAAGTGATGAGCGCCTTTGAAGCTCCAGCCATGATAAAATAAGCCCGATTCAGCATTGAACAAGTATTGGACATGCAGCATGAATTGATACTTGGCTTCTTCGACATAATGAGGCTTGTTGAAATACTTGCCGGCACGTACAAGAGGGAGGACAGTCATTTCAAGAGTGTCGAGCCACATTTGCTCTTCGTTATCCATATTGTAAGTTATATGCTGGAGTCCCCCAAACCTGGTTCTGGGGCAGCCTCGGTAGGCCCATTCGGTCCATCTATCAATGTATGGCAAATAGGTGATGTCCTTGGTAGCATCGTAGAGATTGATCAGAGTGGTGAAAACAGCAACTGTGTTGATATTCTTCTCCACCGTGTCCATGCTGAACTGATGCGCATACCACCTCTTCATCTGATCAAACGTGTATTGATCTCCAGTGAGCTGATAGTATTTCCACATGCCAATGAGACCGATTCCCTGAGTCCATTCCCATCCAGACCAGGACTTGGTATCGTGAGATTTACCATCTCGCGAATACACTACATGCTCGCCAGTAGTATCATTGATATTGACTAGATTTTTGATAAGCTTATCAACTGTTTTCTTTGCGTTTTCACTGCTAACTTCAGTCATTTGGTAGAATTGTTTGGTCAAATCAACAGTGGTCCCGAGATCTGTTTTTTATCTTCTTGCCAGCCGTACGTGTGGGGGAACGGCTACCCCACCACTCCGGACTATCAAAGGCCCAGTTTGCCGATGCGGGGTTAAAAGCCTCTTCGGAGCTTAAATCGGCCTCGAAAAGTGTAATACTAGCAATGTCTGAAGAAAACCCCCCAATATTCCTGGCCGCAGCTTGGCAAATGTAAAGGAATGGGTGGGGCAAAGTCAAAAAAAATTCTGCTAGAAAAGATATGCTGCCGTTTAGATATATGCTGTGTTACGACTGAATGCTCGAGCCAATAATAAAAGTGACATTCATTTATAATATACAGTCCTAACTAATAAACATATCTAAAAGACACATTCTGCTTATCCGTCATATCGTCAAAAGCGTGTTCCAGTCGCAAATCTTCTTCGGCTTCTCCAGATTCTATCTTCTTCTCTTTCTGCCTGTTGCACTTGACAAGATAGATCTGAAGGCCAACAAGCGTTGCGATAAGTACCGCATAAAGGCACATATGCGTTATCCAAGCCCGTAGATATCTGGGAGAATCGGTTGTGACAAACACTTGCGGTCCAATGGCATTTCCAACGGCCCAGCCAATAAAGTTCATGGCAATAGCAGTAGCCTTCTTGGTTTGACCTGCAACATTTCTCGACAGCATAGACATTCCCAAGGATGATGTACCCCAGTAGGACAAAATAATATAATAACAGAAGAGCAGACTAGCCTGAGTCTTAATAGTGTAGTCATAAGTCACACATAGATATACTACTGTTCCGATGATGGAAGGAATCACAAATGCTGCCATGATTCGCAAATTGGAATTTGGGAACTTCGTGGATAACCAGGCGGCACCAAACAAAACAGCAATCTGATATGCACCTTGGACCATAGAAAGAAGCTGAGTATTCAGTGTAGAAAATCCAAAAGAAGTGATGATGATACCAGAGTAGGAACCGAGTCCTCCACTAGGCAATGCGGTGCAGAACTGAATGAGAGCATATGCCCAACACTGAGGGTCCATGAAAGCTTCGTATACCTGATCTTTTCTGAAAGTTCTATTTTGCAATCCAGTCTGGTTTTCTCGGACTCTTTCCACCATGAGCTTCTTGTCCTCTTCTGACCAGCACTTGGCTCGCATAGGCGAGTCGGGCATGTAAAAGAAAATGAAGACTCCGACAACCACAGAGATTAAACCGTAGACGAGAAATAAAATCTGGTAGTTATACAGAGCTGCGTCAGTTATCAGAGTAAAGCAGTATGCCAGAAGGCCACCGATAATCTGGTTGACACCATTCATGGCGTACCACAGGGCGACGGTTTGCGCTTGTTCGTCTCGTTTATACCAACTTGCAGATAAAACAACAAAAATGGGTTGGCAGCACGATTCAAACAAACCCAGGAGAATTCGCAGAATGAGCAAGCCAGGGAATGATGATGCTGCTGCATGGCAAGCAAGTACAGTTCCCCAACAAACCATATTGAACGACAGATATTTGGCTACGGGGACTCGCTGGATAATCCAATTATTAGGGAACTCCCATATCAAAATTGTCAAATATACACAGGTGGTCAGCCATTGATAGTCCTGACCTACAAGATTTGCATTAGTCCTGATTCCCATGATACTGGCAAAACTCATTGTGCCTAGATAGAGTTAGTCATGAACAGTAGTACAGATTTCAACCGGAGCAACCTACTCTTGTCAAGAGCTTGTAAACAATAAACCACAATCATTATTGATAGAACTCGCTTATCGATCATCGTCTTGAGACGCTTATTGGTGGCCTCGTCAATATAAACGGCCTCTACAGCAGCATACTTGGCAATATCGTTGTCTACACGGCCAGACCCCTTGGTATCCTCGATAAACTCCGCCATGGGTTTGGCTTCTTCCACCGGCTGGACGGCCACGTGTGTTGCTGCTTTACTTTCAGTAGTTTCGATCATGATCTTTGAGTTTTGCACCAGCTACAGAGAACTAGAAATAAGTTGGTGGATCATTGTCTTCTTATATCTGCCCCTCGACGTTTGAGCATAGTGCGGGGTCGAGCGATGCTCAACTGCCTGAATCTGCCGGCGTTGTGGGGGATCTTATCAGGATAGCGGGCCAAAACGCGGAGAAGATGCCAAAAAATGCGGGGGATTTGACTGGATAGTCGTAAAGGTTCAGGGCAAGCGCTGGATCAAAAGATCCTCCTACTTATAAAGGTAACTCTCGGGGCTTCTTTTCCGATTTCCTCGTCCCCCACGTCATGAAAGAAAAGTTGTGTAGAGCGTGACGGTACGGGGTTCCTAATTAGGAAAACCAACCAGCAACAAGAAAAGACAAGCCACGTAGAAACCCCCTCTGATGACCAACCCGGTAGACCGATAAGCCTAGATGTAGTAAAAATATTGGGGTGGAATACCTGAGGAATTGCTTTGGGCGTTACCGGTCAAATTTCCGCATGTTGTTAGTCGGAGTGAGTGGATTTAAGATTACATCTCATAATCCGTAAACCTTATTCCTTAGCGAAGCTGGGCAGCCGTATATTAATCCGATTCGATCCAGATCCCAGCGCGCACAGTTTTCAGAATTATCATATATTTGATCACTTATGATCGTAGCCGTGGCAGTCTTGCCGTTCGCTACTACAATTCCACCCCGCACGGAGTATTAACGTGGGGATCATCGCGCTTTTGAGACTCCGATTGGTGGGGTACCCGCAGACATCCCCGACCGACTTGTACTGGCTCATAGAGCATACAACTGGAATCTGGACTGAACGTCATGGGATTTCCAGTGATAAACGGGGCGGCGGTTATTTCGTCCATAATCAAATTCAAATATATTTTTTCCCGTATAAATCAAGCTCTCATAATTTCTGATGCTAGTCACATCTATAATAAACTAATAAACATATCTAAAAGACATATTCTGCTTATCAGTCAAATCGTCAAATGCATGCTCCAATCTCAGATCTTCTTGTACTTCACCAGCGGAGATCTTCTTCTCCTTCTGTTTGTTGCACCAAACGAGGTAGATCTGCAGCAGAACCAAGAGAACAATTAGCAGGATATACAGAACAATATGAGTGATCCACGCTCGGATATATCTTGGAGAATCTTTGGACAAAAAGACCTGTGGTCCGATAGCATTTCCAACGGCCCAGCCAACAAAGTTCATGGCAATAGCAGTGGCCTTCTTAGTCTGGCCCGCAACATTCCTAGAAAGCATTGACATTCCCAGAGTTGCAGTACCCCAGAATGACATGATAATATAGTAGCAGAATAATAGCGCAGCTCGGGTTCTGACAGTATCGTTGAATGGGAGCGTGAGATACACAATGGTGCCAATGATTGATGGAATCAAGAAAGCCACCATGATTCGAATATTGGAATTAGGAAACTTTTTGGATAGCCAAGCAGCTCCAAGAAGAACAGCGATCAAGTAGACACCAAGTACAATAGCAAGTAGCTGTGTATTCAACACTGAAAATCCAAAGGAGCTGATGATAATGCCAGAGAATGCACCCACACCACCACTTGGCAAAGCTGTGCAGAACTGAATAAGGGCGTAGGCCCAGCACTGAGGATCAGTGAACGCTTCATACACCTGCTCTTTCCTGAAAGTTCTATTTTGTAATCCGGTCTGGTTTTCTCGGACTCTCTCGACCATCAGTCGCTTGTCCTCCTCAGACCAGCACTTGGCACTCATCGGGGAGTCAGGCATCAGCCATAGCACAAAGAAGCCTGCCACTATTGACACCACCCCGTATACAAGAAATAAAATCTCAAAGTTTTTCATTGCTGCACCTTGAATCAAAGTGAAACAGTAGGCTAGAAGACCACCAATAATTTGATTCACACCGTTCATCATATACCACAAGGACACCGTCTGAGCTTGCTCCTCCCGCTTGTAGTATGTAGCAGACAATAGAACAAAGATTGGTTGGCAGCAAGACTCAAACAGACCGAGAAGAATTCGCAAGAACAAAAATCCCTTGAATGATTTGGCTGCAGCATGGCATGCAAGAATAAATCCCCAGCAGATGATGTTGATAGATAGATATTTTGCAATAGGAACTCGCTGAATGATCCAGTTATTGGGGAACTCCCATACCAAAATCGTCAAATATACACAAGTAGTCAGCCAAGAGTAATCCTGACCTTGTAGATTTGCATATTCTCGGATACCCATGATACTGGCAAAGGACATGGTTCCTTCATAGTTAGTAAGCATACAACCGCAAAACTCTTCCTGACATTACTTACCTTTGTCTAGTGCCTGTAAACAGTATACCACAATCATAATAGGCAGGATTCTTCTATCGATCAATTTTTTGACTCTTTTATTGGTTGCCTCGTCAATATACACGGCCTCTACAGCGGCGTATTTGGCGAGATCATGATCAACTCGAGAGTGTCCATTTTTTCCAGTATCCTCGATAAACTCAGCCATAGGCTTAGCCACCTCTACGGCAACTGTGGCTTGCTGCTTTTCAGTATCTGTATTTTCCTGCATTTATCTTGCTATATGCGATCAACCACAGCAATATCCGGTGGTTCTTATAGTCAGCCAGATCTAAGGCTCAAATGCGGGGCACCCCGGACTGAGGGGATCATAGGAGAGTTCGATTATCTTGGCAGACTATCTCAAGGAGGGGAGATCATCCCTAAACTCTATCATAGTCGAGCTTAAAATCAGATATTAAGTTAGTTTCTGCCTACCCCGGACGCTTGGACGGGAGGAGGTTTGACCCCGCATCCCAATACAGCCACTTTTGGGGGGCCCCCACGTCCCCAATCCGGCGTTTCTCAGTCATATCGAAGTTTCACAGCCCCACTCATGGGTTAATGATGATCCGCCAGCCTTTAAAACAGCCCATGTAGAAGCTTGCCTTGACGTGACCCCACGCTCATTATGGTGCTGCTGAACGGAAATTCGCTCTCCACCGAGAAAATACAGGCACAGATTGACCAACTAGGCACTGTCGGAGGATGTGTAGCCATACCTGCGGGGGAAACTACTATTGGAACTGTTGTATTGAAGTCGAATATCACGCTAAGCTTAACCCAAGGAGCAGTGTTGGCCGCAAGTAAAGATTATGAAGATTTCAAGGGTATTACCACTCTGTCTGAAGCTGAAAAGTCGCATAGTGCGTTGATTTATGCGCGAGATGCTGAAAATATCCAGTTAGTTGGACCGGGGAAACTGTTCGGCAATGGAGATGCGTACTTTGCTGCTGAGGCGGACGAGTTGGGGTACCGCAACCCCCATGCTCAAAGGCCAAGGATGATTGTATTTGAAAATTGCAAGAATGTCACGTTACGGGACTTTGTGATTCAAAACTCCCCCATGTGGACTATTCATCTCGTCTCGTGTGATAATGTCGACATTTCCGGAGTTTTGATTGACAATGATCTGTCCATGCCCAATACTGATGCTATTGATATCGACAGCTGCTCGAATGTCAAGATATCAAAGTGCAGTATATCGACTGCCGATGATGGGGTCTGTCTGAAAACTACAAAGAAGGCTGATTCAGCCGAAGGAAGAGCTCTGCAGGAGAAATGCTATGCTATTCACATCTCACATTGTGATATTCTGTCTCACAGCTGTGCTTTCAAGATAGGCACGGAGACCTATTATGATGTATCTGATATTTCTATTTCAGACTGTAAATTCACCGACACCAACCGGGGTATTGGAATCGTCTCGAGAGATGGTGGAAACATATCAGACGTGACGGTGAGCAATATTGCTTTGGAGTGCATCACGTCTCCAGCATGCCATTGGGGCAAAGCTGACCCTATTTACGTCTCAATACGCCCTCGAAACCCTAAGATTCCCCCAGGAAGAGTGCATAATCTGGTAGTGAAAAACATCACTGGCAAAACCAATGGTGCTTGCAACTTTCATGCCGATCCCGAGGGGTATCTCACCGGTGTCTCTCTGAGCAACATCTCGCTCGACCAAACGGTAGCTGTCAGCCATCAAGCAGAGCAAGGTTTGTACGATATTCGACCACCATGCAATCCCAAATCTCCTACAGGAATGGGTCTTGATAATGCTTACTGGATGGATGAGTCTACCGGTCTGCCGTATGGAGTGTACCCATATCCAGGTGGACTGCCCTGTATATTCTCATCCGGTATTCAACTGGAACTTGATAATATCAAGTTTACTCGTCCGAATCCGCTGCCCAAAAACTGGAACAGTAAAGAGTATATAGAGTAGCTAAAAACTGAAATCGTACCTAGTATGTAGAATAGCTAATCTGACGTGTTGCCTATCCGGGCTATATTAGTAATCGTTGTTGAGCCGCACAAAGTTTCAGTAAGTTTTCATATCGCCAAAATATTTTTTTTCCACCGTAAAACACAAAGTCCCATAAATGTCGTCACTAGCTAGCCAGTTGGCTGCTCTCGGCAATAATAATGGAACTACCATTGTAGACAAGAGGAAGAGAAAGGCTCTGCATTCGGTCTCGCTCGTCTACGAACCGGGTGTTGCTGCTACCCAGGACTATGAGACACTGCTGGAAGCGTCTCTCGAAGGGCTACGGGATCTCGAAGTTCTTGATCCTAGCTTCGCAATATTCGAGAAGAGCTTGTTCTCGGAGACTTCTATTTCTGTTGATAGAAATGTGCAATCCTCCGAGCAAAACGAGCTGCTGGACAAGGCAATCAACAACTTTCTGTCGTTAGTTGCGCCTCGAATAAATTTACAGCCGGCTATTAAGGCTCTGGAATGGCTCGTTAGAAGGTTCCAGATTCACCAATTCAATGGAGAGAAGCTTCTTCTCACTATTCTGCCATATTATAACACTCCTATTTTCTTGAGAGTTTTGGATATCATGCCAACCAATCTGCCAGGTTTGTTTTCATTTTTATCCAACTCCAAGAAGCACGTCCAGAACCCGTCTCGAAACCTACTCATTCGGGCTTTTTCCACTGATTCCCAGCTTCTGGAGCTTGTTAATGCCCATGTTGTCCAGGTCATTTCTGAGCACCGAGATTACCACTTGCTGCTTGCGTTTTGGTCGTCTTTCAGCATCTGGACCATGATCTCCCTCAAAGAGCAGCGAGCCAACCAGGAGGATATCGTGAACAAATGGCTTTCAAGCATATCTTATGCCATCAGTTTCCGAAAGAGTCCTGATGCTCAGATTGCCGGTTACATGATTCTTACCGTGCTGTCTGCTCAGTTTGATCTTTCAACCCCAGTCCGTGAAGCTGCTATTAGTAGCATTGTCCACAACTGGTCAAAGGCTTCTGTCAAAAACGGCTTTTCATGCATCACCCAGCTTTTTGAAGGATCACAGGAAGATGATGTTAGCATTCTTATTGCTGATAATACCTTTTCTACCCTGGAAAAGCTGAGGCATATTGAATCTGATCTGGTTGCTCTTGCTGATAAGTTCCAAGTCGAAAAATTCGTGGTTGCCTGGTCTTGTAAGGTGTTTGAACTGAAGCCTGAGGAGATCAAGACCGTCACCAAAATTATTAACTCGATTCAGATCAACAATAACAACTTGTCAGCAATTGTTTCAAAATCCCTGGACCTGGCGCTGTCAAGTAATTCCTCACCTGACACTAAAGACAAGCTGGCTGAGTTTTACCAATCATGTCTTTCTCGAGACAGTTTCAACAGTATTATTGCTACCGCTCTTGAAAGCCGTGGTGCTTCTTTTGATAATCTTGAGCTTGCACTGCAGACCTCGCTCAAGGGTCGACCACTAACTGTTGAAGGAGACGATGTCGAAATGGAAGAGGCCGCCTTTGAAGAAGATGCTCGGCAAGCTGACGACTCTCCAAGTCTCTCAACCCTTCAAGATTCTTCTGTTGACTCCTACTTGGCTAAAGAATCCACCTCAGATTTCTCTGAGCGGCTTTCTGTATTCCTCAAGAGCTTAAGCCAGCGAAAGAAATTGGATCTGAGTCAACTTAAAATCAAAAAGAACGCAGAGCCGTCTTTTTTTGCACGAGTTTGGATTAGCTCTCTGCCTACCCTGGCCAAGGTTCATGCTCTGGAGCAGTTCGAGTCTAGTCTGAAAGAGCACGTTGACTATCAAGCATTCATCCCTTGCTTTTTGGTTGGTCTATATGATGACTCTGAAAAGGTGCGAAGATCTACAGGGTCGATTCTCGAAAAACTCTTAGCAGCTGGCAAGCCGACTGAGGCCTGGGGTCTGGATTTCCTATATGGGCCAGGTGAGGATAGTAGCAATGCGAAATGGCTGAGCGAGAAGGAAAAGAAAAAGTTCATTGGTGAGGTCATTGTTCCCCGACTATCTGAATGCTATTTGGACTCCAACTATATCCTTCGTTTACTTGGATCAATCAATCGCAATAAGGAATTGAAAAGCTTGAACTCTGTTCTGGTCTCATTTCTTTCAAGTCATGCCTTGGCAGTTCAACTGCCTTCCATTAAGAGCTTCTTAGTTAAGGCCGTGATTGAGCTAGATAATAAGTCTTCTAGCAAGGACCTCGCACCGCTGTTGAGTTCCTTCATTTCTGAATATTCAGACTGGGAGTCTTTATGTAAGAAAGAGAATTTCTCTTTTGAAGTTTTTCAGGCAGACGTTGTTAATTCGGTTAATTCAGGTGATAAAGCTGCTATTTCATTCTTCCAAAAGTGCATTTCTAGCGAGCATAATTCTCTAGCTGCACTGGCTGGTGCCAAAATCATCAGTATCTGGAAGAGTATCAAACCCGACTCTCAGTTGACTCTTTTGAGGTTCCTTTCTGACGCTTCAGTGAACGACAATCTTCCATATGATACGATCGATGTTCTGAGTGGTGTGGAAATATCTTCGGCTCATTTTGGCATTTTACTGGAAGATTGCAAGCTTGAACGAGAAGGTGCCAGTGCCTCAGCTGCCGGAAATATTGCCAAGAGAAGACGAAGAAGCAGTGCCTCTTCTCGTCAGCAACTCCAGTCTGGCGTTTTGGCTAATTTTGCTGAACGACATTTGAAGAAGCTCACTGGTATCTTGGAACTTTTGGAGAAGAGTGAGGAAGATCATAGCACCAAGCTTCTTTCTCAGCTGTTTGTGATTCTTGGTGAGATTCTGTCTCTTGGTATTGACTCCAAGCTCCCCGTTCTGTACACTCAGCAAGTGCTTGCCAATTGCATGATTGAAGTGGTAAACAAGCTAAAGAGTCAAAACACTCGCTCCTTGAAGATTGACTCCAACTTGGTCCGTGTCGATATCATTGTGTCCTGCATTCGATCCTGCCCCAGTCCACAAGTTCAAAACCGGTTCTTGCTGTTGGTAGCAAACCTAGCAAGTCTGGCTCCTGAGGTTGTTTTACATTCTGTTATGCCAATCTTCACCTTCATGGGTGCCAACACCTTACGTCAAGATGATGAATTCTCCGCTCACGCTATCCAGCAGACAATAGCTCAGGTGATTCCTGCGCTTATGACTGACAGTACTAATAGCGAAGAAATTGACTTTTTGCTGCTTAGTTTTGCTGCTACATTTGTGCATATTCCTCGTCACAGACGTCTTAAGTTATTCACTACCTTAGTCCGCACACTTGGTGTTAACGAAAGTCTTTATAAGCTGCTGTTGCTGCTTGGTCAGAAGTTCTCAGAGTCCAAAGCTAAGAGGAGGTTTGGTGAGGCTAAGACTTTTGTGCAGTTCAGTAAGACATTTACCAGATCATTTGCCGTAGCAGAGCAAGTTACTGCACTAGAGAAATACCTTTCTGAGGTCACCGAACTGTTTGCTGAAGGACAAGAGCAGAAAGAAAATCAGAGTCAACTTCATGCGGCCATTTTGAATAGCAGTGCTAATCCGAAAAGCGACCAGCCTGAGGCAGATCTCTATAACTTCTTGGAGCAAATTATCGATGATGAAAAACTTCCTGGAACTCAGCCTCTTCGTATGGAATTTCTTATTTTGTCTCAAAATGATAAAAATGAAGGCACCGAGGTTGCTAAGGTGTGTAGGAACATTTTGGAATATTTAATCTCAAAGAGCAACTCTGGATCTGATGAAATGCAAATCGACGATGACGAAGGCTCGGTGACTCAGCAGGCAGCGTTCAGTCTACTGAGTAAGGTTCTTGAAATCTTGCCTATAACCGACTTTACTCAAATTATTGTTGAGGTCCTTTCATCTAACGGTGACTCGAAACTTGTTCGAGAAGTTGTGCAGCTTGTTAGCACCAAGTTTGGATACGAGCTGAGCGATGACATTGAAGCAAAGGAAGCTGCTTGGACAGTTATTGATGCTATCTCTCGCCATGTTGGCGCTTATGAGGAGCTTGCCCAGTATCTGTTGGATTCTCTAGACTTCCTTATCGCCAAGTACGGCGAAACTGAAGGTCTAAAAAATGCCAAGCTTCTTGAAATTTTGGACATTGTTAGTGGCTCCGTTGGATTGGGCAATGAAAATATATTTGCCTTTATCGCGGCTGCAGCTTGTTCTAACAGCATTTTTACGATTCTTGGTGCAGTTGCTATCGGTAAGTTTCCGAAGATTGTGCCGGTTGCTATTGGAAGGTTCGAGAGTGCTGCTGAAGCGTCTGATGAGGAGTCTAGCGCTGTTCAATTGGCAGTACTTGCATTGCTTAGTGGTCTTGTGAAGCGAATTCCTGCTTTTATGACCTCTACCTTGCCCAAGGTTATGGAGCTCATATTCAGATCGACCGTTGGTGTTAGCCACCGCCAGCGAGTAATTAACACTATTATGGATACTATGCAGCCTGCTCAAGTCATCGATGCTCTTTCTAAGACGTGGAAGTTTGCTTCAGAGGCAGGTATTGGTGGTATGATTCTGTACCTGGATACTTTGGATACCGCTGTCGAATATTCATCGAAGAAAGAGGCTACCCAGAGCTCAGAAAAACTTATTTCTATTGTCCTTGAAGTTTTTGCTCTTAGGAAGTCGTCTACTTTGGGTGTCAATGAGATCAACAGAATTGAGTCTAAGGTTATCTCTAGTGCTCTACAGATTGTCATGAAGCTGAATGACAAGACATTCAGACCCCTATTTGTGAGAATGGCCAAATGGGCCATCGATGGACAAGATCAATCCGATATGGTGGTATTCTTCAAGTTCTTTGTTAATCTGCTCAACACTCTCAAGGGAATTGTTACCAACTATTACGGATATGTGCTGGATACTGTCAGCGGCTTGTTAGAAATGATGGCTGAGGGTAAGCCCGTTGCTGAGCCTCTGAAGAGGTCTCTGCTCAATTCCTTGGTTGCCTCATTTCAATACGATCGAGACGAGTTCTGGCAGGCTGAAGCCCGGTTCGATAAGATTTCCACCGGCTTGATCAACCTGATCCCATCCATTCAGACGAATCTCGGTGGAGTTCTAGTCAAGGCAATAGTGGGTCTAGCTGAAGCTGGAGGTTCTCCTGAGGCATACAAGGCAATTAATGAAGGTGTTACCGTCCATCTTAGGGCAGACTGTGGAGTTAACGAAAAGATATGGGCTATCCGAACCATCAAGGGACTTTACACGAGACTCGGAGAGGAATGGGTAGCTATGCTTCCACAGCTGGTTCCGCTTATAGCGGAGCTGCTGGAGGACGATGATGAGAGCGTAGAACTGGAAGTCAGACGAAACTTGGTCACCGTAGTGGAAGAAGTACTGGGAGAGTCGCTGGATAGATATTTGAGTTAACAATAGCACGCATATAGAGTGTGGAACTGGATATAAAATGTAATATAACAAGAATAAAAACACACCAGCACACCATATACACTACACATTCGTGATATATGCTCCAGTTGAAGTTGATACAAGTGATTTCGATTACTGTTGGCTCTCGAGCCTATTTACAATGCTAATTTAGTGGTTTGATCCAACATTTAGGAACCCTGTCTCTGCTTGTGCTTCTTGTTGGTTTTGCAACAAACATAGACTCTACCCTTTCGTCGAACAATCTAAGGTTAGACTAGTTATTTTACGACTATCCAAATGGAGGAAAGCTGGATCGAGCTAACGCCAGACTCAATACATACGTAACAGTCCTGACAGTACTTCTTGACCGAAGATCGGACCTTCATGCCACGGGCCTGGACAAGAAATGTAGAAATGAAGCTGCTAGAACCTGCAGTAGGCCGAGTAAACGCCGCTCGCAACGACGATGTGAATAACCCGAGCATTGTTTGGTGGTGGTGGTGTTGGTGATGTTCGAGTTTGGAGGTTGGCAAGTTTTTACATCCCAGCATGCCACAAGTTACGCAGCACCACCTGAGCGAGCGATCGAAAGCCCCACATGATAAAGAAAACAGCATTGGTGGGGAAACAAACGGTAAGTTCGGCCGATAACAAAGTTTAGTTGCTGTTGGTGGTGGGAGCTTTTACTGGGGGGGAGGCTCGATAGCGATGCCCCGACGCACCGAAGCACATGGCAGAGATCGGCCATTTTGCCGGGGATCGGCCGCAGGTGGTGATCTGCCATTTACCGAATGGTTTTTAGCAGGCTATACAATTAAACATCATGTGCAGAAACCGGGGTTCCATGTCGCTTTTTGGCAGTTTTACTGGGCAAATAGCCGGTGGTGGACCGGCCGGTGCTGTGCTGCCCTGCCCTGCCCTTCTCTACAAAAGTAACCCTCCTGCTTGCCACTCCACGCCCGAGCATCGCGACAAACCACTAAGCACGGCGAGAGGCCCTGAGCATTGCATCACTATGAGTTGGAAGGGAATTCAGAAGAGCGTGGTTAGAGTATGTAGGACATTCAAAAAAAACCTTTCTGCGGTTAGACTTGTAAATGGCGTCCACGTGACTTGCTAACTAAACCACTAGGCCCCTCAAAGCTTCAAGCAGAAGTTCAATATGGTAGGTGAACAACATGGCAGATACAAATTGAGCGTTAAGATTTGTACTTGGCGGTATAGATATGCTTTTGCAGTATTATTTGCAGCTTCTAACTGACTCTTAGGGCCAAATCACCAAAGATGCGGTGTATTTGGATGCCGAACGACGGTTCAAGGAACTGGAGGATGAGACCAAAAAACTGCACACCGAGTCCAAGAAGTACTCAGATGCGGTTAATGGCATGCTCAGTCACCAAATTGAGTTTTCCAAGGCAGTGGAGGAGATTTATAAGCCCATTTCCGGCCGTTTATCCGATCCTAACAGTACCAAACCAGAAGGAAATCCCGAAGGAATCGAGGCTTGCGAACAGTACCGAGATGTGGTTTTGGAACTGCAAACCACTCTCAAGCCTGAGTTGGACATGATCGAAACCCGAATTGTTGCACCGGCCGATGAGCTGTTGCAGGTCATTAAAGCCATTCGAAAAATGGCTACCAAGCGAGACCACAAACAGCTTGATTTGGATCGCCATGCCAGTTCTTTGGCCAAATATGAAAACAAGAAGGAGAAGAGCATCAGTGACGAGAAGAAATTGTATACTGCCGAAAACAATTTGGAAATTGCCAAGCAGGAATACGAATATTTCAATGATATGCTCAAAGAGGAGCTTCCTAAGCTGTTTGCGCTGGAGGCTCAGTTTATTAAACCTCTGTTTGAAACTCTGTACTTCATGCAACTCAATATCTTTTACACTCTGTACAATCGAATGGAGGAAATGAAGATCCCTTACTTTGACCTCAATGGCGATCTTGAAGAGACATTCAGAACCAAGCGCGGAGACATTCAAGAGAAGGCCGAGGAGATCGGTATCACCCATTTCCGAGTTGGCCATGCTAAGAGCAAGCTGGAACTGACTAGAAAAAAGTTTGGTAAGGACAAGGAAGGGGAAGGGGAAGTCTCATCTCCGACCACTAGTGCTGCTCCTCCTCCGTACCAAGCTCCTGTTGACCCCAATGCTGCTGCCTATGGTCAACAGCCTGTAGCTTATGGTCAACAGCCGGTTTACGGTCAACAGCCAGATGCATATGGCCAGCAGCCTGTAGCCTATGCTCAACAGCCGGCGTATGGTCAACAGCCAGCTGCTGCTGCCTACGGTCAACAACCAGTGTATGCGCCTGAGAAACAGACATACGTTCAGCCTCAACCGGTATATGGACAGCCTGTAGCATCTCCAGTCTCGGCAGTGTCGGCAGCAGTAAGTCCTCCTCCCATGTCCCCTGTAGCAGCAGTAGAATACTGCACGGCTTTGTACGACTATGTTCCGCAAGCGGCGGGGGATCTCGCTATAAAGGCAGGCGAGCGCATTGAGGTTGTACGGCGTACTGCTGACACCAATGGATGGTGGACTGGGCGATTGAATGGACAGGAGGGAGTTTTCCCTGGCAATTATGTCCAGCTTGGATAGCTGACACCCAAACCAGAAGCAGGCAGGCAAAGCTATAATTCTAATTCTAATTCTAATTCTACGGATATAACAGAAGAATAAACAATAAATAACATGTGCAATAAAGCTTTGCTAACGTTTAAAAAGGATAATAACGCCTGGTGTTATCGGTAATTGGTGCTCTCGGCAGTTGGTGTTAATGCTCGGTAACTATTTGGCCCTTTCCTATCAAGGGGCTGGAATAAGCTTTCCAGGCGCGAAAACTGTGCGCAGCCACCTGGAAAAAGGGTTAACTAACTATTTGAAATGCATGGCCCCAAAGTGATCCACCGGATCAGATGTGGATTGTTGCTTGGTGCTGTGCAGCTTTCAAGGCAATGCTCGGGTGGGATATTTATAGAGCGAGGCAGGTCTGGAGCGGCGCAGCGAGCGCAGCGGGTGCACAGCGAACGAACTTTGTCGAGATTGAACATGAACGAAGATACAGCTAAACAATCCAGCCAAACCAACCAAACCAACCGGGAACAAAAGCAGGCCAGGCCGCAAAGTATATTTTTCCCAATTCCTCCCAACCAGCCCCTCTGCTGAGCCAAGCCAATTACCGTTGTTCTTCATCCTGCACTGCACCGTGGACTCCTCCCATCATCTCCAGACCGGCAGTTGGGATGGATTTGCACGATTTAAGCAGTGTTTTCTTCAAGACATACCCTTTAAACCACCTAACGCCGCCACACTATTGTTGTAGAGAACCACCACCCCAATCTGAGGCATTGTTGAACCGTTGTGCGACCAAGCAAAAATCCAGTCTTCTCTGCTGTGCTCCCGTCGGTAGCCAGAAGCACCCCCTTCGTACCTGATTAGTGCGGTTTAGTGCATCCTCTTTCTCCCCCACAGCGCCAGATTAAACTACACCAAAATTCCCCCACAACCAACAAGAATTCCGCCAAAAACTCCCCTATACACCGCGATATGAGTGCTGCGGTGACTCCTTCGTCCCCTACAAAGTCCTCGCTGACTTCTTGGTGGAAACAGTTCAAACAAAAGCCTCCTTCGGACCAAAATTCACAGCTGGCCCCTCCCCAGAGGCCCATTCTTCCTCACCAATCCCGGTCTTCTGGTTCCGTCAGTACCTCGACTGGTGCAGCTGCTGCCGGAGGCTCGGCTGATCATCAGCTTCTGCTCAATATACCCGCTGATGTGCGAGATAGTCCTATTTTTGGCGTCGAGCTTCAGAAGAGCATCCAGTATGCAAACGTTTCCATCTCTCTGTCTGATCCTTCGGGCGAACAGTTTGTGTACGGGTATATTCCAATAGTAGTGGCCAAATGCGGAGTTTATCTCAAGAAAAATGCCACTGGTGTTGAGGGCATTTTTCGTCTGTCCGGTTCGGCCAGGCGTATCAAGGAACTCCAGCAAATCTTTAACTCTCCTCCCAGATTTGGCAAAGGTCTGGACTGGACTGGGTTTAATGTTCACGATGCTGCAAATGTTCTAAGACGTTATCTGAACAATCTTCCCGAGCCAATCATCCCCTTGCAATATTATGAGCAGTTCAGAGACCCTCTTCGTGAACATAACCGCATCGTGGAGTATCTGGAGGCCCAATCTGCTCCTACTGTTTCGTCGAGCTCAACTGCCGCTGCTGCCGATTCCACTATTCCCGCCATAATCACCACACCGGCTGATGCTTCTACTCCCACCGGTAGTGCTGATGACTCGCAAAAGACTCTCTCAGATCCAAATGAAACTGCAAAAGCTGGTGCAGCTGCTGACAAGCAGCAGCTCCTAGAAGATATTAGCCAGGCTGTTCATCGATACCAACAACTGATTCTGACCCTCCCGTCTTTGAATCGCCAGCTGCTCATGTATATAATGGACTTGCTGTCTATCTTCGCTGCAAAGAGCGACGAAAATCTCATGCCAGCCGCGAACCTGGCTGCCATTTTTCAACCGAGCTTACTCTCACATCCCCAGCATGATATGGCCCCCGGTGAATATCACCTATCTAGAGTGACAATTGAGTTTCTGATCCAGCACAGCAATAAGTTCCTGTCATACATTGAGAGTATTGCGATAAAGCAGCATGAACAGCTCAAGGCAAAGAAAAAGGACTCAGAAAGTCTGGCCTCCATCAATCAATCTCCATATGTTAATGGAAACTCCCCAAGACCGAAGCCTACTCCTCCTGTTGTTGATCAACCTAGGAGAAGGCATTCCAAAAGTCTTTCCAGTGTCACAGGTGTCCCCCCACCAGTTAGCGATGCTATTTCACCCCGCCAACCGGGTCTCAAGGTTAAGAAGAGGCCGGTGGATAGTCCAGCCAAATCCATCGAGAAGGCGTCGACGACAAATAATGCGCCGCTCAGTGACCATGTCCAGCACGAAAGTGAGCAAAATCACAATGCTTCGTTTGCCCCAATGCAGAGATACAATTCCCGGGATTCAACCAACTCCTCTGGATCTGCACTTCTTTCTAGCATTAAAAGAAGCGTGAGTTTCTCTAGAAGGCCCTCCCAGAAAGGCAGGGCTACGTCTGAGTCTTCAATTTCGTCCACCGAAAGAACCAGAAGCTATCCTCGAGCTCCGAGCACTGGTGGTGCTTCACAATCCTCCGGATTGAACCGCTCTGTCCCTAACAATGCGGCAATTTCATCTACGGATGAGTTGCACAATACTGGAGAGTCTTCTGTCGACTCAGGGACCACTTCTCCTGACGACTCTCATAGCCATCGGCGGGGGCTGAGCAATTTATTCTCGAAGAGATCCAAATCTCCTCGTCAAGGATTGACTGTTGGTGTCGGTAGAGGCGCATCTGCAGGTAGTAACGGTAGTGGTGGTGGTGAAGCCACACACGAGGGAGATCTGAATACTCCGCGGTACTTGGGCAGAGACCAACATGATGCAGGCTCTTCATTAACCATTGACCAGGCTCTGGCTTCACCCACATCCCCGCCGCTGTCTTCTACATCCTCTGATAACCTGAATGCCCCTTCGCCAAGATTCCGATCCCTTAATTCGGTTTTTGGAGCTGCACATAACAACGATTCCAACTCAAGTCTAACAAAGACTCTTTCGGGAGGATCCTCGGTCGGAGATGAATACGAGAATGGTATTCAAGTTCAGCCGAGGCCCAGGCCCGCTTCAAATGGATCGGGAAGTTCACCTCATCGAGTTTCGCGGTGGAGACGGTCGATTCTGGCTTTTACTATGAGTGGAGATGAGAAATCTGCGTCCCAGAACGATCTGATGGCACCTCCACCGCTAAGTACAGGAACGAATCTGTCACCTTCCAGTTCGAATGACAGCGGATTATACAGCCATTCGCCTAGTCGCAACAGCTGGCTGAGACGGCTCGGCAACCGATCACCTAGTAGAGAACGGTCCATGCCAGAAGCCTCAGCAACACTAGAACGAAGGGATTTGGACGATTGACCGTTTGGTTGATTGGATAATTACGTAGTATGTGAATAGTATGAGATAGTAATGACGTATGGAAATTTTTTTTATATCGCTATAAGTTGTAAAGTCCTGGTGAAGATGGTTGGATGTCTAACAGTAAGCTATTTAGATAGTGTATATCACCTTATAGAGCTGGGACCCAAACCAACTCAGCCAACCTCCACCAGCGTGCACCAAACAGCAGCAAATCACCACCCAACATGGTTTCCGTGGGGTTTGCAGAAGGCTATATCGTGAGCAATCATGTGTTCAGCTGGGTTTTCCTTGCTGATTGGATCATGGCCATCATGTTGACGGTATTCATGGTGTTTTTCTTCAATCGGATGGCCGGATTTGTGTTTTCAAGGGCATTTCAATGGTTCGTGTGGCATAAATGGAAGGTCGAAGTCAAGGTACAGGCTATTCAGTTATCGTTACTTGGCGGGCGGTTGTTTTTCAAGAATATCAGCTATATTGGCTCCAATGAGGCGATAACAGCGGTTCAAGGCAACCTGACCTGGCGGTACTGGCTACCGCGGGTTCGCACGCCGGAGATTCTGCAAGCTAGAGATTCCGAGGACGAAGGTTTTAAGCAACCGCAGAATGTGCCAATTAGGCTCAAGGTGCATATTTCGGGCCTGGAATGGTATGTTTTCAACCGATCCGCGGCGTATGATGACTTGCTGAATGGATTCAACAAGCACCACAAAGAAAGCGCCAGCGAACACTACAAGGAATATGTTTCCAGATCGTCTGTATCATCTTCAACTGAAGGGCCTGATCGTTCGGGCCATAATCCGCCGGAAAAGACCGCTGCGGGTCGACTAGTTACGGGGTTGTCGACATTTATAAATGGTGATATACTTGCTCAGGAATATCCGTTTCTGAAATTCCTGCCAATCGAAGTGGAATGCTCCAAAGGTGCTATGGTGTGCGGTAACAAGACTACTTCTTCATTGCTGATTCTTCACTTTAGAACTGGAACTGCCATTGTGGATGCTGGGCAGTCCAAGTCGGACTTGGATCATTATAAGATGAAATTCAAGCTTTCTTTGAATCGAGCCATCATGGAGCTGAGGCCGAATATGGACCATGGTGTTGATAGTGAGGAGAGCTCGCTGTTTCCTCAAGGAACCCGAGATATACCCGTGGACGACCTAAGCACTTTTCATTCTATTCTGAGAAGAATATCGGCATTTTTTAACTTCATACTGCTTCTTCCAGTGATATTAATGGCTGGCACTGGCTACAAGGAAGAAGACGGAACACAGGAGGAATTTGGCGAGCCCTCAAATGTCAATTGGAGAGGACTACAGAGGTATCACATGCATGGCTCGGAAGAAGCGTCTATGGATCTTCCGCAAGGTGGAAGTCAATTTGAAGAGGAATATGCGAAATTCTCCACAGTTGTTGATGCTTCTAATGTGGATATGACGTATTATTACGACGTACCAGGGAAAGTTCCTGCAAGAGTTCAACCTACCTCTATCCGAGATGGTCCAGATATGGGCAATTCTGGCTCCCCTCCCGAGTGGGGCATGGATGTTGTCTTTCATAGTTGTACCGCCTATTATGGCCCCTGGGCTGATAGGGAGAGGTTAGCGATACAGAAAATGCTCATTCCTAGAGCTTGCTATGATTCGGTAGCAGAACCTCGAAGACAAGTGGGCGACAACCGAATCCACACCATGTTTAAATTATTTATTGAATTCCAGGGGGATAGCATCATGAGAATTCCTACCCGAGAATTTAGCCGCAATGCATCATTCGCAGCGGAGTTGAGAGACAATCCCACTCTGCGTACTCGTCCGTGTGGATGGATCGAGTTAAAAACAGTCGATACTTCCACATTTTCTTTTAATCAATCTATGGTTGGAGGTGTCGCAGGCTGGGAAAATGACTATGTCTTGGATTTAAGAAATCCTGAGATTCGGTCCAGTGTTAATCATGGCTTGCTCTACTCTGCAGAGTCTCATGTAACTACCGGCACCATAAATATTCCTCATCAGTGGAATGGGGAGCAATTGTGGACTGTTAACAATATCAGTAAGAAGGTGAAAGTATTTCTTCTTCGGGAGCATATCACGCTGCTCATTGACATGCTGTCTGACTTTTCGTCGGGGCCGCCCGCCCCCTACGATCTATTCACTCCGACTACATACCACATAACCTGGGAATTTATGGACTACGGGCTTTTTCTCAATGTCAATGATAAAAATATCATTAATAATCCGTCTGACTTTGACGATAACATCTTTCTGTCAATTCAGGGTGATTGTTTGTTGTTGAATATAGCCATTCCAATGCTGGAAATCGCCCCTGTCAAAAAGCATTTAGATTTCTCATTAACCACTGAACAGTTTGACTTGGTTCTTGATGCTCCTCCCTGGCATACCGTGCATAACTTCTCCAAAGGCGATTCCAACGGCGTGGGTAGGTCTTATGACTTTGACCTCAGAGGTGGATATACCTTTTATCCTTTTCCATCGCCTGCTATTGCTGATACGCTATATCTCAATTGTAATACAGGGGCGACTACCCTGGTTGCCCATGGCTTTGTTGTCAAATATCTAATGAAGATCAGGGAAAATTACTTTGGCGAATATACTCATTTCAGAACATTGGAGGAGTTTAATAATCATCAGGTGGACCAAACGCCGGAGTTCACTCATACCAGAACGGAAGCTGCACTGGATGTTTTACTATACGTGTATGTCAACCAAGGTACCTTAGTTCTACCAGCTAATCTCTATGATGCCGAGTCTTACGTTAGACTGGATTTCGCATATTTTGATACCGACTGCAGATTCACAAATTATTATATGGATCTTCAGATGAATATCGCGCCGCTGAAAGGACGGTTTGAAAGCAATACCGAGAGAAATGCGGTGCTGGACCTGGCAAAGCTTCGTGTAAGTTCACTAGTCCAAGAACATGAACAGCAGGTGTTCATTGATGGATTGATTATTCACGGCAATCGCTTGTTCGGACTTCCACCAACAGAACCGACCTATTTCTGTAAATGGGATTTTGATATCGGTGATGTATTGGTGAATGGTCCAATGTCGTTGAGTAGTGAGCTCGGAAGAGTGCTCGAGTACATCGCATTTACCTTCAATGACCTTGAGAACTCACTTATACCCGATGAACTGCCATTATATGACGTGACGTTTTTAAGCTTAAAACTGTCCTCAGTAAACATCAAATTTGCAAGTGCAGATGACGAGGAAGAAGAAGGATGTTCCTCTGTGGAGGTGATGACAAGCAGTGTGAACTTGACATTCAACGATTTGGCCAACGAAAGATACTCAGCAAAAGTCAGATTAAGCGTTCCACTATTCAAACTGGCAATTTTGAATGATGGTAGAACATTGTCATCTTTTGAAACCTCGGTGCTGGTTACCAATTTCATTCAGAAGCCTAACTTTCACCAGCATCGCCAACTTCAGCAGAATCACATTATGTTACATGATTCCGACTTCAAACGGTGTGCGTTTTTGTTAGATGATGAACACCGATATTCACAGGAGTATGCAGGTATGAGTAAGAATGCCCATTTGCCCATTCCTATAGATACTGTCCCTCCACCACTTACTCGTGACACTATATCAATTGTGGATCCTAATATGAGTGCTCTGCGAGAGGCTGAAGATGATGAATATTCTTCTAGGGTGTCCGCCAGAAGCGGAGTATTTGTTTTGGAACCCTACGATGGAAAAGTGAGAGGAAGGACGAGAAAAGGAAGAAGAAATTCCTCGGCATTTGAGTCCACAGGCGGATTCAGTAGATCTTCATCTTCATCTGGAGAGCCCAGACAGTATTTTGGCCAGCATACAAACAAATCGAGCCCAACTAGGCACAGTGAAAATCAAGTTGACGATGAAGTCAGCGAATTCCTACCGCCTAAAACTTGGAATCGCCAGGTGTTTCAGAATGTTTCTACAGATTTTGGACTAAAGCCTACGTCGTACTACAGTAGTGATGCTGAGCTGGCCCCTAAAAGTCTTCTTGACGAAACAGCGAAGTATGACAATGTAATTGTACAACTTGGTCCTGTACAGGGCTATGTCTCACCACCAGTGTTCAATGCTGTCAACGATTTGATAGAAGCACTAGAGGCAGCCGATCTGGGTGTGCTGCTAGATTTGCTGCAGATTCAATTTTTGGATAAGTTCAAATTGCGATTGCTCACCTATATTAGCCCGGAAGTTGACAATGTTAGGCTAATTCTTCCTTCTGTCAAAATCAAATATGGCGATTTAGACGGCGAGACAGATAAGAACTGTGAGGCAGATCCGGACTGTTCGCACATCTATGCTGAGATCAACAATTTTAGCTTGGTGATGCGATTTTCTCGAACAAAGAAAATAAGCTTAGATCAAATCATCAAAGGCCAGGATATTACTGCTGAGAAGATTATTTGTGTCAATGTTGATGCAATAGTTTTTGGCATAAGGAAGAACGGTCCTACTCCTAGTACTCCGATGCTGTTTCAAATTGATCACGGCGAATTCTGGTGGCATGAAGGATCAGAAAGCTCTGGCTCACTTAAGCTTCGAACCCTTGACTTCTTTGTCATGAGTGACCAAATAGTGTGGCTTACAGAGTTTCTGGCTCATAATGCGCTTGAGGTAAAGCGATTACACAACACAAGAGTGAACAGGACAGCAGTAAAATCACCTGGAGCCCGAACTACCTACAGCAGGCATAATAAGGTGATATTACTTCTTTATGAGCTGGTAAAGGCCAGTGAAAAATACGATACATCTAACGATCCATTTGTATTAACTCGTCCTGCTTATATCATTCAATCTGCTGATCATATTCGAGCTACAACTTCATGGAAGATTCTAATGAGGCTACGGCATATTCTGCATGTGGCACCTCAAGAATGGAGAGTTCGAGTTGAAAAAGAGCTAAAGGATGGCACATTCAACGTCCCTGAAGATGCGAGAGGTGTTGTCACATCCTATTTTTCTAACTGGAGAAGCTGGGAGCTGACTGATGTGACTTCAAGCTTCTTGTTTCGCTATGTCTTCTCCGAGCACTCTCTCAGAGAGCATATTCTGTCGATTACAACTCACACTAGTGTTGATATTGAGAGTATTGGTGTCCGAACTCAATACCCCGATGAAGAAGAGTTTATTTGTTTTGATTATTTGAATATTATGCTCAATTGGATGACAGCTGGCCACCCTAGGGGCTCTGAAGCACAAGTGATGGACGAGGAACATTCTCCACTAGAGGTGGATTTTCGTGTAACGTGTTCGAATATTCGGTCAAGATTGACATATCGCCTCCTGGAAGTCTTGACTTCCTTGAAAGAGCTCGAGATGGGCTCTGTTCCTTCCCCGGCAGGTTCTGACTCTGCTGAAAATACGAAGACCGGGCGGACAGGCCGAAGTGATTTACCTCTAATTATACTTTCCAGCAGCATTGATGTAGCATCAACATCGCAACAATTTATCTTGCCATCATTGGAGGCTATCTGTGAAGGTTCAAGAGTCAAAGCATCTGTTTATTATGAGCAACTCGATAAAGAGACTTCTCTGGCTATGCTATTAAGTGTTGTGGCAGTTACTGCAAACTTCCGAATGGATCTTAAAGAAAGACCTGGCCGTGATGGCCTGCAATTTGGCCGTCAAAACACCGGATCGGTTGTTTCAGTTTTTTTCCGAGACATGCGTTTATCAACAGGGTTCAATGGCAATCTGAAAGATGTCGAGAAATATGTTAATATTTCTTATGCTCATGTTTCCACTGATGTTGGATATACTGTGGAAAGATTGGCGAAGCTTGCAGGAGTATTGCTAGAGGTAGATTACGCATTTGCTTGTGGAATTATTGAGAAGCTGGATAGCAAACAACAACCTGAGGAGAAACCTAAAGCCCAGGAACACCTGTGGAAAGATAAGCTAATCCAAAAGATATACGGAGTTGCAGGTCTTTTCAACGTTAAGCTGTTTACTCATTCCTCTGAGTTTTACTGCTCCCTATTTCCGGAGCTTGGAGCGGTGTTCTCCGTTGGAGATAGCTTGATACAGACTATTCTTTGCTCTGAGCTATCTATTAGAAATCTTCTGTCAGTCCGTCGAATAGAACTTGCCCTGGTAGGCGACGAAAAGCACAAAAGACTTGTACAACTGGTGTTCAGGAAGTTACAGTGGATATTGATGTGTCAAGGAACGGCTGGCTCAGGTGGAATCATAGACAATGCTATTGATGGTGTCTTAGATGTGGATAATGTTGAGCTGGACTCAGCATCCATACCTTTTGTAATTGATCATATTCTGGCGTTGCTCAATGGTTCTGTCATCCAGAATGCCAAAAAGGAAATTGCGAAGGTGGATCATGCAATCAAGAATGTAGCGAGAGCAGTATCTGAGAAGTCGGCCAAAACTGCCGATGCTGACGATTCGTCTGGTAAGGGGTGCACTATCCTCGAAGATCTTAGCAAGAGGATATTCCTTATTCGGGCTGTAATAAGACGGGCAGCTGTTTATCTGCCGATTGAGGACTCCACGGCTGTGTGTGGATTTGAAGAGCTCCAGTTTAATACTGGAACTTATCTTCCTGTTACTGAAGGTGGTGGAAGGTTTCCTGTACCACTCAATGCGAACCTGAAATGGAATCAGCTCTTTGTGAACGTTGAATCACCTCATATCAGTCGGGATCTTTCGTCTATTATTAAGTTCCAATTTCATGTGTCGATGGAAGATCCGCTGGGTGACAAGAAATTGGATATGGGTTCTAAGAATGCCAGGGTATTGTTAACTGCGGTGACGACCGAAGCGCTAGTTAAGGTTATTAAAGGCCTGCGTGGAGAAGTAGCAAAGTTTAAGGAAGACAGGAAGGTCGTCGTTCCTCTTAACGTGGAGAAAGCTAAGGCTGTCGACTCAGACACCGGTAGTTTTCTGATGGTGAAAGAATGGGTGCTGAAAACCAGACTGTCAATGAGTTTCCAAGACGCAGCCATTGCCTGGATGTTTGGAGAAGAGGTTCCAAGTCCAACCTACCCCGGATTCCTTGTTGGATATGATAAGGTAGAGCTTTCTACAGTTTCGGGGGATCTTCGAATCGCTGTGAGAGGTATTTATGGAACTCCATCTACTCATAGTGACGTCTACCTTCAAAAGCCTTGTGACAACTTGCGTGCTAATAGTGCCATTTTTCCCAATGTCGAGGTTTTGTCCAAATTCAATACTGACGAAAAGAGCAATCCTGTTTTGGCGATCCAAATTAAGGGTGATGGTGTTCAGCTAACTACCTTGCCCAACATTTCAGGACTCATCACTGACATTTACCTCTCACTAAGTCGAACTACTAGTAGCGTTGAGGAGACTCTAAAAGTACTTGAAAAAGATAAACTAGTGAGAGATAATGGCGTGAAACATGTGAAATCGCTGAGACTGCCCTTTTCATTTAGAATAAGTCTGCAGTTTGCCGCTGCTCAGATAGAGCTTTGGGATGAACGGGAGTTTAATCTGTGGTCCGAAGGTGAAGCACAAATCAAGAGGCGGTCAGCAAACTTGAGCTCTACGAATTTTGTTGAAAATTACATTGAAGAATCAGCCAAAGAGACTAAACAATCTGTACCTCCCTATACTGCTGCAGGACTGCCGTCCCTTTCTTTGAAGACTCCGACCGTAACCGGATTTTTCAGCTATACACGTTCCGTGAATGCTAATGAGCGTGATGCGTTTCACGCTCAGGTGAATATTACGCCCACTTCTAACACTATCTGGCCCAAGGTTGTTCCGGTGGCATGCAAAGCATATGTATTGCTTAAAAAAGGAATCATTAGAAATAATAAGCACTTGAGCAGACCGGTGGTTTCTGAAAGTGAAAAGTACCAGCTGACTGCAGAGGATGTGGATAAGTTATTCGCCAATATTGATATCAAAATTGGAGTCAGGTGGTTCCGGCAGGAACTGACATTCTCATGCATGCCTAGAGCTAAAGTTCAAGCAAGTGTTTCAATCAATAGGTTCTTCATCGGCTTAGACATGGGAAATGAGGAAATGAAAAGCGATGATGGCAAGAAGATGATCGGAAGATTAACGGCCATTGCTACAGAAATGCAGGGCTTCAAAGCTTCCCTACAGCATGTATACTCTCGAGATATCTCTGGCTATATTTCGATTGACGATATATTTATTCTAGGCACGCGACTGAAACCGTTGAACAATAGCGGTGAGCAGAACCCGCTGAACTTCGGAGGAAAGATCAGCGATATCACGCTTGATATCAACATGAAACAACTACAGGAACTAGAACTATTTCACGATATCTGGTTTTCGCAGGGTTCCATGGACATGGGCTATGGTTCCTTATTGAGTCAAGAACGGACTCTAAACTCTGAAGGAATAGTTTCCAAGTACCACAAAGTTTCAAGCACTTCAGCACTCCCCTGGTCTATTGATTTGAGCATCATTAATGTTGTTGGAAAGGTGGACATGGGACAGAGCGTTGGCAAGATTGAGATGGGACTTGATCGGCTCTGGTTGTCAATGTACAAGTTGTCGACCTGGGAACAGAACCTAAGTCTCGGGTTTGACAAGATCTATTTGACATCAGAAGGACGACTTGGTGCATCAATTGTGTTAGGTGACCTCCACGGTCAGATTGGTATTGTGTGGCAGATTACTAACGACGGAACATCACAAGATGGGGCTCCTCAGCAACTCTATTTACCGCTTATTCAAGTTGTTACCGGAATTGGACTCGCTGAAGCAAAGGTTACGTTAGACTACCACACTTTCTTTGTTGGAGTGTTGAAAGAGCTGAATTTTGGCATGTCAAATAACCGGGATGAACTGGGGGCAATGAGTGATCAGCTGCTGGTTATTGGAGAGTGTGAAATGATAAATATCTTTGTGACTGATTTGGCCGCATCATTCTTTTTGGATATAGTGTATACATTCAAGAGGCTGAGATCCGATAGCCAGCTTGGTTACAATGCTATCCTGCGAGAAGCCACTGAGCCGGAACCAGAATCTCGTGAAAGAAAGAAGGAGAAGGGTGGAAAGGAGCAAGATGATATTTTGGCAAGCATCCTGACCAAATTACGAATTGTATTGGATGTCAGTATTGATCAGTTCAACTTCTATCTCTACCCCAACTCGTTCTCAGAAAGAGAAGTATTCACTGTCAGTGTACTTCGGGCCGAAACGAGATATGAGCAAGAATCAGCTGGGAGCATGCTTGCATCTAAACTGGATATGGACATGTCATCATTTGAGGTGAGATTGGCAAGCATTAAGAAACCATTTTCAGGAGATGTGGGCCAGTTGGTTCCATTTGATTTTGTCATGCATGCGCTGTCGAATGCTAGAGGAGGAATTATTATTCTGATTCCGGTTTTTAATATTTCCATGGAAACATGGCAGATGGAATCGTCTTCCGTGATTGAGTATACTTTCCACTCGCTGTTCGGTGGTAGAGTCGACGTCGGATGGAACTTAGGCTCGATCAACTTCATACGAGACATGTGGGCCAATCATGCTCGAGCATATTCGACTAGGCGACAAACATATCACATAGATACCGGGTCCAGGGTGTTGGGTGCAGAGAAAATTGACGATAAACTCAAGGATGTAGAGTTATCGACAAAGTATAGCTACATTGCACGCCAACCACCGGTAATCACCACGCCTCAGCTGAGGGAAATGGGCGAAGCTACGCCTCCTATTGAATGGATGGGACTTCATCGAACGAAATTCCCAGGAATGACGCATCAGATTATAATCCGGGGTCTTCAGGAGATGGTACGAGAGTTTGAGAGTGTCTATGAGCGGGTTTTGGGCCATTCATGAAGTAAACATTGGCCATTTATGCATATTAGTACAGAATGAAACATAAATTTAATAAATCATCTCTGTTGGATTACGAAGCTCTTAGAAAAAAAGCAGAGTTTTACAAATATTTGGGCCATTTTCAAGGTCATTCACAGAGAGTAAAGTAAACAATAACCCACCCGTGCATATTGGTACAGAATGAAACATAAAAACATAATAAATCATCTCTGTTGGATTACAAGCTCTCTGCTGAAATACGAGCTCTCTGCTGGATTACGAGCTCTCTGTTGGATCACAAAGCAGTTTTACAGATCACTTTCATAACATTTTTATATTATTCAATGCTCTTGCAGCATGGTATGGTCGTTTTTTGCATGTCTCAACTACAAACACTTGTATGCGCTTACTTCAAAGGAATAAATCGAGAGGAGGTAGTAGAACCGGCACCAGGTCGCTTGTGGCTAACAGGTCTGTATGTGATGGAGAATTCACCGAGGTAGTGTCCAACCATTTCGGGCTTGACTTCAACAGTGTTGAATTCCTTACCATTGTAAACACCAACAACAGAGCCAATCATTTCGGGGATGATGATCATGTTTCGCAAATGAGTCTTGACAGTAGCAGGCTTTTCGTTAGGGCCGACAGCAATCTTGGCAGCTCGCAGCTTCTTGACGAATCGGTCGTTCTTGGACTTGAGGCCTCGAGAGAACCGTCTTCGGCCACGGGCGTGGAGAAGGGGGGTAAAGTCTTCAAGGGGAGCCTTGAGCAGCTCTTCAAGGTCGACGCCTCGGAAAGAGAACTTCTTGAATGATCTTCGCTTGGTGGGGGCTTCAGACATTTTGGGTGCTGGTTTGGTGTTGATGTGGTGAGAGATGGAGAAAATGTCAGTTGGAGGGGATATGAAAAAGTTATGAGTGGGTGGGTGCGGACTGACATGTACGGATTTGGCGGGGGATGCGGGACCAGATATACAAACGCAGTCACATCGGGGGTGCCTGTACATCTCAGACCACCCACTCACCAAAAACTCCCACCACCACCAAACATCAATGAAAAATATCAAACAGGTTTTGGTTTCTTTCTTTCTACAAACCAAGTAAAGGAATAGTCCGCATCTTGCTTAAACCGATTATCCTATTTTACAAGTAAGTCTCTCTCACTAAATTTATTCTATTCTGAATATCATCGTCTTTATGAATTCATGCTAACCCCCCTCCAGTGAAGTATCTCGCTGCTTACCTTTTGTTGAACGCTGGTGGTAACACCTCCCCTTCTGCTGCCGACATCAAGAAGATTTTGTCTTCTGTCGGTATTGAGGCCGAAGACGAGCGAATCGAGGCTCTTCTTAAGGAGCTCGATGGCAAGGACATCCAGGAACTCATTGCTGAGGGTTCTGAGAAGCTTGCTTCCGTGCCTACTGGTGGAGCTGCTGCTTCTTCCGGAGCTTCTGCTGCTGCCGGTGGTGCCGCTGCTGCTGAGGAGGCTGAAGAGGAAGAGGAGGAGAAGGAAGAATCTGACGACGACATGGGCATGGGTCTTTTCGACTAAACGTGCTAGTTTTTTGAACTAAAAACTGTGCTGATTTGCTACGATTCTATTCTATAAAAAATAATGTATGATAGTATGGGGATGTGCAGGAATGCACGCTCTGTATTTTTCGAACAAACATCATGGTGATCACGTTTAGTGTATTGTATTTGTAGGCCTTCACTTACTTTGGTGGAGGACATGGCGTACTGAGAGTTGGATTTGTATTTGGCGTAGCGAAAGTGTTCATTTGCAGGAGCAGACAGATGGTTCAGCATACATCTACTTGTATTAGTGTAGAAAAGAGCCCGAATAGAACTTGATTTACTATGGCGAGGTGATTCGATGAACTATGTTGTTATCGAGTAGATCGGATTGAAGTTAGGTGGTTTGGCTGAAGTTCTTCCTGTTTAATGTGGATCTGCCTGTTTACCGTAGTGAAAGTGTCTATTGTGTACAAACTGTGTGTTTCGAGCAAACGGCTACTCTTTCGGGTAGACCTGCTTGTTTTACTGTAGATTTGCCATATTTACTATATAAAATTGATTTCTCGTGGTCTATGATATTATAGCACATATTGTATCTCGTTTTACCGTACATCTGCCTGTTGAGATTGAATCTGTTTAGAGTGAATCAGCCTGATTCACGCAGCGAACACCAACGATTGCCCTATTCGGTGGCAAAAGTGACTACTTTTCACAAACCATTCTTCCAAATAAAACAGTCACGTTTACCACAGCAAAAAGGAGTTTTTTGCCCCATTTTTGCTGTTTCTCAGCAAGAAGCCCTTCGTACGGTCCATCTCCACCGGTTTTCTGCTTAGGTCAGCAAGCAGCTCCTCGTGCCTGGCTAATATCGATTGCCTAATCCGGGGAGCCAAATATGGAGAAATATGAGCAAATGACGAATCCATGGAAAATAATACAAACTAAAACTAATACAGCTACTAGGAATTTAGCAAAGTAAACAGATTCATTTCGCTCGCAATGCTCGCTCGCTCATAAATTATAATATGATATATTAAACCCGGATAATAAATATTTGACCAAAGAAATATTTAACCACCGAAACCGTAAAGGGTTCGGCCCTGTCGCTTGAGAGCGTACACAACGTCCAAGGAAGTAACAGTCTTTCTCTTGGCGTGCTCAGTGTAAGTAACAGCGTCTCGAATGACAGATTCCAAAAAGGACTTGAGGACTCCTCGAGTCTCCTCGTAAATCAGAGCAGAGATTCGCTTGACACCACCTCTTCGGGCAAGACGTCGGATAGCGGGCTTGGTGATACCCTGGATGTTATCTCGTAGAATCTTTCGATGACGCTTAGCGCCACCCTTTCCGAGACCTTTGCCGCCTTTACCTCGACCAGACATTGTTTATTTGAGTAGTTGTTTAGTAGAGAGTGTAGTAGAATGTACTGCTAGTTTTAGAGGTGGGAAGTCGCGCCTTTTATTGTGTTGCAACATGCGGTCCATCACCGCGGTGCATCAAACTCAGTGCTGTGATGTTCGCCGCGCACATCACGGAACGGCACCTTTGGCACCCCCCCAAATGATGCGGTGATTTTATAAATAACAAGCCATATCGCCACGGTTTTCTTCCCTTCCTATCATCAACTTTATCAAACTCCCAATCAACAATGGCTCGAACTAAGTCTACTGTCGCCCGAAAGTCCACTGGTGGAAAGGCCCCCAGAAAGCAAATCGCTTCCAAGGCCGCCCGAAAGTCTGCTCCTACTGCTGCCGCTCCCGGTGGCGTCAAGAAGCCCCACAGATATAAGCCTGGTACCGTTGCTCTCCGAGAAATCCGACGATACCAGAAATCTACCGAGTTGCTGATTCGAAAGTTGCCTTTCCAGCGTCTGGTTCGAGAAATCGCCCAGGACTTCAAGACCGACTTGCGATTCCAGTCTTCTGCTATCGGTGCTCTCCAGGAATCCGTTGAAGCTTACCTTGTTTCTCTGTTTGAGGACACTAACTTGTGTGCTATCCACGCCAAGCGAGTCACCATCCAGAAGAAGGATATCCAGCTTGCCCGACGACTCCGAGGCGAGCGAACCTAAGTACTCGCTGCTTATTTTATATAATATCATAGTATGAAATAGGGTATTTATTGTATGGTTGGTTTAATACAGGAGAATAGAACCCGGCTTTGCTGTTAGCAGAAAAGCAGGTGTTTATTATTCCATTAATTGAATATTTAAAATACAGAGGTGTAACAGCAACAAACTCATAACGTAAGCATTCTCCCAATAACGTAATCAGTAGCTTGCTAACGTAATCAGTACCTTAATTACCTAATCATTTTGGTTTGGCGGCTTACCTAATCACCCGCCCTCCACCATCTTCACATGCTCGTTTTTTTCTCCTCCCCTCCAAAAAATCTAAAACACCCTCGGAATGCCTGAGGAAGGAGAAGAGTTGGATGTACAGATCGCGGCCGAGGCCCTTTCGAACCTCTGGCAGGGCGGCTCTTCGCCGCGAAACGCCCGCACCATGGCCGTCGCCGCTACGGCCACCAGCATGGCTCGATCGTCATCGCAGTTGTTTGATCGGGTGAGCAAGCATCCTTTGGTGACGATTCCAGTGAAGATGTATAGACATTCAAGAAGCTATTCCAAGAATTCCGCCATTAAACTTCGGCGAATGATTGCTAAGCGCCGAACTACTAAGCAGCGCCCGGCGACCGCTGCCGCAAACACACACCATGCCAACGGCATGAAGCGCCGATGGAAAACCCTCATGGTATCGGCAGGTCTTGCATCGCTGTCCCGTGAAAGTCGGCAGCGCATACGCTACTGTTTACACTTGCTGCGACTGGCCACGAAAAGCTTGGTTCTTAAGGTGAATCAGCTTAATGAGGTTGTTCAGGAGGAAAAGGCGTTTCTCAAGAGCGGCAACTTGTTGTTGCCGCAGCGGAGGCGCAATTCCATTCGCGGCAGTATAACCAGCATCAAGAAGGATATTGTTATTACTATTTATAAGGCAGTTGCCGTGGTGAGCAACGTTGCGGGGTCGACGTTGCCGGAGCCTGCCAGGACACACGTGAGGAGATATATTATGAGGCTGCCGAGTAGATGGGCCGAAGGAGTAATTGAAAACTCGGCGCCGATGGAGGAGGAGGCCGCAGAAGAAGGGGTGGCAGACGAAGAAGACGGGCCGAAACTGGAGGCCGATGAGCTGAAGAAGCGCCGGCTTGATCTGATGACCGGTGACCGTGTATTGACGCTGGCCCACGAGAGTTTGGATATGCTGGAGAATATAATTAAAGTGTTTGGAGATACGCTGGAGCGGGCCGAAGTCTGGGTAGATAAATGGAAGGGTAAAAGCAAGGTGGCCGCTGCGGCCGATAGTGAATCAGAATATGACACGGCCGATGAATTCGGTGGTTATGAGGATCTTTTAATGGATGAAGATGACGAGATGGATAGCGATGAAACTGGAATGGGCGATGAGGCGGATGAGGCGGATTATGAAGAGTGAACGTCGGGCTGCTGTTATAATATAGGGAGATGAGCGGCAATCACCAGGCAGACGACATGACGACCAGGCCTCGCTTTTTACGACCAGTGAAATGTTGCATATGAAATACACTAAATAATGATACAGATAATCCCTGCTGCAGTGCGGCAAGCACTGGAGAACTATTTCTCCAATTAACTGACAATGGATTTGAGCAAAGCATAACCACCAACATATGCTGTGCCATGTTTGCCGCGCGGCAAGTGAGCTAACGTTCACTACCCATCAGCTTGATCGATCGCGCCCGCTGCCGATTCACCGTATTCACCTGCTCGGCACTGGCCTTCCATCTTCCTGAACTATACATGAGATACTGCAATGCAATAAACAAATCCAACATGGTCTGAATCAATGCACACAATTTGAACTGAAATGACACATCCTTGGCGTAGAAAAAAAACCCAATCTTGGAAATATCCCCTCCTAACCATGACACCAGTAATGACATTCTGAACCCATCAACGCTGCCGCGCCGGTAATTCACCAAAATCTGCGGCAGCGGCAACACCGATTCGATCAACAAGCCGACCAGCCCGATAGTCTCGAAATATACCGGCACCTTGCCGAGTATAAACTGCAGCACGGCCAACACCAATGTAAATCGTGACAAAAATACCCAGTACGTCTTGTCGTTTCTCCAGCTCCAGAACCCAAACGGCCGCTGCTGGTGCTCAGGTTTCAGCGGCACATCGTCGAGCGGCCCGCCGGCAAAATGCGTCGGCCGATTGTCCAAAGCCAGCTTTAACAGCGCCAGCTGTATTACAATCATTAACAAGGCCTGAAGAAACAGCGACAGCTCATAAGGCTTGGAAAGGTAGAAAAACACCCTCAGTATGCTTGAAATCAGCATGATTCCACAAACGTCTATTGAAAAACCTGCCGACGATTTTGTCTTATAAATGCTATACAACGTGTCTCCGTACGACGTCAGCGGCGCCGATACCAGGGCGAGCCCGGCTATTATTGACACCAGGGTGTCGAGCTTCATCTATGCTGCGGCAACAGGGAGTAGGAAGGAAAGAGGGACTACTTTTGTCGCCGGGCAACAGAATACACCAACGCGCCGCCAAACACCATAGCCGTTCCAAACAACATGCCGCGCGGCAGTTCATTGCCAAATAG
This sequence comes from Zygoascus biomembranicola, assembly GCA_030556875.1. NCBI lineage: Eukaryota > Fungi > Ascomycota > Dipodascomycetes > Dipodascales > Trichomonascaceae > Zygoascus > Zygoascus biomembranicola. The sequence continues at coordinate 536,526 of JAKTUV010000003.1, forward strand.
ATATATCGATAGCAGCAGCGACACAAACTTGCGCAGATTCAACACTATTGTCACGGTAAGCGCCGACATATGGCCGGCAAGATTATTCACCCCCCGCACACATATATACTGGGTCAGCGCGTTGAGCCCTAGCATCAAGATCGGCTTGCTTATTTCTAGCCCACCGCCAACCGACACGCGCGGCTGTGCATGCCACAGCGTCAAAAACTGCCGATACAGTCCAGCCTGCAGCGGCAAAAACAGCACCAGTGACAGGAAATGGGTGTAAAACAGCGACTCCCGCCAGTGCCGCCCGTATTTGGCATATGTTCGTTCGGCAACCACGCCCTGTAGCGACCCGAGAACTGTTGCAGTGGCTAAAAGACCGATGCCGAACAGCGAGGTCGACTGAGTCTCTGCCGCCGCCGGCCGCGTCTGCTGCTGGCTAAAGGTGGACAGTATAATCCCGGCCGTTAAAATCACCACACCAAACACCTGACGGGCCGAGTATCGCTTGCCGAGCAACAGCCCCAGCGCCATTGTAGTGGCAGTTCCGCCGGATCTAAACACAATATGAAACGGCATGGGAATATCGTATGCTAGCGCCCAGTTGTTCAGCATCGACACTGTGTAAAAGATGCCGACCGGCAAGATCCACCTTGTCAGGGGGACGTGGGACGGCCGCAGAAGCGTCGGCTGCGACCAGTCGAAAAAGTGCACAAATCCTTCGGCCGATACGAACAGGAACTGACACAGTGTAATTAGCGGCCCCGACTGGGGGTGATCCTGGACAATGGATTCCAAGGTGAAGACATTAGAGCAGCATCCGCCGAAGATGAGCGATACCACCAGCAGCCACTGACTGACGGCGATCTGGGCAATTGCCGCTGCCGCGGCCGTCTTCTGCGGCAGGTCGGCGGCCGGTTCGGTAACATGGCTTTTCCTTTGCCTGGAAGCGCCCTTGGTTTTCTCTATTCCACTGGAGCTCATAACTTGTTGGAAGGGTGCAATGATGAAATCGCCCGGTGCTACTTTTTATCAGCGGCTCCAAACCGCTCGCCTGGCTGAAACCCCCCACTGCCGCGCGCCGCGCGCCCGCTTAAAAATCCACACCCATGGCCGCTTTTCGCTACTTCGCCGATATCCATTTCTACTATGACAACCACGCCGGATAATCTAGTGATTGTTCATGGATTCGACGAATCGCCGCCCGCATTGCCGATAGTTGCCGCCGAGACGCTGCAGCTCCCTTCTGTCGACGAATTCTCGTTCTCCAGTGTCGCCGAACATGCCATTTCAGCGGCAGATCGGGTCGACACCGACATTGACGCGGTTCTCAGTGTTCTTACCGACGCCCTGAGCGGCCGAATGGATCAAATGACCGGCCGACAGCTGGAAGTCAACCAGAAAATGGCCGCTGTGGAGAAACTGGCGTCGGCGACCCTCAATAAGGCTTCTTCTCAGGTGTCGGCCGCTCAATCCACCGTAAAGAACTTGGAAAACCGCGCCCAGCGTCTGGCTTCACACGCCGAAAAGTCTTTCCAGCTTCTTTCCTCAGTCGTCGCTCAGATCCAGTCGATTGAGTCGCATTTCCCCGAGCGAGAACGGCTTTCTTCACCGTTTTCCGACCATGCATCGCAATATCCGCGGCTCCACAAGCTGCTATTGTCAACTAGAAAGCTCAAACCATCAGGGCAACATCTGCCGCAGCGTGTATTGTCTTTCCCGGTAAACGCCGGGCAGAGTTCGAGCACGGTAGAGCTGACAAGGCCGTATGAATCCGGCTCGGGCATTGCACCTCCGCGAACACCTCGCCGCGTCGTCTCATATACATCACTGGCGGTTGCTAGAGACTCCAGCGACTTTGCTCCGGCTTTGCTACGAACAAAAACACCCGCTGACTACCCGTTGCCGGCGCTTACGCTGAGGTCCGTCAACCCTTCAAGGCTGGCCGAAGGGACATCGGCCATGAGTATTCCGGCCGCCGAGGCCGATTCTGCATCAACAATTTCACAGGCTACAGCGAAATCGACAGCTTTTACTTTTCGGTCATTTATGGGCTGGGCAAACCCGCAGTCGGGCCGGCGAGGGGGATATGAGGAGGAGAATTCCACGGCAACAGCTCAGGAGCTGCTACGGAATATCATAAATAAATAGTGGAACCCCGGAAAAACGGAGAAAAAATCGGATAAAAATGGTATAAATTACAGCTGTATATGCTGCATATGTCGTTTTATGTGATGCGTATGCCGTATGTTAGATGATGCTTGTTTGTTAGTTGGTTTTGATTGTCTAAACCGACTATGAGGGTGCCGATGGTTAATCGTAAGAGATTTACCATCTCTTCTCACAACTAATTTTTAGTATTCTTGCATTATCAGTATTATTGCTATTGCTATTTCTGCTTATTGGTGATTAGAGTAGATGACTGTTGTTCATTTACAGGCCGAGATCTCATCCTATTATGCTCTAATTTATTAAGTAGGTTAAAACTACCATTAAAAGACAGCAAATCTCAATAAAATAACGTTATTCATCTCGTATCTATCCGTGTCTATACATGCACTCGTATCTTATTTGGTGGTGGTCCCATCTGATCTGTATATGCTGAGTTCAGCTGTGCTATTTTAGCTGTCTTCACATATTTAACTCGAGCAAAGCAATACAGCTTGAGAACTGCACTCATGCTTAAATGCCGTTTTTCATCTGATCTCGACGTACAGCTGATTATGATATGTAGCTGGTTATGCTAGTTGGCTGATAACGATGCCTCGCTGGCTATTATAGTGTCCACTATCCCATCGAAAATAGGAAACAATGCACTCTTCTCCTTGTATTCTGCCAGTCTCTGCTCTTCAATCATCAGTAAAAAGTTCGGATCAATAGGAACCGACCCCAGAAACGGGATATCATACTGTTCTGCCAGTTTCTGACCTCCTCCAGACGAGAAAATATTGGTGCATTCGTCACAATGAGGACAAACGTAACCGGACATGTTCTCCACCACCCCAAGTAGCTTGAATTTCACTTTCTTACAAAAGCTTATCTCCTTTCTAACGTCCGCTGTAGCGACATCCTGGGGAGTTGTAACCAAAACCGCACCATCCGGGCTCACACCTTGCAGTTCTTCAGCAATACTAATGTGTTCATCTGAAGTTCCCGGCGGCGTATCAATCAAAAGATAGTCCAGATCTCCCCATACGACATCCTTGATAAACTGGCGGATCATCGCCGTCTTCTTCGGTCCTCTCCAGACCACGCTGTCGCCCCGATCCGACAACAGAAACCCCAGAGACATTACCGCCAGGTTTTTGGTCTGATCAATGTAAACAGGCACCCATCCCGCCGAGGACTGGTGAACTTTACGATTTTCTACGCCAAACATTCGAGGAGCCGATGGCCCCGTCAGATCGATATCGAGTACTCCGACTTTAAATCCCTTTTCTGCCAGCGTAACCGCCAGCTGAGTCGTCACACTGGACTTTCCCACGCCTCCCTTACCGGAAAGCACCAGAATGATGTGTTTTATGCTGTCGAGGCCCATAGCGGATGACAAATGTAAGAAGGCAGATGTTGAAGAGTGAAAAATTGGTCAGCATGGGGTGTGTATTAGGTAAGCACCGTGATTAGGTAATCAAAGCTGCTTGCGATAACAACCGGCAATAGATGAATCAGTTCCGATCGACAGCCAGGAAACATTGTACTAATTGTATAAACCAGTAGTTACTTTATTACACGCATGTTGGCATTCACGCAATATTTGTAGATTTGGTAAGCTTGCGCTGGAGGTTATCTAAGCACGCTGTTGATGCTGGTGCTATAACAAACTACTAGCAAAAGGAGCCTGTGAGGAACAGAGAAACAGAGCAACAGAGAATGAGAGTTCACGATTAGCAGCATAATATAGCTTTTTATCGTATAATCTACTAATGATACATCACATGTAAATCCATATGTACAAATCCGTATGTGCGCTATTGGCAGCACTTGCAGTGCTTTCAAACTGGTCAACATGTGGGGTGCTCCACCGGTAATAGAAGGGCTGATGAAATTATCACCCGTGAGACGCTTCACTGATCGGCAACCGCATAATATTGCATTGGGTTCTGGAACTAACCTGCAGATAATGCACTACGACACAAATCAGCTGTTAAAATCATGTTTGACTAGTGCTAGTTCTGTGGTGAACCGACCCCGTATAGGCCCAACCCGTTTTGAGATTGAATCTCAAATCCCTCAGCAATCTCTAACAATTAGATAGGAATATTTCAACATCTCAGTTGAACCTAGCGGATCCCAGCTTAACCAAACGCACCCATCCGTATACAGTCGGTACCGTCGATCCTGTCCATCGTGTTTCCTGACAGTCTCGCTCTTCTCTGCATGATCTCCCTATCTGCCGTACGAAGATGATGGCTAAGCTAAATAAGGTTAGCAACCCGCCAATGCTGTTCAAAGCCCCCTCCTGCCGATAATTATGCGCACATTTGATGCCGATCTCCGGGAAATACCTGAATGTATAAATTTTGTTGATCGAAATACCCGGTGTTCACGCAGCCCAACATTATATTGCGTAGTCCGACGATTGCAAGCGGCGTTCAGGGAACCCTCCAGGGCTTGGCAACGCCCGATTTAGTTCAACACGAAGGCTCGAGCGTTTAGCATGGCCATATTGCAGTAAAAACTAACCAAAATTGCCCGATGCCGCTGCATTGCGTTCGCGTGAATAGTTCCCGTTTGAGAACTGGAGAGCAAACCCGGAGAAACCTGAACATCCACTCATCGGCTCCACCGCCCCATGTGTTTCTGGGGCAATGGGATTCCGGCGGGAACGTTGCAATTTCTGGGGCCAAGTGGTGAAGCTGGCCAGAACCGCGCGCTTGGACTGGCCAATCCGAGCTTGGGGCGTCGGCATGTGAGCAGGTGCGGCGGTCCGATAAACCGATAAGCCAGACGATCGACTCGGGCCCGGAATTCCAGGGCTGGCAAGTTCTGGCAAAAAGGGAGAAACACGTTTTTCACTCAGGGGATAATAAAGTGAAAAATAAATTAACTTTCCGCAGGAGAGCAGATTGCCAATTTGCATATATATCGGAGTACCAGGACGGTAGTGGTGCTTAAGATCATTTGTTCATTCCGGCTGTTGATAAACTTTCCCTGTTCGGCACCAACTAATCTTATCTTCAGAACTGCCAGATTGTGCCAACCGCCGTGTTAATTTGGGCTCTACAACTAGTCACCGCGTCAATCTCTCAGATCTACACCGTTGAAGTGCGCTAGATCTTCGTGCTGCTACTTTTTCGTACTTTTTATCCGCTGTTTGGTGGTATATCGTCCAAATCATGTCTCTATCTGCCAAATCTGATCCCCAGATTTCCTCGGCGCCTGCCGACTCCCCTCTATCTGTTGCGACCAACCCCAATTTGGATGGTTTGGATAATGGAATAGTTGAATATGACAAGTCCACCGAGGTGGTGGTTCCTAACAGAAAAGCCCGTGCTGCTCAGATCTTCGCTATCATCTGTGCTGGATTTGCGTTGATCTCCGATGGTTATCAGAATAACCTCATGACCATGAGCAATGTGGTGTTTGCTAGAATGTACCCCGATGTGTACGATTCCACTCTCAAGACCCGGGTTTCCAATTCCCTGCTTATTGGTGAAATCATCGGTCAGATCGTTATTGGGTTGACATGCGATTATATGGGCCGAAAATGGGCCATTGTCATCACCACTTTGATGATTGTAGTTGGTGGTATTCTTGCAACTGCTTCTCACGGTGTTACAACTCTTGGAATGTTCTGGATGATGATTGTTGCCCGAGGTATCGTTGGTTTCGGTACCGGTGGTGAATATCCAGCCTCTTCTACTGCCGCTTCTGAGGCTGCAAATGAAGCTGTCACGAACCGAGGCCGGATATTTGTGCTGGTCACGAACTTGCCGCTTTCTTTCGGTGGTCCTTTTGCCATTATCGTGTTTCTTATTGTCTGGCAGGCTGCCGGTGGCCTGGAGCACCTGAATACCATCTGGAGAGTATGCTTCGGCATTGGCTGTATCTGGCCCCTGAGTGTTTTCTATTTCCGACTCCGAATGGCCACTTCAGACCTTTACAAAAAGGGTGCTATGAAGAGGAAGGTTCCTTACTGGCTTGCCATCAAGTATTACTGGAGACGAATTATCGGTACCGCTGGATGTTGGTTCTTGTACGATTTCGTCACCTTCCCTAACGGTATCTTCTCGGGTACTATCATCTCATCGGTGATCAAGGATTCTTCGGATATCAAGCTGACTGCCGAATGGAATCTTTTACTCGGTATCATTGCTCTTCCTGGTGTATTTGTCGGAGCGTATCTCTGCGAAATCATCGGTCGAAAGTACACCATGATGCTTGGTTTCTCTGGCTACATTATTTTCGGCCTGATTATCGGCTGTGCTTATGACCAGATTCAAAAGATTGTTCCCCTCTTCATCATTTTCTATGGTCTAATGCAGTCAATGGGTAACTTGGGACCTGGTAACATGCTCGGACTGATCTCTTCTGAGTGCTATGCCACGGGTATGAGAGGTACTTTCTATGGATTCTCTGCCGCATTTGGCAAAGCTGGAGCTGCCATTGGTACCCAGGTATTCACTCCTATTCAGACTCATCTTGGCAAGAAATGGACTTTTATCATTGCCGCTATTGTCGGTCTGGTTGGTATCGGAATGACCTATGTATTTGTTCCTCACCTCAAGCACGAAGATCTGCAGAACGAGGATATCAGTTTTGCAGCTTATCTGCGAGCAAACGGATGGGAGGGTACTTTTGGTGATCACGAGGGAGCAGACAACTTGATTGACCAGGATACCAACGACTCCAAGGCGACTTATCGAGCTGAGATCTCCGATTAAGCCGAATAACGATCAGATTGAATCCGATTTTCAATCAAATAAAGCTCTCTGCTTTGCTATTTGTAGTCAATCTCTTGCTAGGCCCGCTTAGCTATTTTTATGGGTCATGTAAAATATCATAAATATGATAGTGTTCGAAAGTTTTGCGTATTTGGATTGCGCGGCATTAGTGGGAAAATGTCAGCAGCAGTAGCGTACCTGAATGGGGGAGGATCAACGAGTAACGATCAATGACAAGGGATTACTCGACAGAGCACCAAGAACGATGAGAAATATGCAAAATGTGTGTAAAATACATGCAATTTGAAGAGAAATGAAGATTCACCTGCAATTGAGTCGAATCTGGCGTGGAGAGTGGAAGAGTAGTGTTTACACCTTTATTCCATTCTGGCGCTGGCGATGAGTGCTTGAGATGAGCTCAGCGAAACCATAAAAAGACCGATAAGAACATGCCATTGTCGACAATAGCTTGCCTGATTAGACATGGCCGGCTAAATACCTTCGGAGCCTCATATCAACCTTTAAGTTTCACCTTATTATTAGCAGCAACTTTGTGGCCTCAATTAACTTCGGATGAATTGACGGAGCAACAGCGGTATTTACACAGCAACTTGGCGATCCGCGGTATCCGCACCATCTGAAATACAAAAATCGTCCTACAAGGCTATAAAACTACATAATTTTGGCGATCCCCTATTAGTTTTATTGGTTTTATTGGTTGAGCCCCCATCCACACCGGCGTGGGGGACGGTCAACGGTAACTTTAAAACCCCCCACCCTCGCTTTTATAGCCCCGCGTTAATGGAGGGGTGTCGAACTATAAAGAGGGCTCATCGTCACACCATTCAGCCGTAACAAAACCCTGCTGTTTGCACATATCGATAATTTGTATTTTCGTAATAGTAAAACAATGACTTCCCTCACCAAAGTATCCCCCACTGCCACCGTCAAGCTCAATTCTGGCTACGACATGCCTGTGTTCGGACTCGGAACCTGGCTTTCCAAGCCCAAGGAGGTGCAAAACTCGGTAGAAGTGGCTCTTAAGGCCGGTTACCGACACATTGACGGTGCTGCAATCTACCAGAATGAAAATGAGGTTGGTGCTGGTCTCAAGGCCAGCGGAGTGCCCCGAGACGAGGTCTTTTTGACCTCCAAGGTATGGAACAACCGACACCACCCCGATCATGTTGAAATCGGATTGAACCAGACTCTCAAGGATCTCGAGGTTGACTACCTGGATCTTTATCTGATCCATTGGCCCGTTGCGTTCAAGCCTGGTGATGAGCTTTTCCCCACTGACCCCACCACTGGAGTCGTAATCCACGACGACACTTCTATTGAAGATACCTGGGTGGCCATGGAGAAGCTACTTGATTCCGGCAAGGTTAAGAGCATTGGTGTCTCTAATTTCAACATTGCCCGGCTCGAGCGAATTCTCAAGATCGCCAAGGTGAAGCCTGCTGTCAACCAGATCGAGGGCCATCCCTATTTGATGCAGCCCGAGCTCCAGGAATTCCACAAGAAGCATAACATCGTTGCTACCGCTTATTCCCCTTTGGGCAACAATATCTACGGCCTTCCTCGAGTCATTGACGAGCAGAAGATCAAGGATTTGGCTGCCGATCTGGGAATTGGAGCTGCCAACATGATCGTTTCCTATATGATTCAGAAAGGATTCATTTGCATTCCCAAGAGTGTTACTCCCAGTCGAATCAAGGAAAACATGGATCTGTATACGCTTCCTGAGGATGTTATCGAGAAGATTGCTGCTCTGGATGAGGGCCGAAGATACAATGATCCGGTTGAATGGGGCTTTGACATATTTGACATTCATGGAGGAGATGCCAAGGCCTTTGAGATTGCTCTGAAGAAGGCCAAGGAGTCCAAGTAGGGAGCGAGGACTTGAAAATTGAAAATCTGAGATTTAAGTAGGATAAATAAATAGCTTGATCTGCAAATAAACACAGAAGACTAAAACAGAAGCAAAGAGGTAGGATGGATATATTGATAAATATATGAAATAAGCAAATAGCTGTGTCGCACTGCAAATTAATAGGAAGAAGGTCAGATATTGTGATTGTTCCGACAAGCAGTGTGGTAATGAATGCCCTTGCCAATCTGAGCGAACAGATATCAACAGTTTAGCCCGGTTGATTCATCCCTTTAAAAGATCAAAGTATACGCAATTAACTGAACAGTTCTAAAACTTCGGCAACGCGCATATTACTACTACTCATTGTATACACTGGTTCTCTCACTTTACTCTGACACTCTCAGCCTACGTCATACCTCTTTCACCGATCAACACCGTCCGAAATACACTGAGCACCAACCACCTTTTCCTTCCAAATCAAATCATCTTTCATCTCCAATTCACTCCTAGACCCAAAACCGAAAACCTCAAGACTCCATCGCTCTTTTTCATCTGTAATCCTGCAGGGTTGGTATCTCCGCACTTTGCTATCTCCGCCCCACACTTTTCGCACCTTTTCACCTCCACCCCACCAACCGTTTTCTCATCATCTTCCCTCCACGTTTAGCCATGAAACTGCACCGGCTCGGCCAAATTCGCTGTTACAGCAACAGCGGCAAAAAATTAACAGAATTCACCGATAGCTACATTTCCTCGTATCAAAATATCCAGAAATTCTCCGATCTCCCCTCGGAGTTTGGCTATAATCAGCACATGCATATAGATCAAGAGTATTCCCAGCACCTGCGTAACATTGTCCGCCAATTCAAGGCCCCTGTTCGATATGGGTTTGCCTATGGCTCGGGCGTATTTGGCCAAGGTGTAAACTCGGCGTCTAAGCCCCAGGTAGACATGATCTTTGCCGTTTCGCATTCTCAGCATTGGCATTCGCTCAACATGAAGCACAACCCGGACCATTATTCATCGCTGAGATATCTGGGATCCAACGTGGTTAGCAAGGTGCAGGACAAGATTGGTGCCGGCGCCTATTTCAACCCCTATGTCACAATCAGCGGCACCAAGCTGAAATACGGGGTAGTCAATCTCGATACTCTGAAACGGGATTTGGAGCAGTGGGACACCTTGTACTTGGCAGGTCGTCTCCACAAACCGGTCAAGATTCTGCGTGATGAACCCCAGATCCGATTCATTAACCAACGGAACCTCATCTCGGCTCTACGGACTGCCCTGTTGCTTCTTCCCGAGGAATTTTCCGAATTCGAGCTGTACATGAAAATAGCTGGCATTTCGTATCTGGGGGATTTCCGCATGACGTTTGGCGAAAACCCCCACAAAGTGCACAACATTGTCTCCTCGCAGTTTCTTAACTTCCGAAAGTTGTATTCTCCTTTGATGGATGCGCTGCCAAACCTGCGCCTCGTCAATTCTGACTATAAAGAGCTGCGCGATGGCATGTCAATAGCTCTACTGGCTCAGAATATGGATTCCACAATGCGCGGCAATATCATTGCCCGACTGCCAATCAGCTTCAGGCAGAAGGTTTACAGCGCTTATAATAAGCCGGTAACAAAGCTAGAAGGCGAAGAAGTGCAAAGCCATTGTTCTGAGGCCGATAAAACCATTGCTGCCGACAAAGACCTGCCGGTCAAGCTGTCTACAGCCATTTCTCGTACTGTTCGGTGGCCGTCCATCACTCAATCTGCCAAGGGCATTTTGACAGCTGGTTTGATACGGAGCTTGAAGTACTCGTCTGAAAAGCTGGAAAAGTACAAGGGTGGACAAAAGGCAAGCTAAATGACAAGGCGAAGACCAAAAAGCGTAGCGATCGATATAGATTACATATATAATGATTAACGTTATAACATGGTTCACATAAATACTTAAAATTTCACCGCCTCAAAGCTTCAAATCTCGCCTTCAATGCATCCATCTCGCTTTGTGCTTGAGTGGCTTGGCTCGTCTTTGGAGGTACCACGGCAGAAGGAGGAACCACCGGAGCTGGTTGGCCCTTGAGATGCGGTCGAGGATTGTCTGTAGATGGCTCGGGAGTCATTATCGCTATAGGAGCCTTTTGTTTGTCAGCATCGGGATCCGGAAGACCTTCCAATCCACTATATCGTCTTGATTTCTGGGTCTGGTCTGATTCGGGAGCCTCTTTGGCTCCGCCTTCGCCGTCGTCATCTTCATTCTGATCGTCCGACGGCGGCGGAAGCCCACTATACGGAGCTCCATAGGTTTTTGCAATCTCAACCAGGTACAGATCAACCAGTTCCGGCTTGGGGGGCTCGACTGCCAGTCGAGAAACCACCTTGTCGGGCACCGTATGAGAAGCATTGTCTATAGCGTCCTTGCCAAACTCCTTGTCAAATTTTCTTAGAAGCAGCTCTCTTATCATATGCAGTTCTTTTATTTCTGTTCGCGGAGCCGCCCAAATCAGCGTTTTGACCGCCTCCTCCAGGCCCGGATCGCATTCGGCGGTGGTTTCCATCAGCCCGATTCGAGCCAGCAGCAGCTCACAGTACAACTCCAGGATTTCCAGCACCTCCACGTTCATGTCCTGGCGTATAATATTTTCGACTCGGATTTTGGCGCTCTGTTCTTTGCCTTCTTCCAGTAATTGCGCCATGAACCGCCGCTGCTGCTTGGCAATAGCGGTTTCCTTCTGCTGCACAATGCGCAGGCGATTAATTGCCATTTTGAGCTGCGCCTTGAGCTTAGACGCCAGCGGACTCAGAATGGGCATTTTACAGTACAAATAAGTAGCTATCTAGAAACTCTACGATATCCAAACTATCCAGTTGTAATAAACAACCCCTGCTAACGCTGATCTGTGTTATATGGAAGAAGTCATTCTCCGATAACATATTTATATCGGGGTGGAGGCACCGCACGGCTGACTGCTCCCAACCACCCCGCCCCACCTTGAAGATGCGCCACAATTACCAATTTGTTCCGTCCTTCCTTACTCCACCATTGTCATGACTTCTTGGTTTGGATCCGCAGCGTCAATTGACGACAAGGTCGAGCAGGCGACTTCCGAGAGTCTGCCGAGCGGCTCGCAGGATCTCGGGCTCAATCTGGAAATCTGCGATCTAATTCGTAGTAAGACGGTGGCGCCTAAGGATGCCATGCGGTCGCTTAAGCGCAGACTGCTCCACAAGAACCCAAACGTCCAGATTGCCACGTTGCATCTGGTGGACATCTGCATTAAAAACGGCGGATCTCATTTCATCGCCGAAATTGCATCCCGTGAATTTATGGACTCTTTCACGCTGGTTCTCAAGCCCCTGAGCGGCACCGTCAACCCCGACGTCAAAGCGCTGATGCTCGAATTGGTCCAGAACTGGGCCGGGGCGTTTGACGGCCAGATGCAGCTTTCATACTTCTCCAAGGTGTACAACAATCTAAAGGCTGAAGGGTTTGAATTCCCCCAGGCAACTTCCAAAATCAACTCGTCGTTCTTTGATTCTTCTGCTCCTCCTGAGTGGGTGGATTCCGATACCTGCATGAAGTCCGGTACGCCGTTTTCCTTTGTCAATAGAAAACATCACTGCCGAAACTGCGGTGGAGTCTTCATTCAGCAGTATTGTAACAACTACATTGCTCTTCCTCATTACGGGATCAATGATCCGGTGCGTGTGTGCGATGACTGTTTTGAAAAACTCACAGGCAAGGCGAAGGACGCTCCGACTGACTCGGCTTCGGCCCCTGTACCGGCTCCTATTACTCACACAACAAGCACCATTTCTCCTGAAGAAGACGATGATCTTCAGCGTGCTATCAAGTTGTCCCTAGAAGAGGCAGGCATGAATAATAGCGCTGCTGCTCCCCCTTCCTCGTTCAGTTCTGCTCCGGTAAACGACGATGACGAAGAAGATGAGGATATGAAAGCTGCCATAGCCGCTTCTCTCGCCGAGATGAGTCAGCCCTCTGCGGTTCAACCCCAGCAATCATCAGGATTTGCCAATAATTTATACTCTGTTCCTGCTCCAAGTAGTGGCGGAATAGCCCCGACACTCACTGGTTCAACAATCCCAAAGCTATCGCCTCAAGCTTCTGGTGGCTATGTTCCTGAGGTGGAGGAATTTTCTCCACTGGAGGAAGAAGCTATCAACAGATTTGTCCAGCTAGTTGACAGCATGGAACATGCTCCACCTGGAACGATTCTTCAAAACACACAGCTTCAACAGTTGAATGAAAAGGTCGGTGCTCTACGTCCAAAGCTAGCTAAAGGGTTGAGGACTACAATTGATAAGTGTGAAAAATTGGAAGACATGCATGGCAAACTGACTGCCGTGGTGAGATTGTACGATAGGCTCTTGGAAGATCGACTGGCGGCCACCTATCGTGGAACACCGTATGCTTCTCAGCATCCTCCTCCTCAGCAATACTACTATGCGCCTAGTGCTCCTCCTGCATCCGCTCCCTCTATCAACGCATATCCTCCACCAGAGGGGATCCGTCAGACGTTCACTGGCCAAAGTACGTACAGCAGCGAAAGCCAGTTTGAAGCTTCCTATCCACCATATACTCCTCAACCCCAGGCTCCTCCTCAGCAGCAGCAACAGCAACAGCCGCAGAAAGCACCAGAGCCGAAGGAAGAGCCGGTCTTGATAGAATTGTAGGCATTTTAGACGTGTGCTTATACCACCCTATATTTATAGTAATATTAATTAATGATACTGAAAATTGATCGAGTATGTCATAAATCGTGAATGCTATGTTTTTTATATAACTCTATTCCAATATATACTCATTGATTGGCAAGTCTACTTCCCTGGCCAGCTTCTCAATGAAATCCCAGTCGGTATTGATCTTCCACTTAGTTCTGGAGTCCAACGGATCGTTTGAGGAAGTACGCACAATTAACTTCAACGTAGTAAGAGTTGCAATCTGAACGCCAATGTCTACGTTTGACGTGAAGCTTTCATCGTCATAAATAGAGTGAAGAATTGCTAGCATGCGCTCCAATTCGAATGCTGGAGCTGCCAGGGATCGAGGATTGATTTTCAGCGCTTTCCTTCTAGAAGTATCCCTTCTTTTAGCTCTGGCTTCTTTGGCCTTTGAGAAGAATCGTATATCAAAGTGAGGCGGGTTGTAAGATGCAAGATAGGCAGCACAGAGTATATATTTCGACTGCACTGGAAGCTCATACGTGGCCGGAAGGTCGTCTATAGCAGATTCAACAAGACGGTCGCCAACAGCATATTCTGAGCGAAAGTAAAACTCGCTATTTTTCAGAAGCTGGCCTACTTGATGAGGCTGGAGCTGGCCGTCAACAATCGGTTTGGTATACATGGGCCATATTTTCAGAGCAACGTGCTTAAGTAGACGGATGTCTGATCCAGTGTAAGCTCCTAGAGAATCGTAGACAAGGTAGCAGAAGTTTTGCCAGAGATTATCGGGGTCTTCGGTCACGCCAATTTGGGAGAGAATTGTGATTGCTTCTTGTTTGGAGTATCTTGAAAACCAAATATGCGGCAGGGAATGAGCAATCAAAGCTCGTGGTTCTAACGAGTTGATGATAAATATAGTGACCAGGTTTGGCAGATTGCACATTTCGTTGATCTTGGAGAAGCAGGATAGCAGATCATTGCAATCTTCGAAACTAGAGTCCAGACGGTCCAGAACCAGTACATGGACGTCATTGTAGTCATTGGTGACAAAGAAATCCTCTAACAACGTAGAAAAGACGGTGAAATTTTCCACGGCTACTTCGCTGCTGATCTCGTCGGCAGGAAGCATGCCAGTGTCTGAATAAATAGACTTGAGGGCCTTTTGGAACAGAATCCTCGGAGTAAGGCATTGATCACATGAAACCCACGAGTATTTCACAGTGCTCAGATCAAGAAACTCGTGCAATGTGTAGGACTTTCCGGTACTCTGAGCGCCATGCAGCACCAATGCGCAGGGATTAGTGCTGGGATTGTCCGAAAGCAAACTATTTAAAAGAGTTATTTGTTTATCTCTGCATTTTATGACATTTTTTATCTTCTCCAGCTCATCGACCTCAAAAATCATTGGTGGTGGGTTGCAGGTAGGAAGGTGAGATGCTGAACGGGGTTGTTATATGAAGGTTAAGTTCCAACCGTATTGTGAAGTTGCAACTCTCCACACTACCATCAACATGGTGCTGACTCAAGAGCAAAGGGTTTGTAGATTATAGAATAAAGCGTAAAAGAACGAAAACTAATAAATCTTAAGGAGGCGCATCGTAGCAGAGCACTGGAAAGACTCAAAGCCACCAAAGAACGACTGGCTAGAGAGAGATCAGGCGCTGCTTATGCTCGATCCGATAAGCCCATGCCGTCGAACCGCCGAGATGCCGCAGATCCAGAACCACTTCCGCCTGTCAACGAGAAGTTTACGAATTATATAGAATATGATTTCTCCACCATGAAAGATACAAAGGGTGGATATATAGCGGATGATGAAGGCGAGTCTAGCAGTAAATCAAAGGGTTTGACGTTGGAGGAGTGGCAAGACAGGAATAAACGTCTGGAAGGGCCGTTACCGTTCGATCACCCCGACGCTCCAAAATGTTTCGAGTGCAAAAGTCCCGAGCTAGACTTCAAATTCTACGAAATCTTCAAGTGCAGGGTGTGTCGTGACTGCAAAGAAAAGTTCCCTGAGAAGTACTCGCTTCTCACCAAGACGGAATGCAAAGAAGACTATCTTCTCACTGATCCCGAACTCAGAGACACTGATTTACTGCCTCATATGGAGAAACCGAACCCACATAAGACAACTTATAACAATATGATGCTGTTCTTGCGATATCAAGTTGAAGAACATGCGTTTAAAAAATGGGGCGGACCCGAAGGCCTGGATGCCGAATACGAAAAGAGAGTCCAGGATAAAAAGACAAGAAAAGAGCGTAAATTCTTGGAAAAATTACGAGATATGAGGAGGAAGACAAGGGCCGAGAATATTACCAAACGTCACCATACGAAGCATGAACATCAGTGGATACCAATGGGTAATAATGTAGATGAAGACGGCGAGAAGACAATCACGAGGAAATGTACCATATGTGGAATGCTCAAGGAAGAGCTGGTTTTCTAATATCTGTTCATCGTTCTCTTGCACTAGTTTTTCATGCAATATTTATTATTATATTAGATAAATTATTCAGTAGCGGCAGATAAATCACTGCATACCATTGATCGCCTCTATCACCTGCTGGACCATCTTGAAATTATAAAACTCACTGACTTGTTCATAAGTATCAATAGCTTGTTGCGTGTCCTCGATAGTCACAGTTTCGATCCATTTACCGGAGCAGTCGCAGTACATTGACAAGAAATCCTCCCGAATCTTCTTACACTTCTCGCATTTCAGATCCTGAACTTGATACTTTGTGATAATCTGTTCCAACTCCTGAACCAGCCGTTCTTCTAGCATTAGTCTGCTGATTTCATGCCCGCAATTCTCGCAAATCCACGCGTAGACTCCATTTGTTTGCCTGACAATTTCGTCATCTCGACACAAGTCAATATCTCTGATGAAATTACAGTGATCGCAGATTGTCTTGGATATCTTCAAAGTTCGGCTGGGATTTGAAAACTGAGCCTCCTTGCTAAACTCCTTGATTTCCAGCACATCTAACATATGTCGGCGAATAAGCTGAGCTTCAAACTCCAAATCCTTGGACAAACTGAAAACTGCCGAGATGTACTTCACCAGCTGTAGCAAGGAGTTTCCTTTGCGATCATACGATCCGGGTAGTACGGGAGAAACAAATTGACTGGCAACCTCGGGATTACTCAGGCCCTCGTTATATCTCTTCAGCAGCCGCTTGATCCTCTGCACAAGAGGCTTGTCGAGGGACTCAATTACTCCTTTAGCATAGAATGTTGTCTCCATAACTGGCAGTTCTTCCTCCTCAACTGGATCAACATATTCTTCAACGGCGTCGTAGCCATGGATATTGTTCACCTTATCACGAGCAGTACAAACCATTGCAATAAACTCATTCACCCAGACCTCAAACTCATCTTGCATGATAGGTGGTAAAAACGATTTTATATGCCAATGGGCACACATCTCCAGATCCTGATGGTCTGCTGTAATCTCCTTGCAGCTTCTACCGCCATAATTCGATTTATCCATCCAAAACAACGTGTCCCAGTACTCTGACACGGAAATATCGAGGAGCTGAAATTGTGGTTTCGATCTAATACTCTTGATAAGGTAATTACCATAAGAATAAGAGTTTTCCACGGCGTTTTTTCCTGTTACGATCAAAAAGCGATGTTCATCAGCAAAAACTACCTGCGAGCCAGCTTTCCTAATGACAGAAATCAGCTGAATATACGCCTTCTTGGACACATTTTGAACATGATAAAACAACGAATGATCGTATAGGTTCGATGAAGGTGAAGAAACCCAGCTAACAAAGCTGTTGACCACTGAATCACTCACTTCATTGCCATCAACAGCTTTACTCCACAGCTCTCGAATCATGCTGCTAAGAACCGAAAGCGCATCTGTTGAAAAAGCATTCTCGGCAAACAGATTTCCACCCTTTCCGACAGATGTAGAAGCTAACTCAGAGCCCTCTTCTTCGGTGAGAAGCGAAGCTGAACAGATAGTGTTTACTGTTAAGTTAGAGAGCTTTAAGTCCAAGCATGCTTTGCTGTATAGTCCCGGATTATTTACGACAGGTAAATCCATCGGATCTAGTAATGGCAGAATAGAGTCTTTTTCTACTCCTCCCTCATCAGGAATGGGTCCCTGAGACCACCAGAGAACACATTTGTTCTGAGTTAATCGTCGGGCGTACATAATATCAATCAGATAATTCACATTATCACACTTTAAATTACCAAGAGGAATATTACCAAATCGTGCAAGATCCTTCAGGTGTCTGATCCAGGAATTTAATCCCAGATATGATTTGACCAGCCGCTTACTGCAAGCAAGTTGCCATCCAATAGCGGGCAGAGAGCTGGAAGGAGGCCGAATATCAACGCAAGGAAATTCTGAAATTGGCCGAATCAGTTTCTTCAATCTGCCAACCTGAGAAGATTGGATGCACAGAACTGCTTTCGAGCCCTTTTCAGACTGAATATGATTCAGAGCGGCGCCCAAACGTTGATACAATCGACTGGCGCTATCAAAAAGCAGTTCCTCAACTGCTAGATCTTCGCTATAGTCAACCTCTCCATTTTCAGCACCTACACGCTGTTGGTGATAAATTTTGGATAACTGGGGAATGAAATCTTCGCCGGCAGTCATTTGTCGGTTAGCTCCAACTCCCTTAAGCACGTAAACCACACAGCTACCAGAATAAGGAGTGAATAGTGTGAATATTTGGTAATCCCGATAGATAATATGAACCAAGTAGACATAGTTTAACTGTGCTCCAGTGTTTAGGTATTTTTCATTTGTCGGTGAAAGCCATGCCGCATCGAAGCCCTGCTCCAAACCTTTACCTAAAAGACCAGGTCTCGTATCAGACAGGGTGCAAGAGTTGCCAAGTCCAATCAGAATGCGTTCCTCCGGAAAAACATGCGATTCATAAATTCCCTCAATCGAGCGATTGTAGAATACACTCTCCGGCCGTTGGAGCTCACGTCGATAAACCTCTTCCGACATTGTGACTTGAAAAAGCTCCCCAGACGCATGTCCATTAGGCAGTGAATAGGCCGAAGGCGTAACTGAGCAGTCTGGAATATCAAAGACTGGTGTGCGTTCACCTGGTCTGATATTAACGAAGAGCTTTCGTTCAACGCTAATCCTGATATTCTGAATCTTGTTGTTGATCAGTGCATAAGCTCGTACTTCTCCAGCAACACCAGTTGAGGAAGGAAGGTATTCCAGAATTTCCCAGGTATTCGAGTAAGCTTGTTCATTCTGAGATCTAAAAGCATTTGCAATTCCCTTCGCGTTCGAGTTTTGCGTTCCGAATAGCTGCTGCCGCCTTTTGCGAGTGATATCTTGAAGCTTCCATTTGATTTTGCAATAGGCGAGATATTCCTTATAATTATCAGTAGAAGGAACTTCAGAAGGCAGAGTAGGTATAACATCATCTGCTTCTCTGCCTTTACTCTTTCGTTTTGCCACTGTTACTTTGCCAACCTTCGGCATTAGATTGTCACTGGTGCCAGCCGACATACCAAAATCTTCAATATCGACGTTCACCTCTTTTGTCTTAGATGTTGCAAAATAAGAGTTCAAGGCTACCTGCTTAAGAGGGTCAAGCTTCGCCGCAACTCTTCTTTTAAGCCAATCAGGGTGGGCAATTCTAGGGACAGGATTTTGAACGTCTTGTAGGGCTGCAGGAATTGTGATGATTTTCTGTACCTGAGACGCTAATCGTTCACGATAATAATCCCAGTCAATGATGTTTCTAGGATCAAAATCATCTAGTCCGGAGTTTTTCAGCCATTTCCGCAGATAGTGGGCTTTTTCGACGGGCTCGGCAGAAAAGATAGCGACTGGGACCGCACGATCGGTAATAGGCTGACTGACAGGCTCCTTGGAAATAATATATTTACAAGCGAGGCCCTTATCTTTGACCATTTGTGCCCCCAAGAACTCGGCTAGCCTTCGAGCTGTGCAAACTGCCGTAGATTTGTGAGAGCCATATTCTTCTAGTGTTTTGGACATAGATTTATTTTCAGAAATCAAGTCCATCAAATCTTCGTCTTCGAGAGTTTTTCCCTTGCTATCGATGATGTCCAGCCAGGAATTAGCAACATGAGCGACAGATGCATAACATTCTTCTAGAGTACTTCCATTGAGAAACTGCGAGAAAAGCTGCGATTGAAAAGCTTTGATTAACCGTAATTCGCCTCTTCGCTTCATTTCAAAGCCTTTAAGTTCTGCCAGCGAGCCATCCTCATTGAAGACAGCATATCTCTTTTTCAAACCCTTGTCTTCTTCTTTGGATGTTGGAAGAACCATTGCCTTATACGGCCCGTCAACTTCGAAGAAAATACTGTTATCACTAGAAGTCTCATATGAGAAGGTCTTCGGATCTACCAACGTTTGGTATTGGTGGTTTGTAAACTTTGCATGCACCAAATGATTCAGCATTCCGCAAGGATAAGACAGAGGCAGTTTCTTCCCGTTCTTGAATTCAAACATGAAATCTTCGGGGAAAGACTTAGGGAGAATGCACCAGATACCATCTGTATCCAGTTCAAGAGGCCGACCTATCCTATCAACCAATGATCGAGCCAGTTGAATAATTGTGGCACCAGTGAGACACGTTACACCGGCCATCTCCATTGAGTACCACCTTGATCCCTTTCTCATCACATATCCATAAAATGAGTTCAAGATGACCTTATGAGCAAGCTGCAAAGAGTCGTATAAGATTACCATCTTCTTCGCTTCTTCTTTACCTGCAATGTCATCTTTCGGAACGGCATCAACTTTTTTCTTCCAGACCTTCTGCAAGCCTTTAAACTCGTACCGACGATCTCTGAATGCTCTGACAGTGTTGACATAGAAAGGATTCTCACGCTGACAAATGATCGCTTCCCTTTCCACTGTTTCAGTCTGCTTGATCTTATGATAATTCTTCCTGGAGTAGTTTTCGAGTCTTTTCTTTGTAAGTTTCACCTGCTCTGAAGGAGCCAAATCATCCCACTTCCTAGCAGGAGAATTTGGGAATCTTCCTGGAAATATCTCCCCGGCTAGGGTATTTTTGATCAATAAATACTCGTCCTTTTTAGCAGGCAGGAATTCGCCTCGCCAAGACCAAGGAAGCCTTCTGTCGCACGTTTTTCCTGGCCGGTTGAAGTCGCATGAGGCACAAACCTCTTCAGTGACCATTGCGTCAGGCTGCAGACGATTCGTAGTTATAATATTAGGGTACATGGAAGCGACGTCAACATGATAAATAGAAGGACATTCTTTACGATCAGGCTCATTCTTTAATCCTAATAGAGCTTCTTGTATTTCGCCCTTAACTTGATCGTAATTGGTGACATCTTCCAGTTTCATCTTTCCTTCCACCTCAATAGAAAAGCGAAGAGCATTATCCAAGTCTTCAACAAGCTCATCTATTGCAGTGGTATCGATCTTGAACGCAGTTGGAATGTCAGATCTGAAAACTCCCGCTTCAAGGGACTCCACATGCCCACCAACATATGTCTCAGATTCCACTAAATGCCCATTGTAGAACCTTTCAGTCGGCTCGTTATACTTGTGGGGGAACAGAATCTTGTTCTCATATGCTTGAACCATAAGCAACATCTCGCACAGAGTGCCAGTGCCTTTTCTCAGTACTTCATCGGGGTTAAGCGGAATAATCGTACAAAGTGAGAACACAAAGGGGTGAACATACTTCATGTAAAGGTAATATGTCGCAACTGCATCTGAAACCGAATATTCAGCCATGATCTGTGGTCGCTCCTGAGCATACGGAGTCATCAACTCCGGATCGATTTCGATAGGATTATAACCAAGTTTAGCAGTAGTAACAGCTTTCAGACCCTGTGAGCCCTGTGGAAGATAGCTATCACGCTTGACCCACCGATAACAGTCCATATGAACGCAGTATGAGGATTTGAATTCTCCCTCCTGGTCGACTCGAAAACCAATTTGCTCATACATATCGATCCCATGAATTTTAGCCCTTGTCTCAACAAAAGGCCAATCAAAGAAGTCACCATTATATGTTGCAATAACGGTAGGACGCTCCTCTTTGATATGATCGAAGAAACGTATCAGTAGTGCCTTTTCGTCGGGTTCGTTAAAAATAGTAAACTGCCCAAGGTACTCTGGCTTAGGTGTGTACTCGAAATCATCGATATCTTTGGACACAATCTCTCGGTTAGTGATCAGGAAACCTTCACCGTCGATCATGTAAGATATCATCATGACTTTATCAAATGATGCATCGGGAAACTTCAATGGAAGCTTTGTGGTTTCAATATCGTATGCCATTACAACCGGATCGGCTCGCAGATCTCGACCTGGGATTAAGCTGATGCTTATTTCACCATTGTGAGATTCTACCGTATACCACAGTCCAATGCGAATGTTCTTGTCAATTGCGACTCTCACATGGTATGGCACGTCGTATTCATAAATATCGTTGATGTAGTCCTGAATATCCCGACTTGTTTGCTTGTCTTCGTCGAGAATCTCATAACTATTCTGCATCTCAGCTCTCTTTTTATTAGCCTCCACAATCGGATTCAAGTATCTTCGAGCATTAATGAGATTTGAAACATTGTGGAAGTCGAGCTGGAGCAGAAATCTCTTTCGGCCAACAAGGTGATTAGGCAGTTTCAAATCCTCCTTCTTGACTCGGCTAATTTTCTTAATAGTGCCATCTAGCGAACGTCGAAGATATTCCTCAATCTCAGTTTCCATTCCTCGCTTGCATGAAATGTAAAAGTACGGATCATAGTTGAGGGTAGCCTTGAAAGACCCACCATCTTCGTCCAGAAAATAGTAGTCCACACCAGCCAAGCCGTCGAGAAGCTCATCAGACGGTATCGTAGTGCTATGCATATTGATCAACCAACCAACCTTCCTGGGGCCATGCTCGAAACGAGAGAATCCCATATTGTCATCAATCGAATCGACCGCCTTGGCCTCATCGAATCGACGAACAGAAGAGGTGGCATCAGACACTATCTTGCTCTCATCGTTTAGCTTAGGTATTATGTTTTGTGGATTCTTTCGAAACCGCGTGTTATTTCCAAATGTGCGGTTGTTCGGACGATAGGCCATTTCCAATGTGTTTGTCAGATCGATTTGTTTATTTTCGCGTATTCAATTAACAACGCGTTTTTGGAAGGAGCTGAAAGCCGCACCGAATAACCTCCAAATGAGATCGAACAAAAGGAGAAGCTTGAAAACCCGTCGAAATTCACAATCTGCAGTGATGCAAAAAATAGCTCAAAAATATGACCTAGCAAGAATTCTCGCTAGAGAAGTTTCTTGGCTGAACTTTGTTTGATTGGCAAAACACAGTATGGCAGCACAAAGGCACTAAAATGACAATGCCGATAGTTTAAATATCGCCATTCTCCACTAGTACATAATCATTGAAATTAGACCAGCATGTTGCGCTCGAATGGTATGGATCATTTCTCAATTCAGATCGTTAGCCTCGCTTGTCTGGCTGCGTTGTCTCTGCCTTTGTCCTTGGCAGTAGAATTAAATGTGAGTAGCTTGGGCTGGGATGACGTCTACAATGTAGCCGGCTATATGGAGGTAGACGATAATCAGAGTGAGCTGTTTTACTGGCTGTTTGAGTCTCGTAATGATCCAGCCAATGATCCGCTCATTCTGTGGCTGAACGGGGGGCCAGCGTGCTCGTCCATGAAAGGGCTGATGTGGGTCAATGGTCCGAGCATTATTCAAGAGGACCTCTCCCTTGTTAGGAATCCATTTTCATGGAATAGTAATGCTTCTGTTATATGGTTAGATCAACCTGCCGGAACAGGACTGTCATCGGGGTTGCCCCCTTCGGACAGTGATCAATTGGCCCAGCAGGTTTACCAATTCTTGGAGGAATTCTATGAGAAATATCCACAATATAGTGGAACTGCACTACATATAGCTGGCAGCTCAGACGGTGGATTGTATGTACCAGACATTGCAGCTGAGATTGTGGCTCGCGACAACCAGCACATGAACCTCCAATCGATATCTATAGGCAATGGTCTAATGGACACTCCACTACAATATCAATATATGCAGCCTATGCTGTGTGGGGTGGGAAACTTGGCACCACTGCTATCTGAAGATACATGCAAACAGATGGCTCTTGATGCGCCTCTTTGTATTGAGAGGATTGAGAACTGCATGTATGAGCCATATGGCAGCTGCAGTGAAGCGTATACTTTTTGTGAGGAGGTGACCATCTTAAAGTACCCTGGCAACTATTTCAATGTTGAAACGCCATGTTCAAATACCTCGCAGTGCTATGCACAGGACCTGTACTACATTGAATACCTCAACCAACCTCATGTTAAAGAGATTCTTCAGGTATCAAAGCCTACTGTAGAGGCATGTAACCAGACTGTGGCCGACGTCTTTATAAATTCTGGAGCCCAGCTTCGGGATGCGGCCCGAAACTTGACAACAGCGCTGGAGAATAACATACCCGTGCTTATATTTGGCGGGGATCTGGATGTAACTTATAATTGGATTGGCAATCGAGCTGTAGCTCAGAGTTTACTGTGGCCAGGCCAAGAAGGGTTCAATAATGCAACGCTCGAGCCGTGGATCGTTGATGACAGAACTGTTGCTGAGGTGCAGAATTACGATATTCTAACTTTTGTTCGAGTAAACCAGGCTGGCCATTTGGTGTCATGGGACCAACCAAAGGTGGCATTGGATATGATAAATAGCTGGTTAGCGGGGAACTGGGGTTTAGTCTGAAACTGGGGTTTAGTATGAGAAATGGCAGCAATTGAGCGATAGCAATGAACAGATTCAACCGTAAAAGCAGGGAAAAGTACCAGAAGCTTTAAATAAGTCCAATAAGGCTACCAACTGCAAAAACAGGCAGAGGTCTAAGATGAAAGTAGAATGGAAAGACAGAAGAAGAAGTAACTGGTTCATCAAGCCATATCCGCCATATCAGCCTAAAATGAAACCAGATACGTCACGGCTATCAATCCAGCAGCCATCAATCAGCCAGTAAGTAATGGAAAAAGCCAAAACAGTCATAAGACTCCATCATACTAGCATACAGAACTAAGCTACTACAACCGCCATATCCCGCTCAGTAAACCACGGCGCTTGACATTCAAATACTGAATACAACTATGAGAAATCTATGAATAAATCATCAAACTTTGCAAATAAATACGTCCAAATACTACCTTGCTCAATAAAGTTGCAACAACAAACCATGACATTGGTGATGTTTTGGACAATCTGACAGGTCGCATAAACCACTGGGTTTTTGTTTTCCACCCGTTGCCCGATTAAGCTGTACTTGTCTTCTTCCCTTCCACTATCCATCTCAACCCAACCTTCTGTCGCCAAACCCCCCCAAAAACATGTATTCACAGGGGCAAGATTTCCAGGGGAATCCAGCTGGCTCGCCACCTCTGCATCACCCTGTCCCCCAGCATCCCATTCCGCCGTTCAGATCGCCTCCACCTGCTGAGCAGGCCCACAGTCCCTATGCCCAGCAGCATGGATTTGTGGCCAATCCCAGCATATATGCTCCTAAAAGTACTGGAGAAATACCCCAGCAGCAAGGACAGGCACCGATCGGCGGCCTAGGCAATTACGGCAACTTTCTCAGCGACCCCAGTGCCCAGATCGGCATCGAAGTGGGCCGAAACGCGCTTAATTACGGACAAGAATACATTGGAAGAAATGTAGGTGATCAACTATTAGCTTTTAAGTTGGATTTAATGGATTTGAACGATTTCTAACTGTTAGCTCAACCAATACGTCTCTGTCTCAGCATTGAAATACTACTTCCAGGTGTCTAACTCCTATGTTATAAGGAAGATCGGACTGGTACTTTTCCCATGGGCCCATAAGCCCTGGTCTAGAACTATGCAGAGATCCGAAGGATCAGGTGCCATTGATGGCTACTGTACTGCTCGAGATGACATTAATGCACCAGATATGTATATACCAGGTGAGTATTAACCAAGATAAGCCGGCAGCTGCAAGGCATTCGAACAAATCTAACGGTAGTGATGGCATGTACGACCTACATTTTACTTTTCAGCGTGTTTGCTGGACTTCATGGCACTTTTCATCCTGAAATTCTAGGGTTCATTGCGACGAAAGTGACAGCATTTGTTATTGTAGAGATTCTCCTACTCCAACTGGGCACATATCTACTTAGTGCTGGATCAAAGCTGCTTGAATTCGTGGCCTATAGTGGCTACAAGTTCATCGGGTAAGTACTTTTTTGAGTTATCGATATTTATCTTTACTAACATTAGAATCACACTCACAATGCTAGTGTCCTCTATATTCCCGAATAACTCCCTGCTGAAGTGGGCAGTTTTCACCTATACAGCGACTTCCAACTCATTCTTTCTGCTTAGATCTCTTCGGTACATTTTGTTGCCGGACAACAGCACATCCGGGGCCCAAACCATCAACTCCGGACAGAGACAGCGCCGAATACAGTTTCTATTCTTCTATGCGTTTGTGTGCCAATTCGCTCTTATGTGGCTGTTGGTGTGAAAAATAGGTTTAGAGGATATAATAGAGTAAAGCTAAAGCCACTACAATTACAATATAAATACAAGGATCCTGCTTTAAGCAGGCTTCCGGAAGTTTCGTAGACGATCCAATGTAGACTGATGGTAAGAGTCTGGGTTTTTCTTGGCCGAATCGCGGTTAATGCTAGTATTAGTTATCGTCGGATCACTGGTGGATTTGGTCTGGCTGGCTTCATCGGCATTCAGCAGACGCACTGATTTGATATTTACAGCACCACTTTCCGTCGCATCAAACTGTGCAGCCTGCTTTGCAGACTTTTCGTTTTCAAAGATGATAATGGCTGTGGAGCTGGATTTGTCCGAGGAGGCTGCTGAAGGCATCACCAGCACATGTTCAATTGGACCAAAGCGACCCAGAGCAGAGCAAAGAGCAGTTTTGGCATCTTCGGACCCTGACGTAGAAAGCAAATATTTCACTCTGATCGAACGGGCTTCCTCCTCGGATCCAGAAGCATCAGAGTCCGTCTTGGCTCGTTTAGCCTGCCCGTTGATCTTGCGCTCTTGTGCTTGCTGGTGGGATTTTCGTTTGCGCTGAGACTCTTCTTTCAACTTGGCAAGTTTCAATTCAAGATCTCTCTTCGAAACCGGTTCTGCTGCTTTTTCGCGTGCTTCAAGGTCCTCCTTGAGCTTCCTGCGCTGACCATCGATGGCTGCAGTGCGCTGAGCAGCAGCTAAGCGGGCCAGTCGTTTGTTATCATAACTTTGCCGTGCTTTGGGATCACTCAGAAGCTCCAGAGCGTCGGTTAGCAGGTGAAACTTCTCAGCTGCGTCGGGTGAAGGGTTCTTATCCGGGTGGAACTTGAGAGCCACTCGCCGATATGCCCTTGAGATTTCCGAGCCAGTGGCTTCGGGTTTAACCCCCAGCAGAGCATACACATCGGTGGTCTGTATATCCATGATAACCAGACAGACACAACGTCAAAGGGCTGTGGCACAAGATGAAATTTGACTTTCTCATGTTGCTTAGGTCATCCATTTGGTCAGCGGCTGATTGCGAAAATATAGTTTTTAGCAAGCGGGCAGCAGCCGCACATGGCATCGACACCCACTCTTGGCCGCCTGTAGGAAAGCACGTTTCCTCAATGAACCTTCTCTAACAAATGGCTCAGACGTATATAAATTTGGCTCGTAAAATCCTTGTTCCGTACGGTCTTACAAGCACCGATGTGAAACGGGTGGTTAAGGCCACTATAGTTGCTACTATTGCCGTTGCATTAAACTTCATCACGCCGGTCACCGACCACATTGGCAATGCGCCGTACCTTATCTTGATTATGGGTGTCACGATGCATCCAGGACGTCGATTTGGCAAGATGATCGAGGCTGTGGTGCTGGCATTGTGTGGAACTGCTCTGGGCACTGGCTACAGCTGCCTATGGCTGTATGTCGCCCAGCACATTCGTACCAATACCGGCGAACGGCAGGCCCTGGGGTTTATGGTGGTGATGGAGGTGATTATGCTGCTATTTCATGGTTACGTGCGGTCTGTCTCAGAGCGAATGTTCCCGTTTGTGTTCCTGCTATTCCTGGTGACCCACTTTACTTTCTGCACCACAGCATGGGAACCAATACCGGTAATTGCCAAAAGCTTTACGGCGCCTATTCTGATAGGAACCGGTACTGCGCTTCTTGTCAATTTGACGGTGTTCCCGGAGTTCGGCTCCACCTTTCTCGGAACCTCGGCCATCAATGCCATGAACGACATTCACCAGAACATTTGTGAAATCGTCACTGTTTTTTTTGGATCTAGAGATGCTGACCACAGTGTGACTTTGGCAGAGCTTCAGAGTCATAGGAAGACTGTTCTGACCAAGCTCAAGACAACAAAGGCAGTTCTGACCGAGACAGCTTACGAAATCAGCTATGCATATATGTCATCTCAAGAGCTCAAGCCGCTGCTGAAAAAACTGAATAAGGCTGCTCAGACCTCCAATGCTCTAGCTGGAGCTTGCGAGGCTGAATATGCGCTGCTCGGCGAGGGAAATGGTGCTGTGAGCAGCGAAAACTCTAAAGACGATGAGAAGTCAGCACAAAGTATCCAGGCATCTAGTGTCTCGCAAGATAGCCCCCCTGATAGCCGTCCAGAATCAAGAAGTACCAGTGCTCGCCCGAGTATAAGTGCCTCTCAAATTGGCCTCAATATCCATGGTGGTTCTGGTACTTGCTCTCCCCGTCCTGGCATGCGCAGCCGCAATTCTACCAGGAGCATTCCCGGAGATGCTTCTTCGAAAAGCCTTCATAATGATAGAGAGAGACCTGGTCTTTTGTCTCATCGTTCGTCCAGAGTGTCACTTCACGAATTGATAGAGTCTATCAAGCCCCAGCGTGAAATCGAGCATGGTGATAGCAACCTGCTTCTAAGATACCTGGACACTGTGGAAGAGCCAGTTCGGAATCTTTTGGGTGCTGTTTCTGATGCTCACAATCTGACCAAGTTGGCAGTGGGCTACGCATACGATGTGCCTTATTCGAATATAAAGCTGGCAAACAGAGGATCTGGAGAACTTATGCCCGAGTTCAAAGAAGCTTCTGTGAACGAGGTCTCTTCTCTAAATATTCAGAATGCCCTGTCGCATCTTGTTCAGTGCATTTCTGACTATGATACATCAGTACCTCAGCTTCTTGATAATATTTCTGCTGGCGTCGATATGCGCAGAGATGAAACATGGCTCCTACCGACGGATGAATATTTTCTTCTGTCTCTTTTTATCTTGAATTTCCGAGAATATGCTTCTATTACTACTAAAGCTCTGGTTGATGCTGGCGATTTACTTCGTAAGCGAACTGAGCGAGAGGAGCGAGGGTTTCTGGGGAAAAAGTTCTGGTTCAGCAGTATATCATCCAGGAAAGATTTTCTGAGATTTCTTTCCGTTGGCCAATCTGGGGTTCAGGAGTCCGATGTCAAGAGTTTCCGAAGTGCTGAGGATGGCGCACCTGATCCTGATGCAGAGCTGGCTGTGAAGAAAAGGAAACTACCATATTACAGACAATATCTGTTTCTGCCCTTAGCTTCTGTCATTGATTTTGTGGAAGCCCGGTCGGAGCATCTCAAGTTTGCCATCAAGGTTGCATTCCTTCTGATGCTTGTGTCATTCCCGGCTTTTATAGTTGAGTCTCGCAGCTGGTATGAAAACATCCGTGGGACATGGCTAGGATTTGTAGCTATTTTGACTATAGAGCCGTCCTTGGGAGGTACAATCGGTCTTTTTATTGTTCGCACTATTGGGCTGCTTATTGGATCAGCATGGGGCTATGCGTCATATGAAATAGGCTGGCAAGGCGACACTGGCGGACTTGTCGTCATAGCAGTGATGATGACTACTGGCTATGTCTTTGGCTACTACTACCTTATTGTCTCTCCTTTCCCGAAAGCTGCTCTGATTGGTATAGTTAGTTGCTCAGTTGTTGTTCAAGGCACAGTAAACCCGTCGGTTCCAGGAACCATACTGCAAAATTTTGGCAAGCGATGTATTGCTATGTTTGTTGGCGGTGCATGCGCGGCGCTGGTACAGCTGATCGTCTTTCCTGTCAAGGCTCGTGTGGAGCTAGTAAAGCAGGTGGTGGAGAGTATAAAACTGTGCGGTCTTGTGCAATTAGAAGTCGCAATTGGATTGGACAAAGAACACAATGAATATAACATTGCAGAGGACTATCAGCTGCAGTCAAAGGCATGCTCAAGAGCGAGGCAATCCCTGTTGTTAGCAGACAGTTATAGGAAACTGACCAGCAAAGAGCCGAGGCTGAAAGGCTCTTTCGCACAGCGATCAGTGGTCTACGGCGAAATAATCTTCGTATTAGGTCAGATCGTAGATCGATTTGATAACGTGGCATTCTTAAGGAACCAATATGGCTCCGCAACTCTAGACGAGCTCGGGCCCCATGTGCAGCTTCATAGATTGCAGTTTTTTGGATGCCTGAACAACATTCTAAGAGCTGTTCAGCAAGCCCTGGAGAACAAAATGCCTCTATCTCAATATTTCCCCAGTGCAAGGATTGCTCATGTTCGTCTGGTCAATCGAGTTAAAGAGTTGATTATCCAAGACATGCAGAGTAGACCTCCTTCCCTTCACAATGGCTCAACAGATGAACACCGTAAACACGAAGTTCATGATATGGTCAAGAAGAAGTACATGGGATGGAGTGCAACTGCTGTGGCGTTTGAGCAGATTGTGGAGTATAGTGAAGAGCTGATAGATCTTACGAAATTGCTAGTGGGAGTGACCGAATTCAGATACGGGTTTCTTAGTCGGCCCTTGGAGAGTTTTGAAGACGGTCAACAAAATACAACAAGCACAGAAGATTCCGAGATAAAGAACACTAGTAGCACTGATGATACGATTCTTGAGAAAACACAGACTGGTGAGGAAAATCCATCAGAGCTCCCTAAAATCAAAAAAAGAGTTAACAAAGCACTATCACGACTGCAGACCTTTGATTACAATCAACCACAACCCTATTCCTCTGGTTCGTTTACAAACGTGCCCATGGCTTTGAGAAGAGTTGCAAACAGAAGAGCAACATTTGACAGCACAAAGTGACCCGTCAAGTCC
The DNA here is from genome assembly GCA_030556875.1 of Zygoascus biomembranicola. Classification (NCBI taxonomy): domain Eukaryota; kingdom Fungi; phylum Ascomycota; class Dipodascomycetes; order Dipodascales; family Trichomonascaceae; genus Zygoascus; species Zygoascus biomembranicola. Next base: position 567,055 of record JAKTUV010000003.1, read on the forward strand.
CTTATTTATATCCTTTTTATATGCATAATTAAATAACTGCTAGAACATTCTAATCTATTTCTATCACCTCTGGATATGTCTTAGGCTTGGCTTTTGGACTAGTTGAGACTGGAGGGTCTTCATTTTCTTTTCTCTTTCGACTTTGACGGAGTGTCTGGCCGCTACCCTTGAAATGGGCACCGGCATTTTCCTTTTCCTCACGGTCCTTCTCAGCTTCTTTATCTTTGAGGGGAATTAGTGGGTATCCAAAGAAGAGCTGACCAAAAGGAAGGTTGAGGGCTGGTGCAGATACTGAGGGCAGCTCCTGAAGAACTTGATTTTCCGGAGGCTCACTAGATGATGGAGTACCATTTGACGTAGTTGCTCTACCGGAGAGTTTGTTTCCTGACCCGGCAAATGGGTCTCGCTGTAACTTTGTTTCAGCTCTGGCAAGATCTTGATAGCCAATTGCCTTAGCCATAGATCCTTGAGGAGTAGCTAATTGCGGTGTGCCATATGGCCTTATTGAAGAAGCAGCAGACGCAGTCCTTGAAGGCTCGACATATCCAACGGGAGGTGCAAAGTCGACCTCCAGATCTGTTTCTACCACGCAGATACTATTGCTTTCAGATTCAGGCTTAACCTCCAGCACTTTAATGCTGTAGACCTTGTCATTATAATGAATTTGGAAAATATCATCCACAGTGAGGGTAGTGAAATTTCTCAGAGCATTTTCCAGAACAGCCTTTGGATCAGAAATGTCCAGAAAATCGACAGATTGAGGCTCGATTTTGACAAATCCACCAGATGGTAGATCTGTAGAGGAGAGTTGAATCAAAGAACCAGGCGAAAGAGCCAAAGTTTCCATCATCCACTGGGGCAAGTAAACCCGGCCTTCTTCCGCAATGAATTCCAGCACTCCAGCATGAGTCGTCAGCCCGGTTTCTTCGCTTTTGAGCTCGAAAAGCATGGGATACGTAATAGAGAGCATAGTCAATTTGTTAAGAGCGCTGGGAGGCATGACGATTTTTCCACCATAATTGAGGTTATCCCGTTCGTTGCCAGGCATCATCACTACTGGATAACAACGAAAGTATTGCTGGAACTTCTGATTACGCGGGGGGATTCCACCCCAATTACCAAATTGAAACTATCCATGTTAGAAATTATCACCATACCGGTGCAATATATGATGGGAACTTACCATTTTCACTTGTGTTGTTGCAGTTTGGTGGCAAGAAGGTAACTTTGGTAAGCCGGGTTTGGCGATGGTGGATGGTGGGAGGTTAGGTTAATACCCGATACGTCGAAGTCGCTATCACCTCCCGCTACCCCGTATAAGTTACAAAGCTCTTGTGATGGAGGATCTGGAGCCCAGTGATCTGGCGGAGAATCAAGATCTGTATTCCGATGAAGATGAGGATCCCAGCTACTTTGACATGGATAACGAGGCCCTGGAGCAGCTGACGTCCCAGGTTCGCAAAGAACAAATCCCGTCGCGACCAGTACTAGACATTGAGTGGTCAGATGAGGAAGATGACTTCGATGATGAGGTGTTCGAAGAGGAATTAAGGTTGCATACAGGGCAATCTAAGAGATCTAAGGGAAAAAGAAAGCAAGCAGCTCCTCGACTGAATCCTCAGGTCGAACAACTCATCTCGCACGCTTCGACTGCATATAGTCGCCGGCAATACGAGCTCGCAATTGAGCTCTGCGAGGAAGCTATTAAGCTAGATGGCCAGGCTAAACAGGCGCTGATACTTTTGGCGGTGATTTACGAGGAGCTTGGCGATCCCGAGAAGGTTCTTATCGCTAAAGGACTGGTGATGCATCTCGATAAGGGCAACAAGGACGGTTGGGTAGAAGTTGCTCGCCTCAGCCGAGACGCAGGTCAATATGAACAGGCACTGGTTTTCTATACTCGGGCTATCAAACTGGATGACCAGGACTATGAAGTTCGATTCGAAAGAGCGTTGACGTTCAGCGACGCTGGCCAGCCAACCAGAGCCCTGGAACTGCTCAAGCGCATCCGTCGTAAGTACTTTGCGGTGATCCCGGATGAAGACAGCAAGAAAAAAATAATCCTGGAAACGGCTCAGATCATGGATATGACTGGTCGACGGGGAGAAGCTATCAACATGTATGAGGATATTTTCAGGTCGAACCAGGCAGACCAGGAACGGGACGTAGAGTTCTCGTGGCTGGAACTGAACATTCTATCTGAGCTGTACTACAAAGAAAAAGAGTACCAGAGAGCTATCAGGGCAATAAAACGAATGTCGCGATGGATTCTGGGACGCGGTGAGGAGTCCTGGTGGGATGACATTAAAGACGATTCAGAGTTTGACGAAGATAGGCGGCACCTGGTGCCCAAATTTCAGAGCAGCTCTTACAAAAACGATCCTGCTAAGTTTGCATTGCCAATTGATATAAGAGCCAGGCTGATTTATTGCCGACTGAAAGAAGGCCAGTACGATGAGGCAAGAGTTCACATTGCCTATCTACGCCAGCTGGACATTGGCGAGCTACAAGACCTTTACTATAATGTTGGCGAGGCCTTGGAAGATGCCAGTCTATGGAGTGAAGCTCTAGATATTTTCCAAGCAGTAGAAAGAGTGGTTCCAGATGCTCCTCCACTGCTTACCCACATGGCCAAATGTCTCACTCTTCTTTCTCGAGAAGGCGACATTGAAAGAGCCGAAGAACTCTACGAGCGTGCCATCACCATTTCAGAAACTGATGAGAATTTCCTGGAGATACAGATTGAGGCGATGATTGGGCTTGCTGAGATATATGGGGCAACCAATAGAACGGACGACGCCAAGGAACTTGTGCAGGAAGTATATCAATTTCGAGAGTATGCTCGTGCGAAGCAGCAGCAGGAAGAGCGTGGTGAAGAATTCAACGCCTTGATTCCTAATACCAGGGCGAAGGCTAGGCTGGCCCATCGTAGACCGACAAGAGAGGAGAAAATCGAAGCTGAAAAACAGGCTGAGCAAGCTGTGGAAGCGCAATATGCCAAACTGGCAAGATATCAGGACGGTGTTGAAAAGGGAAATCCCATTTCTATTGCTGAGTGGACCGATGCTGCTAGTCTCCTTATCAACATGTTCTGCTCGATAAAGAAGTTCTTTCCAACCGACCGAAACAAAATATTTACAGGTCTCAAGGTTAATCGCGGTAAGAAGGATCGAAATGGTATGGATCTTGATGAACGTCTATCCCGCTTGAACACTCGTATAAACGAGGATGAGCTAGCACAATCTGACAAAGAGGACACCACCCCGGACTCAATACCAACCCAGTTTCGTGGTATCTCATTTGATCAATGGTTTGATATTTTCCTGCAGTATGCGCTGCTACTGGCAAGTACAGATCCCGAAATGTCCTATTTGGTACTCAAAAGCGCGAAGGGTGCCAATGTGTTCCATCAGAAAAATAGTACCAAAAATGATGATATCATCTGGCTTGTTCATATCTCTTGCGCATTTTTGGCCAAAGACTACACCACTGCCAATGAAGTCATTCGCCAATATCTCAATATTCACCAGTTTTCGAACGATGCCTTCCGTCTATACGGTGCGGTATTATCATCTGGTAACACTGCGTGTGAAATATTCAAAGCAAATAACAATCAGAAATTTTTTTTACGGCAGCTGAAGGCAATCGACTCACTGGTATTGGGCAAACATGTTGACGGTGCAGCCAAAGTTGCCGATACTAGTATGAGTCTTACAGAGGAGAATCCGCTTTTGCTTATTCTCTACGCTCACATTATGCTTCTAGGAAGAAGCTACGTTTTATGCTTAAACTATTTATTGAAGGCAGCAAGAATTGCGCCTGATGACACTATGATACTACTTACTATAGGATGTGTTCACATTCATCGAGCAATACAACGTCAGACCACTAATAGACACCTTCAAGTGGTAGAAGGCTTTAGTTACCTGATGGACTACTACGAAGTGAGGTCTAAGATGGGTAATGGACAAGCTCAGGAGGCCGCCTACAATCTCGGACGGGCTTTTCATATGCTTGGCCTGTACTCCCTTGCTACAGTTTACTACGAAAAAGTTCTGGAAATCGATAATGTCGAAGAGAGCTATGATTTATCCAAAGAGGCCGCTCACAATCTGCATCTCATCTACACTGTAAGCGGCAATCCCCGGCTGGCCAGACAAATTATCGATAAGTATTTGGTTATATAGCCCATTGAATGTATTAAATATATATGCAAAAATATGTACTTTAAGAGGAGAGGAAACCGTTCATCATATGAAGCAGTTGGTAACAAGGTTACTACTGCTGCTTCGATTGTACTGGACAATACATCCAATACCCGGGTCTGATAGACCGATAGTCAACCAAGAGCCAACACCATCCGCATCACTGGTAAATCCTAGGCCAGCAACGTCACCCCAGTGTTCGATAACCTGCTTCCTAGAATAATCACTGGTATCGACCAGAGTAACATAATCTAGTGGTTCAGAGAATGCCAGAAAACGGCCGCTTTCATCGTAACACATACTCCTCACAGCATCATTAAGATGAGAGGCTATGACATGGAGTGCCTCATCCGGTTTACGGCTATCATAGATACGTACAGTTCCGTCTTGATTGCCAGTAGCAACATGTTGACCATTAGGAGACCAAGCAGCAGTAAAGCCAAAATCCTTATGGCCCTTGAGCGAAGCTACAATGTCGTCAGTTCGAGTGTCGAGGATGAAACCATCGGAAAAATCGCCAACCACCACTCGGATATCGGGATGTAGTGGATTATATGCAGAAGAGTTGAGCGGTTCATTCCACTCAAACGAATGGACAAACTTATTGGTTGTGAGATCGAGGGTTCTAAGGCCACCGTCGTTTGAGGAGAAAACAGCTTGGTGGTTATTGCCAGATTTGCTAGAAATAAGAGAGATGTGGTTGGTAATGCCGTCATAGTCGAGAGACACGAATCCGTCAAGCACTTTACCGGTAGCCACATTTTTGACAGCATACTGGCCATTGAACCCACCAAGAACCACAAAATCATCATTGGCAGCCAGGGTGCTCATGCGAATATAGCTCCGTATAATGGGAGACAGCTCGGCAGGGGTGATAAAGTCTTCGCAGACGTTTGTTTCAGGATTTAGCCTTTTGACTGAGAAATTCATATTATCAGCATCTGTATAGTAAACTTCGTTTTTGGACACTGGACATATAAGGTTTCTCAGTTGGAAATGCATGATGAAAGGGCTGGGCTGAGTGAAAGTTCGGCAAAAGTCGAAAAACTTGTCACTTCTCATATTTTTAGCAGGAGATCTAGACGGCATTCCATAGACATCCTCACGGTATTCTCTAGCAACAATATCCGTAGTCATTTCACTGAGTGGAGAGCCATCTATGCTCCATAAAATGCCCTGCTTGTCTCGATCGGGATGGGTTAAAAGCCAAGGAATGCTGATTTCCGACGGAACAAAATTCCTGTGGGCAGCGGCCTTTCGTTCCTCATTATCGATAAGGCCTTCAATGAACAGGGAGTAGATAAACGCCAGAAAATCACAGTTCTCCATGCGCATGATCGGGCGGTCCTCATCGCCATTGTAAGGGGCTAAGAACAGCGGTTAGATAGGTGTCTACAAACCAACTTTTCAGTGTGTACTACAACTTACGTATGTGAAACTCATGGAATCCCGGGAAAAGGCGGCTGTTGAGCAGCTCAGAGCTGATGCTTTCCCCGTCATCGGCATCGGCAAGCAGGCGAGCCGCTTCGCGGTCCGGCTCATGTTCAAGATACATATCTCGGAGCTCGTGGTCCAGATCAAGTGGATCGTATGCCACCGGCATCATCGTGTGCTACGTTCCTGACCTGTTTGTGGTGATGGTGATGTTAAGAAGACAAGTTGCAGCAAGCGGGATGGTGGGGTTCTTAGAGTGGGGTTGTGAGATGGACGGCCCACTGAGTCAGCGTGAATCGGCAAACGGAAAGCAAAAACTGCAACTGCCAAGAAATGGATCTGGAAACAGGAAAAAGTACCAGACTAGCTGGAATCTAATGGTCGGATCTAATCTATGCTTTAAATTATGCTTTCAGTCGGCGCTTGGTGCGTTACACGCCCTCTTCTATGGTCTCCTCTGCTGCCTTGAGCTTTAGAGTGTCGTCATACAGATGCACATCTGGGGCAGATTTCAGAGTTGCCGAAACAACTTTAATTTTCGCCCGGGTTTTTTTCCATCTTTTTTCGTACTCTTCGACTTCGGCTTCGCCATTCAGAACCGGAATGTCAGTTAGATACTCTTGCAGTTGGCTGATGTTCTTCTCGGTTCTGGCACTCAGCTCCTGTGTTCGCCAAACATCCACCCGGCCCTGCACGACTCCGACCGATAAAAAGCGCTGAAACGCTGTTTGGATTCCAAATTGTCGTCCTTCAGCCAAACCTGCTCTTTTACCGTCGCTCAAGCCTTCTTCGTAGCCCTCGTCGTAGAATCTGAAAATAACGTTAGCGACCAGCTCTCTCAGTCACCTAACTTTGTTACAAACTACACTACACCTACTCTTCTTCTAAATTTATCACCGTACTAAGTATATCATCCTGTGAACCTTTCGGATCAGCCAGTCCTTGTGTCATTTTATTATGTCGAGATGCAAATGCTGAACAAAGCTACATTGGATCCTGCGGCTCAAATTTATTTAAACCCTTCGACATTGTCTATTTGAACTTGTCGTTATGGATGAACACGGCGCTTTCAAATCGGGGAAATCCGTACGGTTTGACACGAGAAATCCGCTGGCTCTTAATGAAACCAATGGAGATCAGCAGATCACCGAGGAAGACGCTCTTCTGGCTCAAGACGCCGAAACCAAGCACCGCCGGGGCGTTAAGCTGGATTTTGATTCCGATTCCAGCGACAATGACAGTGAAAGGAGAGAAGTAGGACGGAGTAATATTGCTAATGATGATGACGATATGTTTGGAAGTGACGAGGAAAGTGCAAATGCCCCAGTTTCGGCTCGAATCGAAAAGAAAAGCGTCAAATTGCTGGATATGGACGCTTTTGAACGAGACGAAGGACTCGAAACGGAACAAACATCCACTGGAGGTGGTCTTTATGACTCCAGTGACGAGGAAGATCAGGAGGAAATTACTGCTGAAAACGCTGATATCGATTACTTTGTTAATCCCGACGACCATGAGCGCTCTTTATCGTCGCGTGCAAAGCATCAGGAACCGAAACTAGAAGCGTTTAATCTAAGGGATGATTTGGAAGACGGAAACTTTGATATAGACGGCAATTTTATACGGAACGCTACCGATTCCGATGCACACCAGGATCAATGGCTCAATGGTCTATCCAAAAAGGATATCAGCGCAGCAAAAGCTGCTCAGGAAAAACGAGAGCTGGAAAATACAAAGCCGAAAGCTCCAACATTTGTGCCTAACTCTGAGCTACTCTCAAACCTCATAAGCTTACTGGATATCGGCGAATCGCCGCTGGAGGCCTTACAGAGATTGAACATAAAGCAAAATAAAAAGGGTAAAAAGCACCCCAAATCTACGCCACAAGAGCTGGAAGCTGAAAAGCTGCGAGTAGAAAAAGTCGAGCAAATCACAGAGCTGACCGACAAGTTGTCTCAGAATGGCATGAAAGAAGTATACGATGCGACGAGGGAAGAACTGTCCAGAGAATACCAAAAAGAAACAGGTGAAAGCTTTGTAGATCTGAAGCGAAAACGATCACCATCACCATCTGGCCGGGAGTCCCAGTGGGAATTCATTTGGGAAGGCAGCGATGAAATCCACGGGCCATACTCATCTGCTGAGATGGCGAGCTGGGCGCACCACAACTATTTTGATGAGCGGGTATCTGTTCGAAAGGTTGGTGAGACATCGTTTACACTGTACAGTGATGTCTCTTTTGATATGAGTTAAGAGATTATTTATATATGGTGATATGCATTTATGATAAAAAAAGTAGACCAGTAGTCGTCGAGGAGCCTAAAACGCCATTGTGGAATCGTGCTCCATGCCCGGCGTAACGCTGGCCATAAACTTTAGAAAAACAATAAGATACTGATCAACCCGGATGGTGACGTCGTCCGACGGCAGGTTCTCGTGGTCGTCGATTTCTTCCCAGTCATCCGACGATGCGGCAGTACCGGCCTCGGGCGCAAGACCAAGCTTGGCTACGCCCGATGAGATTTCCAGAGTGTCCAAGTTCTGTTTCTGTCTGAGACGCGCCTCGGCACGGTCCAACAAAATACGCATGACATTGGCATGTCTGCAGGGGTGAATGGAAATCAATGTGAGATCTTCGTCAAACGGAGCCTTCTCTATTGTCACCGTCTTATCTTTGTAGTCACCCACAATGTCCTCGAACATTTGATCGGGCTTCAAAGGACTACCTTCGGCATCAAATCCGCTCAGGTAAAACTTGGGCACCCGATAGGAGGTGGAGTAGGTAATAAATAGGTTGTAGGTTCTGGTGGGGGACTGGGTGGCAGCGCCACCTCTATAGACACCTTCGTCATCTGCGTCTTCCAGATCGACTTCTTCCAGGTCGGTGATTTCATCCAGGTCGACGATTTCCTGGATTTCACTTTCGGCGTTCGATTGTTTAGCTGCGGCATGCGGCCCTCCACCAGTTGTAATCCAGCCGCCGTCTTCATCAGATTCCTGCTCGTCAATCGCACTATAAGCTGCAACTCTCATATGTGATGGCACCCGCTTGGTTACAAGCACCTGTTTATCGGCAGGAAGGAAATCTCGCCGCTTGGACGCGGGAGCAGAGGCCCTGAATGTTAGCAAATCCGACCAACAACTACACTAAAAACAAAACACTTACCAGGCCCAGGTGGGGAACTTGTAAACCAGATAATCCCCAGCAGTAACAAACTCCTCTGGCGTTATCTCGCCGGTCTTCTTGAACGACGAAACATGGTTGACCGGCGTCAGATATTCCCGCCAGTCTCGCAAGCTACTTAATGTGGAGCGAATCATAATACTATATGTTACTTAATATGTGTACAGTTGTCTATCGGGCCTTGTTGCTTATATGATGCACAACCCAGCCGTGAAGAGGTGACGATAGGAAGTTGGGTCGGAAGTGGGTTCAAAATAAATATATCTCAGCCGTGCGACCGCCCGATTGGGCAGGCACAATCCGATAGGAGAGGAACAACCGCAAGAGAAAGCCGACTTTGACCAGAGTTGGCGAATGAAACGGAATCGCCTCCGATAAGCCTCATTTTCCCAGACATGCCATTTTTCGTTAACTTCTATTCGTTTGCTGCTCTTTTCGATGGAATGCAGCCTATTCGATCCACTCTACTGCGTCTTCCCAAAGGAGTAAACCATGCTGCCCTCATCCATACCCGAAAACATCCCCACCGAGATCTGATCTTGCAATGGGTGCACGCAATAGAAAGCATCGGAGTTCCAATGCTGCTAACTCGGCAAAAAGCGATGCCAAGTCATCTGCGGTTGAATCCGGCGCGAAAATTGGATCTGATGTGAACGGTGGTACCCAGCCCAGCGAAGACAAGGCCCATACAACCAAAACCCATCATCACAAGAAAGCCGCTAAATACACTTGGGCCAAATCTAAAAGATTTGTATTTCTGTTCGGCGCTCTTTTGGGGGTGCTCATCACTGCCTATACGGCGCAGAAGCAAGATCTGGTATCTCTAGAGATGATTTCAGATCTTTCTTTCGACACAATGCTTGATGATTTCAAGGATATGCTCCCTCTCAATGTGCTCAAGGAGGCCCGAGAAATTCAGAAGGACCATTCCGAGCTTTCAGAGTCGTTTGCTGTGGGCAATGCGCTCCGAGAGCACGGGCTTTCTGTAAAACACCCCGTGGTTCTCATTCCCGGCGTGATCTCCACCGGACTGGAGTCGTGGGGTCTAGAAGGCACTGCAGAATGCCCTTCTCAGCCATATTTTAGAAAGCGGTTGTGGGGTTCCTGGCAGATGCTGCGAGCAATGTTGTTGGACAAGTCCTGTTGGCTCAAGCATATCATGCTGGATACTGAAACTGGACTTGATCCACCGGATTTCAAAATTAGAGCTGCTCAAGGACTGGAGGCGGCTGATTTCTTTATCACTGGCTATTGGATCTGGAATAAGATTATCGAGAATCTTGCCGCTCTGGGCTATGATATGAATACCATGACGGTTGCTGCCTATGATTGGAGATTGGCTTACCTGGACCTTGAGAGACGGGATGGTTATTTTTCCAAACTAAAAATCCTTATCGAAAATAATAAGAAAACTACTGGCGAGAAGACTGTGCTGGTTGGCCATTCAATGGGCTCGCAGGTGATCTTCTACTTCCTCAAATGGGTCGAGGCTGAAGGATTTGGCGATGGCGGCTCTAGCTGGGTCAACGATAACGTGGCTTCGTACGTAGATATCAGCGGGTCGACTCTTGGCACGCCCAAGGCCATTGTGGCTCTGCTTAGTGGTGAAATGAGAGACACAGTTCAGCTCAACGCCTTGGCAGTCTACGGTCTGGAGAAGTTTTTCTCTCGTCGAGAACGTGCTGATATGCTACGATCATTTGGTGGTATTGCTAGCATGCTACCCAAAGGTGGAGAGGCATTGTGGGGATCTCTAACTGATGCCCCGGACGACCCTGCCAACAAAACTGACGGGGTCTCCTATGGAAGCTTCATCAAATTCCGCAATTCCAAAAGTCATTTATCGAGCAGAAACCTTACCATGTCCGAATCTATCGAGTACCTTTTCGATCAGTCGCCAGACTGGTTCTCCGAGCGTTCCAGGACGCAGTACTCATTTGGTTTGGCCAAAACTAGAAAGGAGGTAAAAGCTAACAATGGAGATTTTTCCAAATGGATTAATCCGTTGGAAGTCGCCCTGCCCAATGCCCCAGATATGAATATCTACTGTTTCTATGGTGTTGGCAAAGATACAGAGAGATCGTACTACTATCAAGAGGAGGAAGATAAGCATATCACCGGCCTCAACGTCACCATTGCTCCAGGCACGAATGATGCAGTTATTCTTGGCCAAGGTGATGGAACGATATCGCTTCTGACGCACACTATGTGCCACAAATGGAAAGAGGAGAATTCTCGATTCAACCCTGGAGGTTCGAAGGTCAAAATAGTAGAAATGCTACACCAGCCTGATATATTTGATCTTCGTGGCGGCGCAAAAACAGCTGAACACGTGGATATTTTGGGTAGAACTGAATTGAACGATATGGTTCTTCGAGTCGCTGCTGGGGAAGGAGATAATATTACAGAGAATCTCCACAGTGACCTCAAAGACTGGGTACCCAAGCTGGACCTGGGCGTAGATTAGAGCAAGGTATATCAGCAGGATCTGGGAGTGGACTAGAGGTACTAAAAATCGATAAGTTAATCTATAAAGTATAGTCGACTGCAGCACTAATGCAAAAAACCCCCGATTGTACACTAAGCAAGAATCTTTCCACCGTTAACAACCTTTCCTGTCTTCTTGATAGTGGCAAGAACTGTATCATAGTTAACAGAAGTAGCCGTCTTAACATCCACACTCTGTTTTTCAAGAGAAATGTCAATATTCTTGACGCCGTCCAGTCTTCCGAGAGCCCGGTTTACGGCATTGGAGCAGCCTTTACATATTAGTACGGAAATTTACTGCTTACAATATATCAATGCACCTACCTGAGCAGCTCATGGCAACATCAAAGTGATATTCGTGATCAGACATTTTTAGAAGAAACAAAATAAGTTGGCGGTTAGCGTTGATGGCAAGTTTGAAAGTGGATTATCAATCTACATATATAGGTTTAGGCAAAAAGCACGCAAACAGCCCTCATCTGCGCACGGCTAACGGATGCCGCACTTATGTAATATCATAGGTACCTAAAACGAACTCTAAAGTTCTCAGATGAGATCCACTAAAAAGCGGCATGAAGCAGTGCGTGATATGATATAGTTTAACTCTGTTACAGTAATTATTAGATATAATATATCAGTCCTCTTCTATAGCTATCATGGAGTAATATCAAGTTACTCGGTCGCAGACTTACTGTAAGCCTCCACGTTACGTAGTAAAGTGTAGTAGAAAGCAACACCTTCCAAGTGGGCCTCGACCAAAACATGTTCGTCGACGGCATGGAAGGCAATTCGCTGTTCTTCTCGAGTAGGGGAGAATCTATAAATGTTCTCAGTCAGGCCCCAATAGTACCTAGTATCAGTGTTTCCAGTTGCAAGACCAGGAGCCGTGAACACAGACTGGTTAGTTCCCAGAAAGTCCGCAAACACATAGTTGGCAGTTCCACCGAGAATATCCCAAGTAGGATTGTCGACTAGAGGAGTGATGGGAGCTGGATCGAGATTGCCTCGGCTTTCTAGAACTATAGTTCCCTTAGGAGGATCCTTGTAGAAGAGAGGTACCTTAACACCATACGCTTCCAATTCCAAGCCAAATCTTGTTGCAATTGCAATGCTCAGCAGCTTAAAGTGCTCTCGAGTCTCGTTGAGTGTGGACTCAATTGCGACTCGAGTGTTGATAGTCAGAGTGACCTCCTCGGGCAGAGCATTGCTCTTCAAGCCACCTCGGATTACGTCGGCAGCACTGTTAGTAGTGATAAGGTATTTCTGTGGATGCCAGGTCTTGACAATATCGGTCACTCGCTGGAGAGCAGCGGGATCATCGGCCATGGCTAGGACGTCCTTCTTCAGAGCAGGGTCAACATCTGCGCCATGAGCAGCAACACACTGCAGACCGTGGAAATAGGGATTCTGTTCGGTGAGGTTGTAGGGGAATACCCGAGACTCGGCCAAAGAAACCAGAAGAGACATAATACCGATACCTGTGTGCTCAGGAGGCATCGATGAGTGTCCGCCGGCAGTCTGCAGAGTGACAATGGTGTCCAGATATCCCTTCTCACCTGTGGCGGGCAAAGCAAATAGAGTACCATTGATGGTAGAAACACCATTTCCTTCATCTACAATGGCAAACACGGAATCTTCACCCAGCTTCTCGATCAGGTACTGACCAATGGAAGCAGCTCCCTGGAAACCACTGGCCTCTTCATCGAAACCAAACGCCAGAATGATGGTACGAGTGGGCTCATAATCCTGCTCGAGCAGCGCAGTGATAGCTTCCAGAATACCGATGAGATCATTCTTGCAGTCTGCCGAGCCTCGACCCCAGACATATGTGCCGTCGTAAAACCCACTGAAAGGAGGGTGAGTCCATCGATCAACAGTCTCTGCAGGAACAGGAACAACATCCTGGTGAGCAGTAAGCATCATAGGCTTCAAAGCTGGGTTCGATCCAGCGAGAGTGAACACCAGGCCATGGGTATTGACATATTCCAGCTCAAACTTGCTGTATACCAGAGGAAAAGCTTTCTTCAGATAATTGTCAAAGTCATAAAATCGGTTCCAGCTGGGGTCTTCACCGACCGGGCCGGTTTCATCGAAAGCCTGGGTGTCGATCTGCACAGCTCCAGACCACACCTCGACAGAATGATTTCGGTATTCCGGGGTAGCAAAATGCTCAATTCCATACAAAGTATCATTGGGCACCAGTTTGGGGTGAATCGGGCAAATATCTGCAGCAGATTTACCGTAAACCACCAAAGGAGCGTCCTTCACCAAATTTCCAGAGCACCCTATAGCGGTATGTTTGTATGCTCCGACACAAACCAGGGCCAATGCGGTAGCGGCGACCACAAACTCAGCAGCTCGTCGCACAGAGCAATGTTTGTTCGCCTTAGGCTTGCCGAGCACTGCAGGCTGCTGATCCAAAATCGCAGTTTTTTCCATGTTCAAAAAGTATAATGGAGAAATCCCCGGTAGTGCCTGGCTGCGTTATATACTGGCTGCACGGGTCTTCGGGGATTTATCAATTTGGCAGCTCGGCTGCAGCTTTAATTTCGCCGATTGCCCTATCGGGGTCGGGCATACCCGCTTTGGGCTGGTAGTCTGTACCGGATTGGGCCAGTTTCCCGCGGAGCTCCCCGGTAGTCGAGCACCGTGCCAGGCTCCTGATAACAGTAGATAAGCTGCATTACAGGAATAATTAGACCATGTTTATGACCAAGAAACATATTGTCCAGTAGCAACTGTTTCGTATGGAACTTAAACTCGGTTCCGGGTCGGCTGACTCTCATCCCAATCGGGACCTAGACGTATTTAAGGTGGGGGCTCCTACGGGCAATGCCCATTGCTAGACTCAACGTCCTATAAAATACCCCACAATCAATGGCTCCGATAAGCTCGCAAGAACCTGCGTCAAGCAGCACCTGTGCAAGCAAGAATATCGCTGTATATCCTGGAATCGGTGAAGTTACCGAGGCGTCCGGCAATTCCATTCAAATCCAGGTGGTGGACCATGATTTGACGGTCGATGCCGCTCATGTAGTTTATAATTATGACCGAGAAGCCGAATGGCGCGTAGTTCCTCTCAAGCAAGTCGACGCAGACTCTGCTGAAAATCTTCATGTTGGAGAAATTCCTCTTAGCCAGGGCAGTTCTCCTGTGCGTTTCGGAGTGCGATATCTCAGCAAAGATGGTTCGAGATTACTATGGACTGACGGTAGCTGTGGGGAAACTCCCCAGGCAGTCGGAACAATCTTGACCACCGCCAGATCTGAGAATGAAACAACATCTCGTTTCACCTTGAGTGATTTGTTCCAGAATGTTGATGAACAGCTATCTGTTAAGGAAGTTGAGCCATCCTTATTTCGGATAACCGCTGGAGGGTCAGCTGATCCGGACTCGGCGGTTTACAGATCTCTAGGTAAGCCTGTCTCCATTGCCCGCTGGATTTCTTGGGTCAGATCATCTCCATACTGGCTTCAGCCGAGAACTGGTAACAGCTCCAAATTCTCTCTAGATAAAAATGGTGTTGGAATGGCTTTCCAGCGGGAGGACGGACTGCATGTCGGTATTCTTCCGCTGTCGGGACTTCATGATAATTGTACTACTCTTATTCAAAGCACTGGTGACGAATCTACTGTTCAGCTGTATGGGCAAAATGATTCTGCCGAGACACAGGAAACTGCTATTGATGTTCTGGTAACCTACGGATCGAATCTCGACGATGTGTTTGCATCGCTGTTCAACCAATCTAAGAAACTAATTCATGGAACCTCTGTCTCTTCAGAATTTCCAAAGCGTACAGTTCATAAAGATACTTGGCAGCCTCATTGGTTTGACGGGTTCATGTACTGCACTTGGAATGGGCTTGGTCTGAACATGACCCACGACAAGATCATCGGTGCTATTCAAGATCTACATAATTCTGGAATGAGAATTTCCGGCATTATTATTGATGATGGGTGGCAGAGTACCAGTGGAAATCGGCAGCTATACGACTTTGAAGCAAAAGAAGGTCACTTTCCAACAGGGCTTAAGGGTCTTGTATCCGATATCAAGCTTAAATTCCCCTATATTGAGAATATCGGGGTTTGGTCTACTATTGTTGGCTACTGGAATGGTTTTATCCATGATTCTAAGGTGGACAAGATGTTCAAGACAGTTGATGTTCCGTATGAATCTCAAGGCCACACTATCCGAATTCCCGACGCAAGTGAAGCTAAGAAGTTCTACGAGACATACTTCTCCTTCTTGGCTGATTGTGGAATTACTTGTGTCAAGATTGACAACCAAGCTACTTTAGACAAGATCTTGGATCCCAAAATTCGGGGTAGGTTCCGCAAGGTATATCAAGACGAACTTTGGTCAGCAGCCGTCAAGTATTTCCAAGGAAAGATCATTTATTGTATGGCAATGGTTCCAGATATCATGCTATATGCTCTGCAACGCCCAGTGTCTGAAGAACTGACTCCGGTATTCCGGAATTCGGATGACTTCTTCCCGAATGTGTTCTCCAGCCACTTCTGGCACCAGTATACGAACCTGTTCACCTCTATATATACTAGGCACCTCAATGCCCTGCCAGACTACGACATGTTTCAATCTGAGATGCAAGATTCTGACGATGCTATGCTCCTTCGATTTCCCGAACTGCACGCCGCCGTGAGATCTATCTCTGGTGGCCCTATTTATTTTACTGATACACCTGAACGGCATAATCTGGCACTGTTGAAATCATTTTCTGCCAAAGATAGTACTGGTAGAGATGTTGTATTGCGACTGGATGGTGTTCCTACGCCAGTGGATCCCTATCAGTCGTTTGACTCCAACAAGCTTGTGAGAGTCACAAATCAGCATGGCAGCTCTCATGGAGTTCTCGGTGTGTTCAACCTGACAAATGAGACAGCAGCAGAATATGTTTCTATCAAAGAGTTCAAATTTGCTTCGGATAAGTATTCGCTCAAGGATTATGCCCTGAGATCGTATAAGACGGGCGAAATCTGGCATGCTTCTACAGACGACAAGAAAGTAATCCAACTGGCCTCTGGTGAGTCTGACATTATTACTGCAGCTCCTTTTATCCCGATATCTGAAGGATCAACTAAAAAGGTCGCGCTGTTCGGGCTGGTCAGCAATATGTCTGGCATTGCTGCCGTCGACTCTCACAGCTTTGAAGTTAAGAAGAACGGCGTTTTGATCACAGTGCTGCTCAAAGCATACGGTATGCTTGCATTGACTACGAATTTCCCACTGAATGGAGAGGTGCAAGTAGAACCGTTCTCTGAGAGTCAGGAGGGCCAGAATTTGCAGATTCATGTCGATAGTGAAAAGTGGGGTGGATCCCACGAAGCAAGCCGATCTCTGATTCCAGCTCGGATTTTCCTACCGTACAAGTCACCGAACGCACTTAAGGCATAAAAGGTGCGTTTATTATTAGATTTTACAAATAGAATAGAAATAAACTACGTAGCTGAGGTTGGTCGATAAAGTGGGAAATTGGAACTTGTTTATAAAGCCGCTTTCGGCGATGCAAAAAGTACGTCAACGTTCAGACATAAACCCGGGCCGGTCAGTCAACATAAAGATCTCCGAGCGCTGAAATGCCTGCGCGGAAAATACTAATATCTGCAGATGATAGAGGAATAGTAAGTCGTCGTAGTACACGTAGTCGCAATTTTGTGGAAATAAAACTGACGATAGGTGTTGTGCGCCTGTGCTGCAGGGGGGAAGCTTAAATATAGAGTACGCTACGCAGACAAGCTGTTGGAGCAGACATGTGGGTATAAAGCTTTGCAACCTAGCGGTTTTGCTAGAATTAACATTGATCTGAACTCATATAGCTGACTTTCAGCTTCCTTTGGCGAGCTTTTGCTGCCGTTTAGTAGTGTGTATGGAGTTATCGGGTTGGTAGACTACGGACCAGGATTTTTAGTGGTGATAACCGATAGAAAAATAGCTGCAAAAATTCATGGCAAGGAGATTTATCTGATTACGGGCATCAGGTGTATTCCGCTCGATAGAAACCAGCTGGTGGACGAGTTGCAAGAGCTCAGGGGGGGAGATGGGGACAGCGACGAAGAGGAGGAACAAGAAGCTGAGGATGCGGATGTGAGCATAAATGAATGGACAGACAAAGGAATATCTTCAGATACAATATTGGAAGATGTGGTACGACCAAATTTGGGAAATCACCTGGGATGGATGAGAAGATCATCAGTTAATGTTGGAGTCAGCA
Organism: Zygoascus biomembranicola; assembly: GCA_030556875.1. Taxonomy (NCBI): domain Eukaryota; kingdom Fungi; phylum Ascomycota; class Dipodascomycetes; order Dipodascales; family Trichomonascaceae; genus Zygoascus; species Zygoascus biomembranicola. The sequence continues at coordinate 584,594 of JAKTUV010000003.1, forward strand.
GCAGCAAATTCGCTATTGACAAATTTGATGAGAAATCGGTGGATATATTGGATATACAAGAAGAAGATGGAAAATACCAAGACCCCAAAGATGATGTGCTACAGAAAAAATTACTCAAGACAATCCATGAGTTGTTTACTACGAAGTTCTGTTATTTCTCCTACGAGCTGGACATTACTAGAAGTTTGATTCGCCAACCGGAAATGATCATCCCAGCTGTTAGAAAGAGAGTGTATCTTAACAAGAATCTCAATCATATATTCCAGGGAACAAGCATTGAGCTACCAGTAATGCAAGGCTTCATTGGAGTGGTTAATTTCGAGGTGAAGGTTGATGGCAAGGAGCAAGCAGCTACACTTCTTCTGGTTTCCCGCAGAAGTGTTGAACGAGCCGGTGTCAGGTATCTTCGAAGAGGAATAGATAATAGCGGTAACTGTGCTAATTGGGTAGAAACCGAGCAAATGGTGTTGGTTGGTGATCAAAGTTATTCGCATGTCCAGGTCCGAGGATCAGTCCCTTTGTACTGGGCACAATCGCCTTACAAGCTGCAGCCCGTTCCAAAACTGCTTCGCAGTGATAAGGATAATAGAGCTGCGTTCAGGCTGCATTTCCACTCGGTGAGAGCTGCATACGGGGATGTCATGTGCCTGTCTTTGGTCGAAAAGGATCCCAGTCGGGAGTCAAGTCTTGGAGAGGCGTATAGCAGAATGGCTGATGAAGAAGGAATCAGCCTTGAGTGGTTTGATTTCCATAAAGCGTGCTCTGGAATGAAGTTTAGCAATGTGGAGAAAATATTTGATGGTGCCGTGGGGAACGATCTGGATCAATTTGGTTGGACGCAGATCCAAAATGGCCAGATGATTAGGCAACAGGGTGGAGTCTTACGCACCAACTGCGTAGATTGCTTGGATAGGACCAATGTGGTGCAGACTTCTTGTGCAAAGAAGGTGTTTCTGCAGCAAATCCAGGATGCAGAGATTATCTCGGAAGCGGAATTTCAAGCGGACTTCAGTGCGGTCTGGGCAGATAACGGAGATGCCATATCGAGACAGTACTCTTCGACCAACGCACTTAAAGGCGATTTCACTAGAACGAATAAGCGAAATATCAAAGGCGTACTAACCGATGCATATCTGGCTCTTTCCAGGTATTATTACGGCATGGTTGTGGATTTCTTCACTCAGGCGGTGATGGATTATCTAACAGGGGCAGCCGATAAGACGGTGATATACGAGTTTGAACAAAGGCTGCAAAGCCAAGACCCTGCAGCAGACTCAAAAATCCTGCGAAACAGTGCCATAGAACTGGCTACAGAAATGATACTGCATGCTGAGGACACAATATTGGGTGGGTGGTGGTTGAAGAAGTCCCGCGGCAGTCCGAAACCCGGGGAAGATCTGCAAGATTGCATTTTCCTCGTCACGAATCATGCGCTTTACGTGTGTTATTTCAATCTACAAATGGACAAGGTCACCGACTTCATGCGAATTGAGGTTTCAGCAGTCATTCAAATCCAGTCGGGGGTGTATTTCACGGACATTGTATCTAGACTTTCACGGGATCGGCACCGTAATATGGGCTTGAGTATCACATTCCACCGTGACGGCTGCTCGGCGGCATCCGGCAAACTTGACGGTGAAACCCCGGAACTGACCATCTGGTTGAAGATCCCTTGGGACGAGAACAGCCCTGCGGTGCTCGAGGCGGTGCGCCAGGCCTGCTCACATGCGGACATGACGGAGAACGACCTGGTCACCTATGAGCAAGCACGTGGGGCCACGAGCCTCTGGAGTTTGCTTGGTCATGAGATGAAGAAAATGGTGTGGGGGTAGTGTGTTTACGTCTAATCTAATGGCTATTGGGGGTGGGGAATTAGTAATGGTAATGGAGTATATACGACGTGATATGACCTGATATGCCTGGTTAGGCTTGGCTGGTATCAAAAGTCATGCCTTATTGCCGGTCATTTTCCGGTTGGACGAAAACAGGTCGGGCACCCAACCCAAAAGCTCCCCGGATTGTCCGACCCCAGGTTTAGTATAAAGAGCTCAATTCGGCACCGAATAACACACAAAACAAATCTTTTTCTGTGTTTCGTCTCTTTGACTTAATTGCCTATATCTCCATTGCTTATCATGACCCTGCGACAGTTTCTTCATCTCACTTCCCCCGTGGCCAAGGCCACTAATCACAGTCAGTCCGACAGCAGCACTGCTCCAAATCTCAAAGAAGTAGACGAGGTGGCAGTCACAGATTCCGACGAACTTTCTGCTGGAGATTCGCCTACCTACTACAAAGATTCACGGTCGTTCAGTGGGTCTTCTGTGCTGGAACTGGGCGTTCCTGCGCCTGCACCTGCTAAATAAACGGATTTACTGCACGAGCGGTGCCCACCAACGGGGTTCCGCTGAGCGACCGATGCAACACCAAACTTTGCTGGATGGAATGGATGGAATGGAAGGGAGTTATTTATTATACGTATACCTGAAGAATCCTCAATTATATTACATAGAATAGCAGTAAATTTACCAATGCGAATATGGCATCAATCCTGCTCTTATGCGTTCTGTTCTTCGTATTCTATGACGGGCCGACGAGCCCTTCGGAGTGCGGGCGGACTTTCCAATCTACCGGCATCAGCCGCACGCTCGTATCCGACTTGCTCACTAACCCAGTATCTACAGAAATACGAACCTGTGATCTTACCAACACGGGCCATTCTTTTATTTTATTCCAAGGCAAAAAGCGTTGCTGCATCTACTGCTAAGAAACTCATGAAGACGGAAGAACTCAGCTCTACCTCGAGTACAGCCGAGTCTCCCCGCTCTCCCGCTCAATCTGGGCTGATCCCTGTATCGGGTGAAAAATTGGACCTTTGGCTACAAATAAGATGCCTCTGCCTCAAGGATTATCTGATTCTGAAGCGGTCATGGTTCTGGACACTTGTTAGAGCTTACATATTTCCGCTGGCATTTACAATATTCATGGTGCGTATTTAGCTGTACTTAGTTGACCAATTAACCGCTAACCTCGTAGGGCGAAGCCAAAAACTTCTTTATTCCATATGCATTTTACGGAATCAGTGAGCCGGCTTCTATCAAAACTCTTCATGAGGCATATGGAGGCATGGACATTGCATATTATGCTCGCTCGGGGTTGACGGATACCATGCGGAGCATCATGGAAACTGCCCTAGACGGCATACCAGCTAAACATATCCATGCATTAGACAACTCTGATGATATTTATACGCTCTGCCATGAAAATTTACAGGGAATGAGTAAATGTTATGGCGCTGTTCAGTGGAATAGCATAGATGAAGACACAAACACATACAACTATACCATTAGAGCAAACTCGGGCCTTTCGTTTATCAATGTGAACTCTGGTGACTCTGCTAACGATGTTTATGTTTTACCTTTGCAATGGGCTGTCGAGAAAGCCATTGGTGGGTTTAACAGCACGCCGGCCAGTATGCCCTATACCTCCATAAGCGAAGACGAGCATCTACAAAAGAGAAATGAGGTCTTTATGAACGCTGTAAGTAACTGGCTAGCACCTGCTTTATTTTTGAGTATGATCGGTGTTGTTTACCATGTCTCTGGCTTTGTTGCTCAGGAAAGAGAGCAAGGTATGTCTGGGCTGTTATCTAGCATGGGCGTATCTCGGTTTTCCCGGCTGTCTTCTACATTTCTTTCCTTTTCATCTGTATACTTTGCCGGGTGGATACTTATCGGAGTTATTTTTTCTTGTATTGCATTTACTGAAGCAAATGTTGCCATTAGCCTCTTCTATCATATCTTCTCTGGCTTCTCCATGGTCTCATATGCTATCTTCCTCGGCAACATGTTCAAGTCTGCTCAGTTATCAGGCATTATTTCATCAGGGGTCTCTGTGGTACTTGCTTTAATGACTACTGTGCAGTCTCGAGTTAGTGGAGGGGGGCCTTATCAAACTGGTGCTATTTATGCACTTTCATGGATCTTCCCTCCATGCAACTATTCCTATTTTATTTCTTCCATGGCTTTGTGGCAGAAGCAGAATATTCCTGCTAACATGGTAGAGACTGCGCCTAACTCAAACATGAAAGTAATAATTATATTCTTTGGTGCAATATTCCATATCTTCTTCTTCTTCTTCCTAGCCATGGTATTTGAGAAATTCACCTATGACATCAAAAAGCATCCTAGGTCCTCAGATCTCAACCCGCTGTCTTCTGTAGAAATGCAGAATCTCACAAAAATCTACAAAGTTGGTAGATGGGGGAAGAGGAGTGAAGTTGTTGCTGTCAACAATCTGAATCTGGATATCGGCAAGGGCCAGATTGTTTCTCTTCTGGGTGCGAATGGCTCTGGTAAAACCACAACTTTAGAAATGCTCTCCGGTATTCAACCATTAACTTCTGGAACTGTTTCATTTTTTCCCGACGCCAAGGTTGGTATATGTCCCCAGAAGAATGTCCTGTGGGATAAGCTGACGGTCCGAGAGCATGTTGAGATTTGGGCAGGCCTCAAAGGTGGAGTCTCCAAAAGAGATATCAAAGAAGTGGCATCTGATCTAATCAGTAAATGTGATTTGACAGCTAAGGCAACCACTCTCAGCAAGAATCTGAGCGGCGGCCAGAAGCGAAAATTGCAACTGGCAGTGATGTTTGTTGGTGGAAGCAATGTATGCTTTATTGATGAAGTATCGTCAGGACTGGATCCAATAAGTAGGCGAAAAATCTGGGATATTTTACTGGAACATCGAAACGGAAATTCACAGGTTCTCACCACACATTTTCTAGATGAAGCTGACATTTTGTCGGACAAAATTGCGATTGTTTCCAAAGGTGAACTCCGAGCGGAAGGAAGCTCGGTTCAGCTCAAGCAGTCTCTCGGAGGAGGCACTAAGATATTTGTGCACAATAAGGAGGACGGCTCGGAGGAAGTTGTCGAGTATAGTAGCAACACAGACGTACTGGCTAAGATAAAGGAGCTTGAAGAAAGTGGAGTATCTTACCGGGTTGCAAACCCCGAACTTGAAGATGCCTTTTTACAAGTTGCCACCAATGACCACAATGAACATTCTTGGGAGGAGGTGATTGCTTGTTCTAAAGATATGGCAACTGCTATGGATTCAGAGTTCAATACAGAAGTTGGGCTATGGCAGCAGGGCTGGACAATGTTTAGGAAGAGGTTGACAATTAGCCGTAGAAATCCTCTTTCAGAAATCGTCACATTTCTGCTGCCAATAATTGTTGTCGTTGCTTGTCGAGGTTTCCTAACGTCATTTGTAGTCGAAGGATGCGTGCCGGCAGCCAATGCTGATGTACAGATATACTCTTCTCTGGACTACACCAAGTTGGACCTGGCTCAGGGCCTGAAGTCTGCAATACAATCTAGAAGTGAAGGATTGGACTCCTTTGCAGAGAATATTGACAGTAGATCTTCGTCCTCACTGCTGAGCAACCAATCTATTCTTGCATTGATCGGAAATCACACAACCTACACTGCAAATTCGGACGACTTTCAGGATTTCTTTCACGAAAATTATGAATCTGCCTACCCTGGTGGCATCTATTTGAGCGATAATGGAACTGATTTGACGGTTGCCTACAAGATCGATGGCGCGGATTACGGGTCCTACACAAGTACGACTCTGTTGAACTATTTGAACAATCTGATACTGAATGGTACGGCCACTTTGATTGGAAATTACTCTCCGTTTCAGAAACCATTCAGTAATGAGTTGGGTAATTCACTGCAGTTTGCTCTTTATCTAGGCTTAGCCATGGCCGCTGCACCCGCATTTACGGCACTTTACCCGACTTTTGAGCGTCTAAGTAAAGTTCGAGCTATGCATTACTCTAATGGCTTACGGGTGCTGCCTCTGTGGATCTCCTATCTGATATATAGTGCTGCGCTGTGGGTTGTTCTCTCTGCAGTGTTAGTTGGCGTCATTTGTGGAGCTAATACGGGAGTAATAGGAGCAGGGTATCTATACATTGTATTTGTACTATACGGAATAGCTTCTACTTTGGCAGCATTTGTTATTTCTAGTTTTGCCCAGTCGCAACTGGCTGCTTTTGCGTCAACTGCCGCTTATCTGGCCTGCTGTTTGCTGCTTTACCTGATAGCATATTTATGCGAAATGACTTATGGGTCTCCAATTACTATTTCGCGGAATTTGGTCATTGTCCAATTTACAATGTCGGTACTGGGTCCATCTGCCTCTCTCCAGCGGGCTTTGTTCCTCTCACTCAATATGTTTGGCGTCTTATGCGACAGTAATGGAAATGAGGTAACATATCGTGGAGATATTCTTGCTTATGGTGGATGTATTCTTTATCTTATGTGGCAATCACTGGTTTTCTTTGCCATACTGATATGGTGGGATTCTGGAAGATACAGGTTTAGTCTCAAACTCTGGAAGAGAAAAGTTGTTGTTACAGGTAGCACAGAGCTCGGAGGTATTTATCCTGAAAATTACGCTGCAATTGAAAAGGAAGTTGCGAGAGTTGATAATGAACGCGAGACCTTCAGTGATGGTCTTTGCGTTTCTCACGCTACCAAGGTGTTCGGCAACAATAAAGTATGTGACGATGTCTCTTTCGGTGTGGTGAAAGGAGAATGTTTTGCATTACTTGGTCCGAATGGTGCAGGAAAAACCACAACTTTCAACATGGTTAGAGGTGAAATCTGGCCGACATCTGGTGAAATCTACGTTGCTTCGTCACCGGTTACTTCTGATCGATCAGGGGCAAGATCAAAACTCGGTGTCTGCCCTCAATTCGACGCAATGGATAAGATGACTGTTCTGGAGACACTTGAATTCTACGGTAGGCTGCGTGGCCTGAAGAATATCGCCGGGCATGTGGATCGGGTGATTACTGCTGTTGGCATCGACAGGTTTAGAACGAGGGTTGCAAACAATTTGAGCGGTGGTAACAAAAGAAAACTCTCTTTGGGTATTGCTCTAATCTGTAATCCTCTTGTTCTTCTTCTTGATGAGCCCTCAAGCGGAATGGACGCGTTTGCCAAGCGTATAATGTGGAAGACGCTTGCGGCAGTTGCTCACGGGCGATCAATTGTTTTAACCACACATTCAATGGAGGAGGCAGATGCGTTGGCTAATCGTGCAGGCTTCCTGGCAAAGAAGCTTTTGGCCGTTGGGGGTACAGATGAGTTGCGTGAAATGTACGGGCAGTTCTATCACGTTCACCTGATATGCAAATCGGCGCCTCACACCGCCTTGGAAGAGATGACTTCAATTGTCAGCTGGATATCGAAGGCATTTCCTGGTGCTACTACTGATGACCGTCTCTATCAGGGACAAATTCGCATGAAGATACCCGTCTCAACTACCAGTGTTGCCTCTCTATTCTCGCTATTCGAAGAAGAAAGTAGTCTGCTTGGAATTGAGTCTTATGCAGTTTCTCCAACTCGTTTGGAGGAGGTATTTCTTCAGATCGTTGGATCTCATAACGTCGCCGAAGAGGGCTATGTCCAGTAACGCAGACAACCTTCAAAATGACGTGCCCAGTATTAGTATTTGCATTATTATAGATATGACTGATTTTCATAAGATAAATACGTTTGTTGCACTACTTTGCTATAGGTGTGCTGCACTGAATGTGCTATTCCATTCCTTAACGCAACTATCACAGTAGTTTTGCAGATTTGTCAACGTACTTGCTGGTAGTGACATGCCATCGTCTTTGAACAGATCAAGGTTATTTGCGTCTCTGACGAGCTTATCACAATTTGAGAGCTCACCCAATACCCAGTTTCTATATTCTGCCGTGATTGACTGCTTTTCAAGATAGTTTAAAACTCGGAGTTGAACCAACAGATCATTTCGTTTGATGCCACTGCCGACTCTTAGGCTTCTAATTCTCTCTCGCAAAGAAATTGACTTATCATCCAAGGTATCTGCAAGAATAGACGCCCTGTCTAGATTTGGTACTAAACCAAAGTTGTCCTCGTCGCCAGATAAAGTCTTGAATTTCTGGTAGCACGCACCATCGGGCTGCTTTGATATTTCTGATCCACTCGTGACCATATCATTTATGTCGGCAAGATATATGGTTCGCTTCATCACTGCCGAATCAATGCTGGGGATCACATCGACTCCTCTCATAACCTGATCTGCACTTTTAACAGTCCAAAATGACACCGCAGACCGAGCACTCAAGAACACATTTAGGCCCACAGATAATAGGAGAGCCAATATTAAGATCTTGTTCAGCCTGATCTGCCTGAATATTGCCACGAGTAAATCTCGGACTAGTCTCAAAACGAAAGCAAACGGTGACAGCAGAAAAACGACAATTATGGCTAGAAGCTGGAATAGTATTGTTGCCCTGGTAAGATGGATACCTTGCACAGGTCCAACCTTCTTCGCTAATGGTTCATTATCTCCATCACTCTCGTTACTGATTGCTTCCTTTTCGCCTTCTCTCTTCAGAGCACCGAGCTTACCAAACAACCGTATTGCTGTAACTGTCATACCCTTATTTCCAAGTTTCTTTCGGCACTGCAAAATTAAGGTGTTAACTTGCTTTGCTTCGGTTGCCAAATGATGATAAATAATACTTTCCACCATTTTTCTTGCTACAGCCGACGATTTGATCCACTCAATAGTGCAAAAAATACTCAGCTTAGAGTGTGATTTGCCAACCTGCTGAAGAACGAACCGGCTTGTAATATAAAAGGAGTAGCCATGAGGTAAAACCCAAGGTGTTCGTCTGTCATACACCACATACAGGTTATTATCCTCCCGTTTCTCTATTCTCTGAATGTTACTGACTCTTTCTCTTGTTTCCTTACTTCCTGCAATTGCGCCGTGAGAATTGAAAAAGTATGAGATCTCTCTTTCGAGTCTATTTGTACTGGAATAGGCCCAAGAACTAACTTGGACATCATCTCTCCTATACAGCAAGCTCTCGTTGTAAGTAAAGACGGGTGACCGCTCTCCATACATAATATGGAATAAAGCCTTAGATGGGATATCGTATTCAAACTTGCCTGAGCATTTATCCATTGTAAACGATAAGTCAAATGAGGTATTTGACTTGCCTCGAGTCTTTATTTCAGTAGGTTCATCGGTTGTCCTACCCAACAAATATCTCTGCAACAATCTCTTAGCAACCGGAGCTGCCGCTGCAGAATTTTCATCGACATCCTCATCGCTTTCTTCATTCTCAAAATCAGAGGTTGCGACATCCTCTATTTCAGTCGAAGAAGTTATTCTCTCCTGCAGCTTCTTCGACCTTTGTTCGCCAATCTTCTCCAGTCTCCCAATGATTTCTTCTAAGCCAAGAGGAGTGTCTGCATAGCAATTGTCAATCAAAAATTGGCAGCTACGCTGGATTACAGATCCTGAGTCGATGAAAACGCGACAGGTGAAAGTCGTCTTTCTGTCGGCCAACAAAAAGTGCAGTGTATCGTAGGAAGTATTAGAGTTTCCTTCAACGCTGATAAAGTCCACCCACTTTCTCTTCAGCACTGTTATGAAAGAGAAAGCCCTTGCATAAACATAGACGTATTTTGGGGTACAAAACACCCTACAGGGCAAGTCCTGCTTTGTTTCCAGCGGTCGAAACAATCCTCTAAAACAGAGTACCACTCTATCATTCATATCTTTATCACATAGTCCTTGAAATACAGCTCTCATCTGTCCATCTTGTGCCCTCAAAAGTGGGGGATAAAACTTAGGAGGTTGATCCATAATTTGAGGAATTATGGGTGCTTTCTCTTCTTTCCAGGAACCACTCTTAACCAGGGTTTGTACTTTCGCCTGCAGAGGCCAGTTAGTCGATCCCCAGTAGTTTGCGGTTATTGCTGATGGAACTTCAGAAGGTGTTATGAAGGAGTTGCAGATGATGCTTTCAATAGTCATTGCAGTAGGCATTGGAGCATTTATTCCAACTGATGGAGCCAGGATATATCCATACGGACCTAAAGAACTTAGGTCGTTCTTAATTGAATCCATTATCTCCTCCCGACAGGAATTGATAAGGGATTGGAGTCCGGCAGTTTCTTTGTTTGTTAGAATTTTTGAAGTAGTCTCTGCGACACCGTAGGAGGGGAAAATACCCGTGTTATCTGCAGGTCTCTCAGATTGAGGCGCAAGCCTATCATGAGTGAACTCGCTATCTGCAGATGTTTGCGCAGTAGAGGCAAATTCCGGCACCAGAGGATAAATATGGTGGACACCAGCAGAGACATCCTGTTGAGAATCGGCCTCCAATACTTGTCGCTTCGACGTCTCAAACACCTGAAGCCAGGATTTCAATTCCACCATACTCTCTGCCTGCAAAACAAATGTGGTGTTTTTCGTTCTTATTTCAAAGCAAAATCGTCTATCTTCATTTGGTTCCGGTGAGACGTTGCACAAAAGAACGCCAATTTTGTCGGTTTCAAGAACAAAGTTCTTAGAGGGCGCAAGATGCAGCCATCCAAACATGCCATTCTTGACAAAAGCCCATCTTCGAACCCAGACTTGTCGTGATGGTTTGACAGTAGATTTGACAAACAGCCAGCCATTCTTTTCTGCTATAACAGACGCAGTCTCGTCCGGCGTGAACTGATATAACACAGAGCTGTCTTTAGAATAAAAATTAATGTCCCGAGGCGGGTTGTTTTTCTGCATCGCCTGTGCCTCTAACGAGTTCCTAACTTTCATCATTTCGGTCTCAATTGGTCTAAGCGACTTAGCAGTAGTTCTAGAATATGATCTCAGCCTATGCATATCAACAGCAATCTTTCTCAAAGTGGGATCAGTAAGAGACAGTCCTGATTGCAAAAGCCATGGATCACAGAAGGCCTTGATAAAAGCATGGTCTGCGTTGGATTCAACGTGAGAAATAATGCAACAAAGGTCAAAGCTCGACTTGAGATACGTTCGCTTCTGCTCCGAGAGTTGAAATGCCTCTTCTCGTATAGCCGAAGGCTCTTTTGTTTTGCTGAAAGAAAGATACCTACTGAGAGCAGTATCGTATCTCGCCTGGGCGACGTCGAAGTTTTTCCTGGCCTCCTTATAGCTTCGAATGTGAGTTTTCTGAAAGTTTGTAATAGCGGTCTTGGTACTAACACCCCGATTTCGCATATGTTTTATGATGCTAGCCCAAAAATGCCTAAAGCCCTCTGCATATCGGCGCATGGCCAGCGTAGTATAGTCATGATCAGTGATGCCCCGAGTTACGAAATCGGGGACAAATCTGGAGGTGATACCGTTGCAGGCATCCTGGAGATTATCGATTTCCACTGAGAATTTGGCAATAGCCTTGAGATATGAATCAAGCCATCTGTCCATTGCTTCAAACTGCTCGTTGATATGATTGACCGATGCTCGAAACGACGGAGAATCCAGCGCTGCCTCTTTGAGCGACACCGCAATCATCACCAGTTGTTGAACGGACAGAATTGTCAATTTAGGAGGATCGTCTCCATCGCCGGTTACAGTTATCTCCGGGTTTGCCTGATCTTGGTTGGTGCCTGATTGTTCATGTTTGGCAGTCGGAGGACTGGCCTGCGGCGAGCCTGCCTCAGCAGTGCCGTCTGGAGGAGTGCTCATGGAGAAAATTTCAGATATTATTGAACCTGGAACAGCGACTCAAATGGATCCGAATCAAAGTTTTATAGGAACTAGAGTAATTGAGGTGGGTTCAGTGTATCCGCTGGGATCCGCCGAAGACTTGCTGGTTGCTCCGATAGTATTGGATCAGCTCAGCTGGGAAAACATGCCCCACAAAACAACATCAACTCAGTACAAACCAAGAAAAACTGAGTGCCGGTTGAAGGATATATATATAATCCGACCAAACCATGGTGAATCCCAGGGTTTTTCTCGATATCGAGAGCAACAAAGTATCGGGTCGGATATTCATCGAGCTTTATAGTGACAAGGCCCCAAAAACTGCGGAAAAGTGAGTAATCAATGGAACAGATCAGATTGTTATCGACCCATCGTCTGCTACCACTATGGTGACCCGTAGTACTATTAATATTTGGAGTACCAATATCATTATTGGTGCCATTATTTATTTTGATGTAACTGTTAGGTTGCTAACACCACAGTTTCCGGCTGCTTTGTACCGGAGAAACAGGCCTCAGCTATCTGGGAAGCCCTCTGCACCGAATAGTAGCACCCGAGTTCATTGTTCAGGGAGGGGATATTCAAAACCAAAATGGAACAGGTAGGTACCCGTATAGCAGACTAAGGTTTTTCCCGGACGGATTGTGTTAATATGATTTGGTTTTTCTGTACTAACTCGGTAGGTGGGCTATCCGCTTTTGGAACCCCATTTGAGGACGAAAACGCGGGGACCAACGACATGACGGAACCAGGGCTGCTTTGCATGGCCAATCAAGGCCCGGGCACTAATACCAGTCAGTTTTTTATCACTGTGAGTATAGACAACACGAAAATGTCACCAACCGCATCTGCAGTGTGCCGGGCATAGCGCAGGAGAATCCCAACTAACCCCCACCTCTCCTAGCTGGTGCCCCTCCCCCGCCTAGCACCCACCACCGTGGTGTTCGGCCAAGTGGTGAAGAATCTGGACATCGTGACCCAACTGGAAGACATTCTAGTGGATGAGAATGACAAACCCCTGGAATCCGTGGTGATCAGCCGATGCGGGGAGCTTAAACTGAAACTTAGTTCCAACACTGCCGACCGCGACAAGGAGGTGGTGCGGAATTTACCTACAACCCCACCGTCTGGGTCGTCCGGACGGGACCGTGCACTGAAACAGCCGTCCAGGGATATGCACGGTGAGCGACGCGCATCTGCCACCAGTTCAACACATAATCTGCAATCCAGGGGGCTAGATGTAGAAGGTGGCCGTTGGAACGCACAGGATCTGCGCCGCACCACTGCCCCTTCGAGCCGGCCCCTGAGAGATGGCCCGCCAACCAGCTCCTCGGGCGATCCTGTGGTTTTGAAAGGACGAGGAGCCATGCGATATCGCGGAGGCAATTAAGACCAAAAAACCCCTTTTGGTTGGTACATTCCGGTTGTTATTGTTGGCTCACTTCCACATTGTGGGTCCTATTGGCATGTTCTGTGGAGGTTGGGCTCGATCGCTGCACAGTGCGGAATGTATGGTGCACTGTTTATGTGCGGCTCTGCCATGGCTCAGCTCTCGACAACCTTGAATCTAACATTCCATCCCGACTTACCATTTCTCCAGAGTATCTTGGGTCCTAGTAGTGAGAATCGAGTTTGACGTTTTTCCGTCTGGTTCTCTGCTGTTTGTCTGCTTGGCTCACGGTACGGAATTCTTTATTTCTCCACTCTTCTCTTGTTAGTCTTGTTTTTTTCAGCTCTATTCTACTGTTGATTTCGACACCCTCATCACGTTCCACGTCGACCACGCGGTACCAACACGCTCAATCTGCTCCAACTTGTACATTCATTTAAAAAAAAGAGCTTTCAATTGAGCTTTGCAGTCTATTTCTGCTACTCTACTGCCGCGTTCATCCTGATTTCTCTCAATTAGGACCCGCTTTTTTCCCACTTCCGTCACTCCTTTTTCTAGCTATTGTTTACACATTCAAAATGACTCCGAAGAACGGCATGTCTCGGGGTCCACTCCGGGAACTAAGTCCTAACAAGAAGGTGCTTGTCTCGCCTGCAGGTAAGGTTACTAAGCCTTCTTTGACTAGAACTCCTCGGCTGCTTGATGATGCGGTTTGTCAAGATCTGTTTGGGTCCCGAGACTGGATCTCTCGGGGCAAGACTCTGAGCAGCTCAGATGTACCCAGTTCCCCACCAAAGGTAAGTTATTTTTTCACTGATGGCATATTCGGCGTCTGAGAAGCCGCTGTTATGTTTCTATTATTTATATGGTTTTTATTTTCTTGCTGCTGTGTGTTATTACTGCATTCCTGGTCTGTTTACATGCATTTTTCCCCCCACTGGCCATGGAAAACACTACAAACACCATCTACAAATCTTATTAAAATGATATGCTAACCCACTTCAGCACCGAGAGCCTCGTCTGAACTCTCCCATGCCTCTCCTGCCCCGAGCTGCTTCTACCTCTCTTCTCGAGAACAGAGCAGACTCCTGTAAATTACATGCCGACCGCCTAAAGGCTCGTCTCCGACTTGCATTCTACAAAGTCGTCACCAACCAAGAAGACATTTCTATCTCACAACTTCCACTACCTGATGTGGAAAAGCTAAAATCATTCGTGGAAAAGCGCAACTCCATCTCGGTGTCCACTCATTTGGATGGTGAAGATACCGACGATGACGAGAAAAAGGACCATAAATTTATCACTCCCCCGCGATTCTCTGGTAAGGCAAGCAAGAACAATGGCAACTCAGTCGTTCACTCTTCTCCCGTCAAGGGCAATGTTATGAGCTCTGCTGTCAAGGGCACTCCTAGCAGCATGGGCGCGGCCCGCTCGCTTCTGAGCCTAGGTACGTGTTGATACCCTTACGCGCCTTTCAAGACTTTACGTTTCTATTTTGTTTCTGCTTTGCTTTACTAGACTTTTCTGCTTGCTGTGTTGTTATTTCTGTTTATTTGGTCTGTTCTGAGTTGCCGCTTCTCCACCTTCTACTGTAATGCGCATTTTTTCAAAAACTGCATCCTCTGTTTCTGTTTGCATTACCTAACCTTCTAATCACTTTGTTTTACTAATTATTTTTAATGGAGAACGGCCGCTATAATAGCCTATTTCTTTATATTTTTCTTGTACTATTAGATTTGCCAATGAAGCTACTTCACTAATATTCTACACGGTCCCATCCTCATCTTAGCCCTAGACTCGCACACTCGCATGAACTGCTCCTATAAGTGCTTCTCTCTGATCTGAAGGTGCAAACAGTGATGTAATTAATCCTGTTAGCTCCGACGCCGTAAAATCCACCAGCGCATTCTCATTCAATAAATATTCAATATCAACCAAACTGCTCTGAAGTATCTCGTTGAAATATTGAAACTTGATCCAGGAAGGAACATAAGTAGCCGTCAGACTGCCAATTGACGGGTCGTCGGCAGGAAACAGTTGCTCAACATCTGATACTGTCTGTAAGATCTTGGATATTTCAAACGATTCCTCTTCAGCAATATCCGCCAGGTTCTGGATGTCATCCATGATGGTTATCACAGCCTGTTCAATCAACTTTCCAGATAACTCAGCCACCAGGAGATACGAACCATACTGCTTCCATGCAGCAAACATTTCCAGAATATAGTTTACTACTCGATTTACTGCCTGGCCAGCTTTTGGAGCGGTTCGCAACTCAGAGCAATTTCTGAAATGGTCTGTTTGGTCCAACATGTCCTTAATAGTCGCAGATGCCTCATGCAAAATATGAGTAAGAAGGTTGTTGTTCTGCTTCTTTAACAGTAGTAATTCGCTTGGAATAATATCTTTGAGTATGCCACTTTCCATACGCTGGTAC